>CM035150.1:54556884-55249384 GCA_020205605.1 Panax ginseng
CGTGTCTCGTACCTCACAGCGGTCTTTGTGTGTGTGTTTGCGTGGCGTCGGGGATGATTTGATCACGGGTTTGGATTCTTTTACGCCTTTTGCCAAAGTGTTAGCTAGTTTTTGCAAAGCTGAGGCGATAACTTTCTATCTCCGTATGTGAGAATCGAGTCCGTAAGTTCTAGCGTGTCTAATTCCTACGTGGTCTTTGTGTGTGTGTTTTGCGTGGCGTCCGAAACAGAGCGATCTTTGGTTTTGGGCTTTTTTTGACCTTTTGCCTAAGTGTTGGCGAGTTTTGCAAGCCCCAGGGAGATAACTTCGGTCTCGTATGTCGGAATCAAGTCCGACGTAAGTTCTACGCATGTCTAATACCTCAGCGGTCTTGTGTGTGTGTGTTCTGCGTGGTGTCCCCTAGAGACAGAGCGATCACGAGTTTTGGCTCTTTTGCGGCTTTTGCCTGAAGTGTTGGCGAGTTTTGCAAACTTAGCGTAACTTTCGATCTCCGTGTTCGAATTGAGTCACTATAAATTTTATGACGTGTCTAATACCTCTGTGGTGATGTGTGTATACTTACATAGGCGTCCGAGACGATCACGGGTTTTGACTCTTTTTGGCTTTTGCCTAAGTGTTGTTGAGTTTTGCAAAGCTGGGCGACAACTTCGGTCTTCGTATATCGGAATCGAGTCAAGTAAGTTCTAACGCGTGTCTAATACCTATGCGGTGCTGTGTGTGTGTTTGTGTGGCATCCGGATGGACGATGCTGGTTTTGGGCTCTTTTTTTGGATTTTTACCAAAGTGTTGGCGAGTTTTTGCAAACTAAGCGATAACTTTCAGTCTCTGTATGTTGGAATGGGTCCACTTAAGTTCTAGCGCGTTACCTAATACCTACTGCAGTCTTGTGTGTGTGTTTTGCGTGGCGTTGGGGCCGGAGGATCTTGAGTTTTGAGATTCTTTTGGCTTTATACCTAAGTGTTAGCGAGTTTTGTGTAAGGCTGGCGATAACTTGGTATCCGTATGTAAGTAATCAAGTCCGTAAGTTCTAACACATATCTCTAATACCCTCTGTGGTCTTGTGTGTGTGTTTTTTGCGTGGCGTCCGGACCAGACGATGCACGGTTTTAGGCTCTTTTGGCTTTTACCTAAGTGTTGGCGAGTTTTATAAAGCCCGGGCAATAAATCCAGTCTTCGTATGTGAATCGAGTCCGTAAGTTCTTAGCGTGTCTCATAGCTACAGCGGTGTTGTGGTCAATGTGTGTTTGTGTGGCGTCGGAATGGGACGATGCAGGTTTTGATTCTTTTTAAATTTTTACCTAAGTGTTAGCGAGTTTTGCAAAGGGCGATAACTTCGGTCTCCGTATGTCGAGAATCGAGTCCGTAAGTTCTTAGCGTGTCCTAATACCTCGTGGTCTTTGTGTGTGTGTTTGCGTGGTGTCGATAGAGGCGATGTTGTTTTTGGGCCCTTTTGACCTTTTGCCTAAGTGTTGGCGAGTTTGCAAATTGGGGCGATAACGCGTCTCAATCTCCGTGTCTCGAGAATCCGCGTCGTAAGTTCCTAGCGCATATACAATACCTCTGGCGATTGCTTTCTGTGTGTGTTTGCATGACGTCTGAGCGTCACGATCTTTATTTAGGGCTCTTTTACGACCTTTTGCCTAAGTGTTGTTGAGTTTTGTAAAGCTGAAATATAACTTTCGATCGCGTGCTCATTATCGTGGCAGCGTTAGAACTTACGGGACTAGATTACGACTTACGAAGACCAATTTATTGCCCGGTTGCAAAAGAGCCCAAAACCCGCGCCGTCCGTCGGGCCGCATAGCTAACACACACCGCGGCCACCGCGTGGGTATTGAACACGCGTTAGAACTTCGCGGGACTTCGATTCTGACTATCTGAGATCTAGAGAGTTATCGTCGGTTGCAAAACTTCGGTAACGCTGAGCAAAAGCCCGAAAAAGAATCCGAAACGCATCGTCTGTCGGGCCATACGGGAAACCACTACGCGACCGCCAGCGTAGGTATTAGAACACGCGTTAAACACGGGACTCGATTGACATATGGCCCGATTTATTGCCGGTTTGCAAAACTTCATGATAACTTGGGCAAAAAGCGAAAAAGAGCTCAAAACTCGCATCGTCGTCCGGACGCCACGCAAGCTTTACCTGACACCTCGTGGCTATGAGACAACATTTGAACTTCACGGTGACTCGATTACGACATCACGGAGGCCAGGGTTATTATCCGATTTGCAAAACTTGCTAATCTTGAGGCAAAAGCAAAAAATAGCCCAAAACTACGCATCGTAAATGCATGGCACACCACCTTGAACACACCACCGCGACACAGCGTGGGTATTGAACAAAGCGTTAGAACTTACGGGACTCTATTCTAATATCACGGGATCTGAGGTTATCACCCAGGATTTTCAAAACTACGCTAACATTTAGGCAAAAGCGAAAAAAGTGCCGTAAACCACGCATCGTCAGATTCGGACACCACCTGAAACACACCGACCGCAGCGTGGGTATTGAACTGCAGCGTTAGAATTTAAGGGGAGTCGATTAGGCATCTGAGAGCCAGAAGTTATACAGCCTGGTTGCAACACTCGCCAACTTACTTTGGTAAAAAGCTAAAAAGAGCCCAAAACCGGCGTAAATCATCCGTGCGGTGCCACCGCGAACACACACCTGACAGCGTGATAAAATTGCACATGCGTTAGAATTTATGGGACTCGATTCACGGCGTACGAAGACAGAGTTATCGCCTGAGTTTGCAAAACTCGACAACACTTAGGCAAAAGCGAAAAAGCGCCCTAAAACCAGCGCGTCGTCCGTCCGGGATGCCTGAAAACACACACTGCGACCTGGCGTGGGTATTGAACTGCCAGCGTTAGAACTACCGGAGACTCGATTCAGAGCATGCGAGAGCCGATTATCGCCCAATTTGCAAAACTGTAACAACCTTGAACAAAAATCGAAAAAGAGCCTAAAACGCATCGTCGTCGTCCGAGAGCCTTCTGAAAAACACCAGCGCCAGCCGTGGTATGAGAACTGCGCATTTGAACTACGGGGACTGCGATTCGCATCATCTGGCCGACAGAGTTATTGTCGGTTTGCCGAAAACTTCATGACCGCAAGTAAAAAGCCCGAAAAAGAATCCAAAACCCGCGTCGTCCGTTAGGACGCCATGCCTGGCCACCTGCTGACCTTAGCGTGGAGTTTTGAACCGCAGCGTTAGAACTACGGGACTAGATTACGACATCACGGATCTGGGGAGTTATCGCGCGATTTGTAAAACTTCGATAACACTTGAGCCAAAAAGCGAAAAGAAGCCCAAAACCGCGTCGTCATTGGACCGGCGCCAAACCGCTACGCGCGGCCTTGCGTGGAAGTAAAAGATGCGCGTTAGAACTTACGGGACTCGATTACGACTTTCTGAAGACCAATTTATTGCCCGGTTTGGAAAACTTCCGCCCGACAACTTAGGCAAAAAAAGCCAAAGAGCCCAAAACATGCGTCGTCGTCTGAATATCCTTACTTCACACCTGCGGCACTTGCGTGAGTATGAACACGCGTTAGAACTTAAGGACTCGATTATGACATACGAATACCGAGTTATCGTCCGTTTACTGCTTCGGTAACAACAATGGCCCAGCGAAAAGAATCGAAACACGCGTCGTCTGTCGGAATATCACGCAGCCCACACACACAGCGACAGCGTAGGTATTGAACAGCGTTAGAACTACGGGACTCGATTACGACATCTCGAAGAACCCGATTATTGCCCGATTTGCAAAACTTCTGCCATGCGGGCAAAAAAGGCCGAAAAAAGAGCTCAAAACCCGCATCGTCGTCGGGACGCATACGGCTACTACACCGCGACCTTGGCGTGGCTATGAGACTTCACGCATTTGAACTTCGAGGTTCGATTACGACATCGGAGGCCAGGTTATTGTCGGTTTACAAAACTTGCTAATACTTAGGCAAAAAGCCAAAAATAGCCCAAAACTTACGCATAAATGCATCATGCACGCATGCGAACACACACCGCATACCGGCGTGGGTATTGAACCGCAGCGTTAGAACTTACGGGACTCTGATTCGATATCTGGGATCTGGGAGTTATCACCCGAGTTTTCAAAACTCACTAACATTTAGGCAAAAAATCAAAAAAAGAGGCCAAAACCGCGTAGTGGTTACGGATTAGGACTAAGCTACGCACTACCGACCATGCGTGAGTATTGAACGTGCGTTAGAATTTAAAGGGAATTCGATGAGATAGAGCGTACGAGCCAGAAGTTATCGCCCTGGTTGCAAAACTGCCGTGACACTTTGTAAAAGCTAAAAAAAAAAGAGCCCTGAAACCGGCATCGTATAAAATGTCGGATGCCACACAAACACTTACAACTGACCGTGGGTATTACCGTCAATGCGTTAGAACTTATGGGACTTCGATTACGACATCCCCAGAGGCCAGGGTTATCGCCTGGTTTAAAACTTCGACAACTTAATTGAGCAAAAAGCGCGCCCAAAACCGCGTCGTCGATCCGATGCCACGAAAGCTTACCTGATAACGCGTGGGCTGAACAACGTTAGAACTTCCGGGACTCGATTGAGCATCTGAGGAGGCCAGATTTATCGCCCAATTGCAAACTTCATACGACAACAGACAAAAATCGAAAAAGAGCCTAAAACGCGCCGTCCAGTCCGAGACGCTCTGAAACCTGCACAATGGCACGGTAGCTATAAACAACGCGTTTGAACTTCGGGACTCGATTCTGTTCTGGGAGGCCAGGTTATTGTCCGGTTTGAAAACTTCATGACAACTTCGGTAAAAGCGCGAAAAAGAATCCAAAACCAGCATACGTCCCGATTCGGACATGGCGGAAGCTACACACGTGACCGCAGCGTGGGTTTTGAACCTGCAGCGTTGAACTTACGGGACTAGATTACGACATACGGATCTGAGGGTTATCGCCGGTTTGCAAAACTTCGATAACGCCTGGACAAAAAGCGAAAAAAGAGCCCAAAACCCGCATCGTCCGTTCGGACGCCGCATAGCTACCTGACGCAGCGTGGTAAAAGACACAACGTTAGAACTTCACGGGACTCGATTGAGGCTTCCCGAAGACCAATTTATTGCCCGGTTGCAAAACTTCGCCGACAGGCAAAAAAGCGGTAAGAGCCCCAAAACCGCGCCGTCGATACGGACACCATGACACACACCGTACGCAGCGTGGGTATTGAACCTGCAGCGTTAGAACTTCACGGGACTCGATTCGACCATCACGGATCTGAGTTGTCGTCCGATTTACAAAACTTCGGTAACGCCAAGCAAAAAGCGAAAAGATCGAAACGCGCGTGCAATGGGGCTTGCGGAAACACTTACGCTGCCGGCGTAGGTATTGAAACGCGTTAGAACTTACGGAGACTCGATTACGACATCTGGCCGATTTATTGCCGGTTTACAAAACTTCGCATGACCTTGGGCAAAAAATGAAAAACTCAAAACCCGCGTCGTCCCGTCAGGACGCCACGGCTACCTGACGGCCTGCGGCGTAGCTATAGAGACACGCATTTGAGCTTACGGGACTCGGATTCGACATCTGGAACCGAGTTATTGTCCGGTTTGCAAAACTTGCAAATATCTTGAGCAAAAAGCCAAAAAATAGCCAAAACTACGCGTAAATCATCCGCACATGCCGTAAACACACACACACAACACCGGCGTGGGTATTGAACCGCGTTAGAACTTCACGGGACTCTATTACGATATCGGATCTCAGGAGTTATCACCCGGTTTTCAAAACTTCGCTAACATTTAGGCAAAAATCGAAAAAGAGCCCAAAACCCGCATCGTCCGGATTGGACGCCACTGGCTACACCACAGCCCGGCGTGGGTATTGAACCGCGTTAGAATTTTAAAGTCGATTGGAGCATCACGGAGCCAGGAGTTATCGCCCTGGTTGCGAAAACTGGCTTGACAACCTTTGGTAAAAGCTAAAAAAGAGCCCAAAACCGGCGCCGATCGTCGTCGGATGCCACTGCAAACACACTGCAACCCACAGCGTAGGTATTACACATGCGTTAGAACTTATGGGACTCGATTACGACATCTAGAAGGCCAAGGTTATCGCCCTGGTTGCAAAAAACTTCGACATAACTTGGCAAAAAAGCGAAAAAGCACCCCAAAACCGGCGCCGATCGGTCGGTTGCCACGAACACACACCTGACGGCAAATGGTATTGAACAGCGTTAGAACTTACGGGACTCGATTAGACATCTCTGGAGGCGGGTTTATCGCCCGGTTGCAAAAAACTTCGTGACACTTAGAGCGAAAAAGTGAAAAAAGAGCCTAAAACCCGCGTCGATAAAATCGCGGGCGCCAGCTACCTACGACACCCAGCGTAGCTATGAGACCGCATTTGAACTTACGGGACTCGATTCTAACATCACGAGCCAGGTTATTGTCCGGTTGCAAAACTTCGCGACACTTAGGTAAAAAGCGAAAAAAATCCAAAACCGCATCGTCCCGTCCGGGGCATACGGCTACACCTGACCGCGCGTGGGTATTAGACCACAGCGTTAGAACTTACGGGACTAGATTCGACATCGGATCTGCGAGTTATATCCGGTTTACAAAAACTCGATGCTTAACTAGGCAAAAAAGCGAAAAAAGAGCCCAAAACCCGCATACGTCAGATTCGGGCGCCACGCAAACACACACCGGCCTGCGTGGAAGTGAACAACAGCGTTAGAACTTACGGGACTCGATTGAACGACGAACCAATTTGTTGCCCGGTTTGCAAAACTACATGACCTTGGGCAAAAAAGCAAAAGAGCCCCCAAAACCGCATCGTCAAAATGCGGACACCACGCGGAACCACGACCCAGCGTGGGTATTGAACAGCGTTAGAACTTACGGGACTTCGATTACGACATCGGATCTGCGAGTTATCGTCCGGTTTGCAAAACTCGGTAACAACAAAGGCAGAAAAAAAATCCGAAACCCGCGTCGTGCATCCGGACGCCACGGAAACCTGACGGCACCAGCGTAGGTATTGAACAGCGTTAGAACTTACGGGACTCGATTAAAACATCGAAGAGCCGGTTATTGCCCGGTTGCAAAACTTCCACGACCAGGCAAAAAAAGCGAAAAAAAGCTCAAAACCCGCATCGTCCCGTCCGGGACGCCACAGCTACCACACAGCACCTGCGTAGCTATGAGAACCGCGTTTGAGCTTGGGACTCGATTACGACATCACGGAGCCCGAGTTATTGTCCGGTTTGCAAAACTTGCTATCTTGCCAAAAAGCAAAAAATAGCCAAAACTACGCCGTCAATGCACACACTGCCATGAACACACAACCGCGTAGGTATTGAACCGCGCGTAGAACTTAAGGGACTCTATTACGATATCTGCGGATACAGGGTTATCACCCGAGTTTCAAAACTTCGCTAACATTTAGGCAAAAAGTGAAAAAAGTCCAAAACCGCGTCGTCCAGTTCGGACGCCACTGGCTACTGCCTGCCGACGAGCGTGGGTATTGAACAACAGCGTTAAATTTAAAGTCGATTCAGAGCGTCTGCGGAGAGCCAGAGTTATCGCTGGTTGCAAAACTATCCTGACACTTTGGTAAAAAGCTAAAAAAGAGCCCAAAACCCGGCATCGTCGTCACGGATGCCACACAAACACACCACAACCGCGTGGGTATTACACGTGCGTTAGAACTTATGGGACTTTCGATTACGACGCTCGAAACCGAGGTTATCGCCTGGTTGCAAAACTTCGACAACAACAGGCAAAAAGCGAAAAAGCGCCCAAAACCCGCGCCGTAAAATCGGATGCCGCGAAAACTTACGGTACCAGCGTAGGTATTGAACAGCGTTAGAACTTACGGGACTCGATTAGAGCATACGGAGAAGCGATTTCGCCCGGTTTGCAAAAAACTGCGCCCGACACTTGAACAAAAAAAGTGAAAAAGAGCCTAAAACCGCGTCGTCAAAATTGGGCGCATACAGCTACCTACACCGGCGTAGCTATGAGACCGCATTTGAACTTCGGGACTTCGATTCTAACATCACAACGGAGATAGATTTATTGTCGATTTACAAAACTTCGCCCAACAACTTAGGTAAAAAGCGAAAAAGAATCAAAACCATCGTCGTCGTCCGGACGCCGAGAAGCTACCTGGCGTACCGCGTGGGTATTGAACAGCGTTAGAACTTACGGGACTAGATTACGACATCACGGATCTGAGAGTTATCGCGATTTGCAAAACTTCGATATGCACTTAGGCAAAAAGGCGAAAAAGAGCCCAAAACCCCGCGTCGTCCGTTCGGACGCCATAAGCTACACTACCTGGCCCGGCGTGAGTAAAAGAGACAGCGTTAGAACTTACGGGACTCGATTCCGAGCTTACGAAGGCGAGTTATTGCCCGGTTTGCAAAAACTGGCAACCCAGCAGGCAAAAAGCCAAAAAAGAGCCCAAACCCGCGCCGTCGAATCCGTCGGACACCACGTAAACACACCTAGCGACCTGCGTGGGTATTGAACCGCAGCGTTAGAACTTACGGGACTCGATTCGACATCACGGATCAGGAGGTTATCGTCCGGTTTACAAAACTTCGGTAACAACAGGCAAAAAGCGAAAAAGAATCGAAACCGCATCCGTACATCCGGACGCCGCGGGCACACACAGACCTGCGTGGGTATTGAACAGCGTTAGAACTTACGGGACTAGATTACGACATCACGAAGGCCGTTTATTGCCCGGTTGCAAAACTTCGCCCGACACTTGGGCAAAAAAGCCCAGAAAAAACTCAAAACCGCGTCGTCGGTCCGGACGCGAAAACTACACCGACACAGCGTAGCTATGAGACACGCATTTTGAACTTACGGGGACTCGATTAAGACATACGGAGGCCAGAGTTATTGTCCGGTTTGCAAAACTTGCTAATACTTAGGCAAAAAGCGAAAAATAGCCCAAAACTACGCGCCGATACATCGCTTCATGGCGCGAAACACACACCTGACAGCGTGGGTATTAGACCTGCGATAGAACTTCTGGGGACTACTATTACGATATCACGGATCTGGGGTTATCACCCGAGGTTTTCAAAACTACAACATTTCACATTTCAAAGCCAAGAAAAAGTGCCAAAACGAAGTATCGTCAGTTGGACGCCACACAAGCTTACACACGGCCTTAGCGTGGGTATTGAACCGCGTTATAATTTAAAGTCGATTGAGCATCACGGAGGCCAGGTTATACGCGCTGGTTGCAAAACTTCGCCCGACACTTTGGTAAAAGCTAAAAAGAGCCCAAAACCGGCGCCGTCCAAAATGCGGATGCCACCTGAAACACACTGACCGCGCGTAGGTATTACACATGCGTTAGAACTTATGGGACTCGATTACGACATACGAAGAAGGGTTATCGCCTGGTTTGCCAAAACTTCGACACAACGAGCAAAAAGCGAAAAAGCGCCCAAAACCGCGTCGTCGTCGGATGCCACACAAACCACACCACCGCGTGGGTATTGAACCGTTAGAACTTACGGGACTCGATTGAGCGTCGGAGCCAGATTTATCGCCCGGTTGCAAAACTTCGCGACAACTTGAACAAAAAATCGAAAAGAGCCTAAAACCCGCATCGTCCAGGTCGGGACGCTCTGCAAAATACCTACCGCGACCTGACAGCGTAGCTATGAGACAACGCATTTGAACTTACGGGGACTCGATTCTAACATCACGAAGGCAGAGTTATTGTCCGGTTACAAAACTTCGCCCGACAACTTGATAAAAAAGCGAAAAAAGAATCCAAAACCGCATCGTCGTCCGGGCATGCACGGCTACCTGACGACCGCGTAGGTATTGAACAGCGTTAGAACTTACGGGACTAGATTACGACATCACGGATCTGAGGTTATCGCCCGGTTGCAAAACTTCGATAACAACAAACGAAAAAAAAAAAGAGCCCAAAACCCGCGTCGTCCGTTCGGACACCACCTTGAGCACACCTGACACCCACGGCGTGGGTAAAAGACATGCGTTAGAACTTACGGGACTCGATTACGACTTACGAAGACCAATTTATTGCCCGGTTTACAAAACTACGCTGACAACAGGCAAAAAGCGAAAAGAGCCCAAAACCCGCATCGTCGAATGCGGGCGCCCTGGCTACACACCGCGACCGCAGTGGGTATTGAACCTGCGTTAGAACTTCACGGGACTCGATTACGACATCACCGGATCTGAGGTTATCGTCCGGTTTGCAAAACTTCGGTAACACTTAGGCGTGGCGAAAAAGAATCGAAACCGCGTAAATGCATCCGGACGCCCGCGGAAACACACCGCGACCTTAGCGTGGGTATTGAACAGCGTTAGAACTAACGGGACTTCGATTACGACATCGAAAAGGCAGATTTATTGCCCGGTTGCAAAACTACGCCCAACAACTTGGGCAAAAGCGAAAAAAGAGCTCAAAACCCGCGTCGTCCCGTCAGGACGCCACAGCTACCTGACACACCGCGTAGCTATGAGACACGCATTTGAACTTGGTGCCAGTTCGACATCTGAGGCAGGGTTATTGTCGGTTTGCAAAACTTGGTATCTTTAGGTAAAAAAGCCAAAAATAGCCCAAAACTTCGCATTATGCATCCGTCGCTTTTCCACGAGCACACACACCTGACACCGGCGTGGGTATTGAACCGCAGCGTTAGAACTTCTGGGACTCTATTACGATATCACGGATCTGAGTTATCACCCGATTTTCATAACTTCGCAACATTTAGGCAAAAAAGCGAAAAAGAGCCCAAAACCCGCATCGTCGTTAGGACGCCACACAAACACACACCTGACCTGCGTGGGTATTGAACAGCGTTAGAATTTAAAGTCGATTCAGAAGCTCGAATAGAGTTATCGCTGGTTGCAAAACTACGCTGACACTTTGGTAAAAAGCTAAAAAAGAGCCCAAAACCGGCGTCGTCGATATGGGATGCCACACAAACACCACACACAACCGTGGGTATTACACATGCGTTAGAACTTATGGGACTCGATTACGACATCACTGAAGGCGAGGTTATCGCCTGGTTTACCCGAAAACTTCAAAACAACTTGGGCAAAAAAGCGAAAAAGCGCCCAAAACCGCATCGTCCGTCCGGATGCCGCGAAAACACACACCACGACCAGCGTGGGTATTGAACAGCGTTAGAACTTACGGGACTCGATTCCGACATCACGGAGACCGATTTATCGCCCGGTTGCAAAACTTCATGACAACTTAGACACAAAAAGTCGAAAAAGAGCCTAAACCGCATCGTCGTCCGGACGCCACAGCTACCTACGGCCGCAGGTGTATTTATGAGACCGCATTTGAACTTCTGGACTCGATTACAACATCACGAGGCCAGAGTTATTGTCCGGTTTACAAAACTTCGCCCGACTTGGGTAAAAAGCGAAAAAGAATCAAAACCCGCATCGATGCATCCGGACGCCGCGAAACACACACGACCTTGGCGTGGGTATTGAACCGCAGCGTTAGAACTTACGGGACTAGATTACGACATCACGGATCTGGGGTTATCGCCCGGTTTGCAAAACTTCGATAACAACAGGCAAAAAGCGAAAAAGAGCCCAAAACCGCGCGTCAATCGTTCGGACGCCATAAGCTACACCTGACACCGCGTGGGTATTGAACCGCAGCGTTAGAACTTAAAAGTCGATTAGAGCGTCACGAGCCAGAGTTATCGCTGGGTTGCAAACTTCGCCCGACACTTTGGTAAAAAGCCAAAAATAGCCCAAAACCGGCATCGTCCGTCAGGACGCCCCTGGCTACCTACGGAGGCCGTGTTGGTATTAGAACCGCGCGTTAGAACTTACGGGACTAGATTAAGACATCTGGTGAGTTATCACCCGGTTTGCAAAACTTCAGCAACAACAGGCAAAAAGCGAAAAAGGCCCAAAACCCATCATCGTCGGTCAGGATGCCAACCAAACACACACATCACCGGCGTAGGTATTGAATCAGCGTTTGAACTTCTGGGGACTCGATTGAGCATGTCGGAGACCGATTATCGCCGGATTTGCAAAACTTCGCCAACACTTAGGAATAGTCGAAAAAGAACCCAAAACCATCGTCGATCCGGACGCCATAATGGCTACCTACCGACACCGCGTGGGTATTGAACAACGCATTAGAACTTACGGGACTTGATTCTAACATCACGGAGGCCAGAGGTTATCGCTGGTTGCAAAACTCCCCAACACTTAGGCAAAAAGCTGAAAAAGATCCCAAAACCCGTGTCGTCCATCCGGATGCCGCGAAAACACATACCGACCGCGGTAAACTATTGAACCAGCGTTAAAACTTACGGGACTTCGATTGAGCATCTGAGAGAGCCAGAGTTATCGTCCGGTTGCAAAACTTCCCAACACTTAGGTAAAAAGCCAAAAAAGAGCCCAAATCCGCATCGTCGTCAGGACGCCACACCTGGCTTTCACCTGCAACCTTTGCGTTGGTAAAAGACACAGCGTTAGAACTTCGGGACTCAATTCCAACATACGAATCTGGGTTATCGCCGGGTTGCAAAAGCCCGAACAACACTTGGGCAAAAGGCGAAAAAGAACCCTAAACGCGTCGTGCGTGCGGACTCCACGCATGAACCACGACCTGCGTGGGTATTGAACAGCGTTAGAACTACGGGACTGGATTACGACATACGGATCTGGGGTTATCGCCCGGTTGCAAAACTACGATAACACTTGGGCAAAAAGCGAAGAGCCCAAAACCGCATCGTCGGTTGGACGCCATGGCTACACACCACGACACCGTGCGTGGGTATTGAACAGCGTTAGAACTTAAAGTCGATTGGACATCGAGGCCAGAGTTATCGCCTGGGTTGCAAAACTTCGCCGACACTTTGGTAAAAGCCAAAAAAATAGCCCAAAACCGGCGTCGTCCCGTCAGGACGCCCACCTGGCTACACACGAGAACCGTGTTGGTATTGAACCGCAGCGTTAGAACTTACGGGACTAGATTCCGACATCTGAAGGCTGAGTTATCACCCGGTTTGCAAAACTTCAGCAACAACAGGCAAAAAGCGAAAAAGACCCCAAAACCCACATCGTCCCAGTCGGGATGCCAACCAAACACACATCCTTGCGTGGGTATTAGATCTGCGTTTGAACTTCTGGGACTCGATTGAGACATACGAGCCGATTTATCGCCCGGTTTACAAAACTACATGACAACGGCAAATAGTCGAAAAAAGAACCCAAAACCGCCGCGTCGTCCGTCCGGACGCCGCCGTAAGCACACACCTGACCGGCGTAGGTATTGAACCGCATTAGAACTTACGGGACTTGATTCTAACATCACGGAGGCCAGAGTTATCGCCTGAGGTTGCAAAACTACGCCTTGACACTTTGGTAAAAAGCCAAAAATAATTAAAACCGGCATCGTCCCGTCCAGGACGCCACTGGCTACACACCTACCGAACCGTGTTGGTATTGAACCGCAGCGTTAGAACTTACGGGACTAGATTGAGACATACGAAGGCGAGTTATCACCCGGTTGCAAAACTGACAACAACGGCAAAAAGCGAAAAAGACCCCAAAACCCACGTCGTCCGTCCGGATGCCAGACCAAACACACACATCCAGCGTAGGTATTGAATCGCGTTTGAATTCTGGGACTCGATTAGACATACGGATCTGAGGAGTTATCGTCCGGTTTACAAAACTTCATGACAACTTAGGCAAAAAAAAAATAGCCCAAAACCCGCGTCCGTCCAAATCCGGACGCCATACTGGCTACACCACCGACACCGTGGGTATTGAACAAGCGTTAGAACTTACGGGACTCGATTCCAACATCTGAATCTGAGGTTATCGCCCGGTTGCAAAAGCGAACAACAACTTGGGTAAAAAGGCGAAAAAGAACCCTAAACGCGTCGTGCGTAAATGGACTCACGCAAACACACCACAACCGCGTGGGTATTGAACCAGCGTTAGAACTTACGGGACTAGATTACGACATCACGGATCTGGAGTTATACAGCCCGGTTGCAAAACTTCGATAACAACGGGCAAAAAAGCCGAAAAAGAGCCCAAAACCCGCGTCGTTAGTTCGGACGCCGCATACAAACACCTGACCTTAGCGTGGGTATTGAACAGCGTTAGAACTTAAAGTCGATTCGAGCATCACGGAGCAGAGAGTTATCGCCTGGGGTTGCAAAACTACATGACAACTTTGGTAAAAAGCGAAAAATAGCCCAAAACCGACATCGTCCGTCCGGACGCCACCTGGCTACCCACCGAGAGCAGTGTTGGTATTGAACCGCAGCGTTAGAACTTACGGGACTAGATTGAGCATCACGAAGGCGAGTTATCACCGGTTTGCAAAACTTCGACAACAACTTAGGCAAAAAGCGAAAAAAGACCCCAAACCCACATCGTCCGTCCGGGATGCCAGACAAACACACACATCACGCGTGGGTATTAGATCACGCGTTTGAGCCCGAACGGGACTCGATTCCAGACATCACGGAACCGATTTATCGCCCGGTTTGCAAACTACCGCCACACTTAGGCAAATAGTGAAAAAGAACCCAAAACCCGCATCGTCCGTCCGGACGCCCGCATGGCTACACCGCACCGTGCCGTGGGTATTGAACACGCATTAGAACTTCGGGACTTGATTACAACATCACGGAGGCCAGAGTTATCGCCTAGGTTTGCAAAACTCCCCAACAACGGCAAAAATTGAAAAAGATCCCAAAACCGTATCGTCCATCCGGATGCCACGAAAACACATACGGCCCGATGTAACTATTGAACCTGCGTTAAAACTTACGGGACTCGATTAGAGCATCTGAAAGGCAGGGTTATCGTCCGGTTGCAAAACTTCATGACAACAGGTAAAAAGCCAAAAAGAGCCCAAATCCGCATCGTCCCAATCAGGACGCCATTACAACCTACCACCTACGACCTTTGCGTTGGTAAAAGACAGCGTTAGAACTTACGGGACTTGATTCCAACATCACGAATCTGGAGTTATCGCCCGGTTTGCAAGCCCGAACAACACTTGGGCAAAAGGCGAAAAAGAACCTAAACCCGCGCCGTACATACGGACTCCACGCGAAACCCACGACATGCGTATGGGTATTGAACAGCGTTAGAACTTACGGGACTAGATTACGACATCACGGATCTGGGGAGTTATCGCCCGGTTTGCAAAACTTCGATAACAACAGGCAAAAAGCGAAAAAGAGCCCAAAACCCGCGTAAATCCGGATTCGGACGCCATGGCTACCGCGACACCGCGTGGGTATTGAACACGGCGTTAGAACTTACGGGACTCGATTCCAACATCACGAATCTGGGTTATCGCCCGGTTTACAAAAGCGAACAACACTTGGGCAAAAGGCGAAAAAGAACCTAAACGCGTCGTGCGTGCGGACTCCGCAAACCACACGACGCAGCGTGGGTATTGAACCGCGCGTTAGAAATTACGGGACTCGATTACGACATCACGAGCCAGTTATTGCCCGGTTGCAAAACTTCGCATGACCTAAGGAAAAAGGCGAAAAAGAGCCCAAAACCGACGCCGTGCATCCGAGGCATACTGAAACACACACACACACTTTTACGGCACTGCGAAGGTATTAGGCGTGCGTTAGAACTTTGGGACTCGATTACGACATCACGGAGGCCGAGTTATCGCCTGGTTGCAAAACTTCATGTAACGCCAGGCAAAAAGCCAAAAAGAGCCCAAAACCGCGTCGTCCATCCGGGACTCATGGCTTACCACCGCGACCGCGCGTGGGTATTGAACCGCGTTAGAACTTACGGGACTCGATTACGACATATGGATCTAGAGTTATCTCCCGATTTGCAAAACTTCATAACAACCAGGCAAAAAGCGAAAAAGAATCCAAAACCCGCGTCGTCGGTCCGGACATACGAAGCTATACACTGACCAGCGTGGAGTATCGAACCAGCGTTAGAAATTACGGGACTCGATTACGACATCGAAAGCCGCCAGGTTATTGCCCGGTTGCCAAAACTACCGCATGACAACGGGCAAAAAAGCGAAAAAAACCCAAAACTTCGCATCGTCGTCCGGACGCCAGCTACCACCACTTGACGCGTAGCGTGGGTATGAACAACCGCATTTGAACTTACGATTTTCGATTACGACATACGGAGCCAGAGTTATTATCCGGTTGCAAAACTTCGCTATCTTGGCGCAAAAGCCAAAAAAGCCAAAATCCGCCGATACATTGGGACACCACGCCGCTTACACACACGGCCTGCGTGGGTATTGAACAGCGCGTTAGAACTTACGGGACTCGATTACGATATCTGAATCTGGAGTTATCGCCCGGTTGCAAAACTTCGCTAACATTTAGGCAAAAAGCCAAAAAGAGCCCAAAACCCGTATCGTCCGTTATTCGTCACGTAAACACTTACCTGACATCGGCGTAGGTATGAAGAACGCGCGTTAGAACTTGGGACTCGATTTTGACATCTGGAGAAGCGAGTTATCGCCGGTTGCAAAACTTCTTAACAACGCGAGCAAAAAAGCCAAAAAAGAATCTAAAACCGCGCGTCGGATCCGGGTAAACGCAAACACACCTGACACCGGCGTAACTATGTAAGAACAAGCGTTAGAACTTCTGGGACTCGATTCAAACATCACGGAGGCCAGAGTTATCGCCCGGTTGCAAAACTTCGCCAACAACGGAAAAAAGGTCGAAAAAGAGCCCAAAACCGCGTCGTCCAGGTCCGGACGCCACATGGCTACTACACGACGCCACAGCGTAGGTATTGAACACGCGTTAGAACTTACGGGACTCGATTCGACATCACGGAGAGCGAGTTATCGCCCGATTTGCAAAACTTCTTGCTGCTTAGGCAAAAAAGCGAAAAAGAATCTAAAACCGCGTCGTCCCGGAGTTGCAGCAGCAAACACCTGACCACGGCGTAGCGTATGAAGACAGCGTTAGAACTTCTGGGACTTCGATTAAAGCGTCACGGAGGCAGAGTTATCGCCGGTTTACAAAACTTCGCCAACACTTGGAAAAAAAGTCAAAAAAAGCCCAAAACCGCATCGTCGGATTCGGACGCCATAAGCTACACACTGCGCGTGGGTATTGAACTGCGCATTAGAACTTACGGGACTCGATTACGATATCGAAACAGAGTTATCGCCCGGTTTGCAAAAACTTCGACAACAATTAGGCAAAAAGCCAAAAAGAGCCCAAAACCCGCATCGTCCGGACGCCCGCAAGTACACACATCATCTGCGTGGGTATTGAACTGCGTTAAAACTTACGGACTCGATTAGAGCATCGGAGGCGAGTTATCGCCCAGATTTTCAAAATTCATGAACAACATGTAAAAGCGAAAAAGAGCCCAAAACCGAAACTGCAGCGTCGTCCGGACGCCACGCAAATAAACACACCTGACACGCGTGGGTATTGAACAGCGTTTGAACTTACGGGTCTCGATTACGACATCTGGAGGCAAGAGTTATCGCCCGGTTTGCAAAACTTCAACAACACTTAGACAATAGGCGAAAAAGGCCTAAACCCACATCGTGCGTCCGGGCGCCATGCAAAAACACACACCACGGCCTGCATGGGTATTGAACATGCGTTAGAACTTACGGGACTCGATTAAGACATATGGGCAAGGTTGTCGCCTGGTTTGCAAAAGTCGCCAACGACAGGCAAAAAAGCGAAAAAAGCCCAAAACCGCGTAAATGCATCCGGACGCCATGCGCAAACACACCGCGGCTGCGTGGGTATTAAACCGGCGTTACAACTTACGGGACTCGATTACGGCATTGGAGGCGAGTTATCGCCCGACTTGCAAAACTTCGCTGCTGCTTGGGCAAAAGCAGCGAAAAAGAATCAAAACCCACATCATCGGTGTGGGCGATACGCATGAACACACACCTTTGACCGCGTGGGTATGAGAACATAATAGAACTTACGGGACTCAATTGGTATCTGAAGGCCAGGTTGTTGCCGGTTTGCAAAACTACGCCAACCTTTAAAGGCGAAAAAAAAAGAGCCCAAAACCGGCATCGTGCGTCCGGCATACGCAAACACACACATAGCTTTCCCGTGGGTATTGAACCAGCGTTAGAACTTACGGGACTCGATTACGACATCACGGAGCCAAAGTTACCACCCGGTTTGCAAAACTTCGCTAACTGCTTGGCAAAAAAGCGAAAAAAGAGCCCAAAACCCGCGTCGTCAGTTAAGGGACTCGATTGAACATATGGGCCAGAGTTATCGCCCGGTTTGTAAAACTTGTCGCACTTAGGCAAAATCTTGAAAAAGAGCCAAAAACCCGCGTCGTGCGTCCGGACGCCATGCAAACACACACCTGACACGCGTGGGTATTACTGCGTGCGTTAGAACTTATGGGACTTGATTGAACATACGGAGGCCAGAGTTATCGCCCGGTTGCAAAACTACGCCCGATAATTAGGCAAAAGTAGAAAAAGAGCCCAAAACCGGCGTCGTGCAATCCGGACATAGCGGCTTGAAACATCTGAACCACGGCCTGCGTAGGTATTGAACGCAGCGTTAGAACTTACGGGACTCGATTCAACATACGGAGCCGAGTTATCGCTGGTTGCAAAACTTCGCTAACAACAGGCAAAAAGCCAAAAAGAGCCCAAAACCGTGTCGTCCATCCGGGATGCCACGAAAACACATACCACGCGACCGAGCGTAACTATTGAACAGCGTTAAAACTTACGGGACTCGATTAGAGCATCTGAGAGGCAGAGTTATCGTCCGGTTTACCAAAACTTCATGACACTTGGCAAAAAGCGAAAAAGACCCAAAACCGGCATCGTCCGTCCGGACGTAAAATAAGCTTTGCCGATCTGCGTGGGTATTGAACCGCGCATTTGAACTTCGGGACTTGATTCGAACCTCACGGATGTCGAGTTATCCCCGATTTGCAAAACTTCGGCGACACTTGGGCAAAAGGCGAAAAAAGAACCCAAAACCGCATCGTCCATCCGGACGACACGGCTTCTACCTGACACCGTGCGCGTAGGTATTGAACACGCATTTGAACTTACGGGACTCGATTAGACATCACGGAGCCCGAGTTATCGTCCGATTTACAAAACTACCGTAACAACAGGCAAAAAGCGAAAAATAGCCCAAAACCGCGTCGTCCATCAGGGACGCCATGCAAGCTACACACCGGCCTGCGTAGGTATTAGACCAGCGTTAGAACTTACGGGACTCGATTCCAACATCACGAATCTGGGGAGTTATCGCCCGGTTTAAAAGCCCGAACAACACTTAGGCAAAAGTAGAAAAAAGAACCCTAAACGCGTATCGTGCGATGCGGACTCCACGCGAACCTGACGGCCTGGCGTGGGTATTGAACAGCGTTAGAACTTACGGGACTAGATTACGACATCTGGGATCTGGGGAGTTATCGCCCGGTTGCAAAACTTCGATAACAGCAGGCAAAAAGCGAAAAAGAGCCCAAAACCGCGTCGTCAGGATTCGGACATAAGCGCGCACCTGCACGAACCAGCGTGGGTATTGAACAGCGTTAGAACTTAAAGTCGATTGAGCATCACGGAGCCAGAGTTATCGCTGGGTTGCAAAACTTCGCCCGACACTTTGGTAAAAGCGAAAAAATAGCCCAAAACCGACATCGTCGGTCCGGGATGCCATACAAACACCACCGAGCCGTGTTGGTATTGAACCGCAGCGTTAGAACTTACGGGACTAGATTCCGAAGCGTCTGAAGGCGAGTTATCACCCGGTTGCAAAACTTCGGCAACAACTTAGGCAAAAAAAAAAGGGCCCAAAACCCACATCGTCCGTCGGGATGCCAACGAAACACACACATCCGCGTAGGTATTGGAATCACAGCGTTTTGAACTTCTGGGACTCGATTGACATACGAGCCGATTTATCGCCCGGTTGCAAAACTACGCCCAGCAACAGGCAAATAGTGAAAAAGAACCCAAAACCCGTATCGTCAGGTCCGGACGCCCGCATGGCTACACACCTTGGCCGTGTGTAGGTATTGAACCGCGCGTTAGAACTTACGGGACTTGATTCTAACATCACGGAGCCGAGGTTATCGCTGGTTGCAAAACTCCCCAACACTTAGGCAAAAAGCTGAAAAAGATCCCAAAACCCGTATCGTCCATCCGGATGCCACGAAAACACATACACAGCACAGCGTAACTATTAGACACGCGTTAAAACTTACGGGACTCGATTAAGGCATCTGAGAGCCAGGAGTTATCGTCGGTTTGCAAAACTTCGCCACAACGGGTAAAAAGCCAAAAAGAGCCCAAATCCGCGTCGTCCGTCCGGACGCCATCTGGCTACACACACCACGCGACCGCTGCGTTGGTATGAGACCGCATTTGAACTTACGGTACTTTCGATTCGACATCACGGAGGCCAAGAGTTATTGTCGGTTTGCAAGCCCGAACAACACTTAGGCAAAAGGTGAAAAAGAACCTAAACTGCGCGTCGTGCGTGCGGACTCACGCATGAACCACGACCCATAGCGTGGGTATTGAACACGCGTTAGAACTTACGGGACTAGATTCGACATCACGGATGATCTGGGGTTATCGCCCGGTTGCAAACTTCGATAACAACTTGCAAAAAGCGAAAAAAGAACCCAAAACCCGCGTCGTCCGGATTCGGACGTACCGCAAACTACACCTGACACCAGCGTAGGTATTGAACAGCGTTAGAACTTAAGAGTCGATTAGAGCATACGGAACCGGGTTATCGCCTGGGTTCTGAAAACTTCCGACACCTTTGGTTAAAAGCGAAAAATAGCCCAAAACCGACATCGTCGTCCCGTCAGGACGCCACACCAACAGACACGTGTTGGTATTGGTATTAGCAGCGTTAGAACTTACGGGACTAGATTCCAGAACATCTGGCGAGTTATCACCGGTTGCAAAACTTCAGCAACAACTTAGGCAAAAAAGCGAAAAAGACCCAAAACCCAGCATCGTCCAGTCCGGGATGCCAACCAAACACACACATCATAGTGTGGGTATTGAATCTGGCGTTTGAACTTCTGAGGACTCGATTGAGCATAAGAGGCAGATTTATCGCCCGGTTTACAAAACTACGCCCAACACTTAGCGAATAGTCGAAAAAAGAACCCAAAACCCGCATCGTCCCAGGTCCGGACATACCTTAAGCTTTACCACACCTGACCCGCGTGGAAATTATTAGACATGCATTAGAACTTACGAACTTGATTCTAACATACGGAGCCAGAGTTATCGCCTGGTTTACAAAACTCCCCAACAACAGGCAAAAAGTGAAAAAAGATCCCAAAACCCGTATCGTCCATCCGGATGCCGCAGCTTACATACAATACCGCGGTAACTAACTATTGAACAGCGTTATAACTTACGGGACTTCGATTAGAACATCTGAACCAGAGTTATCGTCCGGGTTTACAAAACTACGCCGACAACTTGGGTAAAAAGCGAAAAAAGAGCCCAAATCGCGTCGATCGTCCAGGACGCCGTACTGGCTCTACCTGCCAACGTGACCTTTGCGTTGGTAAAAACCAGCGTTAGAACTTACGGGACTCGATTCCAACATACGAATACTGAGTTATCGCCGGTTTACAAAAACGAACAACATGGGCAAAAGGTAGAAAAAGAACCCTAAACGCGCCGTGCATACGGACTCCGCGAAACACCTGACCTGGCGTGAGTATTGAACAACAGCGTTAGAACTTACGGGACTAGATTACGACATACGGATCTGGGAGTTATCGCCAGGTTGCAAACTTCGATAACACTTAGGCAAAAAAAGAAAAAGAGCCCAAAACCGCATCGTCCAGATTCGGACGCCATAAGCTGCCACGAACCTGCGCGTGGGTATTGAACCAGCGTTAGAACTTAAGAAGTCGATTCCGACATCACGGAGACCGAGTTATCGCTGGGTTGCAAAACTTCATGACACTTTGGTAAAAAGCCAAAAAATAGCCCAAAACCGACATCGTCCCGTCCGGGATGCCGTACAAACACACAACGAGCCGTGTTGGTATTGAACCGCAGCGTTAGAACTTACGGGACTAGATTGAGCATCTGACGAGTTATCACCCAGGTTGCAAACTTCAACAACAACAGGCAAAAAGCGAAAAAGACCCCAAAAACCCACATCGTCCGTCCAGGATGCCAACCAAACACACACATCCAGCGTAGGTATTAGATCGCGCGTTTGAACTTACGGGACTCGATTGACATCGAGCCAGATTTATCGCCCAGTTTGCAAAACTCATGACACACTTAGGCGAATAGTCGAAAAAGAACCCAAAACCCGCATCGTCGGTCAGGACGCCCACATGGCTGCACACTACTGACCGCGTGGGTATTGAACAGCGTTAGAACTTCACGGGACTTGATTACAACATCTGGAGGCCAGAGTTATCGCTGGTTGCAAAACTCCCCAACAACAGGCAAAAAAGTGAAAAAGATCCCAAAACCCGTGTCGTCCATCCGGGATGCCACGAAAACACATACGACGGCCTGGCGTAACTATTGAACCGCAGCGTTAAAACTTACGGGGACTCGATTAACATCTGAGAAGAGAGTTATCGTCCGGTTTACAAAACTTCGCCAACACTTAGGTAAAAAAGCCAAAAAGAGCCCAAATCGCATCGTCCGTCAGGACGCCATACTGGCTACCACACCTACGACCTGCGTTGGTATGAGACCGCATTTGAACTTACGGTACTCGATTACGACATCACGGAGCCAGAGTTATTGTCGGTTGCAAAAGCTGAACAACACTTGGACAGCAAAAGGCGAAAAAGAACCTAAACTCGCATCGTGCGTACGGACTCCACGCAAACACCTGCAACCTGCGTGGGTATTGAACGCAGCGTTAGAACTTACGGGACTAGATTACGACATACGGATCTGCGAGTTATCGCCCGGTTGCAAAACTTCGATAACAACTTAAGCGAAAAGCGAAAAAGAGCCCAAAACCCGCATCGTCCGTTCGGACGCCGCATGGCTACACACCTACCGCCGTGGGTATTGAACAGCGTTAGAACTTAAAGAGTCGATTGAGACATCTGACGGAGGCAGAGTTATCGCTGGGTTGCAAAACTTCGCCCACTTTGGTTAAAAAGCCAAAAATAGCCCAAAACCGACGTAAATCGTCCGGACGGACACAAGCTTACACTACAGGCCGTGTTGGTATTGAACAGCGTTAGAACTTACGGGACTAGATTGACATCGTACGAATGCGAGTTATCACCGGTTTGCAAAACTCACAACACTTAGGCAAAAAGCGAAAAAGACTAAAACCCACATCGTCCGTCGGGATGCCAACCAAACACACACATCAAGCGTGGGTATTGAATCTGGCGTTTGAACTTACTGGGACTCGATTCCAGACATAAGAAGCCAGGTTATCGCCCGATTTACCAAAACTTCATGACAACTTAAGCGAATAGTCGAAAAAAAGAACCCAAAACCGCGTCGTCCGTCCGGATATACATAACGGCTACCTGACGACCGCAGCGTAGGTATTGAACATGCATTAGAACTTACAGAACTTGATTCTTGACATCGGAGGCCAGGGTTATCGCCCTGGTTTGCAAAACTCCCCCAACCTTAGGCAAAAAAGTGAAAAAGATCCCAAAACGCGTATCGTCCATCCGGATGCCACGAAAACACATACCGGTACACGGTAAACTATTGAACACAGCGTTATAACTACGGGACTCGATTAAGCCATCTGAGAGCAGAGTTGTCGTCCGGTTTACAAAACCATGACAACTTGGGTAAAAAGCAAAAAGAGCCCAAATCCGCGCCGTCGGTCAGGACGCCATACTGGCAACGACCTTTGCGTTGGTAAAGACCGCGCGTTAGAACTTGGGACTTCGATTCCAACATATCTGAATCTGAGGTTATCGCCCGGTTTAAAAGCCGAACAACACTTGAGCAAAAGCGAAAAAGAACCTAAACCCGCGCCGTACATACGGACTCCACGCAAACACGGCCATAGCGTGGGTATTGAACAGCGTTAGAACTTACGGGACTAGATTCGACATACGGATCTGGAGTTATCGCCCGGTTGCAAAACTTCGATAACAACAGGCAAAAACGAAAAAGAGCCCAAAACCCGCGTAATCCGGATTCGGATGCCGCGCAAACACTGCTGCCCGGACCTGCGTGGGTATTGAACCAGCGTTAGAACTTAAAGTCGATTGAACATCTGGAGCCAGGTTATCGCCTAGGTTGTAAAACTTCATGACACTTTGGTAAAAAGCGAAAAATAGCCCAAAACCGGTATCGTCGTCCGTCGGATATCCCACAAACTACTACCTACGAGCCGTGTTGGTATTGAACCGCAGCGTTAGAACTTCTGGGACTAGATTGAGCATCTCTGAGCGAGTTATCACCCGGTTTGCAAAACTTCAACAACCTTAGGCAAAAAGCGAAAAAGGGCTAAAACCCACATCGTCGGTCCGGATGCCACCAAACACACACATCATAGCGTGGGTATTGAATCTGGCGTTTGAACTTCGGGACTCGATTGAGGCATACGGAGGCAGGTTATCGCCCGGTTTGCAAAACTGGCCCGACACTTAGGCAAATAGTCGAAAAAGAACCCCAAAACCGCATCGTCGTCCGGACGCCCATATAAGCTACCACACGCGACCGCGTGGTATTGAACCGCATTAGAACTTACGGGACTTGATTAAACATCACGAGGCCAAGAGTTATCGCCTGGTTGCAAAACTCCCAACAACTTAGGCAAAAGATGAAAAAAGATCCCAAAACGCGTATCGTCCATCCGGATGCTGCAAACACATACCTGACCGCGGTACGTAACTATTGAACCGCAGCGTTAAAACTTCACGGGGACTGGATTTAGCATCTGTACGAGTTATCGTCCGGTTACCAAACTTCATGACACTTAGGTAAAAAGCCAAAAAGAGCCCAAATCACGCATCGTCCGGATTCGGACGCCATGGCTACACACACCGGCGACAGCGTAGGTATTAACAACGTTAGAACTTAAGAATCGATTAGGCATCACGGAGGCCAGGGTTATCGCTAGGTTGCAAAACTTCATGACACTGGTTAAAAGCCAAAAATAGCCCAAAACCGGCATCGTCGGTCCGGACGCCACACTGGCTACACCTGCAGGCCGTGTTGGTATTAGACAGCGTTAGAACTTCACGGGACTAGATTGAGCATCTGGCCGAGTTATCACCGGTTGCAAACTTCAGCAACAACTTAGGCAAAAAAGCGAAAAAGACCCAAAACCCACATCGTCCCGTCCGGATGCCAACGAAACACACACATCATGCGTGGGTATTAGATCACAGCGTTTGAACTTCTGGGACTCGATTCCGAGCATAAGGAAGAGGCAGATTTATCGCCCGGTTACCAAAACTTCATGACAACGGCAAATAGTGAAAAAAGAACCCAAAACCCGCATCGTCAGGTCAGGACATACATAAACTACTACCTGACCGTGCAGCGTGGGTATTGAACATGCATTAGAACTTACGGAACAGATTCTAACATCTGGAGACCAAGGTTATCGCCTAGTTTGCAAAACTCCCAACAACTTAGTAAAAAAAAAAGATCCCAAAACGTATCGTCCATCCGGATGCCCACGAAAACACATACCATGCCAGGCGTAACTATTGAACAGCGTTAAAACTTACGGGACTCGATTCAGCATCTGAGACGATAGAGTTATCGTCCGTTTGCAAAACTATCATGGTAACTTAGGTAAAAAGCCAAAAAAGCCCAAATCCGCGTCGTCCGTCCGGACGCCATGCAACCTACCACACTACCTGACCTTTGCGTTGGTAAAGACAGCGTTAGAACTTACGGGACTCGATTCCAATATCACGAATCTGGGGTTATCGCCCGGTTTAAAGCCCGAACAACACTTAGGCAAAAGTAGAAAAAGAACCCTAAACCGCGTCGTACATACGGACTCCACGCAAACACACACGTACCAGCGTGGAGTATTGAACAGCGTTAGAACTTACGGGACTAGATTACGACATACGGATCTGGGGAGTTATCGCCGGTTGCAAAACTTCGATAACACGCAGGCAAAAGCGAAAAAGAGCCCAAAACCCGCATCGTCCGGATTCCGGACGCCATATAGCTTCTACACACGACACCGCGTGGGTATTGAACAGCGTTAGAACTTAAAAGTCGATTAGACATCACGGAGGCAGAGTTATCGCCTTAGGTTGTAAAACTACACTGACACTTTGGTAAAAAGCCAAAAAATAGCCCAAAACCGGCATCGTCCCGTCGGACATACCACTGGCTACCTTACACGAACCGTGTTGGTATTGAGACCGCAGCGTTAGAACTTACGGGACTAGATTGACATCTGAAGGTGAGTTATCACCGGTTTGCAAAACTTCAGACAACAACGAGGCAAAAAGCGAAAAAGAGGGCCCAAAACCCACATCGTCCGTCCGGGATGCCAACGAAACACACATCATAGCGTGGGTATTAGATCTGGCGTTTGAACTTCTGGGGACTTCGATTAGACATACGGAGCCAGATTTATCGCCCGGTTGCAAAACTACCATGCCAATAACCCAGGCAAATAGTCGAAAAAGAACCCAAAACCCGCGTCGTCAGTCCGGACATCGCATAACATAACTGACCTACGACCGGCGTGGGTATTGAACACGCATTAGAACTTACGGGACTTGATTCTAACTGTCACGAGGCCAGGAGTTATCGCTGGTTGCAAAACTCCCCAACAACTTAGGCAAAAAGATGAAAAAGATCCCAAAACCGGTATCGTCCATCCGGGATGCCACAGCTCACATACCTGACCACGGCGTAACTATTGAACCGAACCGCGTTAAAACTTACGGGACTCGATTCCGACTGTCGGAAGGCCGAGTTATCGTCCGGTTTACAAAACTACGCCAACACTTAGGTAAAAAAGCCAAAAAAGAGCCCAAATCCGCGTAAATCGAGTCGGCCATGCAAACTACACACCGACCTTGCGTTGGTAAAGACCACAGCGTTAGAACTTACGGGACTCGATTCCAACATCTGAATCTGGGAGTTATCGCCGGTTGCAAAGC
This sequence comes from Panax ginseng, assembly GCA_020205605.1. Taxonomy (NCBI): domain Eukaryota; kingdom Viridiplantae; phylum Streptophyta; class Magnoliopsida; order Apiales; family Araliaceae; genus Panax; species Panax ginseng. Next base: position 54,584,016 of record CM035150.1, read on the forward strand.
GAACAACAACTTAGCAAAAAGTGAAAAAGAACCCTAAACGCGTAATGCGTCACGGACTCCACATAAACACCTGACCGCGTGGGTATTGAACAACGTTAGAAATTACGGGACTCGATTACGACATCACGGAGGCGAGGGTTATTGCCCGGTTGCAAAACTTCACATGACCAACTAAGCGAAATGAAAAAAAAAGGCCCAAAACCGACATCGTCGTCCGAGGCATACAAACACACACACACACTTTACGGCTGCGAAGGTATTAAGACGTACGTTAGAACTTCCGGGTTTCGATTACGACATCACGGAGGCCAGAGTTATCGCCTGGTTGCAAAACTACATTAACAACTTAAGTAGCGAAAAAGAACCCCACTTCGCATCGTCCGTCCGGACATACAACTACTACGATCCAGCGTGGGTATGAGACCGCATTTGAACTTCACGGTTTTCGATTACGACATCTCTGAGGCAGAGTTATTGTCGGGTTGCAAAACTTCATTATCTTGCAGGCAAAAAGCCAAAAAAAACCAAAATCGACGTCGTCGTCCGGACGCCGCAGCTACACCTGACGCAGCGTAGGTATTGAACAGCGTTAGAACTTACGGGACTAGATTACGACATACGGATCTGAGGAGTTATCGCCGGTTGCAAAACTCGATAACAACGACAAAAAAAGCGAAAAAGACCCAAAACCCCATCGTCGTCAGGATGCCAACCAAACACACACATCACCGCGTGGGTATTAGATCAGCGTTTGAACTTCTGGGACTCGATTCCGACATCGGAGGCCAGGTTATCGCCCGGTTGCAAAACTTCGCCGACAACGGCAAATAGTGAAAAAAGAACCCAAAACCCGCATCGTCCAGATCCGGACATACATAACTCTACCTGACAATACCGTGGGTATTGAACAAGCATTAGAACTTCACGGGACTTGATTACAACATACGGAGGCCAGAGTTATCGCTGGTTTGCAAAACTCCCCAAACAAGGCAAAAAATTGAAAAAGATCCCAAAACCCGTATCGTCCATCCGGGATGCCACGAAAACACATACGGCACAGCGTAACTATTGAACCAGCGTTAAAACTTACGGGACTCGATTAGAGCATCTGAGAGGCAAGGTTATCGTCCGGTTTGCAAAACTAACGCCACAACTTGGTAAAAAGCCAAAAAAGAGCCCAAATCCGCGTCGTCCCGTCCGGACGCCATTACTACCTACCTACGACCTGCTGCGTTGGTATGAACCGCATTTGAACTTCACGATTCGATTACGACATCTCGGAATAGAGTTATTGTCGGTTGCAAAGCCCGAACAACATAAGGCAAAAAGTAGAAAAAGAACCTAAACTGCGCATCGTGCGTGCGGACTCCACGCAAACACTACGGCCAGCGCGTGGGTATTGAACAACAGCGTTAGAACTTACGGGACTAGATTACGACATCACGGATCACAAGGGTTATCGCCAGATTTGCAAAACTTCGATAACAACTTAGGCAAAAAGCGAAAAAAGAGCCCCAAACCCGCATCGTCCGGATTCGGACGCCATAAGCTACCACCTGACCACGCGTGGGTATTGAACAACGTTAGAACTTGAAAGTCGATTCCAGACATCACGGAGCCAGAGTTATCGCTGGGTTGCAAAACTTCGCCAACACTTTGGTTAAAAGCCAAAAAATAGCCCAAAACCGACATCGTCGTCCGTCCGGACGCCACCTGGCTACACCTGCAGAACCGTGTTGGTATTGAACCGCAGCGTTAGAACTTACGGGACTAGATTCAGAGCATCTGAAGTGAGTTATCACCCGGTTGCAAAACTCTGACAACAACTTAGGCAAAAAGCGAAAAAGACCCAAAACCCGCATCGTCCGTCCGGGATGCCAACCAAACACACACATCACCAGCGTGGGTATTGAATCTGGCGTTTGAACTTCGGGACTCGATTCAAGAGCATAAGGAGGCCAGATTTATCGCCCGGTTGCAAAACTTCGCCCGACAACTTAGTGAAATAGTCGAAAAGAACCCAAAACGCGCGTCTCAAATCCGGACATACATGGCTACCTGACACAGCGTGAGGTATTAAACATGCATTAGAACTTACGAACTTGATTCTAACATCACGGAAGCGAGTTATCGCCTGGTTGCAAAACTCCCCAACAACAGGCAAAAATTTGAAAAAAGATCCCAAAACCCGTATCGTCCATCCAGGATGCCACGAAAACACATACTGCAGCCTGGCGTAACTATTGAACAGCGTTAAAACTTCTACGGGACTCGATTCCAGGCATCTGAAGGCAGAGTTATCGTCCGGTTTGCAAAACTTCGCCCGACAACGGTAAAAAGCGAAAAAAAGCCCAAATCCGCATCGTCGTCCAGGACGCCATACTGGCTACACACCTGCGACCGCTGCGTTGGTAAAGACAACGTTAGAACTTACGGGACTCGATTCAACATCTGAATCTGGGGTTATCGCCGGTTTGCAAAGCCCGAACAACACTTGAGCAAAAGGCGAAAAAGAACCCTAAACGCGTCGTTACATACGGACTCCGCAAACACCACGACCTGCGTAGCGTAGGTATTGAACAGCGTTAGAACTTACGGGACTAGATTACGACATCACGGATCTGGAGTTATCGCCGGGTTGCAAAACTCGATAACACTTAGGCAAAAAAGCGAAAAAAAGAGCCCCAAACCGCATCGTCAGGATTCGGACATACGCATACCACACACACCATGACCTGCGTGGGTATTGAACCAGCGTTAGAACTTAAGGGAATCGATTCCGACATCACGGAGACCGAGTTATCGCTAGGTTGTAAAACTTCATGACAACTTTGGTAAAAGCCAAAAATAGCCCAAAACCGGACATCGTCGTCCGGACGCCACCTGGCTACTACGAGCAGGCAGTGTTGGTATTGAGACACAGCGTTAGAACTTACGGGACTAGATTCGAAGCATCTGAAGGCCCCGAGTTATCACCCGGTTTGCAAAACTTCAACAACACTTGGCAAAAAGCGAAAAAGGCCCAAAACCCACATCGTCCGTCCGGATGCCGACCAAACACACACATCACAGCGTGGGTATTGAATCAGCGTTTGAACTTCTGGGACTCGATTCGGAGCATCACGGAACCAGGTTATCGCCCGGTTACAAAACTACGCCACAACTTAAGCAAATAATCGAAAAAGAACCCAAAACCCGCATCGTCAGGTCCGGACATACATGGCTACACACCTGCACCCCGCGTGGGTATTGAACAGCATTAGAACTTCGGGACTTGATTCTAACATCCCCGGAGGCCAGAGTTATCGCTGGTTGCAAAACTCCCCAACAACTTAGGCAAAAAGATGAAAAAAGATCCCAAAACCCGTGTCGTCCATCCGGATGCCACGAAAACACATACAAAGCCGCGAGCGTAACTAATGAACCGCAGCGTTAAAACTTCACGGGACTCGATTAGACATCTGAGAGGCAAGAGTTATCGTCCGGTTTGCAAAACTTCGCCCAACAACTTGGGTAAAAAGCCAAAAAAGAGCCCAAATCCGCATCGTCCGTTTGGGCATGCATAACACTACCTGACGGCCGTGGCGTATTAGACAGCGTTAGAACTTAAAGTCGATTCAGGCATCACGGAGGCCAGGTTATCGCTGGGTTCGCAAAACTTCATGACAACTTTGGTTAAAAGCCAAAAAATAGCCCAAAACCGGCGTCGTCAGGTCCAGGACATACACTGGCTACACGCAGAGACCGTGTTGGTATTGAACCGCAGCGTTAGAACTTACGGGACTAGATTAGAACATCGAAGGCGAGTTATCACCCGGTTGCAAAACTTCGACAACAACAAAAAAAAGCAAAGAAAAAGACTTTAAAACCCGCATCGTCCGTCCAGGATGCCAACCAAACACACACATCCAGCGTGGGTATTGAATCTGCGTTTGAACTTCTGGGACTCGATTGAGGCATAAGGAGGCCAGATTTATCGCCCGGTTTGCAAAACTTCATGACAACTTAGAAGCAAATAGTGAAAAAGAACCCAAAACCGCATCGTCCGGTCCCGGACATCCATAAGCTTACCTGACACCTTGCGTAGGTATTGAACATGCATTAGAACTTACAGAACTTGATTCTAACATCGAGGCAAGAGTTATCGCCCTAGTTTGCAAAACTCCCCAACAACAGGCAAAAAAAAAAAGATCCCAAAACCGTATCGTCCATCCGGATGCCACGAAAACATACGGCCGGTAAACTATTGAACCTGCAGCGTTAAAACTTACGGGACTCGATTCCGGAGCATACGAGCCAGGAGTTATCGTCCGGTTTGCAAAACTTCGCCCACAACTTAGGTAAAAAGCCAAAAGAGCCCAAATCCCGCATCGTCCCGTCCGGACGCCATGCTGGCTACACACACTGACCTTTGCGTTGGTAAAAGACACGGCGTTAGAACTTACGGGACTCGATTCCAACATCACGAATCTGGGAGTTATCGCCAGTTTGCAAAGCGAACAACACTTGGGCAAAAGTAGAAAAAGAACCCTAAACCGCATCGTGCATACGGACTCCACGCCAACCACCTGACGCGTGGGTATTGAACAGCGTTAGAACTTACGGGACTAGATTACGACATCACGGATCTGAGTTATCGCCCGGTTGCAAAACTTCAATAACAACGAGGCGAAAAGCGAAAAAGAGCCCAAAACCCGCATCGTCAGGATTCGGACGCCATGGCTACACACTGACACCCTGCGTGGGTATTGAACAGCGTTAGAACTTAAAGGAGTCGATTCCAGACGCTCACGGAGCCGGAGTTATCGCCTGGGTTGTAAAACTGTGACACTTTGGTAAAAAGCGAAAAATAGCCCAAAACCGGCATCGTCCGGTCGGGACGCCACTTTGACTCTTACACACAGAACCGTGTTGGTATTAGACCGCAGCGTTAGAACTTACGGGACTAGATTCCAACATCTGAAGTGAGTTATCACCGGTTGCAAAACTTCGACAATGCACTTAGGCAAAAAAGCGAAAAAGACTAAACCCACGCCGTCCGTCGGGATGCTGACCAACACACACATCAGCGTGGGTATTAGATCGCGTTTGAACTTCTGGGACTCGATTAGAGCATCTGGAAATGCAGGTTATCGCCCGATTTGCAAAACTACCGCACACTTGAATAATAGTGAAAAAGAACCCAAAACCCGCATCGTCCGTCGGACATACATGGCTACACCTGACACCTGCGGCGTAGGTATTGAACAACGCATTAGAACTTACGGGACTTGATTCTAACATCAGGAGGCCAGGTTATCGCTGGTTGCAAAACTCCCCAACAACAACGCAAAAAGATGAAAAAAGATCCCAAAACCGTATCGTCCATCCGGATGCCACGAAACACATACTACGGCGTAACGTAACTATTGAACCGCAGCGTTAAAACTTACGGGACTCGATTGAAACGTCTGAGAGGCAGAGTTATCGTCCGGTTTGCAAAACTACGCCAACAACTTAGGTAAAAGCCAAAAAAAGCCCAAATCCGCATCGTCAGGTCAGGACCGCCATCTGGCTTTCACACACCTGACCTTTGCGTTGGTAAAGACAACAGCGTTAGAACTTACGGGACTCGATTCCAACATCTCGAATCAGGAGTTATCGCCCGGTTGCAAAAGCGAACAACACTTGGACAAAAGGCGAAAAAGAACCTAAACCGCGTAAATCGTCGAATGCGGACTCACGCGAAACCTACGTGACCTGCGTGGGTATTGAACAAGCGTTAGAAATTACGGGACTCGATTACGACGTACGAGGCCAGAGTTATTGCCCGGTTGCAAAACTACATGACAAAAGCGAAAAGTAGAAAAAGAGCCCCAAAACCGACATCGTAAATGTAAATACGCCACACAAACACACACACACACACGGCTACGAAGGTATTAGACATCGTTAGAACTTCCGGGACTCAATTACGACATCTGGAGCCAGGGTTATCGCCTGGTTGCAAAACTTCATAACAACAAAAAAGCGAAAAAAACCAAAAACTCGCATCGTCCGTCCGGCATACAACTACTACCTGCGAGTCTGCGTGGGTATGAGACACCGCATTTGAACTTCGGTACTCGATTACGACATCACGGAGGCCAGAGTTATTGTCCGGTTTGCCAAAACTTCGTATCTCTTGGCAAAAAGCGAAAAAACCCAATCGGCATCGTCCGGTCCGGGACCATACGAAAGCTACCTGGCCGCAGCGTGGGTATTGAACACAGCGTTAGAACTTACGGGACTAGATTACGACATACGGATCTGAGTTATCGCCCGGTTTGCAAAACTTCGATAACAACTTAGCAAAAAAGAAAAAAAGCCAAAAACGCGCATCGTCAGATTCGGACATACATAAACTACCTGACGCCAGCGTGGGTATTGAACAGCGTTAGAACTTAAGGAGTCGATTCCGAGGCATCACGGAGACCAGAGTTATCGCTTTAGGTTGTAAAACTACGCGACACTTTGGTAAAAAGCCAAAAAATAGCCCAAAACCGGCGTCGTCCGTCCAGGACGCCACAAGCTACCTACCTGCAGAACACGTGTTGGTATTGAACCTGCAGTTAGAACCTACGGGACTAGATTCCGACATCTGGTGAGTTATCACCGGTTTGCAAAACTTCAACAACAACAGGCAAAAAAGCGAAAAAAGACCCCAAAACCCACATCGTCCCGTCCAGGATGCCAACCAAACACACACATCCGCGTGGGTATTAGATCTGGCAGCGTTTGAACTTCTACGGACTTCGATTAGACATCACGGAGCCAGGTTATCGCCCGGTTGCAAAACTTCATGACAACACTTGGGCAAATAGTCGAAAAAGAACCCAAAACCGCATCGTCAGGTCCGGACGCCACATGGCTACACACTAGCGCGCCGCAGCGTGGGTATTGAACGCATTAGAACTTACAGACTTGATTCTAACATACGGAAGCGAGTTATCGCCTGGTTTGCAAAACTCCTCAACAACTTAGGCAAAAATTGAAAAAGATCCCAAAACCGTATCGTCCATCAGGATGCCACGAAAACACATACATGCGGCCGCGTAACTATTGAACAACGCGTTAAAACTTACGGGACTCGATTGAACATACGAGAAACCGAGTTATCGTCCGGTTTACAAAACTTCGCCAACAACAGGTAAAAAAGCCAAAAAAGAGCCCAAATCCGCGCCGTCGAGTACCAGGACGCCATGCAATCACACACCTGACCTTTGCGTTGGTATGAGACCGCGCATTTGAACTTACGGTACTCGATTACGACATCACGGAGCCAGGGTTATTGTCCGGTTGCAAAAGCGAACAACACTTGACAAAAGGCGAAAAGAACCTAAACGCATCGTGCGTCACGGACTCCACGCAACCTGCGACTGCGCGCATAGGTATTGAACCGCAGCGTTAGAACTTACGGGACTAGATTACGACATCACGGATCTGGGGTTATCGCCGGTTGCAAAACTTCGATAACACTTGAGGCAAAAGCGAGAAAAGAGCCCCAAAACCCGCATCGTCGGATTCGGACGCCACATAAACTACGCACCTGCTTAGCGTGGGTATTGAACACGTTAGAACTTAAAGTCGATTCCGGCATACGAGAATAGAGTTATCGCTGAGTTTGCAAAACTTCGCCAACACTTTGGTAAAAAGCGAAAAATAGCCCAAAACCGACATCGTCGTCCGGACGCCACCTGGCTACACCACGAACCGTGTTGGTATTGAACCGCAGCGTTAGAACTTCTGGGACTAGATTAGGCGTACGAAGGCGAGTTATCACCCGGTTGCAAAACTTCAGCAACAACAGGCAAAAAAGCGAAAAAGACCCCAAAACCGCGCCGTCCGTCCGGGATGCCAACCAAACACATCACCGCGTAGGTATTAGATCTGCGTTTGAACTTACGGGACTCGATTAGGGCATCACGAGAGCCGATTTATCGCCCGGTTTACAAAACTACATGCCCGACAACGGCGAATAGTTGAAAAAGAACCCAAAACCCGCATCGTCCGTCGGGACATCCATAGCTACCACACGGTACCGCGTGGGTATTGAACCGCGCATTAGAACTTACGGGACTTGATTCCCAACATCTCACGAGGCCAGAGGTTATCGCTGGTTTGCAAAACTCCCAATCTTACCAGGCAAAAAAAGGTGAAAAAGATCCCAAAACCCGTGTCGTCCATCCGGATGCCACGAAAACACATACCTGCGGCCGCAGCGTAACTATTGAACAACGTTAAAACTTACGGGACTCGATTAAGGCATCGAGAGGCAAGAGTTATCGTCCGGTTTGCAAAACTTCGCCTTGACAACTTAGGTAAAAAAAGCCAAAGAGCCCAAATCCGCGTCGTCCGTCCGGACGCCATACAAGCTACACCTGACAACTGCTGCGTTGGTAAAAGACAGCGTTAGAACTTCACGGGACTCGATTCCCAACATCTGAATCTGAGTTATCGCCGGTTGCAAAAGCGAGCGACAACTTGGGCAAAAGGCGAAAAGAACCCTAAACCCGCGCCGTAAATGCGGACTCACGCAAACACACGACCGCAACGGCGTAGGTATTGAACCGCGTTAGAAATTACGGGACTCGATTACGACATCTGAGCCAGGGTTATTGCCCGGTTTGCAAAACTACGCCAACCTCTAAGGCAAAAAAGCGAAAAAAAGAGCCCAAAACCGGCATAAATGCGTAAAGGCACACAAACACACACACACACACCGCGGCACTACGAAGGTATTAGACATGCGTTAGAACTACGGGACTCGATTACGACGTCGGAGGCCAGGTTATCGCTGGTTGCAAAACTACGCTAACACTTAGGCAAAAAGCCAAAAAAGAGCCCAAAACCCGCGTCGTCCATCCGGACGCTCACGTGGCTACACACCTGCGACCTTGCGCGTGGGTATTGAACAGCGTTAGAACTTACGGGACTCGATTACGACATATGGATCACAGGTTATCTCCCATTTTCAAAACTTCGCTAACACTTTGGCAAAAAGCGAAAAAAGAATCCAAAACCGCATCGTCGTCCGGTCAGGATATACGAAGCTATACCTGACGACGCGTAAATGTATCGAACAGCGTTAGAAATTACGGGACTCGATTACGACATCACGAAGGCCCAGATTTATTGCCCGATTTTCAAAACTACGCCACAACTTGGGCAAAATGCGAAAAAAAGAACCTAAAACCGCATCGTCCGTCTGGCGGGCGCTGCAGCTACCTACCTGCGTAGCTATGAGACCACGAATTTGAACTTACGGGACTCGATTCTAACATCTGGAGGCCGGGTTATTATCCGGTTACAAAACTTCATGACAACTTAGGTAAAAAAGCGAAAAAGAATCAAAACCCGCATCGTCCGTCCGGACGCCACGGAAGCTACACACCGGCTGGCGTGGGTATTGAACGCAGCGTTAGAACTTACGGGACTAGATTACGACATCACGGATCTGGGGTTATCGCATCGGTTTGCAAAACTTCGATAACAACTTAGGCAAAAAAGCGAAAAAGAGCCCAAAACCGCGTCGTCAGATTCGGGGCGCCGCGCAAACACACTGACGCAGCGTGAGTAAAAGACAGCGTTAGAACTTACGGGACTCGATTGAGGCTTCGAAGACCAATTTATTGCCCGGTTGCAAAACTACATGACAACAACAGGCAAAAAGCGAAAAAAGCCCAAAACGCGTCGTCGATGCGGACACCGCGAACACACACCTGACCGCGTGGGTATTGAACAGCGTTAGAACTTACGGGACTCGATTCGACATCGGATCTGGGAGTTATCGTCCGGTTTACAAAACTTCGGTAACAACAGGCAAAAAGCGAAAAAGAATCAAAACGCGCGTATGTCCGGACATGCGGAACTACACACCTGACCGCGTGGGTATTGAACAGCGTTAGAACTTACGGGACTCGATTACGACATCTGAAAACCAGATTTATTGCCCGGTTGCAAAACTACGCATGACAACTTGGGCAAAAAAGCGAAAAAAGAGCTCAAAACCGCGTCGTCGGGTCCGGACGCCAGCTACATACACCGGCGCGTAGCTATGAGAACATGGCATTTGAGCTTCACGGGACTCGATTACGACATCACGGAGGCCAAGGTTATTGTCGGGTTGCAAAACTTGCAATCTTGGGCAAAAAAAGCTAAAAATAGCCCAAAACTACGCGTCGTGCATACGCACACCGCCAGAAACACACACACCTGCACGTGGGTATTGAACGCGTTAGAACTTACTGGGACTCTATTACGATATCACGGATCTGGAGTTATCACCCGGTTTTCAAAACTTCGCTAACATTTAGGCAAAAAGTGAAAAAGAGGCCCAAAAACCCGCGTCGTCCGTTCGGACGCACTGGCTACTACCTGACACCGGCGTGGGTATTGAACACGCGTTAGAATTTAAAGATTCGATTCAGGCGTCACGGAGGCCAGAGTTATCGCTGGTTGCAAAACTTCGCCCGACACTTTGGTAAAAAGCTAAAAAAGAGCCCAAAACCGACGTCGTCCGTCACGGGATGCCACACAACACACACCTGACACAGCGTGGGTATTACATGCGTTAGAACTTATGGGACTCGATTACGACATCGAAGACCAGAGGTTATCGCCTGGTTGCAAAACTCGACAACAACAGGCAAAAAGCGAAAAAGCGCGCCCAAAACCCGCATCGTCCGTCCGGATGCCGCGAAAACACACCGGCCGCGTGGGTATTGAACCGCAACGTTAGAACTTACGGGACTTCGATTGAGCATACGGAGAAGCGATTTATCGCCCGGTTTACAAAAAAACTTCGCCCGACACTTAGACAAAAAAGTCGAAAAAGAGCCTAAAACCCGCGCCGTCCGTCACGGGCGCCACAGCTTTCCTACGCCGGCGTAGCTATAGAACCGCATTTGAACTTCTGGGACTCGATTCCTAACATCGAGAGCCGATTTATTGTCCGGTTACAAAACTTCGCCCGGTAACTTAGGTAAAAAGCGAAAAAGAATCCAAAACCGCGTCGTCCGTCCGGACGCCACGAAACTACCTGACACAGCGTGGGTATTGAACAGCGTTAGAACTTCGGGACTAGATTACGACATCGGATCTGGGAATTATCGCCGGGTTGCAAAACTTCGATATGCCTTAAAAAACCGAAAAAAGAACCCAAAACCCGCGCATCGTCCGGATTCGGACGCCATAACAAACACACCTGACCAGCGTGGGTAAAGACACAGCGTTAGAACTTACGGGACTCGATTCAGGCTTACGAAAAGCCAGAGTTATTGCCGGTTTGCAAAACTACGCCCGACAACAAGGCAAAAAAGCCAAAAAAGAGCCCAAAACCGCGCCGTCGTCTGGGACACCGCGTAAACACACACACGACCTGCGCGTAGGTATTGAACACAGCGTTAGAACTTCGGGACTCGATTCGACATCGGATCTGGGTTATCGTCCGGTTTACAAACTTCGGTAACAACGTGGCGAAAAAGATCGAAAACGCGTAAATGCAATAAGGACATGCACGGAAACACACACGACCGTGGGTATTGAACAGCGTTAGAACTTACGGGACTAGATTACGACATCGAAAGGCCGGTTGTTGCCCAGTTTGCAAAACTACATGACAACTTGGGCGAAAAAGCGAAAAAAGAGCTCAAAACCCGCATCGTCAGGTCAGGACGCCAACAGCTACCTGCACCCGCGTAGCTATGAGAACCGCATTTGAACTTACGGGGACTCGATTCGACATCACGAGCCAAAGTTATTGTCGGTTTGCAAAACTTACTAATCTTAGGCAAAAAGCGAAAAATAGCCCAAAACTACGCATGCGTCATGTCACTTTTCGCTTTACAAACACACACACACACCACGTGGGTATTGAACCGCGATAGAACTTCGGGACTCTATTACGATATCACGGATCTGAGTTATCACCGGTTTTCAAAACTTCTACGCTAACATTTACTTAAAAAAGCGAAAAAGTGCAAAACCCGTGTCGTCCGGATTCGGACGCCACTGGCTACTACCACGACCTGGCGTGGGTATTGAACAGCGTTATAATTTAAAGAGTCGATTCAGACATACGGAGGCCAGAGTTATCGCTGGTTGCAAAACTACGCCTGACAACTTTGGTAAAAAGCTAAAAAGCCCCAAAACCGGCATCGTCGTCGTCGGATGCCACACAACACACACCTGACACACGTAGGTATTACACATGCGTTAGAACTTATGGGGCTCGATTACGACATCTGAAGGCCAGAGTTATCGCTGGTTGCAAAACTTCGACAACAACTTGGCGAAAAAGCGCCCCAAAACGCATCGTCGGGTCCGGATGCCACGAAAACACACCTGACGCGTGGGTATTGAACCGCAGCGTTAGAACTTCACGGGACTCGATTGAGCATCTGAACCGATTTATCGCCCGGTTTGCAAAACTTCGCCCGACAACTTGAACAAAAATCGAAAAAGAGCCTAAAACGCGCCGTCGTCCGGACGCTCTGGCTACTACGACCTTGGCCAGCGTAGCTATGAGACAACGCATTTGAACTTACGGGACTCGATTCTAACATCACGGAGGCCAAGAGTTATTGTCGGTTTACAAAACTTCGCCCGACAACTTAGGTAAAAAGCGAAAAAAGAATCAAAACCCGCATCGTCCGTCCGGACGCCCACGAAGCTACACCTGACCGCCGCGTGGGTATTGAACCGCGTTAGAACTTACGGGACTAGATTACGACATCGGATCTGCAGAGTTATCGCCCGGTTTGCAAAACTCGATAACAACAGGCAAAAAAATTAAAAAAGAGCCCAAAACCCGCGTCGTCGGATTCGGACACTACCTTGAAAACACCGGCGGCAGCGCGTGGGTAAAAACATGCGTTAGAACTTACGGGACTCGATTCGAGGCTTACGAAGACCAATTTATTGCCCGGTTGCAAAACTTCGCCAACAACTTAGGCAAAAAGCCAAAAAAAAAAACCCGCATCGTCGTCCCGGGCGCCGTCCATGCGGGCTACACGGCAACGCCGCGTGGGTATTGAACACCGTTAGAACTTACGGGACTCGATTCTGACATCTGGATCTGCAGAGTTATCGTCCGGTTTACAAAACTTCGGTAACAACTTGGGCAAAAAGCGAAAAAAATCCAAAACCGCGCGTCAAATGCGGGGGACATGCGGAAACACCTGCGACACCGCGTGGGTATTGAACAACAGCGTTAGAACTTCGGGGACTCGATTACGACATCGAAGGCCAGGTTGTTGCCGGGTTGCAAAACTACCGCCAACAACTTGGGCAAAAAAGCGAAAAAACTCAAAACCGCATCGTCGTCCGGTCGGACGGCAGCTACCTGACCCAGCGTAGCTATGAGACCGCGTTTGAACTTACGATTGCCAGATTACGACATCGGAGGCAGGAGTTATTATCCGGTTGCAAAACTTGGTAATCTTGCGGTAAAAGCGAAAAATAGCCCAAAACTCGCATTGTGCGTCACTTTACGCAAAACACACACAACAGCGTGGGTATTGACCAGCAGCGTTAGAACTTCTACGGGACTCTGATTACGATATCTGGATCTGAGGTTATCACCCGGTTTTCATAACTTCATTGCATTTAGGCAAAAAGCGAAAAAAGGCCCAAAACGCATCGTCGTCGTTCGGATACCACACAAGCACCTTTACCTGACCACCGCGTGGGTAATGAACAACGTTAGAATTTAAAGTCGATTCCGACATCACGGAGGCCAGGAGTTATCGCTGGTTGCAAAACTTCATGACACTTTGGTAAAAGCTAAAAGAGCCCAAAACGACGTCGTCCGTCTGGATGCTACCTGAACACACACACGACCGTAGGTATTACACATGCGTTAGAACTTATGGGACTCGATTACGACATCACGAAGGCCAGAGTTATCGCTTTGGTTGCAAAACTTCGACAACCAGGCAAAAAAAGCGAAAAGCGCCCAAAACCCGCATCGTCGGTCCGGGATGCCACGAAAACACACTGACCTGCGTGGGTATTGAACAGCGTTAGAACTTCGGGACTAGATTACGACATCACGGATCTGGAGTTATACAGGTTGCAAAACTTCGATAACAACTTGGGCAAAAAAGAAAAAAGAACCCAAAACCGCGTCGTCGGATTCGGACATCACATGGCTACACCCTGACCTGGCGTGGGTATTGAACCAGCGTTAGAACTTAAGGGTCGATTAGACATCACGGAGCCAGAGTTATCGCCTGGGTTGCAAAACTTCGCGACACTTTGGTAAAAAGCCAAAAATAGCCCAAAACCGGCATCGTCCGGGTCAGGACGCCACACAAGCTACACGAGCCGTGTTGGTATTGAACAGCGTTAGAACTTACGGGACTAGATTCCGACATCTGAAGAGAGTTATCACCGGTTGCAAAACTTCAGCAACAACTTGGGCAAAAAAGCGAAAAAGGGCCCCAAACCCGCATCGTCAGGTCAGGATGCCAACCGAACACACACATCCTGCGTGGGTATTGAATCTGGCGTTTGAACTTCTGGGACTCGATTCCAGGCATCTGGTGCCGATTTATCGCCCGGTTGCAAAACTTCGTGACAACGGCCAAATAGTCGAAAAAGAACCCAAAACCGCATCGTCGATGGTCCGGACGCCACATGGCTACCTACACCACCGCGTGGGTATTGAGACACGCATTAGAACTTACGGGACTTGATTCTAACATCTGGAGGCCGAGGTTATCGCCTTGGTTGCAAAACTCCCCAACAACAGGCAAAAATGAAAAAGATCCCCAAAACGTATCGTCCATCCGGATGCCACGGCTTACACATACGACCTGCGGCGTAACTATTGAACCAGCGTTAAAACTTACGGGACTCGATTAGGCATCACGAGAGCCAAGTTATCGTCCGGTTTGCAAAACTTCGCCAACAACGAGGTATAAAGCGAAAAAAGAGCCCAAATCCGCATCGTCCGGTCGGACGCGCTGGCAGCTACACCACATGACCTTCGTTGGTAAAGAACCGCAGCGTTAGAACTTCGGGACTCGATTCCAACATCACGAATCTGGGGTTATCGCCGGTTTACAAAGCGAACAACATAGGCAAAAGTAGAAAAAGAACCCTAAACGCATCGTCGTCTGGACTCCACGCAAACACACGGCCGCGTAGGTATTGAACCGCAGCGTTAGAACTTACGGGACTGAATACGACATCTGGATCTGGTTATCGCCGGTTGCAAAACTTCGATAACAGCTTAGTGGCGAAAAAGAGCCCAAAACCCGCATCGTCCCGATTCGGACGCCATGGCTACCTACTGACACCGCGTGGGTAATGAACAGCGTTAGAACTTAAAGTCGATTCAGGCATCGGAGGCAAGAGTTATCGCTTTGGGTTGTAAAACTTCGCCCAGACACTGGTAAAAAGCGAAAAAATAGCCCAAAACCGGCATCGTCCGGTCAGGGACGCCACTAACTACCTACCGAGAACCGTGTTGTTATTAGACAAAGCGTTAGAACTTCGGGACTAGATTCAAACATCTGGCGAGTTATCACCCAGGTTGCAAAACTTCAGCAACAACTTGGGCAAAAAGCCGAAAAGACCCTAAAACCCACATCGTCGTCCAGGATGCCAACCAAACACACATCATCAGCGTGGGTATTGAATCAGCGTTTGAACTTCTGGGACTCGATTGGGCATCACGAATAGATTTATCGCCCGGTTGCAAAACTACGCCCGACAACTTAGGCAAATAGTCAAAAAGAACCCGAAAACCCGCATCGTCCGGTCCGGACGCCACAAATACACCTGACCATAGCGTGGGTATTGAACGCGCATTAGAACTTCACGGGACTTGATTCTAATATCACGAGGCCGAGGTTATCGCTGGGTTGCAAAACTACGCTTGACACTTTGGTAAAAAGCGAAAAATAGCCCAAACCCGACGCCGTCAAAATCAGGACGCCACCTGGCTACCTACAGAGCCGTGTTGGTATTAGACCGCAGCGTTAGAACTTACGGGACTAGATTAGGCATCTGAAAGTGAGTTATCACCCGGTTGCAAAACTTCAACAACAACAGGCAAAAAGCGAAAAAAGGGCCCAAAACCCACGTCGTCCGTCGGGATGCCAACCGAACACACATCACATGCGTAGGTATTAGATCTGGCGTTTGAATTCTGGGACTCGATTCCAGACATACGGATCTGGGAGTTATCGTCCGGTTACAAAACTACCGCTGACAACTTAAAGGCAAAAGCGAAAAATAGCCCAAAACCGCGGCCGATAAAATCAGGACGCCATACAACTCTACCTACGGTACACGGCGTAGGTATTGAACAGCGTTAGAACTTACGGGACTCGATTCCAACATCTGAATCTGGAGTTATCGCCGATTTACAAAGCCGAACAACACTTGGGTAAAGTAGAAAAAGAACCTAAACGCGTAATAAATGCGGACTCCGCCTTGAACACGGCCTGCCGCGTGGGTATTGAACCGTTAGAACTTACGGGACTAGATTACGACATCTGAATCTGGGAGTTATCGCCCGGTTTGCAAAACTTCGATAACAACTTGGAAGCAAAAAGCGAAAAAAGCCCAAAACCCGCATCGTTAGATTAGGACGCCACCATGAAACACACACATTGACCCAGCGTGGGTATTGAACCGCGTTAGAACTTAAAGGTCGATTCCAGACATCACGGAGGCCAGAGTTATCGCCTGGTTGCAAAACTTCATGACACTTTGGTAAAAGCGAAAAATAGCCCAAAACCGAGCATCGTCCGTCAGGACGCCCCAAACTACACACAGGAACCGTGTTGGTATTGAACCGCAGCGTTAGAACTTACGAGACTAGATTAGACATCACGAAGGCGAGTTATCACCGGTTTGCAAAACTTCGACAACACTTGAGGCAAAAAGTGAAAAAGGGCCCAAAACCCACATCGTCAAAATCAGGATGCCAGCCAAAACACACATCCGCCGCGTAGGTATTGAATGCGGCGTTTGAGCCAAGCGGGACTCGATTCCGACATACGGAGCCAGATTATCGCCCGGTTGCAAAACTTCCTTGAACACTTAGGCAAATAGTCGAAAAAAGAACCCAAAACCCGCATCGTTCGTCCGGACATCCACGCAAACACACACCTGACCTGCGTGGGTATTGAACAACGCATTAGAACTTACGGGACTTGATTCCAACTTCTGAGCCAGAGAGTTATCGCCTGGTTTACAAAAACTCCCCAACAACTTAAGCAAAAAAATGAAAAAGATCCCAAAACCCGTATCGTCCATCCAGGATGCCGCGAAAACACATACCGGCCCGCAATAACTAACTATTGAACCGCGTTAAAACTTACGGGACTTCGATTAAACATCTGAGGCAGAGTTATCGTCCGGTTTACAAAACTACGCCACAACTTGGGTAAAAAGCCAAAAAAAGAGCCCAAATCCGCATCGTCGTCGTCAGGACGCCATTACTGGCTACCACACCTGTGCGACCTTTGCGTTGGTAAAGACACGCGTTAGAACTTACGGGACTCGATTCCAACATCACGAATCTGGGAGTTATCGCCCGGTTTGCAAAGCCCGAACAACAACTAAGGCAAAAGGTAGAAAAAGAACCCTAAACGCGTCGTGCGTACCGGACTCCGCAAACACTGCGACCTGCGTGGGTATTGAACACAGCGTTAGAACTTACGGGACTAGATTACGACATCGGGATCTGGGGAGTTATCGCCAGGTTGCAAAACTTCGATAACAACGACCGGCAAAAAAGCCGAAAAAGAACCCAAAACCGCATCGTCCCGATTCCGGACGACGCCTTGGCTACACCACCGGCCGCGTGGGTATTGAACAACGCGTTAGAACTTACGGGACTCGATTCCAACATCACGAATCTGGTTATCGCCCGGTTGCAAAAGCGGAACAACAACTTGGGCAAAAGTAGAAAAAGAACCCTAAACCCGCGTCGTAAATGCGGACTCCGCAAACACAACGACCTGCCGTGGGTATTGAACAACAGCGTTAGAAATTACGGGACTTCGATTACGGCGTCCCCGGAGGCCAGAGTTATTGCCCGGTTGCAAAAACTACGCCCGACCTTAAAGCGCAAAAGGCGAAAAAGAGCCCAAAACCGACATCGTCTGTCCGAAAGCATACACAAACACACACACACCACGGCACCACGAAGGTATTGACATGCGTTAGAACTTCCGGGACTCGATTACGACATCACGGAGGCAGAGTTATCGCTTGGTTTGCAAAACTACGCTAACATGAGGCAAAAAGCCAAAAAAGAGCCCAAAACCGCGCCGTCATCCGGACCTCACATGGCTACACCACCTGCACCGCGTAGGTATTGAACAGCGTTAGAACTTACGGGACTCGATTCGACATATGAATCACAGAGTTATCTCCCAATTTGCAAAACTTCATGCTGCTTGCGTGGCGAAAAAGAATCGAAAACCCGCATCGTCGTCCGGGACGCCACAGCTATACACACCCGCGTGGGTATCGAACCGCGTTAGAAATTACGGGGACTCGATTACGACATCGAAAGACGGGTTGTTGCCGGTTTTGCAAAACTTCATGACAACGGTAAAAAGAAAAAGAACCCGAAACTACGCATCGTCCGTCCGGGACGCCAGCAGCTACACCCTGCAACGCGTGGGTATGAGACCGCATTTGAACTTACGGTACTCGATTACGACATCACGGAGCCAGAGTTATTGTCCGGTTGCAAAACTACGCTATCTTAGAGGCAAAAAAGCGAAAAAGAGCCAAAATCCGCGTCGTACATTGGACTTCTGCAAACACACACCTGACCTTGCAGCGTGGAGTATTGAACAACGTTAGAACTTACGGGACTCGATTACGATATCTGAATCTGAGGGAGTTATCGCCCGGTTACAAAAACTTCGGCTAACATTTAGGCAAAAAGCGAAAAAAGAGCCCAAAACCCGTGTCGTCCAGATTCGGTTGCCCGCGCATAAACACACACCTGACGCTCAGCGTGGTATATGAACCGCAGCGTTAGAACTTCACGGGACTCGATTTTGACATCACGGAGAGCGAGTTATCGCCCGATTTGCAAAACTTTAGCTAACAACGTGGGCAAAAAAGCCAAAAAGAATCTAAAACCGCGTCGTCGAGTCCGGGTAAAGCATGAAACACTACACCTGACCGTAGCTATGAGACAATTAGAACTTACCGGGACTCGATTAAGACATCACGGAGGCAAGGTTATCGCCAGTTTGCAAAACTTCGACAACAGGAAAAAGGTCAAAAAAGAGCCCAAAACCCGCGTCGTCGGGTCCGGACATACACATGGCTACACACCTGACCTGCGTGGGTATTGAACAGCGTTAGAACTTACGGGACTCGATTACGACATACGGAGAGCGAGTTATCGCCCGGTTGCAAAACTTGCTAACAACTTAGGCAAAAAGCGAAAAAGAATCTAAAACCGCGTCGTCGAAGTCCGTCTGCAGCGAAACACCTGCGTGCGGCGTAGCTATGAACAAGCGTTAGAACTTCTGGGACTCGATTAGACATCACGGAGGCAGAGTTATCGCCGGTTGCAAAACTTCGCCCGACAACGGAAAAAAAGTCAAAAAAGAGCCCAAAACACATCGTCGTCCAGATTGGACGCCCATGGCTACCTGACCGCCGCGCGTGCGTAGGTATTGAACCGCGCATTAGAACTTACGGGACTCGATTACGATATCTGAACAAAGAGTTATCGCCCGGTTGCAAAAACTTCGACAACAATTAGGAAAAAAGCCAAAAAAAGAGCCCAAAACCCGCGCATCGTCCGGACGCCCGCATAAGTACACACATCACCGCGTGGGTATTGAACCTGCGTTAAAACTTACGGAACTTCGATTAGGCATCTGGAGGCCCGAGTTATCGCGAGTTTTCAAATTTCGCCAACACATGTAAAAAGCGAAAAAGAGCCCAAAACCGAAACTGCAGCGTCGTCAGGACGCCATAAATCAAACACACCTGCAGCGTAGGTATTGAACAACGCGTTTGAACTTACGGGTCTCGATTACGACATCTGAGGCCAGAGTTATCGCCCGGTTGCAAAACTTCGACAACGCTTGAACAATAAGTAGAAAAGAGCCCTAAACCCACATCGTGCGTCCGGGCGCCATGCAAAAACACACACACGGCCTGCAGCATAGGTATTGAACATGCGTTAGAACTTCGGGACTCGATTCCAGAGCATATGGAGCCAAGGTTGTCGCTGGTTCTTGATCGCCAACAACTTGGCAAAAAAGCGAAAAAAGAGCCCAAAACCCGCGTCGTGCATCCGGACGCCGCGAAACACACACGGCACCGTAGGTATTAAACCGCAGCGTTACAACTTACGGGACTCGATTACGGCATTCGGAGCCAAGGTTATCGCCCGACTTGCAAAACTTCATAACACAGGCAAAAAGCGAAAAAGAATCAAAACCCACATCATCAGGTGTGGGCGCCACGCAAACACACACACGCGACCGCGTGGGTATGAACCCTGTAATAGAACTTACGGGACTCAATTGAGCATCTGAGAGCCGGATTTGTTGCCGGTTTGCAAAACTACGCCCGACAACAAACAAAAAGCAATGAAAAAAGGCCCAAAACCGGCGTAAATGCATCCGGGCATACGCAAACACACATAGCACCACGTGGGTATTGAACCGCGTTAGAACTTACGGGACTCGATTCGACATCTGGAGGCAGAGTTACCACCGGTTTTGCAAAACTACGCTAACAACTTAGGCAAAAGCGAAAAAGAGGCCAAAACCCGCGTCGTCCGGTTAAGGGACTCGATTAAACATATGGGCCAAGTTATCGCCCGGTTGTATAAACTTATCAACATAGGCAAAAAAGCGAAAAAGAGCCAAAAACCCGCATCGTCGTCCAGGACGCCGTGCGAAACACCTGACCTGACAGCGTGGGTATTACACGTGCGTTAGAACTTATGGGACTTGATTGAAACATACGGAGGCCAGAGTTATCGCCCGGTTTGCAAAACTACGCCGATAATTAGGCAAAAGTGAAAAAGAGCCCAAAACCGGCGTCGTACGTGGATCCGGGACATAAAGCGTAAACACACCGGACTACGTGGGTATTGAACCGCGTTAGAACTTCACGGGACTCGATTCAACATCTGGAGGCCAGAGTTATCGCTGGTTGCAAAACTTCGTTAACAACAGGCAAAAAGCCAAAAAGCCCAAAACCCGTGTCGTCCATCCGGATGCTGCGAAAACACATACGGCCACAGGTAACTATTGAACCGCAGCGTTAAAACTTACGGGACTCGATTCCGAAACATCTGAGAGGCCAGAGTTATTGTCCGGTTTGCAAAACTTCGCCCACAACGAAACAAAAGCGAAAAAGACCCAAAAACCGACATCGTCCGTCCGGACGTCAAACAAACACCTACGATCTTTAACGTGGGTATTGAACCGCATTTGAACTTACGGGACTTGATTAAGGCCTACGGATATCGAGTTATCCCCGATTTACAAAACTTCGGCAACACGCAACGAAAAGGCGAAAAAGAACCCAAAACCGCGCCGTCCATCCGGACGACAACTTCTACCTGACCGCGGCGTGGGTATTGAACACGCATTTGAACTTCTGACGACTCGATTAAGACATCACGAGGCCAGAGTTATAAATCCGGTTGCAAAACTACATGTAACTTGGGCAAAAAAGCCAAAAAATAGCCCAAAACCCGCGTCGATCCGTCAGGACGCCATGCAAACACACACCTGACACCACGTGGGTATTGAACCGCAGCGTTAGAACTTACGGGACTCGATTCCAACATCTGAATCTGAGTTATCGCCGGTTGCAAAAGCCCGAACAACAACTTGAAGCAAAAGTAGAAAAAGAACCTAAACGCGTCGTGCGTCACGGACTCCGCATGAACACCAGCGGCCGCGTGGGTATTGAACAGCGTTAGAACTTACGGGACTAGATTACGACATCACGGATCTGGAGTTATCGCCCGGTTTTCAAAACTTCGATAACAACGGGCAAAAAGCGAAAAAGAGCCCAAAACCGCGTCGTCCGTTCGGACATCACATAACCTACCACGAGCACCGCGTGGGTATTAACACAGCGTTAGAACTTAAAGTCGATTCAGACATCACGGAGCAGGGTTATCGCTGGGTTGCAAAACTTCTTGACACTTTGGTAAAAAGCCAAAAATAGCCCAAAACCGGCATCGTCAGTCCGGATGCCGTACAAACACACACCGGCACCGTGTTGGTATTGAACAGCGTTAGAACTTACGGGACTAGATTCCAACATCTGAAAGGCGAGTTATCACCCGGTTTACAAAACTTCGACAACACTTGGGCAAAAAAGCGAAAAAGACCCCAAAACCCACATCGTCGGGTCGGATGCCAACCAAACACACATCATCCGGCGTGGGTATTGAATCACGCGTTTGAACTTCTGGGACTCGATTAGACATCTGAGCCAGGTTATCGCCCGGTTTACAAAACTTCATGACACTTGCCAGGCGAATAGTGAAAAAGAACCCAAAAACCCGCATCCGTCGGTCCGGGACATCCGCATGGCTACCTGACCGCGCGTGGGTATTGAACCGCATTAGAACTTACGGGACTTGATTAACATGTCACGGAGAGGGTTATCGCTGGTTGCAAAACTCCCCAACAACAGGCAAAAAAAGCGAAAAAGATCCCAAAACCGTGTCGTCCATCCGGATGCCACGAAAACACATACGACCGCCTGTAGTAACTATTGAACAGCGTTAAAACTTACGGGACTCGATTGAGCATACGGATCTGGAGTTATCGTCCGATTTACAAAACTTCGCCAACAACTTGGGCAAAAGCCAAAAATAGCCCAAAACGCGCGTAAATCGTCCGGACGCCATGGCTTCTCTACACACCGGCAACGCCGCGTGGGTATTGAACAGCGTTAGAACTTCACGGGACTCGATTCCAACATCACGAATCTGAGAGTTATCGCCCGGTTGCAAAAGCGAACAACACTTGGGCAAAAGGCGAAAAAGAACCCTAAACCCGCGTAAATGCGTCATACGGACTCCACGCCAAACACCGACCTGCAGCGTGGGTATTGAACAACGTTAGAACTTACGGGACTAGATTACGACATCTGGATGCAGAGTTATCGCCCGGTTGCAAAACTTCGATAACAACAGGCAAAAAGCGAAAAAGAGCCCAAAACCCGCGTCGTTCATTCGGACGCCCGCAAAAACACACCACAGACACCGGCGTGGGTATTGAACAGCGTTAGAACTTAAAGTCGATTCCAGACATCTGAAAGGCCAGAGTTATCGCTGGGTTGCAAAACTTCGCCAACACTTTGGTAAAAAGCCAAAAAATAGCCCAAAACCGGCGTCGTCCCGTCCGGACGCCACTGGCTACACACCGCGAGCCGTGTTGGTATTGAACCGCAGCGTTAGAACTTACGGGACTAGATTGAACGCTCTGAAGGCGAGTTATCACCCGGTTTACAAAACTTCACAACACTTAGGCAAAAAGCGAAAAAGACCCCAAAACCCACATCGTCCGTCCGGGGATGCCAACCAAACACACACATCACAGCGTGGGTATTGAATCACAGCGTTTGAGCCAAGCGGGACTCGATTCCGAGCATCACGAGGCCAGATTTATCGCCCGGTTTGCAAAACTACGCCAACAACTTAGGCAAATAGTGAAAAAGAACCCAAAACCGCGCGTCGTTAAATGACGCCACGCATAAACACACCTGACCTGCGTAGGTATTGAACAGCATTAGAACTTACGGGACTTGATTCTAACATCACGGAGGCAAGGTTATCGCCTGGTTTGCAAAACTCCCCAACAACTTAGGCAAAAAGCGAAAAAAGATCCCAAAACCGTGTCGTCCATCCAGGATGCCACGAAAACACATACCACGACCACGGCGTAACTATTGAACCGCAGCGTTAAAACTTACGGGACTCGATTCCGAGCATCTGAAGCAGAGAGTTATCGTCCGGTTGCAAAACTTCATGACAACAGGTAAAAAGCGAAAAAAGAGCCCAAATCCCGCGTCGTCGGTCCGGACGCCATGCTGGCTACACACACTACAACCTTTGCGTTGGTATGAGACACGCGCATTTGAACTTCTGGACTCGATTCCAACATCCGAATCTGGTTATCGCCGGGTTGCAAAAGCGAACAACAACTTGAAGAGCAAAAGCGAAAAAAAGAACCCTAAACTTCGCGTCGTGCGTGCGGACTCCGCGCCAACACCTGACCGCCGCGTGGGTATTGAACAGCGTTAGAACTTACGGGACTAGATTACGACATACGGATCTGGAGTTATCGCCCGGTTGCAAAACTTCGATAACATTAGGCAAAAAGCGAAAAAGAGCCCAAAACCGCGTCGTCCGGATTCGGACGCCGCCATAACTACCTGACCAGCGTGGGTATTGAACACAGCGTTAGAACTTAAAGTCGATTGAGCATCACGAATACAGAGTTATCGCTGGGTTGTAAAACTTCGCCAACACTTTGGTAAAAGCCAAAAAATAGCCCAAAACCGGCGTCGTCCGAGTCCGGACGCCACTGGCTTCTACACTGCGAGCCGTGTTGGTATTGAACAACGTTAGAACTTACGGGACTAGATTAGACATCTGAAGGCCGAGTTATCACCAGGTTGCAAAACTTCAGCAACACTTGGGCAAAAAGCGAAAAAGACCCCAAAACCCACATCGATGGTCCGGGATGCCAACCAAACACACATCATGCGTGGGTATTAGATCACAGCGTTTGAACTTACGGGACTCGATTGAGACATACGAGAGCCAGGTTATCGCCCGGTTGCAAAACTACGCCAACACTTAGGCAAATAGTCGAAAAAGAACCCAAAACGCGTCGTCGTCCGGACGCCCATAAACTACCACTGACCTGAGCGTGGGTATTGAACACGCGCATTAGAACTTCACGGGACTTGATTACAACATGTCGGAGCCAGAGTTATCGCCTGGTTGCAAAACTCCCCAACAACTTAAGGCAAAAAAAAAAAAGATCCCAAAACCGTATAAATCCATCCGGATGCCACGAAAACACATACAATGACCTGGCGTAACTATTGAACCGCGTTTAAAACTTACGGGACTCGATTCCGACATCACGGATCTGAGAGTTATCGTCCGGTTGCAAAACTTCACAACACTTAGGCAAAAAGCCAAAAATAGCCCAAAACCGCGTCGTCGATCCGGACGCCATCTGGCTACACCACACCTGACCTGCGTAGGTATTGAACAGCGTTAGAACTTACGGGACTCGATTCCAACATCTGAATCTGAGTTATCGCCCGTTTGCAAAGCTGAACAACACTTGGGCAAAAGGCGAAAAAAGAACCCTAAACCGCGTCGTGCGTGCGGACTCCACGCAAACACCACGACCTGCAGCGTGGGTATTGAACAGCGTTAGAACTTACGGGACTAGATTACGACATCGGATCTGAGAGTTATCGCCCGGTTTGCAAAACTTCGATAACACTTGGGCAAAAAGCGAAAAAGAGCCCAAAACCCGCGTCGTTCATTCGGACATCCGCAAACACACACTGACACCAGCGTAGGTATTGAACAGCGTTAGAACTTAAAGGTCGATTCCGGCATCACGGAGACAAGAGTTATCGCCCTGGGTTGCAAAACTTCGCCAACACTTTGGTAAAAAGCCAAAAATAGCCCAAAACCGACATCGTCGAAATCAGGACGCCACAAGCTACACCTACAGAACCGTGTTGGTATTGAACCGCAGCGTTAGAACTTACGGGACTAGATTCAGCATCGAAGGCGAGTTATCACCGGTTTGCAAAACTCACAACAACAGGCAAAAAAGCGAAAAAGGACCCAAAACCCACATCGTCCGTCCGGGATGCCAACCAAACACACATCCTGCAGCGTGGGTATTAGATCGCATTTGAGCCCGGCGGGACTCGATTCCGACATCACGAGACCGATTTATCGCCGGTTTGCAAAACTTCGCCAACACTTAGGCAAATAGTGAAAAAGAACCCAAAACCGCATACGTTCGTCCGGGACGCCATGCGAAACTACACACCCGCACCGCGTGGGTATTGAACAGCGTTAGAACTTACGGGACTCGATTCCAACATCACGAATCTGGAGTTATCGCCCGTTTACAAAAGCGAACAACACTTAGGTAAAAGGCGAAAAAAAGAACCTAAACCCGCGTAAATGCGTGCGGACTCCACGCAAACACAACCTGCGTGGGTATTGAACAGCGTTAGAACTTACGGGACTAGATTACGACATCTGAGATCTGGGAGAGTTATCGCCCGGTTGCAAAACTCGATAACAACTTAGGCAAAAAGCGAAAAAAGAGCCCAAAACCCGCATCGTTCGTTGGACGCCACGCAAACACACACACGGCACGCGTGGGTATTGAACAACGCGTTAGAACTTAAAAGTCGATTCCACATCACGGAGGCCAGAGTTATCGCTGGGTTGCAAAACTTCGCCGACACTTTGGTAAAAAGCCAAAAATAGCCCAAAACCGGCATCGTCGGGTCCGGACGCCACACTGGCTACACAGAGAACCGTGTTGGTATTGAACCGCAGCGTTAGAACTTACGGGACTAGATTCCAGACATCTGAAGGCGAGTTATCACCCGGTTTGCAAAACTCGACAACACTTAGGCAAAAAGTCGAAAAGGGCCCAAAACCCACATCGTCGTCCGGGATGCCAACCAAACACACATCACGTAGGTATTGAATCTGGCGTTTGAGCTGACGGGACTCGATTCCAGACATCACGGAGCCCGATTTATCGCCCGGTTTACAAAACTACGCCCAACAACTTAGGCAAATAGTGAAAAAAGAACCCAAAACCGCATCGTTAAATCCGGACGCCCGCAAACCACACACCGACCCCGCGTAGGTATTGAACAACGCATTAGAACTTCACGGGACTTGATTCTAACATCGGGAGACGAGTTATCGCTGGTTGCAAAACTCCCCAACACTTAGGCAAAAAACTGAAAAAGATCCCAAAACCCGTATCGTCCATCCGGATGCCGCGAAAACATACCACGGCCGCAGTAGTAACTATTGAACCGCAGCGTTAAAACTTACGGGACTCGATTCAAGCATACGGAAACCGAGTTATCGTCCGGGTTGCAAAACTACGCCCAACACCAGGTAAAAAGCCAAAAAAAAGAGCCCAAATCCGCATCGTCCAGGTCAGGACGCCATACAAACACACACCTGACCTGCGTTGGTATGAACAACGCATTTGAACTTACGGGACTCGATTCAACATCTGAATCTGGAGTTATCGCCCGGTTGCAAAAGCGAACAACACTTGGGCAAAAGGCGAAAAAGAACCCTAAACTACGCATCGTGCGTGCGGACTCCGCGCAAACACCTGACCCGCGTAGGTATTGAACAGCGTTAGAACTTACGGGACTAGATTACGACATCACGGATCACCTGAGTTATCGCCGGTTGCAAAACTTCGATAACAACGAAAGCAAAAAGCGAAAAAGAGCCCAAAACCCGCGTCGTCCGGATTCGGACGCCATGCATAAGCACACCTGACACCGCGTGGGTATTGAACAGCGTTAGAACTTAAGGAGTCGATTCGGAAACATCTGAATCTGGAGAGTTATCGCTGGGTTGTAAAACTACTTGACACTTTGGTAAAAAGCCAAAAAATAGCCCAAAACCAGCATCGTCCGTCCGGACGCCACACAAACACACACACAGAACCGTGTTGGTATTAGACACGCGTTAGAACTTACGGGACTAGATTCCGACATACGAAGACTGAGTTATCACCCAGTTTGCAAAACTCAACAACACTTAGGCAAAAAGCCGAAAAAGGGCCCAAAACCCACATCGTCCGTCGGGATGCCAACCAAACACACATCATCCGTAGGTATTGAATCGCAGCGTTTGAACTTCTGGGACTCGATTAGACATCCCGGAGCCAGATTTATCGCCCGGTTGCAAAACTACATGACAACGCAAATAGTCGAAAAAGAACCCAAAACCCGCATCGTCCGGTCCGGACGCCCGCCATGGCTACACACACGCGTGCGCGTGGGTATTGAACACGCATTAGAACTTACGGGACTTGATTAAACATCACGGAGCCGAGTTATCGCTGGTTGCAAAACTCCCCAACAACTTAGGCAAAAAGTGAAAAAAGATCCCAAAACCCGTATCGTCCATCCGGATGCCACGAAAACACATACCTGCGGCCACGGTAACTATTGAACACAGCGTTAAAACTTCACGGGACTCGATTCCGAGCATCTGAAGCCAGAGTTATCGTCCGGTTGCAAAACTTCGCCAACAACAGGGTAAAAAGCCAAAAAGAGCCCAAATCCGCGTCGTCGGGTCAGGACGCCATACTGAGCTACCACACCTACCTTTGCGTTGGTAAAAGACACGTTAGAACTTACGGGACTCGATTCCAACATCTGAATAAGAGTTATCGCCCGGTTGCAAAAGCGAACAACAACACTGGGCAAAAGGCGAAAAAGAACCCTAAACCCGCGTCGTGCGATGCGGACTCCACATTGAAACCTGACCTGCGCAGCGTGGGTATTGAACAGCGTTAGAAATTACGGGACTCGATTACGACATCACGGAGCCAGAGTTATTGCCGGTTGCAAAACTTCGCCAACACTAAGGCAAAAGGCGAAAAAGAGCCCAAAACCGGCATCGTAAATGCGTCAAGGCATACACAAACACACACACACCACGGCTACCACGAAGGTATTAGACATGCGTTAGAACTTACGGGACTCGATTACGACATCACGGAGCCAGAGTTATCGCCTGGTTGCAAAACTTCGCTAACAACAGGCAAAAAGCCAAAAAGAGCCCAAAACCGCGTCGTCCATCCGGACGCTCGTAAACACACACTGACACCGCGTGGGTATTGAACAGCGTTAGAACTTACGGGACTCGATTCGACATATGGATCAGGGTTATATCCCAATTTGCAAAACTTCGCTTAACACTTTGGCAAAAAAGCGAAAAAGAATCAAAACCGCGTCGTCGGTCCGGACGCCTTGAGGCTATACTACGACCTTAGCGTGCGTGGAGTGTGCTCGCTGCGTTAGAAATTACGGGACTCGATTCGACATCACGAAGACCGATTATTGCCCGGTTTTCAAAACTACGCCAACACTTGGGCAAAAAAGCGAAAAAAGAACCCAAAACTTCGCATCGTCGTCCGGACGCCACGCAGCTACCTGACACAGCGTAGGTATGAGAACAACATTTGAACTTCACGGTACTTTCGATTCGACATCACGGAGACCAAGAGTTATTGTCCGGTTGCAAAACTTCGCTATCTACCAGGCAAAAAAGCCAAAAAGAGCCAAAATCCGCGTAAATGCATTGGACCTGCGCCGAAACACACACGGACACCGCGTAGGGTATTGAACCGCAGCGTTAGAACTTACGGGACTCGATTACGATATCTGAATCTGAGTTATCGCCCGGTTTACAAAACTTCGCTAACATTTAGGCAAAAAGCCAAAAAAGCCCCAAAACCCGTATCGTCCAGATTCGGTGCATACGCGCCGAAACACACACCTGACGCATCAGCGTGGGTATGAACAGCGTTAGAACTTACGGGACTCGATTTTGACATCTGAGGAGAAGCGAGTTATCGCCCGGTTGCAAAACTTCGCTAACAACAGGCAAAAAAGCGAAAAGAATCTAAAACCGCGTAAATCGTCCGTCCGGGTGAAACGCGAAAACACACACCACGACACCGCGTAGCTATGAGACAAGCGTTAGAACTTACGGGACTCGATTAAGCATCACGGAGCCGAGTTATCGCCCGGTTGCAAAACTTCGCCAACACTTAGGAAAAAGGTCGAAAAGAGCCCAAAACCCGCATTGTCCGTCCGGACGCCACACTGGCTACACACCACGCGTACTGCGCATAGGTATTGAACACGCGTTAGAACTTACGGGACTCGATTCGACATCACGGAGAGCGAGTTATCGCCCGGTTGCAAAACTTGCTATGATTAGGCAAAAAAGCGAAAAAGAATCTAAAACCCGCGTCGTCGAGTCCGTCTGCAACGTGCGACACACACCTGACCCGCGTAGCTATGAGGACAAGCGTTAGAACTTCACGGGACTTCGATTAGACATCTGAGAGCCAGAGTTATCGCCCGGTTTGCAAAACTTCGCATGTAACACTTGGAAAAAAAGTCAAAAAGAGCCCAAAACCGCGCCGTCCGTTCGGACGCCATAAGGCTTCACACCTGACCGCCGCGTGGGTATTGAACCGCATTAGAACTTACGGGACTCGATTCTGATATACGAACACCGAGTTATCGCCCAGTTTGCAAAAACTCAACAACAATTAGGCAAAAAGCCAAAAAAGAGCCCAAAACCCGCATCGTCCGGACGCCACGCAAGTACACACACATCACCGCGTAGGTATTAGACACACGTTAAAACTTACGGAACTCAATTCCGACATACGGAGACTGAGTTATCGCCAAGTTTTCAAAATTCGCCAACACTTATGTAAAAAGCCGAAAAAGAGCCCAAAACCCAAAACCTGCAACGTCCGTCCGGACGCCACACAAATAAACACACGCACCGCGTAGGTATTAGACACGCGTTTGGACTTACGGGTCTCGATTACGACATCGGAGGCCGAGTTATCGCCGGTTTGCAAAACTTCGACAACAACAGACAATAAGTGAAAAAGGCCCTAAACCCACATCGTGCGTCCGGGGCGCCATGCAAACACACACACACACGACCGCGCATAGGTATTGAACATGCGTT
The DNA here is from genome assembly GCA_020205605.1 of Panax ginseng. Classification (NCBI taxonomy): domain Eukaryota; kingdom Viridiplantae; phylum Streptophyta; class Magnoliopsida; order Apiales; family Araliaceae; genus Panax; species Panax ginseng. The sequence continues at coordinate 54,614,833 of CM035150.1, forward strand.
AGAACTTACGGGGACTCGATTCCGGCATATGGAGGCCAGGGTTGTCGCTTTAGTTCTGAAAATCGCATGCAACAACTTAGCAAAAAAGCGAAAAAAAGAGCCCAAAACCGCGCCGTGCGTCCGGACGCCCGCCGCGAAACACACACACACGAACCACGTGGGTATTAGACACACATTAGAACTTCACGGGACTCGATTACGATATCTGAACAGAGTTATCGCCCGGTTGCAAAAACTTCGACAACAATTAGGCAAAAAGCCAAAAAGAGCCCAAAACCGCGTCGTCCGGACGCCACGCAAGTACACACATCACCGCGTAGGTATTGAACTGCGTTAAAACTTCACGGAACTCGATTCCAGAGCATCGGAGGCCGAGTTATCGCCAAGTTTTCAAAATTCGCCAACAACATGTAAAAAGCGAAAAAGAGCCCAAAACCCAAAACACTGCAGCGTCGGTCAGGACGCCACAAATAAACACACGACGTACCGGCGTGGGTATTGAACAACGTTTGGACTTACGGGTCTCGATTACGACATCACGAGAGACCAGAGTTATCGCCCGGTTTGCAAAACTTCGACAACTTTGAACAATAAGTAGAAAAAAGAGCCCTAAACCCACATCGTACGTCCAGACGCCATGCAAACACACACACACACACAGCCGCATAGGTATTAGACATGCGTTAGAACTTACAGGACTCGATTCCGAGGCATATGGAGCCAGGGTTATCGCCTAGTTCGCGAAAGTCGCCAACACTTGAGCAAAAAGCGAAAAAAAGAGCCCAAAACCCGCGTAACGTGCATCCGGGACGCCCGCATAAACACACACACGGCACCGTGGGTATTAGACACACATTAGAACTTACGGGACTCGATTACGATATCTGAACAGGTTATCGCCCGGTTTGCAAAAACTTCAACAACAATTAGGCAAAAAAGCCAAAAAAGAGCCCAAAACCGCATCGTTGGACGCCACAAGTACACACACATCACTGCGTGGGTATTGAACCTGCGTTAAAACTTACGGAACTCGATTCCAGGCGTCGGAGGCGAGTTATCGCCAGTTTTCAAAATTCGCCAACAACATGTAAAAAGCGAAAAAAGAGCCCAAAACCCAAAACACGCAGCGTCGTCCGGGACGCCGCCAAATAAACACACACACACGGCGTAAAGTATTGAACCAGCGTTTGAACTTACGGGTCTCGATTCGACATCACGGAGGCCAGAGTTATCGCCCGGTTGCAAAACTCAACAACACTTAGACAATAGTAGAAAAAAGAGCCCTAAACCCACATCGTTATGTCTGGCGCCATGCAAACACACACACCACGGCCGCGCCGGTATTAGACATGCGTTAGAACTTACGGGGACTCGATTCAGACATATGGAGCCAGGGTTGTCGCTGGTTTTGCGAAAATCATGACACTTAGGCAAAAAGCGAAAAAGAGCCAAAAAACCGCGTAAATGCATCCAGGACCCCGCCAACACACCACGGCTGCGTGGGTATTAAACCGCAGCGTTACAACTTACGGGACTCGATTACGGCATTGGAGGCCAGAGTTATCGCCCGACTTGCAAAACTTCGCTGCTTAACTTGGGCAAAAAGCGAAAAAGAATCAAAACCCATCATCAGGTGTGGGCGCCGCAAACACACACACTGACCACCAGCGTGGGTATGAGACCACATAATAGAACTTACGGGACTCAATTCCGACATCTGAAGACCGATTTGTTGCCCGGTTTGTAAAACTTCGCGAACAACTGAAGGCAAAAGGCGAAAAAGAGCCCAAAACCGACATCGTCTGTCCAAAGGCATCGCAAACACACACATAGCACCAGTGGGTATTGAGACCGCGCGTTAGAACTTACGGGACTCGATTACGACATCTGAGCCGAGAGTTACCACCGGTTGCAAAACTACGCTAACTAACTTAGGCAAAAAAAAAAGAGCCCAAAACCCGCATCGTCCAGTTAAGGGACTCGATTGAAACATATGGAGCCAAGAGTTATCTCCCAGTTTGTAAAACTTGTCAACACTTAGGCAAAAAGCGAAAAAGAGCCAAAACCCGCGTCGTGCGTCCGGACGCCATGCAAACACACACCTGACCGCCGTGGGTATTACACGTGCGTTAGAACTTATGGGACTTGATTAGACATCACGGAGCCAGAGTTATCGCCCGGTTTACAAAACTTCGCCCAATAATTAGGCAAAAGGCGAAAAAGAGCCCAAAACCGACATCGTGCATCGGACGCCAGCATAAACATACACACGGCTGACACCACGTAGGTATTAGACCGCGTTAGAACTTACGGGACTCGATTCCAACATCTGGAGAATGAGTTATCGCCTGGTTTGCAAAACTACGCTATGCTTGAGCAAAAAGCGAAAAAGAATCCAAAACCGCGTCGTCCGTCCGGACGCCACACAAGCTACACACACGGCCGCCTAGGTATTAACCAGCGTTAGAACTTACGGGACTTGATTCCGACATCTGAAAGCCAGAGATATCACCCGGTTGCAAAACTCAGCAACAACTTAGGCAAAAAAGCGAAAAAAGACCCCAAACCGCATCGTCGCGTCCGGACGTAAACAAACACCTACTACCTGCGTGGGTATTGAACCGCATTTGAACTTACGGGACTTGATTGAGACCTCACGGATGTCGAGTTATCCCCGGTTTGCAAAACTTCGGCAACAACTTGGGCAAAAAAGCGAAAAAGAACCCAAAACCGCATCGTCGGTCCGGACGACCACGGCTACCTACCTGACACAGCGTGGGTATTGAACCACGCATTTGAACTTACGGGACTTCGATTTACGACATACGGAGCCAAGAGTTATCGTCCGGTTGCAAAACTTCGCCCGTAACACTTAGGCAAAAGCCAAAAATAGCCCAAAACCGCGTAATCGTCGTCAGGACGCCATGCAATACACACACCTACGACACCGCGTGGGTATTGAACAGCGTTAGAACTTACGGGACTCGATTCAACATCACGAATCTGGAGTTATCGCCCGTTTTAAAAGCCCGAACAACACTTGGGCAAAAGGCGAAAAAGAACCCTAAACGCGTCGTGCGTGCGGACTCCGCAAACACCTGACTGCAGCGTGGGTATTGAACAGCGTTAGAACTTACGGGACTAGATTACGACATCACGGATCTGGGAGTTATCGCCGGTTTGCAAAACTTCGATAACACTTAGGCAAAAAAGCGAAAAAGAGCCCAAAACCGCGTCGTCGGTTCGGACGCCACGCAAACTACACCTGACACCGCGTGGGTATTGAACAGCGTTAGAACTTAAAGGAGTCGATTCAGGCATCACGGAGCCAGAGTTATCGCCTGGGTTACAAACTTGCCACACTTTGGTAAAAGCCAAAAATAGCCCAAAACCGACGTCGTCAGGTCGGACCACCTACTTCTACACACGAACCGTGTTGGTATTAGACCGCAGCGTTAGAACTTACGGGACTAGATTGAGCATCGAAGGCGAGTTATCACCCGGTTTGCAAAACTTCAATGACACTTGGCAAAAAAGCGAAAAAGACCCCAAAACCCACATCGTCCGTCAGGATGCCAACCAAACACACACATCATCGCGCGTAGGTATTAGAATCTGGCGTTTGAACTTCTGGGACTCGATTCCAGACATCACGGAGGCCGATTTATCGCCCGGTTTACAAAACTACGCCCAACAACGGCAATAGTCGAAAAAGAACCCAAAACCGCATCGTCCCGTCCGGGACATGCATAAGCTACACCGCGACCTGGCGTGGGTATTGAACACGCATTAGAACTTCGGGACTTGATTAAACACACGGAGGCAAAGTTATCGCCTGGTTTGCAAAACTCCCAACAACGTAAAAAGGTGAAAAAGATCCCAAAACCCGTGTCGTCCATCCGGATGCCACGAAAACACAAACCTGACGCCGTAACTATTGAACCGCGTTAAAACTTACGGGACTCGATTCCAGACATCTGACCGAGTTATCGTCCGGTTTGCAAAACTTCGCCAACTTAGGTAAAAAGCCAAAAAGCCCAAATCCGCGTCGTCCATCCGGGCGCCATGCAAACACTACACAACCGCTGCGTTGGTATGAGACCACGCATTTGAACTTACGGTACTCGATTACGACATCACGGAAGGCCAGGTTATTGTCCGGTTTACAAAAGCGGAACAACAACACTTAGGCAAAAAGCGAAAAAGAACCTAAACGCATCGATGCGTCTGGACTCCGCAAACACTACACCAGCGTGGGTATTGAACAGCGTTAGAACTTACGGGACTAGATTACGACATCTGGATCTGAGAGTTATCGCCAGTTTGCAAAACTACGATAACAACGAAAAAAAGCGAAAAAGAGCCCAAAACCGCGTCGTCAGTTCGGACATACATAACACTACCTGACACCCGCGTGGGTATTGAACAGCGTTAGAACTTAAGGGAGTCGATTCCGACATACGGAGACCGAGTTATCGCCTAGGTTGCAAAACTCGCCAACACTTTGGTAAAAAGCCAAAAAATAGCCCAAAACCGACGTCGTCGTCCGGACGCCCACCTGGCTACACGCAGAACCATGTTGGTATTGAACAGCGTTAGAACTTACGGGACTAGATTGAACATCTGAAGCCAGTTATCACCCGGTTTGCAAAACTTCAACAACAACAGGCAAAAAGCGAAAAAGACCCAAAACCCACATCGTCGGTCGGGATGCCAACCAAACACACACATCCTAGCGTGGGTATTGAATCACAGCGTTTGAACTTCTGGGACTCGATTCAGACATCTGAGAGCAGATTTATCGCCCGGTTTACAAAACTACCATGACAACAGGCAAATAGTGAAAAAGAACCCAAAACGCGCATCGTCCGTCAGGACATCCATAATGGCTACACCAATGACCGCGTGGGTATTGAACACGCGCATTAGAACTTCACGGGACTTGATTCTTAACATCACGGAGGCCAGAGTTATCGCCCTGGTTTGCAAAACTCCCCAACACTTAGGCAAAAAAGTGAAAAAGATCCCAAAACCGTATCGTCCATCCGGGATGCCACGAAAACACATACGTACACCGCAGCGTAACTATTGAACAGCGTTAAAACTTACGGGACTCGATTAAAGCATCGAGGCGAGTTATCGTCCGGTTGCAAAACTTCGCCAACAACAGGTAAAAAGCGAAAAAAGAGCCCAAATCCGCGTCGTCGGTCCGGACGCCATGCAAGCTACACCTGCAACCTTTGCGTTGGTAAAAGACACAGCGTTAGAACTTACGGGACTCGATTCCAACATCGAATCTGGAGTTATCGCCCGGTTTGCAAAAGCCCGAACAACACTTAGGCAAAAGGCGAAAAAGAACCCTAAACGCGTCGTGCGTCTGCGGACTCCACGCAAACACGACCCGCGTGGGTATTGAACCGCGCGTTAGAAATTACGGGACTCGATTACGACATCGGAGCCAGAGTTATTGCCCGGTTGCAAAACTTCGCCAACACTTAAGGCAAAAAGGCGAAAAAGAGCCCAAAACCGGCGTCGATGCGTCCGGAATGCCACATAAACACACACACACACCACCACGAAGGTATTAGACATGCGTTAGAACTTTGGGACTCGATTACGACATCACGGAGGCCAGGGTTATCGCTGGTTGCAAAACTACGCTAACATTAGGCAAAAAAGCGAAAAAAGAATCAAAACCCGCGTCGTCCCGAATCCGGCATACCCGCAAACACACATGTCTGACCCAGCGTAGCTATGAGACAGCGTTAGAACTTACGGGACTCGATTCCAGGCATCTGAACCCATTTATTGCCGGTTTGTAAAACTTCGCCCAACTTGGGCAAAAAGCGAAAAAAGAGCCCAAAACCCGCGTCGTCCCATCCGGACGCTTCTGTATTTACACCTGACCACGGCGTGGGTATTGAACAGCGTTAGAACTTACGGGACTCGATTCACGACATATGGATCAAGGTTATCTCCCGATTTGCAAAACTACGCGTATGCTTGGGCAAAAAGCGAAAAAGAATCAAAACCCACATCGTCCGTCCGGACGCCACGAGGCTATACACACGACCACCGCGTGGAGTGTCGGAACAGCGTTAGAAATTACGGGACTCGATTACGACATCGAAGACAGGTTATTGCCCGGTTGCAAAACTACCGACAACTTGGGCAAAAAGCGAAAAAAGAACCCAAAACTTCGCATCGTCCGTCCGGACGCCAGCTACCTACGGCACCCGGCGTAGGTATGAACCACGCATTTGAACTTACGGTACTCGATTACGACATCTGGAGGCCAGAGTTATTGTCGGTTGCAAAACTTCGCTAATCTTAGGCAAAAAGCGAAAAAGAGCCAATCCGCATCGTCGTCCGGGCCATACGAAGCTACACACCTGACCGCAGCGTGGGTATTGAACAGCGTTAGAACTTACGGGACTAGATTACGACATCACGAATCTGGGAGTTATCGCCCGGTTGCAAAACTTCGATAACACTTAGTGAGAAGCGAGAAAAAGAGCCCAAAACCCGCGTCGTCCATTCGGACACCGCATAGAACACACACCCTGACAGCGTGGGTATTAGAACGCAGCGTTAGAACTTAAGGGACTCGATTCCGACATACGGAGGCCAGAGTTATCGCTGGGTTCTGCAAAACTTCGCCACACTTTGGTAAAAAGCCAAAAATAGCCCAAAATCGGCATCGTCCGTCAGGACGCCACACTGGCTACACACGAGGCAGTGTTGGTATTGAACCAGCGTTAGAACTTACGGGACTAGATTCCGACATCGAAGGCGAGTTATCACCCGGTTGCAAAACTTCAGCAACAACTTAGGCAAAAAGCGAAAAAAAGGGCCCAAAACCCACATCGTCCGGTCGGGATGCCACCCAACACACACATCACGCGTGGGTATTGAATCACAGCGTTTGAACTTCTGGGACTCGATTGACATACGAGCCGATTTATCGCCCGGTTTGCAAAACTTCGCCAACAACGAGAGCAAATAGTCGAAAAAGAACCCAAAACCCGCATCGTCGTCCGGACGCCACATGGCTACACCTGGCCTGCGTGGGTATTGAACAGCATTAGAACTTACGGGACTTGATTCTAACATACGGAGCCAGGTTATCGCCTGGTTTGCAAAACTCCCCAACAACTTAGGCAAAAAATGAAAAAAGATCCCAAAACCGTATCGTCCATCCGGATGCCACGAAAACACATACCACGCCGCAGTAGTAACTATTGAACAGCGTTAAAACTTACGGGACTCGATTGAGCATCTGAGGCAAGAGTTATCGTCCGGTTTGCAAAACTTCGCCAACAACTTAGGTAAAAAAGCCAAAAAAGAGCCCAAATCCGCGTCGTCAGTCCGGACGCCATGGCTACACACCACAAAGCGACCTTTGCGTTGGTATGAGACCGCATTTGAACTTCACGGTGCTCGATTACGACATACGGAGGCCGAGTTATTGTCCGGTTGCAAAAGCGAACAACAACGGGCAAAAGTAGAAAAAGAACCCTAAACTTCGCGTAAATAAATGCGGACTCCACGCAAACACACGGCAACCGCGTGGGTATTGAACAGCGTTAGAACTTACGGGACTGAGATTACGACATCACGGATCTGGAGTTATACGCCGGTTGCAAACTTCGATAACAACTTGAGCAAAAAGCGAAAAAGAGAGCCCAAAACCGCGCATCGTCCGATTCGGACGCCTATAGCTACCACACCACCGCGTGGGTATTGAACAGCGTTAGAACTTAAAGTCGATTCCAGAGCATACGAGGCCAGGAGTTATCGCTGGGTTGCAAAACTTCGCCCGACACTTTGGTAAAAAGCCAAAAATAGCCCAAAACCGGCATCGTCCCGTCCGGACGCCACTGGCTACACACAGAACCGTGTTGGTATTGAACCAGCGTTAGAACTTACGGGACTAGATTCCAGAGCATCTGAAGCGAGTTATCACCGGTTTGCAAAACTTCAACAACAACTTAGGCAAAAAAGCGAAAAAGGGCCCAAAACCCATCGATCGTCCGGGATGCCAACCAAACACACATCACAGCGTAGGTATTGAATCTGCGTTTGAACTTACGGGACTCGATTACGACATACGGAGACCGGGTTATACGCCCGGTTTGCAAAACTCACTGACACACTTGGGCAGCGAAAAAAAGAACCCAAAACTTCGCATCGTCCGTCCGGACGCCAAACAGACACCACGACCACCGCGTAGGTATGAGACACGCATTTGAACTTACGGTACTCGATTACGACATCTGGAGAGCGAAAGTTATTGTCCGGTTGCAAAACTTCGCTATACTTAGGCAAAAAGCCAAAAAAGCCAAAAATCCGCATCGTCGTCCGGGACGCCGCAGGCTACCTGCCTGACACCGCGTAGGTATTGAACAGCGTTAGAACTTCACGGGACTCGATTGAGCATCTGAGAGGCCAGAGTTATCGTCCGGTTTGCAAAACTTCGCCAACAACGGGTAAAAAGCCAAAAAGAGCCCAAATCCGCATCGTCCCGTCCGGACGCCATTGCAAGCACTCACACACACACAACAACTGCGTTGGTAAAAGACCGCGCGTTAGAACTTACGGGACTCGATTCCAACATGGGAATCTGGGGTTATCGCCCGGTTGCAAAAGCCCGAACAACACTTGGGCAAAGGCGAAAAAGAACCCTAAACGCATCGTGCAAATGCGTCACGGACTCCACGCAAACACCACGACCTTGGCGTGGGTATTGAACCGCGTTAGAACTTACGGGACTAGATTACGACATCTGAATCTGGGGTTTATCGCCAGGTTGCAAAACTTCGATAACAACGAGGCAAAAAAGCGAAAAAGAGCCCAAAACCCGCATCGTCCGGATTCGGACGCCGCATGACTCTACCCTGACCAGCGTGGGTATTGAACAGCGCTTAGAACTTAAAGGGTCGATTAGAGCATCTGAGGCAGAGTTATCGCCTGGGTTGCAAAACTTCGCCAACACTTTGGTAAAAAGCGAAAAATAGCCCAAAACCGACATCGTCCGTCCGGACGCCCACCTGGCTACCTACCGAACCGTGTTGGTATTAGACCGCAGCGTTAGAACTTACGGGACTAGATTCCGAAGCATCTGAAGGCGAGTTATCACCGGTTGCAAAACTTCAGCAACAACAGGCAAAAAAGCGAAAAAAGACTAAAACCCACATCGTCCGTCCGGGATGCCAAACAAACACACATCACCGCGTGGGTATTAGATCTGGCGTTTGAACTTCTGGGACTTCGATTAGGCATCGGAGACCAGGTTTATCGCCCGGTTGCAAAACTACGCCACAACAGGCAAATAGTCGAAAAAGAACCCAAAACCGCATCGTCAGTCGGACGCCACGCATGGCTACACACACACCGCGTGGGTATTGAACCGCATTAGAACTTACGGAACTTGATTCTAACATACGGAGACCGAGTTATCGCCTAGTTTGCAAAACTCCCCAACACTTAGGCAAAAAGCTGAAAAAGATCCCAAAACCCGTATCGTCCATCCGGATGCCACGAAAACACATACCGCGACCTGGCGTAACTAATGAACCGCAGCGTTAAAACTTACGGGACTCGATTAAGCATCTGAAGAGCACCGAGTTATCGTCCGGTTTGCAAAACTTCATGACACTTGGGTAAAAAGCCAAAAAGAGCCCAAAATCCGCGTCGTCTCGGTCAGGACGCCATACTGGCTTTACACACCTGCAACCTTTGCGTTGGTAAAGACAGCGTTAGAACTTACGGGACTCGATTCCAACATCACGAATCTGGGGTTATCGCCCGGTTTGCAAAAGCGAACAACACTTGGGCAAAAGGCGAAAAAAAGAACCTAAACCCGCGTCGTGCGTGCGGACTCACGCGAACACCGCGGCCTGCGTGGGTATTGAACAGCGTTAGAACTTACGGGACTAGATTACGACATCTGAATCTGGGGTTATCGCCCGGTTTGCAAAACTTCGATAACAACTTGGGCAAAAAGCGAAAAAGAGCCCAAAACCGCGCATCGTCCGGATTCGGACGCCATGGCTACCTACCTGACGGCCGCGTGGGTATTGAACCTGCGGCTAGAACTTAAAATTCGATTCCGAGCATCTGGGAGGCAGGGGTTATCGCCTGGGTTGCAAAACTTCTGACACTTTGGTAAAAAGCCAAAAATAGCCCAAAACCGACGCTCGTCCGTCCGGACGCCACTGGCTACACCGCAGCACCGTGTTGGTATTGAACCGCAGCGTTAGAACTTACGGGACTAGATTCCGACGTCTGAAGGCGAGTTATCACCGGTTTGCAAAACTTCAGCAACACTTAGGCAAAAAGCGAAAAAGGGCCTAAAACCCACATCGTCCGTCCGATGCCAACCAAACACACACATCACCGCGTAGGTATTAGATACGCGTTTGAACTTACGGGACTCGATTCCGACATACGGAGACCGATTTATCGCCCAGTTTGCAAAACTCGCCAACACTTAGGCAAATAGTCGAAAAAGAACCCAAAACCCGCATCGTCCGTCCGGACGCCACATAGCTACTACACACACAACCGCGTAGGTATTGAACCGCATTAGAACTTACGGAACTTGATTACAACATCTGGAGGCGAGGTTATCGCCTAGTTTGCAAAACTCCCCAACACTTAGGCAAAAAGCTGAAAAAGATCCCAAAACCCGTATCGTCCATCCGGATGCCACGAAAACACATACCGGCCTGGCGTAACTATTGAACCGCAGCGTTAAAACTTACGGGACTCGATTGAGACATCTGAGAGCAGAGTTATCGTCCGGTTGCAAAACTTCGCCAACACTTAGGTAAAAAGCCAAAAAAGAGCCCAAATCCGCATCGTCGTCCGGACGCCATACTGGCTACTACACACTGACCTTGCGTTGGTAAAAGACAGCGTTAGAACTTACGGGACTTCGATTCCAACATATGAATCTGAGTTATCTCCGGTTTGCAAAAGCCCGAACAACACTTAGGCAAAAGGCGAAAAAGAACCCTAAACCCGCGTCGTGCGTGCGGACTCCACGCGAACACTACGACCTGCCGTGGGTATTGAACAGCGTTAGAACTTACGGGACTAGATTACGACATCTGAATCTGGGAGTTATCGCCCGGTTTGCAAAACTTCGATAACAACTTGGGCAAAAAGCGAAAAAGAGCCCCAAAACCGCATATCGTCCGTTCGGACGCCACCAAACTACCTACGGCCCAGCGTGGGTATTGAACCTGCGCTAGAACTTAAGAGTCGATTAGACATCTGAGAGGCCAGAGTTATCGCTGGGTTGCAAAACTTCGCCCGACACTTTGGTAAAAAGCCAAAAAATAGCCCAAAACCGACATCGTCCAGGTCAGGACGCCACCTGGCTACCTACGAGAACCGTGTTGGTATTGAACCGCAGCGTTAGAACTTACGGGACTAGATTCCGACATACGAAGACTGAGTTATCACCCAGTTTGCAAAACTCAACAACACTTAGGCAAAAAGCCGAAAAAGGGCCCAAAACCCACATCGTCCGTCCGGATGCCAACCAAACACACACATCACCGCGTAGGTATTAGATACGCGTTTGAACTTCTGGGTCGATTGACATCTGAGCCAGGTTATCGCCCGGTTGCAAAACTACCGCCAACACTTAAGCAAATAGTCGAAAAAAGAACCCAAAACCCGCATCGTCCGTCCGGACGCCATAAACTACACAACAACAACCGCGTGGGTATTGAACCGCGCATTAGAACTTCACGGAACTTGATTACAACATCACGGAGGCCAGAGTTATCGCTGGTTGCAAAACTCCCCACACTTAGGCAAAAAAGGTGAAAAAAGATCCCAAAACCCGTATCGTCCATCCGGATGCCACGAAAACACATACCGGCCTGGCGTAACTATTAGACCGCAGCGTTAAAACTTACGGGACTCGATTGACATCTGAGAGGCGAGTTATCGTCCGGTTTGCAAAACTTCGCCAATGACAACGGTAAAAAGCGAAAAAGAGCCCAAATCCGCATCGTCCGTCGGACGCCATACTGGCTACACACACGCGCGCCTTTGCGTTGGTAAAAAGACAACAGCGTTAGAACTTACGGGACTCGATTCCAACATCACGAATCTGGGGTTATCGCCGGTTTACAAAAGCGAACAACAACTTTGGGCAAAAGGTAGAAAAAGAACCTAAACGCGCGTCGTAAATGCGGACTCCACGCAAACCTGCAGCCGTGGGTATTGAACAGCGTTAGAACTTACGGGACTAGATTACGATATCTGGATCTGAGAGTTATCGCCGGTTTGCAAAACTTCGATAACAACTTAAGCAAAAAGCGAAAAGAGCCCAAAACCCGCATCGTCCGGTTCGGACGCCATACTGCTACACACACGACCTTGCGTGGGTATTAGACACGCGTTAGAACTTAAGGGAGTCGATTCCGACATACGGAGACCGAGTTATCGCCTAGGTTGCAAAACTCGCCAACACTTTGGTAAAAAGCCAAAAAATAGCCCAAAACCAGCATCGTCCGTCCGGACGCCACACAAACACACACACAGAACCGTGTTGGTATTAGACACGCGTTAGAACTTACGGGACTAGATTCCGACATACGAAGACTGAGTTATCACCCAGTTTGCAAAACTCAACAACACTTAGGCAAAAAGCCGAAAAAGGGCCCAAAACCCACATCGTCCGTCCGGATGCCAACCAAACACACACATCACCGCGTAGGTATTAGATACGCGTTTGAACTTACGGGACTCGATTCCGACATACGGAGACCGATTTATCGCCCAGTTGCAAAACTTCATGAACAACTTGGGCAAAAAGCGAAAAAGAACCCAAAACTTCGCATCGTCGTCCGGTCAGGACGCTACAGCTACCTACGACACCGCGTGGGTATGAGAACCACGCATTTGAACTTACGATTTTCGATTACGACATCACGGAGCCCAGGTTATTGTCCGGTTGCAAAACTTCATATCTTTGGCAAAAAGCCAAAAGAGCCAAAATCCGCATCGTCCGTCCGGACGCGCGAGGCTACACACACGACACCGCGTGGGTATTGAACAGCGTTAGAACTTACGGAACTTGATTCTAACATCACGGAGGCCGAGGGTTATCGCCTGGTTGCAAAACTCCCCAACAACTTAGGCAAAAAAGGCGAAAAAGATCCCAAAACCGTGTCGTCCATCCGGATGCCGAAACACGTACCTGCGGCCTGGCGTAACTATTGAACCGCAGCGTTAAAACTTACGGGACTCGATTGAGCATATCTGAAGACGAGTTATCGTCCGGTTTGCAAAACTTCGCCAATAACAGGTAAAAAGCCAAAAAAAGAGCCCAAATCCGCGTCGTCCAGGTCAGGACGCCATGCAAACTACACCTACCTACGACTGCGTTGGTAAAAGACAGCGTTAGAACTTACGGGACTCGATTCAACATCTGAATCTGAGAGTTATCGCCCGGTTGCAAAAGCCCGAACAACACTTGGGCAAAAAGTAGAAAAAGAACCCTAAACCGCGTAAATGCGTGCGGACTCCACGCGAAACACACGACACCAGCGTGGGTATTGAACCGCAGCGTTAGAACTTACGGGACTAGATTACGACATCTGAATCTGGGGTTATCGCCCGTTTGCAAAACTCGATAACAACTTAAGCAAAAAAGCGAAAAAGAGCCCAAAACCCGCATCGTCCAGATTCGGACGCCATGCATAGCTACACTACGACCTTGGCGTGGGTATTGAACAAGCTTAGAACTTAAGGGAGTCGATTCAGACATACGGAGGCCAGAGTTATCGCCTGGGTTGCAAAACTTCGCCACACTTTGGTAAAATGCCAAAAATAGCCCAAAACCGACGTCGTCCGTCCAGGACGCCACCTGGCTACACACACACACGGCGGCCTACGAAGGTATTGGGCGTGCGTTAGAACTTTGGGGACTCGATTACGACATCTGAGGCCAGGGTTATCGCTGGTTGCAAAACTTCATTAACAACTTAGGCAAAAATCGAAAAAGAACCCAAAACTTCGCATCGTCCGTCCGGACGAAAGCAGCTACCTACTGACACCAGCGTGGGTATGAACAACGCATTTGAACTTACGATTTTCGATTCGACATCACGGAGACCAGGTTATTGTCCGGTTGCAAAACTACATTAATACTTAGGCAAAAAGCGAAAAAAGAGCCAAAATCCGCATCGTCGGGTCCGGGACGCCAGGCTACCTGACGACCTGCGTGCGTGGGTATTGAACAGCGTTAGAACTTACGGGACTCGATTAACATCTGAGAGAGCCAAAGAGTTATCGTCGATTTGCAAAACTTCGCCAACAACTTGGGTAAAAAGCCAAAAAAGAGCCCAAATCCGCATCGTCCGTCCGGACGCCATACAAGCTACACACCTGACCGCTGCGTTGGTAAAGACCAGCGTTAGAACTTCACGGGACTCGATTCCAACATATGAATCTGAGTTATCGCCCGGTTTGCAAAGCCGAACAACACTTGGGCAAAAGGCGAAAAAGAACCTAAACCCGTAAATGCGTGCGGACTCCCGCAAACACGACCAAGCCTGCGCATAGGTATTGAACAGCGTTAGAACTTACGGGACTAGATTCCGACATCGGATCTGAGTTATCGCCCGGTTTGTAAACTTCGATAACACTTAGGCAAAAAGCGAAAAAGAGCCCAAAACGCGCGTAAATCGTCCGTCCGGATGCCGCGAAACACACACACGACCGCGTGTAGTATTGAACAGCGTTAGAACTTACGGGACTAGATTACGACATACGGATCTGGGAGTTATCGCCCGGTTTGCAAAACTTCGATATGCTTTAGGCAAAAAAAGCGAAAAAGAGCTCAAAACCCGCATCGTCCGGATTCGGACATCACGCATAGCTTTACCGGACCTGCGTGGGTATTGAACAACGTTAGAACTTAAGAGTCGATTCCGACGTCGGAGGAGGCAGAGTTATCGCTTTGAGGTTGCAAAACTTCGCCACACTTTGGTTAAAAGCCAAAAATAGCCCAAAACCGACATCGTCGGGTCAGGACGCCACACTGGCTACACGCGAACCGTGTTGGTATTGAACAGCGTTAGAACTTCTGGGGACTAGATTCCAGACATCTGAAAGCCGAGTTATCACCCGGTTGCAAAACTTCGACAACAACAGGCAAAAAAGCGAAAAAGGGCCCAAAACCGACATCGATCGTCAGGCAGCATACACACAACACCGGCCACCACACACACACGCACGCGGCCTACGAAGGTATTAGACATGCGTTAGAACTTACGGGACTCGATTCGACATCACGGAATAGGAGTTATCGCTGGTTGCAAAACTTCGCTAACAACTTAGGCAAAAGCGAAAAAGAATCAAAACCATATCGTCGTCCGGCGCCAGCTTGCGCACACACACTCTGACACCGGCGTAGCTATGAGACAACGTTAGAACTTCACGGGACTCGATTTACGACATCTGAAGACCAATTTATTGCCCGGTTGCAAAACTTCGCGACAACTTGGCAAAAAGCGAAAAAAGAGCCCAAAACGCGCCGTCCATCCGGACTCATGGCTACCTACGACACGGCAGCGTGGGTATTGAACGCAGCGTTAGAACTTATGGGACTCGATTCGACATATGGATCTGCGAGTTATCTCCCAATTTACAAAACTTCGCTAACAACTTGCAAAAAGCGAAAAGAATCAAAACCGCATCGTCAGTCCGGGACGCCACGAGCTATACACACTGACCGTGGAGTATCGGAACCGCGTTAGAACTTACGGGACTCGATTACGACATCGGAGGCCAGGAGTTATTGTCCGGTTGCAAAACTACGCCCATCTTGGGCAAAAAGCTAAAAATAGCCCAAAACTACGCATCGTGCATGCGGACACCACGCAAAACACACACACACCCGCGCGTGGGTATTGAACCGCGCGTTAGAACTTACGGGACTAGATTCTAACATCTGGATCTGCGAGTTATCGCCCGGTTGCAAAACTACGCTAACAACTTAGGCAAAAAAAAAGAGCCCAAAACCCGCATCGTCGGATTCGGACGCCATAAACTTACCTACGAGCACGCGTGGGTATTAACACAGCGTTAGAACTTAAGGGACTCGATTCCGATATCACGGAGCCGAGTTATCGCCTGGTTGCAAAACTATGCCAACACTTTGGTAAAAAGCGAAAAAGAGCCCAAAACCGGCGTCGTCCGGGTCAGGACGCCATACAAATACACACACGACCTTTGCGTGGGTATTGAACCGCAGCGTCGAACTTCGTGACTCGATTGACATCACGAGGCCAAGTTATGCAGCCAGGTTGCAAAACTATCGCTAACAACAGGTAAAAAGCGGAAAAAGCCCAAACCGCATCGTCCGTCCGGACGCCCATATAACTACACACCCACGGCCGCGTGGGTATTGAACACGCATTAGAACTTATGGGACTCGATTACGACATACGGATCTGAGTTATCCCCGGTTTGCAAAACTACGCTAACAACTTACAAAAAGCGAAAAAGACCCCAAAACTCGCATCGTCGGATTGGACATACCATATTTCTACACACCTGACACCGCGTGGGTATTGAACAACGCGTTAGAACTTAAAGAGTCGATTAGGCGTCTGAGAGCAGGGATTATCGCATAGTTTGCAAAACTACATGACACTTTGGTAAAAAGCCAAAAATAGCCCAAAACCGACATCGTCAGGTCCGGGACACCACACAAACACACACACGACCGCAGTGTAGGTATTGACCGCAGCGTTAGAACTTACGGGACTCGATTCCGACATCGAAGGCCGAGAGTTATCGCCCAATTTGTAAAACTTCAACAACCACATGCAAAAAAAGCGAAAAAGACCCAAAACGCGCCGTCCATCCGGACGTAAACAAACACACACATCCGGCGTGGGTATTAGATACTACGTTAGAACTTACGGGACTTCGATTGAAACATCACGGAGAGGCAGGTTATCGCCCGGTTTGCAAATCTACGCCCAACAACTTAGGCAAAAAGTCGAAAAAAGAGCCCAAAACCCGCATCGTCCAGATTCGGACGCCATGCTACACACCTGACACAGCGTAGATATTAAACCGCATTAGAACTTACGGGACTTGATTCTAACATCTGGAGCAAGGGTTATCGTCTGGTTGCAAAACTCCCCACACTAAGGTAAAAAGCGAAAAATAGCCCAAAACCCGCATCGTCAGGTCCGGATGCCACGGCTTACATACAACACACCGCGTGGGTATTGAACCGCAGCGTTAAAACTTACGGGACTCGATTACGATATCTGGTGAGTTATCGTCCGGTTTACAAAACTTCGCCAACCACATGGGTAAAAAGCCAAAAAGGCCCAAAACCGCGTCGTCGTCCAGGACGGACGCCATACAAGCTACACACCTGCGATCTTTGCGTTGGTAAAGACCGCGTTAGAACTTCTGGGACTCGATTCCAACATCCGAATCTGGGGAGTTATCGCCTGGTTTGCAAAGCCCGAACAACACTTGGGCAAAAAGCGAAAAAGAGCCATAAACCATCGTGCGTCCGGACTCCGCGCGAAACACATACTGCGGCCGCTTGCGTAGGTATTGAACACGCGTTAGAAATTACGGGACTCGATTACGACATCTGAAGGCCAGAGTTATTGCCCGGTTGTAAAACTTCGCCCGATCTGGAAAAAGCGGAAAAAGGGCCCAAAAAACCGGCATCGTCGTCCAAAGCGCCACACCTGAAACCTGCATGCAGCGCGGCACCGAAGGTATTAGACATGCGTTAGAACTTACGGGACTCGATTCGACATCTGGAGGCCAGGTTATCGCTAATTTGCAAAATTCGCTCACAACTTAGGAAAAAAAGTGAAAAAAGAATCCAAAACCCGCATCGTCGGGTCCAGCATACGCTTGAACACACACCGCGGCCTGCGTAGCTATGAGACAGCGTTAGAACTTACGGGACTCGATTGACATCGAAGAACCAATTTATTGTCGGTTTACAAAACTACGCCAACAACTTGGGCAAAAAGCTAAAAAAGCCCAAAACCGCGTCGTCGTCCGGAGGCTCATGAACACACACACGGACCTGCGTGGGTATTTGACCGCGATAAAACTTACGGGACTCGATTAGATATCTGGAGGCAGGTTATCGCCCGGTTTGCAAATCTTTCGATAATTAGGCAAAAAGCGAAAAAAGAACCCAAACCCGCGTCGTCGTCCGGACGGGACGCCACATGGCTACATGAAACCGCGTAGGTATTGAACAACGTTAGAACTTACGGGACTCGATTCCACATCCGGAGCCAAGTTATCGCCCGGTTTGGCCCGAACAACACTTAGGCAAAAGTGAAAAAGAGCCCTAAACGCGTCGTGCGTCCGGACTCCACGCGAAACACATACCGCGACCCGCGTGGTTATTGGCATGCGTTACAACTTACGGGACTCGATTAGGCATACGGAGGCCGATTTATCGCCCGGTTGCAAAACTACGCCCGATCTTGGGCAAAAAAATCGAAAAAGAACCCAAAACCCATCGTCGTCCAGGACGCCCGCAAACTACGGCCTGACGTTGGTATTGAACACGCATTAGAACTTACGGGACTCGATTAGATATCACGGACACGAGTTATCGCCGGTTTGCAAAACTTCGACAACAACTGGCAAAAAGCCAAAAAAGAGCCCAAACGCGTCGTCCGGGACGCCACCTTGAGTACACACGTATCACCGCGTGGGTATTGAACCGCAGCGTTAAAACTTACGGAACTCGATTCCGCATCCTACGAGAGACTAAGTTATCGCCAGTTTGCAAAATTCGCGACACTTATGAAAAAAAAGCGAAAAAAGAGCCCAAAACCCGAAAACGCATAGCGTCGTTAGACACTCGTTAGAACTTACGGGTCTCGATTCCGAACATCACGGAGACCGAGTTATCGCCAGGTTGCAAAACTTCGACAACAACGAGGCAAAAAGCGAAAAAGAGCCCAAAACCCGCATCGTCCGTTCGGACGCCCTTATCTGCTCCGCGGCCGCGTAGGTATTGAACAAGCGTTAAAACTTAAGGGACTCGATTCCGCGTATGGAGCCAGAGTTATCGCCCGGTTGCAAAATTCGCCAACCTTAAGGTAAAAAGCGAAAAAGAGACCCAAAACCCGCGTCGTCCGGTCCGGACGCCATGGCTACACCACTGATCTGCGTAGGTATTAGACCTGCGATAGAACTTACGGGACTCGATTAGATATCACGAGCCAGGTTATCGCCCGGTTTGCAAAACTTCGCCAATAATTAGGCAAAAAGGCGAAAAAGAGTCCAAAACCAACGTCGTCTGTCCGGACGCCAGCGCAAACATACACACCTGACGGCTGCGTAGGTATTAGACAGCGTTAGAACTTACGGGACTCGATTCCAACATCTGAGGCCAGAGTTATCGCCTGGTTTTTCAAAACTTCGCTAACACTTAGGCAAAAAGCCGAAAAAGAATCCAAAACCCGCATCGTCGAGTCCAGGCGCCCGTAAACACAAAAACAACAGCGTGGGTATGAGGCCAGCGTTAATATTCTGGGACTCGATTCCGAGCATCTGAAGCGATATATTGCTGGTTTGCAAAACTACGCTTGACAACTTAGGCAACAAGAAAAAAGAGCCCAAAACCGCGTCGTCGATCAGGGCATACGCAAAACACACACTCGACGCAGCGTGGGTATTGAACACACATTAGAACTTACGGGACTCGATTGAACATACGGATCTGGGAGTTATCGCCCGATTTGCAAAACTTCGCTAACACTTGAAGCAAATAATGAAAAAGAATCAAAACCCGCGTCGTCCCGAGTCCGGCGCCCGAAACACACCCGCCTGACACCGGCGTGGAATGTATGAGACATGCGTTAGAGCGTCACGGGACTCGATTTACGACATCTGGAGCCAGGTTAATGCCGGTTCTAAAACTTCATAACAGACAAAAAGCCAAAAAAAGAGCCCAAAACCCACATTTATGCGTCCGGGATACCACGAAACCACATACGGCGACACCGCGTGGGTATTGAACGCGTTAGAAATTCACGGGACTCGATTACGACATCTGAGGCCAGGAGTTATTGCCCGATTTGCAAAACTTCATGACACTAAAACAAAAAGGCGAAAAGAGCCCCAAAACCGGCGTAAATGCATCCAAATGCCACGCATAACACACACACACCACAACACCGCGAAAGGTATTAGACATGCGTTAGAACTTACGGGACTCGATTACGACATCACGAGGCCAGGTTATCGCCTGGTTGCAAAACTCTCTAACAACTTAGCAAAAGTCGAAAAAGAATCCAAAACCGCATCGATCCGAGTCCGGCGCCTACGAAAACACACACACGACCTTGGCGTAGCTATGAACCAGCAGCGTTAGAACTTACGGGACTCGATTGAACATACGAAGATAAATTTATTTCCTGGGTTGCAAAACTACGCCACAACTTAGGCAAAAAGCGAAAAAGGGCCCAAAACCGCGTCGTCCGATGCGGATGCTACGAAACACACACCTGACACCGCGTAGGTATTGAACCGCAGCGTTAGAACTTACGGGACTCGATTCGACATATGGATCTGGGGTTATCGCCCCATTTGTAAAACTTCGTAACAACGGTAAAAAAGCGAAAAAGAATCCAAAACCGCATCGTAAATGCGTCCGGCCCGCGAAACTTACACCGCGACCGGCGTGGGTATTGAACAGCGTTAGAACTTACGGGACTCGATTACGATATCTGAATCTTTGAGTTATCGCCCGGTTGTAAAACTTCATTGCTTACATTTAGGTAAAACCGGCAGGCCCAAAACTACGCATACGTCCCAGATTGGACGCCATACAAACAATCTGCCGCGACCTGCGCGTGGGTATTGAACTTCGCGTTAGAACTTAAGGGACTCGATTGAGCATCGGAGCCGAGTTATCGCTTGGTTGCAAAAGCTTCGGCAACACTTTGATAAAAAAAGCTAAAAAGACCCCAAAACCGGCGTCGATGGTTGGACGCCACTGGCTACACCTGACACAGCGTAGGTATTACCTGGCGTTAGAACTTCTGGGACTCGATTACGACATCGAAAGCCAGAGTTATTGCCCGGTTGCAAAACTTCGACAACAACTTAGGCAAAAAGCGAAAAAGTGCCCCAAAACACCGCATCGTCCGTCCGGACGTAAAACTACCACACAGCGGCCCAGCGTAGCTATGAGATAACGTGTTAGAACTTACGGGACTCGATTAGATATCTGAACAGAGTTATCGCCCGGTTTGCAAAACTTCAACAACAACTTAGGCAAAAAGACAAAAAAGAGCCCAAAACCCACATCGTCCGGGCGCCCATGTACACACACATCACCGCATGGGTATTGAACCGCGCGTTAAAACTTACGGGACTCAATTCTGACATACGGAGACCGAGTTATCGCCCAGTTTGCAAAACTCGCCAACACTTTGATAAAAAGCTAAAAAAGAGCCCAAAACCAGCATCGTCCATCCGGACACAAACACACACACAACACCGCGTAGGTATTACACATGCGTTAGAACTTACGGGACTCGATTCCGACATACGAAGACCGAGTTATTGCCCAATTTGCAAAACTCAACAATACTTAGGCAAAAAGCCAAAAAAGTGCCAAAAACCTGCATCGTCCATTCGGACGCCAAACAAACACACACATAGCACCGCGTAGATATGAGACACGCGTTAGAACTTATGGGACTCGATTAGATATCTGAACAGAGTTATCGCCCGGTTTTCAAACTTCAACAACAACTTGGCAAAAAGCCAAAAAAGAGCCCAAAACTTCGCGCCGTCCTTTTGGACGTACGCATAACACTACACCGCGACACCGCGTGGGTATTGAACAGCGTTAGAACTTAAGGGACTCGATTAGGCATACGGAGGCCGAGTTATCGACCTGTTGCAAAAAGCGAACAACAACTTGGGCAAAAGGCCTAAAAAGAGTCCTAAACCGCGTCGTGCGTTGGGACTCCACGCATGAAACACATACCGCGGCACCGCGTGGTTATTGAACATGCGTTAGGACTTACGGGACTCGATTCGGAACATACGGAGACAGATTTATCGCCCGGTTTGCAAAACTTCATGACAACACTTAGCCAAAAGTCGAAAAAGATCCCAAAACCGCGCATCGTCAGGTCCGGGCATACATAAACTACACCTGACCTGGCGTGGAAGTATTGAACCGCATTAGAACTTACGGGACTTGATTTGATATCTGAACAGGAGTTATCGCCCGATTTGAAAAACTCGACAACAACAGGCAAAAAAGCGAAAAAGAGCCCAAAACCGCGTCGTCCGGACGCCCGCTTAGTACACACATCACCGCGTGGGTATTAGACATGCGTTAAAACTTACGGAACTCGATTGAGCATCTACGAGGCGAGTTACGGACGATCTTTGGTTTGGGCTCTTTTTCTTTACCAAAATATTGGCGAGTTTTGCAAACTAAGCGATAACTCGATCTTTCGATATCGACTTCCTAAATTCTGCAGATCGAACGAATCCGCTGACGGCGAATTAGATAGCGTGAATGATAACTTCGATGTCCGATATATCGAATAAGTCCGTAAGATTAAGCGATCGTGTATCGGTGAAATGCGATGCAGTTTTGAAAGCGGATGGCGGGAACTTTTCGAAATTTGCAAGCTGAAAGTGTTGGCCGTACACGAACGCGTCCGAGCAGGCGATGCGGGTATCTGGCAATATTTGCGGTGCGAGCGCGCGGTTTAAGAAATGACTTTGAATACGAGTGTTTGGCAGTTTTGCAAATTGGCGATCTCATCGATCTCCGTGCCAGATCGATGCGTATTTCCTTTGCTGATGTCAGATGTAACGCTTCTAACGTGATCTTTACTGATTACAGTGCTGTGTGTGTTTGAGCTGGCATCGCGAAAGTTTCAGGCTCCCTGAAATTCTTACAGTGTTGGCGGTTTTGAGCTCTTTTCGGCAGAGATCGTAATGAGCGATGTGAACCTAAGCGAGTTATTTCATTGCGTATCTTGATTTTAAACTTTACGTCGCTATAATTTTGGCGGAATGATACCGGCTGTGAACAGAATAACATGTAAATTAAGTCTCGACGTATGTGGCGTCCGAGTGCGGGTTATGAATTATGTAGAATGCGTGTCGTCAACATGGCGACGCTCTAACTTTGGCGGCTTTGGGTTTAAAGATTTTACTGTCGGACAAGACGATGTCAAAGTTTTGGCTCTTTAACTTTGCAACTGCTGTTTTGATTGGCTGAGGTGTGAATCGATGAAGCGTGCGTCGATATCGACGTCTTTATAAAAATGTCAGACGTGGCGTCGCTGCGATATCCGGATGATGCGAGTTTTGGATCTTGATGCGAGTTGGCGTTTCGGCTCGTTACTAAAGTGTTGGCGATAAATCGAATCTAAAACAGTCGCGTGTCTGTGCTCTGTCTGTGTGATCGATCTCGTGTCCGGGCCAGACGTCTGAGATTTAAGCATTCGGTACTTTTTTATCTAAATTTTTAACGCCGAGTTTACCTGAAGCTTTTAGTGACTCTTTTGCTAAACTGACTTAAGCTGCGGCTCGTGCGTCCAGGAAGCTTCTGTGAAATACACACGAGAATGCGTAGGTATTGAGACCGCAGCGATTGAACTTACGGGACTCGATTCCAGATATCACGAGCCGATTTATCGCCCGGTTTGCAAATCTTGCCAATAATTAGGCAAAAAGCGAAAAAGAGCCAAACCCACATCGTCTGGTCCGGACGCCATAACTACACACATAGAGCACCACGTGGGTATTACACGTATTAGAACTTACGGGACTCGATTACGCGACATCTGAGAGGCCGAGTTATCGCCCGGTTTGCAAAACTTCGCCAACAACTTAGGTAAAAAGCGAAAAAGAGCCCAAAACCCACATCGTCCGGGTCAGGACGCCATGTGGCTACACACACGAGCGACCTTTGCGTGGGTATTAGACCGCGTTATAACTTACGGGACTCGATTCAAATATATGGAACCGAGTTATAGCCCGATTGCAAAACTTCAACAACACACTTAGGTAAAAAGTAGAAAAAGAGCCCTAAAACGAAGTATATCGTACGTTTAGGCGCCCACATTGAAACACACCACGAGCATCGGCGTGGAGGTATTGAACATGCGTTAGAACTTACGAGGCGTGATTGACATATCTGAAGGCGGAGTTATCGCCCGATTTGCAAAACTTCGCCAACAACTTAGGCAAAAAAGCGAAAAGAGCCCAAACCCGCATCGTCGGTCCGGATGCCACGCATAAACACACACACGACACCATGTGGGTATTGAACACGCATTAGAACTTACGGGACTCGATTGAGCATACGGATCTGCGAGTTATCGCCAGTTTGCAAAACTTCGGCTAACATTTAGGCAAAAAGTGAAAAAGAATCCAAAACCGCATCATCCAGTCCGGACGCCACGAAAACACATACCACGACCTGCAGCGTGGGTATGAGACATGCGTTAGAGCGTCGGGACTCGATTAAACATCTGGAGGCCAGAGTTTGATGTAAGCCCTAAATTTCATATGATTGGAGATGAAAGCCCTAAATTATCAAATTGGGTAACGTTATTAAAATTGTTGGACTATGTTTTTATCTAGCCCCGAATCGATTAAAAAGAAAAGCCCGAGGAAAATAAAATGTAATCAATACTTAGCCCACTTGATTGGGGTATTCTAGACATTTGATTAATCAAAATTGGGCATTTAAAATAAAAAGCTAAATGGTGGATATTATGAGGATCTAAGTGGATTAATTAATCTAGCTTGTCCATTAGTAGACATGATTAAACATAAGGACAATGTTGTAAGGCTCCCATTGGTTGCCGCTCCATTATACATTTAATCATGTTTAACCTAAGGTAAGTAATAATACAAAGTGTTTTACCTAATGGGCAACAAAATGATTGTGGGAGAATTAATAATGAATTGCCCATTACATTTTGAATGCACATCTCATTCTTCGAACACTTCATTCATATTCCAACATTTCATTTTCTCTCCATCTTCTTCATCTTCTTCTTCTATCTCTTGCTCCCAAGCTAGCCAACTTCAAAGAGAAAAGAAAGAGAGAATTTCATCCATAGAAAGAAAAAAATATAGGAGTGCTAGTTGTTTATGCCCCTAAGTTTATTAGTTACTTTGGAAAATCAAGGAAGGTAGCCACTAAGTCAAGTATAATGTACCTTCATCTTCTTCTCTTACCTTGTTTTGATAGCTTGAGTTTTGATGGGGTTATGTACAACTACTCAAGATACACTAGTTATACATACCATCATGCATGGAACTAAGTATCTTGAGTGTTGGATCTAAAACTTAGAGGAAGAAAATGAGCATATGTTCTCGAGGGTGAAAACTCTTGTTTTTCTTCCACTAAATCTTGTGTAACTCAAGTTCTACAACTTGGAATTATGATCCGTCGAAGGGGGTTCTAGATACATGAGTTATCTAGTAAACCCAAGTGGTAGATCACAAATCTAGTAAGTTTTGAAACCTTTAAGATTATTTTTCCCAAAAGCAGTCCACTTTATATGTTAAAACTTTGAAACTCTAAATCAGCTACTAACTTGTTTTTCATGAGGCTGTTTCGGTCAGTTCCTTGTCTTGTAAAAATCTGGAAAAATATTACAGAGGTACCTTATGAAGTTATCTACAGCGTTAGGAAAAAAGAAAGCGGACACGTTTGAGTTATATATTGTCTTGTAATGACTATTTAAGTAAAGGACTCCATAAATATTATCCTACGAATATCTCACTGTGTATACACTGGAAAATTCCAAAATTTGTACAGTAGCTT
Organism: Panax ginseng; assembly: GCA_020205605.1. Lineage (NCBI taxonomy): Eukaryota > Viridiplantae > Streptophyta > Magnoliopsida > Apiales > Araliaceae > Panax > Panax ginseng. Next base: position 54,640,694 of record CM035150.1, read on the forward strand.
CATATATATATAAGAAGAGCATACCCTGAAAATTTCAGATTTTTTTTGAGTAAAACTCAATTTATGAAAAATAGAGCAAGATCCGAGTGTTTTGGACACTCTAAAAATAGTAAATCATTTTCTAAAATTCTAGAAAAATTAGAGGGATCATTGTTGGTTCATATTCTATTAAAATCCAGAAGCTGAGAATTTTTTGGAATCAGTTTGCTATTTTTCCTAAAATGATTAGAGTTATGAATAAAAGGAAATAAATAGTTAAATGATGCCTTTAATGAGAAAAATATGATTTTTATGCTTGAATGCTCATAATATATTATATCATGACTATCTTAGGGCATTTTGGTAATTTATAATAATAAATATTACTTATGACCTTTTATGGATATTAAATAAGAGGTTATTAAAGGATGAACAATTAGAATAAATTGTTTATTAATTTAATAAATCATTGGAATATTATTATAATACTAATAATATTATAATATGATGTTGTTATGTAAATAAAAATATTAGATTAGAGTATTATTATTAAATAATAATATTAGAGATTAAATAAAATATTATTAAATGATTAATAATATTACTAAGTGAATAAAATATTATTAAATGATTAATAATATTAGTAAAGGGATAAAATATTATTAAATGATTAATAATATTAGTAAGTGAATAAAATGTTGGTAAATGATTTAAAAGTATTATTAGTGAACCAATAATACTAGAAGGTGAATTAATATTATCTAAGTTAATAATATTATGTGAATTAAAGGTAGTCGTTAATTAATAATAACACTATCTAGGCATGATAATGTTTATAAGAACTTATTGTAATGTATGATATCTATGTGATTACATAATCGATGTTATGCATTGACTAATTGAAAGACTAATTATAGGTCTCTCAAAGGAAGATAATTTAACTACATAGTGGATAGAAATTTATTTACATTAAATTTGTAACCTCTGATCGAGGCAAGTTTCTAACTTCGACTTGAGTTATTATTTTCAAAAGCATATTAGTGAATAATTATTGATGATTATTCACGTCTTTAATGATTATTGAAATTTGCACTTTGTGCGATTGAATTAAATTCTACTTGCCCATTAGGCTGTGAATTAAATTAAAGTTCTTCATTTATGGAAGCTGTTTATGGGATAGATCTATCTTAATTGTATCGACTAGATCAAGCATGTCTAAATTTGTTAAATCAAATGGATTTTAAATAAGCTGATTCTTATTAATTGATATGGTAAGAACTCTTGGTTGAGAAATGAACAAATTTGATTAAGGCATGATATCGATATCGGATTATTAAGTGTTTATGCATAAATCACGGGGTATGAAAAGGTGATCCTTGAATACCAAAACTTTTAAAAGGTCGATTTAAATCTACGAGCACCTTGACAAATGTTCATGGTTATTCAAAACCACTCGATTCGTATTATTCAATTATCGAATATTCAATTGTTGATTATTAATTCATGTTCCTTCACAATCTTATATTATTGTTGAACATTGAAGGCAATATTTCTTTCTAAGTCATGATATATATCCTTTGTCTTTATAAACTTGTGAAGCAAATTAATTGCTTACTCTTTGCTATATCATGACCTCTATTTTGATTAAGCGAAGAAGGATCTAATCTGAAGGACAAGGGCAAGGCAAGATCCGAGAAGTAATTTTAGAATGAATGTTAAATTAGTTATTATCTAATGGAATTTCTTGAATAAACTATTTGTATTATAAATGGTGTATTTAAAGTTAAGGTTAGAGACCTTGGGACCATGTTTTGAGACTTTTGTATAATGAGCGATGTATGTTTATTATTTGAAATAGTTATAGAATGCTTATGATGATGATAGGATCGTGAGCCTTTGAATGCGAGGTTAGAGAACACAGGATTTGGGGCGTCGCGATTATCGCCAGTTTGCAAAACTTCGCTAACACTTAGGCAAAAAGCGAAAAAGAATCGAAAACCATCGTCGTCCGAAGTCCAAGCCCTTGAAAAACACACCTGGCGACCTTGCGTGGGTATGAGACATCGTTAGAACGTCTGGGACTCGATTCGACATCGGAGACCGAGTTATTGCCCAATTTCTAAAACTACGCCAACACTTAGATAAAAAGCCAAAAAAGCCCAAAACCCATTATGCAATGGGACATACGAAAACACACCTACGAGCCTTGCGTGGAAATATTGAACAACAGCGTTAGAACTTATGGGACTCGATTACGACATACGGATACGAGTTATCGCCCGGTTGCAAAACTTCGCTAACACTTGAGCAAAAAGCTCCAGCGTAGTTATTGAACCGCGTTAAAACTTACGGGACTCCATTCAGGCGTCACGGCAAAGTTATCGCCCGGTTGCAAAACTACATGACAACGGTAAAAAGCGAAAAAGAGCCCAAAACCCGCAAATCAGTCCTGGCGCCGTAAACACACACACACGAGCCCTTTGCTGCGTGGGTATTGAACAGCGTTAGAACTTAAGGGACTCGATTAGACATCACGAGCCAAGGTTATCGCTGGTTGCAAAACTTCATGACATTTTGGTAAAAAAGCTAAAAAAGAGCCCAAAACCGGCGTAAATCCGGGAGGACATACCTGAACTACCTGACGGCCGTGCGTGGGTATTGAACAGCGTTAGAACTTACGGGACTCGATTGAACATCGAAGGCAAGAGTTATCGCCCGGTTTGCAAAACTTCGACAACCTTGGGCAAAAAGCGAAAAAAGGGCCCCAAAACCGCATCGTCGTCAGGACGTAAGCAAACTTACACTGACATCGGCGTGGAAATATTATCTGCGTGTTAGAACTTACGGGACTCGATTCCGAACATCACGGAGCCGATTTATCGCCCGGTTTACTAATGGCGGCCAACAACAAACAAAAAGCGAAAAAGAATCCAAAACCCGCATCGCAAATCGTCCGGACATACGGCTACACACTGACCTACACCGTGCGTGGGTATTGAACAGCGTTAGAACTTACGGGACTCGATTACGACATCTGGTCGATTTATTGCCCGGTTTACAAAACTTCGCCAACAACTTGGGAAAAAAAGCGAAAAAGAACCCAAAACGCGTCGTCAGTCCGGACGCCACAGCTTCTGCGAGCCCATAGCGTAGCTATGAGAACCGCATTTTGAACTTACGGGACTCGATTACGACATCACGGAGACCAGGTTATTGTCCGATATGCAAAACTACGCCTTGGGCTTGGCTAAAAAATAGCCCAAAACCGGCGTAAATGCAATGCGGGCGTACCTATGAAACACACACCTGACCGGCGTGGGTATTGAACAGCGTTAGAACTTATGGGACTAGATTACGACATCACGGATCTGAGAGTTATCGCCCGATTTGCAAAACTTCGGCTAACAACTTAGGCAAAAAGCGAAAAAAAGAGCCCACAACGCATCGTGGTTCGGATATACCCACCTGGCTACGAGCACTGCGTAGGTATTGAACAGCGTGGTTTTGCAAACTAAGGCGATAACTTTCGGTCTCGTGTATGTCGAGAATCGAGTCCGTGTAAGTTCTGTAGCATATACAGCCTGCCTTGGTGGTGATGTCAATAATGTTCTGTTCGCGTGGCGTTCCGGACGACGATCTTGGGTTTGGCTCTCTTTTACGCGAAGTAATGCGAGTTTGCAAGCTTGGAAGCTCTTCGGTCTCAAATCGATCAATGAATGGAATCGAAGTCTATACAAATTAAAACTCGTATCGCCTACGTGACCAGTTAACGTGGTTTTGAGTAGTTGGAATTTTTACAAAGCTGAGCGATAACTTAATTACAATCGAAATCGTGTCTTGTACATTGCTGCTGCGTGTTGTTTGTGTGTGCTTGAGCGTCCGGCGGGTTGCAAATTTGATTTTTACCTAAGTGTTGGCGAAATTTAGCAAGCTGAGCTGTAAATAGTATGACGGTCGATAGTCAGTATTAGCATAAGTTCTGCTTGGCGTGTGCAAACCGGTGCCTTGTCTCTTAATCGAGTCCCGAATTAGTTGCGTGAGTACTATACACACGGCGTGTATGCGGTATGTGAAATCCGTCAGAAGGCGAACTGTCTGCTCATTACAATGCTGGACGCTTTGCTTGGTGGCTTACAAGCAAGCGATAACTTCGCTGTCTCATAATAGCCTGCAGTGATCTAATAATCGTGTCCGTCCGAGCGAATAGTCACGTGATTTTTGACAGACGTGATTAGCGGGTTGTAAGCTGAAGCGTCTTTAAGCGTGTCTATGTGATATCTAGATGTTCTTGCGTGTAGAAATGGTCGGGTTTGGGCTGACTTTTGAACTTTTTGCTTTTAACTAAGTATTGGCGAAAGATTTGCAAAGCGTAAAATAACTTCCCGGACTCCGTATGTTGAATCGAGTCTCATAAGTTCTAACAGCGTGTCTAATACCTACAGCGGTCTTTGTATTTAGTAATGTTTCGTGGCGTTCGGATGGGCGATCGGGTTTTGGGCTCTTTTAGGCCTTTTGCTGAGTGTTGGCGAGTTTTGCAAAGCCCGAGCAACAATCAGTCTTTGTATGTTGGAATTGAGTCCGTAAGTTCTTGGCGTGTCTCTCATACCTCTGGCGGTGTATGTGTGTGTGTTGCGTGGGGCGTCCAGACGGACGATGTGGGTTTAGGATTCTTTTTGACTTTTGCACAAAGTGTTAGTGAGTTTTTGCAAAGCCGGGCGATAACTCGGTCTCTGAATGTCGAAATCAGTCTGCAAGTAAGTTATATGGCGTGTTTTAATACCTACGATGAGTCTTTGTGTGTGTGTTTTTGCGTGGCGTCCGGACGCTGACGATCACGGGTTTTGGGCTCATTTTTGGCTTTTGCCTAAGTGTTGGCGACTTTTTTGCAAGGCTGGCGATAACTTGGTCTCCGTATGTTGGAATCGAGTCTGTAAGTTCTAACGCATGTCTAATACCTACAGCGGTCTTATGTGTGTGTTTACATAGGCGTGCGGGCGTCTGATCTTGGGTTTAGGGCTTTTTTAACTTATTGTCTAAGTGTTGTTGAGTTTTGCAAAGCTGGCGATAACTTTCGGTGTCCGTATGTGGAATCGAGACCCGTAAGTTCTAACGTGTCTAATACCTCTGTGGTCTTTGTATCCCATTTATTTGCGTGGCGTCCGGACCCAGACGTTACGGGATTGGGTTTTGGGCTCTTTTTCGGCTTTTAAATAAGTGTTGGCGAATTTTGCAAACTTGGCGATAAGTCGGTCTCCGTTATGTCGGAATTGAGTTAAAATAAGTTTTAACGTGTGTGTCTAATACCTAGCGGCATAATGTGTGTGTACTTGCGTGGCGTCCGGACGATCTGCGGTTTTGGGCTCTTTTTGGCTTTTTTACCTAAGTGTTGTTGAGTTTTATAAAGCTGGCGATAACTTCGGTGTTCATTATATCGGAATCGAGTCCGTAAATTCTAATCGTGTCTAATACCTCTGGCGGTCTTGTGTGTGTGTGTTTGCGTGGCGTCCGGACCCAGAGACGATCTGGGTTTTGGGCTCTTTTGACTTTTTGCCTAAGTGTTGGCGAGTTTTGCCAAAGCCAGGTGATAAATCGGTCTCGTGTGCCGGAATCGAGTCCGTAAGTTCTAACGCATGTCTAATAACTTCTGCGGTGCTATGTATGTGTTTTGCGAGGAGTCCGGACGTGCGATCTTGGGTTCTGACTCTTTTGACCTTTTGCCCAGTGTTGTTCAATTTTGCAAAGCTGGGCGATAACTTTCGATCTCCGTATATGCCGAATCGAAGTCCCTTAAGTTCTAACATCGTGTCTAATACCTCAGCGGTGCTATGTGTGTGTTTGTGTGGCGTCCGAGCAGACGTCACGGGTTTTGGGCTTTTTGGCTTTTTGCTAAGTGTTGTTGAGTTTTGCAAAGCGAGGCGATAACTTCGGTGTTAGGTATATCGAATCGAGTCCCATAAGTTCTAACGTGTCTCATATCTCTGGCGGTCTTTGTGTGTGTGTGTTTGCTTGGCGTCCGAGCAGACGTCTGGATTCGAAACTTTTTGGCTTTTTGCCTAAGTATTGTTGAGTTTTGCAAAGCCCAGGCAATAACTTTCGGTCTTACGTATGCTCGAATCGAGTCCGTAAAGGTCTAACAGCGTGTGTAATACCTACAGCGGTGTTGTGTGTGTGTTTGTGTGGCGTCCGGGGACCAGACGCTGATTTAGGCTCTTTTTACCTTTTTATCAAAGTGTTGCCGAGAGTTTTGCAAACTAGGCGATAACTCGATCTCGTGTGAATAGAGTCCCTTAAGTTCTTAGCGGTTCTAATACCTACGTTGGTCTTTGTGTGTGTGTTTGCGTCGTCCAGAGCGAACGATCACGGGTTTTGGGCCCTTTTTTTCGGCTTTTTACCTAAGTGTTGGCGAGTTTTGCAAAGCTGGCGATAACTTTCGGTCTTCGTATATGGGAATCGAGTCCGTAAGTTTTCTTAGCGTGTCTAATAACTACAGACTTTTTGCCTAAGTGTTAGCGAGTTTTGCAAAACGAAGCGATAACTTTCGGTATCAAGTATATCGGAATCGAGTCCATAAGTTCTAGCGCTGTCCCCAATACCTACAGCGGTCTTTGTGTGTGTTCAATTTTTAAGTGGCGTCCGGACGAATGATGTGGGTTTTGGGCTCTTTTTGGCTTTTTGTCTAAGTGTTTGCGAGTTTTAGAAAGCGAAGCAATAACTTTCGGTCTCCGTATGTAAAATTGAGTCTCGTGCGTTCTACTTAGTATCTCGTATATATGAGCGGTCTTTGTGTGTGTGTTTTGTGGCGTCGGAGACCCAGACGATCTTGAGTTTTGGATTCTTTTTCGACTTTTTGCCTAAGTGTTAGCGAGTTTTGCAAACTGGGCGATAACTCGGTATCCGTATGTCAGAATCGAGTCCCGTAAGTTCTAATGTGTGTCTAATACCTACGCGGTGCTGAGAGTGTGTGTTTGCGTGGCGTCTGGACGGACGATGCGGGTTTTGGGCTCTTTTTCGGCTTTTTGCCTAAGTGTTGGCGAGTTTTGCAAACTGGGCAATAAATCGGTCTTCGTATGTCGGAATCGAGTCCCGTAAAAATTAATGCGTGTCTCATACCTACGCGGTGTTGTGTGTGTGTTTGCGTGGCGTCGGGACGGACGATGCGGGTTTTGGATTCTTTTTCGGCTTTTTGCCTAAGTGTTAGCGAGTTTTGCAAACTAGGCGATAACTCGGTCTCCGTATGTTGGAATCGAGTCCCGTAAGTTCTAACGCGTGTCTAATACCTACGTGGTGCTGTGTGTGTATGTTTGTGTTGCGTCCGGATAGACGATGCTGGTTTTGGGCTCTTTTTCGGCCTTTTGCCTAATTATTGGTGAGTTTTGCAAACTGGGCGATAACTCGGTCTCCGTATGTTGGAATCAAGTCCCATAAGTTCTAACGCATGTGTAATATCTCTGTGATGTTGTGTGTGTGTGTTTACGTGGCGTCCGGACGTCTGATGCGGGTTTTAGCTCTTTTTGACTTTTTGCCTAAGTGTTGACAAGTTTTTGCAAAGCTGGCGATAACTTTCGGTCTCTATATATCGGAATTGAGTCCGTAAGTTCTAATCGTGTCTAATACCTCAGCGGTGCTTTCATGTGTGTTTGCGTGGCGTCCGGACCCAGACGATCTGGGTTTAGAGTTCTTTTGACTTTGCCTAATTATTATCGCGAGATTTGCAAGCCCAGGCGATAAATCGGTCTCAAGTATCGGAATCGAGTCCGTAAGTTCTGCTCGTGTCTAATGCCTCGTGGTCTTGTGTGTGTGTTTCGCGTGGCATCCAGACCAGACGATCGCGGGTTTTAGGCTCTTTTCGGCTTTTACCTTCGTGTTGACAAGTTTTACAAAGCGGGTGATAACTTCGGTCTCCATATGTCGGAATCGAGTCCACTTAAGTTTTAACAGCGTGTCTAATACCTCTGGCGGTCTGTGTGAGTGTGTTTCGTGGCGTCCAGAGCAGACGATCGCGGATTGGGCTCTTTTAAACTTTTTGCCTAAGTGTTAGCGAGTTTTGCAAAGCTGGTGGTAACTTTCGGTCTCCGGTATGTCGAATCGAGTCCGTAAGTTCTATAGCGTGTCTAATACCTCGTGGTGCTATGTGTGTGTTTGCGTAGAGTTCCGGACGAGGCGATCTTTGGTTTTGGGATCTTTTAGGCCTTTTACCTAAAGTGTTGGCGAAGTTTTACCAAGCTGGGCAACAAATCGATCTCTATATGTCGAGAATTGAGTCCGTAAGTTCTATTATGTGTGTCTCATACCTCTGTGATCTTGTGTGTGTGTTTTGCGTGGCGTCGAGACGAGAGCGATGTGGGTTTTGGATTCTTTTTCGACTTTTTGCCTAAGTGTTGAGTGAGTTTTGCAAGCTGGCGATAACTTCGGTCTCTGAATGTCGAGAATCGAGTCCGTAAGTTATGTAGCGTGTTGAATACCTACATGGTGCTATGTGTGTGTTTGCGTGGCGTCCGGACGGACGATCACGGGTTTTGGGCTCTTTTTCGACTTTTGCCCAAGTGTTGGCGACTTTTCTAAGCCCAGGCGATAACTTTCGATATCCGTATGTCGAGAATCGAGTCCGTAAGTTCTAATGTGTGTCTAATACCTCGCGGTCTTTGAGTGTGTGTTTGCGTGGCGTCTGGGCCAGACGATCGGGTTTTGGGCTCTTTTCGCTTTTTTGCCTAAGTGTTGGCGAGTTTTGCAAAGCGGGCAATAAATCGGTCTTCGTATGTCGAATCGAGTCCGTAAAGTTAATCGTGTCTCATACCTCTGGCGGTGTTATGTGTGTGTTTGCGTGGCGTCGGGGCCAGACGATCACGGGTTTTAGATTCTTTTGGCTTTTTGCCTAAGTGTTAGCAGTTTTGCAAACTAAGCGATAACTTTCGATCTCCGTGTATGTTGGAATCGAGTCCGTAAGTTCTAACGCGTGTCCTAATACCTCGTGGTCTTGTGTGTGTGTATGTTTGTGTTGCGTCCGGATGAGGCGATCTTTGGTTTTGGGCTCTTTTGACCTTTTGCCTAATTATTGGTGAGTTTTGCAAGCTGAAATACTTTCGGTCTCCGTATGTTGGAATCAAGTCCCATAAGTTCTAACGCGTATGTAATATCTAATGATGTTGTGTGTGTGTTTTTGCGTGGCGTCCGGACGTGCGATCTACGCGGGTTTTGGCTCTTTTTCGGCTTTTGCCTAAGTGTTGACAAGTTTTGCAAATGAGGCGATAACTTCGATCTCTGTATATCGAATTGAGTCCGTAAGTTCTAATCGTGTCTAATACCTCACGCGGTGCTCTTTGTGTGTTTGCGTGGCGTCCGGACAGACGATGCGGTTTTGGGCTCTTTTTCGGCTTTTGCCTAATTATTGGCGAGATTTACAAACTGGGCGATAAATCGGTCTCCGTATATCGGAATCGAGTCCGTAAGTTCTATCGCGTGTCTAATGCCTACGTTAATCTTGTATTGTGTGTGTTCGCGTGGCATCGAGACAGACGATCTTGAGTTTTGGGCTCTTTTTGACTTTTTACCTTCGTGTTGACAAGTTTTACAAAGCTGGGTGATAACTTTCGGTCTCCATATGTGGAATCGAGTCCGCTTAAGTTTTAACAGCGTGTCTAATACCTCACAGTGGTCTTTGTGAGTGTGTTTTTCGTGGCGTCCGAGCAGACGATGCGGATTTCAGGCTCTTTTTGACTTTTTGCCTAAGTGTTAAGCGAGTTTTGCAAAGCGGGTGGTAACTTTCGGTCTCGTATGTCGAGTCGAGTCCGTAAGTTCTAACAGCGTGTCTAATACCTCGATGGTGCTATGTGTGTGTTTGCGTGAAGTTCGGACGGGACGATCTTTGGTTTTGGGATCTTTTTGACCTTTTGCCTAAGTGTTGGCGAGTTTTGCAAAGCTGGGCAACAAATCGATCTCATATGTCGAATTGAGTCCGTAAGTTCTATTAAGTGTCTCATACCTACAGCGGTCTTTGTGTGTGTGTTTTTGCGTGGCGTCGAGACCGAGCGATGTGGGTTTTGGATTCTTTTTCGACTTTTTGCCTAAAGTGTTAGTGAGTTTTTTTGCAAAGCGGGCGATAACTTCGGTCTCACGAATGTCGAGAATCGAGTCCCGTAAGTTGTAACGCGTGTTGAATACCTACGTGGTGCTGTGTGTGTGTTTTCGTGGCGTCCGGACAGACAATGTGGGTTTTGGGCTCTTTTCGACTTTTTGCCCAAGTGTTGGCGACTTTTTGCAAGCCGGCGATAACTTTCGATATCCGTATGTCGAGAATCGAGTCCGTAAGTTCTAATGTGTGTCTAATACCTCGTGGTGCTGAGTGTGTGTTTTGCGTGGCGTGCACAGGCCAGACGATCACGGGTTTTGGGCTCTTTTATTTTTTGCCTAAGTGTTGGCGGAGTTTTGCAAAGCTGGGCGATAAATCGGTCTTCGTATGTCGGAATCGAGTCCGTAAAATTAATCGTGTCTCATACCTACAGCGGTGTTATGTGTGTGTTTGCGTGGCGTCGGAACGGAGACGATCACGGGTTTTGGATTCTTTTGGCTTTTTGCCTAAGTGTTAGCGAGTTTTGCAAACTAAGCGATAACTTTCGGTCTCCGTATGTTGGAATCGAGTCCGTAAGTTCTAGCAACGTGTCTAATACCTCACGTGGTCTTTGTGTGTGTGTATGTTTGTGTTGCGTCCGGGATAGACGATGCTAGTTTTGGGCTCTTTTTCGGCCTTTTGCCTAATTATTGGTGAGTTTTGCAAACTGGGCGATAACTCGGTCTCCGTATGTTGGAATCAAGTCCCATAAGTTCTAACGCATGTGTAATCTCTGTGATGTTGTGTGTGTGTGTTTCACGTGGCGTCCCGGACGTCGATGCGGGTTTTAGCTCTTTTTCGGCTTTTTGCCTAAGTGTTGACAAGTTTTGCAAAGCTGGGCGATAACTTTCGGTCTCTGTATATCGTATTGAGTCCGTAAGTTCTAATCGTGTCTAATACCTACTACGGTGCTTTCTGTGTGTGTTTGCGTGGCGTCCGGAGACCAGACGATGCGGGTTTGGGTTCTTTTTCGGCTTTTTGCCTAATTATTGGCGAGATTTGCAAACTAGGCGATAAATCGGTCTCCGTATATCGGAATCGAGTCCGTAAGTTCTATCAGCGTGTCTAATGCCTACTGCGATCTTGCTGTGTGTGTTTTGCGTGGCATCGAGACCCAGACGATCACGGGTTTTGGGCTCTTTTTCGGCTTTTTACCTTCGTGTTGACAAGTTTTACAAAGCGGGTGATAACTTTCGGTCTCCATATGTGGAATCGAGTCCCTTAAGTTTTAACGCTGTCTAATACCTCTGTGCGGTCTTTGTGAGTGTGTTTTAAGTGGCGTCGAGGCAGACGATGCGGATTTTGGACTCTTTTTGACTTTTGCCTAAGTGTTAGCGAGTTTTGCAAAGCGGGTGGTAACTTCGGTCTCCGTATGTCGAGTCGAGTCCGTAAGTTCTAATGCGTGTCTAATACCTCACGATGGTGCTATGTGTGTGTTTGCGTGAGAGTTCCAGAGCAGAACGATCTTTGGTTTTGGGCTCTTTTTTGACCTTTTGCCTAAGTGTTGGCGAGTTTTGCAAAGCCCCGGCAACAAATCGATCTCTGTATGTCGGAATTGAGTCCGTAAGTTCTATTAACGTGTCTCATACCTCACAGCGGTCTTTGTGTGTGTGTTTTGCGTGGCGTCCGAGACGAGCGATGTGGGTTTTGGATTCTTTTTCGACTTTTTGCCTAAAGTGTTGGTGAGTTTTGCAAGCCTGGCGATAACTTCGGTCTCTGAATGTCGAGAATCGAGTCCGTAAGTTATAACGTGTTGAATACCTACGTGGTGCTATGTGTGTGTTTTGCGTGGCGTCCGGACGAGACGATGCGGGTTTTGGGCTCTTTTTCGACTTTTTGCCCAAGTGTTGGCGACTTTTTTTAAAGGCTGGGCGATAACTTTCGGTCTCCGTATGTCGAATCGAGTCCTGTAAGTTCTAACGTTGTCTAATACCTACAGCGGTCTTTGAGGTAATGTGTTTGCGTGGCGTCACTGGGCCAGACGATCACGGGTTTTGGGCTCTTTTACGGCTTTTTGCCTAAGTGTTGGCGAGTTTTGCAAACTGGGCAATAAATCGGTCTTCGTATGTCGGAATCGAGTCCGTAAAAATTAATGCGTGTCTCATACCTCTGGCGGTGTTGTGTGTGTGTTTAAGTGGCGTCGGACGGATGACGATCACGGTTTTGGATTCTTTTGACTTTTTTGCCTAAGTGTTAGCGAGTTTTGCAAACTAGGCGATAACTCGGTCTCCGTATGTTGGAATCGAGTCCCGTAAGTTCTAACGCGTGTCTAATACCTACGTGGTGCTGTGTGTGTATGTTTGTGTTGCGTCCGGATAGACGATGCTAGTTTTGGGCTCTTTTAGGCCTTTTTGCCTAATTATTGGTGAGTTTTGCAAACTGGGCGATAACTCGGTCTCCGTATGTTGGAATCAAGTCCCATAAGTTCTAACGCATGTGTAATATCTACGCGGTGTTGTGTGTGTGTTTACGTGGCGTCCGGACGTACGATGCGGGTTTTTGGCTCTTTTTCGCTTTTTTTGCTAAGTGTTGACAAGTTTTGCAAAGCTGGCGATAACTTCGGTCTCTGTATATCGAATTGAGTCCCGTAAGTTCTAATCGTGTCTAATACCTACGGTGCTGCTCTGTGTGTGTTTCGCGTGGCGTCCGGACCAGACGATCACGGGTTTAGGTTCTTTTCGGCTTTTTGCCTAATTATTGGCGAGATTTGCAAACTAGGCGATAAATCGGTCTCCGTATATCTCGGAATCGAGTCCGTAAGTTCTATCGGTGTGTCTAATGCCTCACGCGATCTTGTGTGTGTGTGTTGCGTGGCATCCAGACCAGACGATCACGGGTTTGGGGCTCTTTTGGCTTTTTACCTTCGTGTTGACAAGTTTTACAAAGCTGGGTGATAACTTCGGTCTCCATATGTCTGAATCGAGTCCATTAAGTTTTAACGTTGTGTCTAATACCTCTGTGAGTCTTTGTGAGTGTGTTTTTAAATGGCGTCCGAGGCAGACGATGCGGATTTTGGCTCTTTTTGGCTTTTTGCTCTAAGTGTTAGCGAGTTTACAAAGCCAGGTGGTAACTTTCGGTCTCCGTATGTCGAATCGAGTCCGTAAGTTCTAATCGTGTAATCTAATACCTCATTGGTGCTATGTGTGTGTTTGCGTGAGAGTTCGAATGACGATCTTTGGTTTTGGGCTCTTTTTGACCTTTTTGCCTAGTGTTGGCGGTTTTGCAAAGCTGGGCAACAAATGTCGATCTCTCTGTATGTGAATTGAGTCCGTAAGTTCTATTGCGTGTCTCTCATACCTCTGCGGTCTTTGTGTGTGTGTTGCGTGGCGTCCGGACCAAAACGATGTGGGTTTTGGATTCTTTTTTTACGACTTTTTTGCCTAAGTGTTAGTGAGTTTTGCAAAGCTGGCGTACTTTCGGTCTCTGAATGTCGAGAATCGAGTCCGTAAGTTATAACGCGTGTTGAATACCTACGTGGTGCTATGTGTGTGTTTTGCGTGGCGTCCGAGACAGACGATCGCGGGTTTTGGGCTCTTTTTCGACTTTTTGCCCAAGTGTTGGCGACTTTTTAAAGCCCAGGCGATAACTTCGGTCTCCGTATGTGAATCGAGTCACCGTAAGTTCTAGCAGCGTGTCTAATACCTACGTGGTGCTGTGTGTGTATGTTTGCGTTGCGTCCGGACAGACGATGCTGGATTTGGGCTCTTTTTCGGCTTTTTACCTTCGTGTTGGCGAGTTTTACAAACTGGGCGATAACTCGGTCTCCATATGTCGGAATCGTGTCCCTTAAGTTTTAACGCGTGTCTAATACCTACGCGGTGCTGTGAGTGTGTTTGTGTGGCGTCTAAACTGACGATGCGCGTTTTGGGCTCTTTTTCGGCCTATTGTCTAAGTGTTGTTGAGTTTTGCAAACTAGGCGATAACTCGGTCTCCGTATGTCGGAATCGAGACCCGTAAGTTCTAACGCGTGTCTAACGTACGTTGCGGGTTTTGGGTTTTGGGCTCTTTTTGACTTTTTGCATAAGTGTTGGCGAATTTTGCAAACTTAGCGATAAGCGAGTCTCCGTGTCGAATTGAGTTAAAATGTAAGTTTTAACGCGTGTCTAATACCTCTGGCGGTGATGTGTGTGTGTACTTATTGGCGTCCGGACGATGTGGGTTTTGGTCTCTTTTTGGCTTTTGCCTAAGTGTTGTTGAGTTTTGTAAAGCTAGGCGATAACTTCGGTGTTCGTATATCGGAATCGAGTCCGTAAGTTCTAATGCGTGTCTAATACCTACAGCGGTGGTGTGTGTGTTTTTCGCGTGGCGTTGGACGGACGATCACGAGTTTTAGGCTCTTTTTCAACTTTTTGCCTAAGTGTTGGCGAGTTTTGCAAACTGGGCGATAAATCGGTCTTCGTATGTCGGAATCGAGTCCCGTAAGTTCTAACGCATGTCTAATAACTACGCGGTGCTGTGTATGTGTTTGCGTGGAGTCCGGATGTACGATGCGGGTTTAGGGCTCTTTTTTAGCCTTTTGCCCAAGTGTTGTTCAGTTTTGCAAACTGGGCGATAACTCGGTCTCCGTATGTTGGAATCGAGTCCCGTAAGTTCTAACGCATGCCTAATACCTTCGTGGTACTGTGTGTGCGTGTGTTTGCGTGGCGTTTGGACAAACGATGCTGGTTTTGGGCCCTTTTTCGGCCTTTTGCCTTAGTATTGGCGAGTTTTGCAAACTGGGCAATAACTCGGTCTCTGTATGTCAGAATCGAGTCCGTAATTTCTAATGCATGTCTAATACCTCTGGCGATTGCTCTGTGTGTGCGTGGCGTCCGGACGAGACGATGCGGGTTTAGATTCTTTTAAACTTTTTGCTAATTATTGGCGAGATTTGCAAAGCTGGGCGATAAATTGGTCTCAAATATATCGGAATCGAGTCCGTAAGTTCTATCGCGTCAAATCAAATACCTATCTGCGGTCTTTGTGTGTGTGTTTTCGTAGCATCCGGATGAGACGATCTGGGGTTTGGGCTCTTTTCGACTTTTTGCCTAAGTGTTGGCGAGTTTTGCAAGCCCAAGCGATAAATCGATCTTCGTATGTCGGAATCGAGTCCGTAAGTTCTAACGTGTCTCATACCTACATTGTGTTGTGTGTGTGTTTGCGTGGCGTCGGGGCCAGACGATCTTGGGTTTTGGATTCTTTTTCGGCTTTTTGCCTAAGTGTTAGTGAGTTTTGCAAACTAGGCGATAACTTCGGTCTCCGTATGTTGGAATCGAGTCCGTAAGTTCTAGCAGCGTGTCTACAATACCTCACGTGAATCTTGTGTGTGTGTGTTTTTGCGTTGCGTCCGAGACGACGATCTTTGGTTTTGGGCTCTTTTTCGGCTTTTTACCTTCGTGTTGGCGAGTTTTACAAACTGGGCGATAACTCGGTCTCCATATGTCGGAATCGAGTCCCTTAAGTTTTAACGCGTGTCTAATACCTACGCGGTGCTGTGAGTGTGTTTGCGTGGCGTCTAAACAGACGATGCGCGTTTTGGGCTCTTTTTCGGCCTATTGTCTAAGTGTTGTTGAGTTTTGCAAACTGGGCGATAACTCGGTCTCCGTATGTCGGAATCGAGACCCGTAAGTTCTAACGCGTGTCTAACGTACGTTGCGGGTTTTGGGTTTTGGGCTCTTTTTCGGCTTTTTGCATAAGTGTTGGCGAATTTTGCAAACTTGGCGATAACTGAGTCTTCGTATGTCGGAATCGAGTCCCGTAAGTTCTAACGCGTGTCTCATACCTACGCGGTGTTGTGTGTGTGTTTGCGTGGCGTCGGAATGGGACGATCACGGGTTTTGGATTCTTTTGACTTTTTTGCCTAAGTGTTAGTGAGTTTTGCAAACTAAGCGATAACTTTCGGTCTCCGTATGTTGGAATCGAGTCCGTAAGTTCTAGCGCTGCGTGTCTAATACCTCGTGTGTGCGGTGTGTGTATGTTTGCGTTGCGTCCGGGACGATGATCTTTGGTTTTGGCTCTTTTGACTTTTTACCTTCGTGTTGGCGAGTTTTACAAACTGGGCGATAACTCGGTCTCCATATGTCGGAATCGAGTCCCTTAAGTTTTAACGCGTGTCTAATACCTACGCGGTGCTGTGAGTGTGTTTGCGTGGCGTCTAAACAGACGATGCGCGTTTTGGGCTCTTTTTCGGCCTATTGTCTAAGTGTTGTTGAGTTTTGCAAACTGGGCGATAACTCGGTCTCCGTATGTTCGGAATCGAGACCCGTAAGTTCTAACGCTGGCGTGTCGTAACGTTCTTGCGGGTTTTGGGTTTTGGGCTCTTTTTTCGGCTTTTTGCATAAGTGTTGGCGAATTTTGCAAACTTGGCGATAAGCGGAGTCTTCGTATGTCGAATCGAGTCCGTAAGTTCTAACAGCGTGTCTCATACCTACGCGATGTGTTGTGTGTGTGTTTGCGTGGCGTCGGAACCCAGACGATCACGAGTTTTGGATTCTTTTTCGGCTTTTTGCCTAAGTGTTAGTGAGTTTTGCAAACTAGGCGATAACTCGGTCTCCGTATGTTGGAATCGAGTCCCGTAAGTTCTAACGCGTGTCTAATACCTACGTGGTGCAGTGTGTGTATGTTTGCGTTGCGTCCGGACAGACGATGCTGGTTTTGGGCTCTTTTTCGGCTTTTTACCTTCGTGTTGGCGAGTTTTACAAACTGGGCGATAACTCGGTCTCCATATGTCGGAATCGAGTCCCTTAAGTTTTAACGCGTGTCTAATACCTCACGCGGTCTTTGTGAGTGTGTTTTAGCGTGGCGTCTAAGCAGGGCGATCGCGCTGCTTTGGGCTCTTTTTTCTACCTATTGTCTAAGTGTTGTTGAGTTTTGCAAAGCTGGCGATAACTTCGGTCTCCGTATGTAGAATCGAGACCGTAAGTTCTAACGGCGTGTCTAACGTCGTTGCGGGTTTTGGGTTTTGGGCTCTTTTTCGGCTTTTTGCATAAGTGTTGGCGAATTTTGCAAACTTAGCGATAAGCGAGTCTTCGTATGTCGAATCGAGTCCGTAAGTTCTAACGTGTCTCATACCTACTGCGATGTTGTGTGTGTGTGTTTAAATGGCGTCGGGAATGAGACGATGCGGGTTTTGGATTCTTTTTCGGCTTTTTTGCCTAAGTGTTAGTGAGTTTTGCAAACTAAGCGATAACTTTCGGTCTCCGTATGTTGGAATCGAGTCCGTAAGTTCTAACAGCGTGTCTAATACCTCACGTGAGTGCGGTGTGTGTATGTTTTGCGTTAACGTCCGGACAGAGCGATCTTTGGTTTTGGGCTCTTTTGACTTTTTACCTTCGTGTTGGCGAGTTTTACAAAGCTGGCGATAACTTCGGTCTCCATATGTCGGAATCGGTCCTTAAGTTTTAACGTGTCTAATACCTCTGGCGGTCTTTGTGAGTGTGTTTAGCGTGGCGTCTAAGCAGACGATCGCGTTTTGGGCTCTTTTTCGCTATTGTCTAAGTGTTGTTGAGTTTTGCAAAGCGGCGATAACTCGGTCTCCGTATGTCGGAATCGAGACGCGTAAGTTCTAACGGCGTAATGTCTAACGTGCGTTCTTGGGTTTTGGGTTTTGGGCTCTTTTGACTTTTTGCATAAGTGTTGGCGAATTTTGCAAACTTGGCGATAACTGAGTCTTCGTATGTCGAAATCGAGTCCCGTAAGTTCTAACGCGTGTCTCATACCTACGCGGTGTTGTGTGTGTGTTTGCGTGGCGTCGGGACGGACGATGCGGGTTTTGGATTCTTTTTCGGCTTTTTGCCTAAGTGTTAGCGAGTTTTGCAAACTAGGCGATAACTCGGTCTCCGTATGTTGGAATCGAGTCCCGTAAGTTCTAACGCGTGTCTAATACCTACGTGGTGCTGTGTGTGTATGTTTGCGTTGCGTCCGGACAGACGATGCTGGTTTTGGGCTCTTTTTCGGCTTTTTACCTTCGTGTTGGCGAGTTTTACAAACTGGGCGATAACTCGGTCTCCATATGTCGGAATCGAGTCCCTTAAGTTTTAACGCGTGTCTAATACCTACGCGGTGCTGTGAGTGTGTTTGCGTGGCGTCTAAACAGACGATGCGGGTTTTGGGCTCTTTTTCGGCTTTTTGCCTAAGTGTTAGCGAGTTTTGCAAACTAGGCGATAACTTTCGGTATCAAATATCTCGGAATCGAGTCCGTAAGTTCTAACGTGTCTAATACCCTCTGCGGTCTTTGTGTGTGTGTTTGCGTGGCGTTCGGATGGACGATGCGGGTTTTGGGTTCTTTTTCGGCCTTTTGCCTAAGTGTTGGCGAGTTTTGCAAACTGGGCAACAAATCGATCTCTGTATGTCGAATTGAGTCCGTAAGTTCTTGCGTGTCTCATACCTACTTCGGTCTTGTGTGTGTGTGTTTGCGTGGCGTCAGGGCCAGACGATGTGGGTTTTGGATTCTTTTTGACTTTTTGCCTAAGTGTTAGTGAGTTTTGCAAGCCGGCGATAACTTCGGTCTCTGAATGTCGAGATCGAGTCCGTAAGTTATAGCAACGTGTTGAATACCTACGTAGTCTTTGTGTGTGTGTTTAGCGTGGCGTCCGGACCAGACGATCTGGGTTTTGGGCTCTTTTTCAACTTTTGCCCAAGTGTTGGCGACTTTTGCAAAGCTGAAAGCGATAACTTTCGGTCTCCGTATGTCGGATCGAGTCCTGTAAGTTCTAATCGTGTCTAATACCTCTGGCGGTCTTTGTGTGTGTGTTTGCATGGCGTCTAGGCGTGCGATCTTGGGTTTAGGGCTCTTTTTATACCTATTGTCTAAGTGTTGTTGAGTTTTGCAAAGCTGGCGATAACTTTCGGTCTCCGTATGTCAATCGAGAGACCGTAAGTTCTAACACGTGTCTAACGTCGTTCGTTGCGGGTTTTGGGTTTTAGGTCTCTTTTTCGGCTTTTTGCATAAGTGTTGGCGAATTTTGCAAACTTGGCGATAATGAGTCTCCGTATGTCGAATTGAGTTAAGTAAGTTTTAACGTGTCTCTAATACCTCTGGCGATGTGTGTGTGTACTTGCAAGGCGTCCGGACGATCACGGGTTTGGGCTCTTTTTGGCTTTTTGCCTAAGTGTTGTTGAGTTTTGTAAAGCTGGGAGATAACTCGGTGTTCATATATCGGAATCGAGTCCCGTAAATTCTAATGCGTGTCTAATACCTACGCGGTGGTGTGTGTGTTTTTGCGTGGCGTTCGGACGGACGATGCGGGTTTTGGACTCTTTTTCAACTTTTTGCCTAAGTGTTGGCGAGTTTTGCAAACTGGGCGATAAATCGGTCTTCGTATGTCGGAATCGAGTCCCGTAAGTTCTAACGCATGTCTAATAACTACGCGGTACTGTGTATGTGTTTGCGTGGAGTCCGGACGTACGATGCGGGTTTAGGGCTCTTTTTTAGCCTTTTGCCCAAGTGTTGTTCAGTTTTGCAAACTGGGCGATAACTCGGTCTCCGTATGTTGGAATCGAGTCCCGTAAGTTCTAACGCATGTCAAATACCTTCGTGGTGCTGTGTGTGCGTGTGTTTGCGTGGCGTTTGGACAGACGATGCTGGTTTTGGGCCCTTTTTCGGCCTTTTGCCTTAGTATTGGCGAGTTTTGCAAACTGGGCAATAACTCGGTCTCTGTATGTCAGAATTGAGTCCCGTAATTTCTAATGCATGTCTAATACCTACGCGGTGCTCTGTGTGTTTGCGTGGCATCCGAACGGAAGATGCGGGTTTGGATTCTTTTTCGAATTTTTGCCTAATTATTGGCGAGATTTGCAAACTGGGCGATAAATCGGTCTCCGTATATCAGAATCGAGTCCCGTAAGTTCTATCGCGTGTCAAATACCTATGCGGTGCTGTGTGTGTGTTTGCGTAGCATCCGGACGGATGATGCGGGTTTTGGGCTCTTTTTTGGCTTTTTGCCTAAGTGTTGGCGAGTTTTGCAAACTGGGCAATAAATTGGTCTTCGTATGTCGGAATCGAGTCCCGTAAGTTCTAACGCATGTTTCATAGCTACAGCAGTCTTTGTGTGTGTGTTTAGCGTGGCGTCGGGGCCAGACGATCTGAGTTTTGGATTCTTTTTCGCTTTTTGCTAAGTGTGAGCGAAGTTTTGCAAATTAGGCGATAACTCGGTCTCCGTATGTCAAAATCAAGTCCCGTAAGTTCTAACGCATGTCTAATACCTTCGTGGTGCTGTGTGTGCGTGTGTTTACGTGGCGTTTGGACAGACGATGCTGGTTTTGGGCCCTTTTTCGGCCTTTTGCCTTAGTATTGGCGAGTTTTGCAAACTGGGCAATAACTCGGTCTCTATATGTCAGAATCGAGTCCCGTAATTTCTAACGCGTGTCTAATACCTATGCGGTGCTGTGTATGTGTTTGCGTGGAGTCCGGACGTCGATGCGGGTTTAGGGCTCTTTTTGACCTTTTGCCCAAGTGTTGTTCGGTTTTGCAAAGCGGCGATAACTTCGATATTCGTATGTTGGAATCGAGTCCGTAACTTCTAACGCGTGTCTTTTACCAACGCAGTACTGTGTGTGTGTGTTTGCATTGCGTCCGGACGGACGATGCGGGTTTTGGGCTCTTTTTTGGCTTTTTACCAAAGTGTTGCCGAGTTTTGCAAACTAAGCGATAACTTTCGATCTCCGTATGTCGAATCGAGTCCCTTAAGTTCTAACGCGTGTCAATACCTCACGCGGTCTTGTGTGTGTGTTTTGCGTGGCGTCAAGAAAGGACGATGCGGGTTTTAGGCTCTTTTTCGGCTTTTGCCTAAATGTTAGCGAGTTTTGCAAAGCTGGCGATAACTTTCGATATCCGTATGCTCGAAATCGAGTCCCGTAAGTTCTAACGCGTGTCTAATACCTACGCGGTGCTGTGTGTGTGTTTGCGTGGCGTCCGTACGGACGATGCGGGTTTTGGGCTCTTTTTCGGCTTTTTGCCCAAGTGTTGGCGAGTTTTGCAAACTGGGCAATAAATAGGTCTTCGTATGTCAGAATCGAGTCCCGTAAGTTCTAACGCGTGTCTAATACCTACGCGGTGCTGTGTGTGTGTTTCCGTGGCGTCCGGACGGACGATGCGGGTTTAGATTCTTTTTCGGCTTTTACCTAAGTGTTAGCGAGTTTTGCAAATTGGGCGATAACTTTCGGTATCCATATGTCGTCGAGTCCGTAAGTTCTAACGCATGTCTAATACCTCTGTGCGGTCTTTGTGTGTGTGTTTGCATAGCATCCGGACCAGACGATCTTGCGGGTTTTGGGCTCTTTTGGCTTTTTGCCTAAGTGTTGGCGAGTTTTGCAAGCGCGGGAAATAAATTTGTCTTCGTATGTCGGAATCGAGTCCCGTAAGTTCTAGCGCGTGTCTCATAGCTTCTGGCAGTCTTGTGTGTGTGTTTGAGTGGCGTCGGAATGAGACGATCGCGGGTTTTGGATTCTTTTTCGGCTTTTTGCCTAAGTCTTAGCGAGTTTTGCAAACTAGGCGATAACTCGGTCTCCGTATGTCAGAATTGAGTCCCGTAAGTTCTAACGCATGTCTAATACCTTCGTGGTGCTGTGTGTGTGTGTGTGTTTGCGTGGCGTTTGGACAGACCAATCTGGTTTTGGGCTCTTTTTCGGCCTTTTGCCTTAGTGTTGGCGAGTTTTGCAAACTGGGCAATAACTCGGTCTCCGTATGTCAGAATCGAGTCCCGTAATTTCTAACGCGTGTCTAATACCTACGCGGTCTTGCATGTATGTGTTTCGCGTGGAGTCCGGGACGTCGATCTGAGGTTTAGGGCTCTTTTTGACCTTTTGCCCAAGTGTTGTTCGGTTGCAAACCTGGCGATAACTTTCGGTATTCGTATGTTGGAATCGAGTCCCGTAAGTTCTAAGCGTGTCTTTTACCAACACATCTGATGTGTGTGTGTTTGCATGGCGTCCGGCGCGAGACGATCTGCGGGTTTTAGGCGCTTTTTGGATTTTACCTAAGTGTTGGCGAGTTTTGCAAAAGCGGAGCGATAACTTCGATCTCCGTATGTCAGAATCGAGTCCCGTAAGTTTTAACGCGTGTCTAATACCTACGCGGTGCTGTGTATGTGTTTTCGTGGAATCCGGACGGACGATGCGGGTTTTGGCCTCTTTTTTGGCTTTTTACCTTAGTGTTGGGGAGTTTTGCAAACTAGGCGATAACTCGGTCTCCGTATGTCAGAATCGAGTCACGTAAGTGCAAACGCGTGTCTAATACCTACGCGGTGCTGTGTGTGTGTGTTTCTGTGGCGTCCGGACGGACGATGAGGGTTTTGGACTCTTTTTCGGCTTTTTGCCTAAGTGTTGGCCAGTTTTGCAAACTAGGCGATAAATCGGTCTCCGTATGTCGGAATCGAGTCTCGTAAGTTCTAACACGTGTCTAATACCCACTGTGCAGTCTTTGTGTGTTTTGCTTAGGCGTCCGGACCAGACGATCACGGAATTTAGGCCCTTTTTCGGCTTTTTGCTAAGTGTTGTTGAGTTTTGCAAACCGGGCGATAACTTTCGGTCTTCGTATATCCGAATCGAGTCCGTAAGTTCTAACTGCGCTGTCTAATACCTACGCGGTCTTTGTGTGTGTGTTTGTGTGGCGTCCGGACCAGACGTCTTTGATTTTGGGCTCTTTTTAGCTTTTTACCAAAGTGTTGGCGAGTTTTGCAAACTAAGCGATAACTTTCTCGGTCTCCGTCGTCGGAATCGAAGTCCCTTAAGTTCTAACGCGTGTCTAATACCTCGCGGTGTTTTGTGTGTGTTTGCGTTAACGTCCAACGTCTGATCACGGTTTAGGGCTCTTTTTGACCTTTTTGCCTAAGTGTTGTTGAGTTTTGCAAAGCCCAGGCTATAACTTTCGGTCTCCGTATATTAGAATCGAGTCCGTAAGTTATAACGCTGCGGTGTCTAATACCTACGCAGATTGCTCTCTGTGTGTGTGTGTGTTTAACGTGGCATCGGAGATGAGCGATCACGGGTTTTGGGCTCTTTTTCGCTTTTACCTAAGTGTTGGCGAGTTTTGCAAAGCCGGGCGATAACTTTCGGTCTCCGTATCGCCGGAATCGAGTCCGTAAGTTTTAACACGTGTGTCTAATAACTTCGGCGGAGCTTTTGCCTAAGTGTTAGCGAGTTTTGCAAAGCTGGCGATAACTTCGGTATCCGTATGTCGAATCGAGTCCATAAGTTCTAACGCAGCGTGTTCAATACCTCTGGCGGTCTTTGTGTGTGTGTTTTCGTGGCGTCCGGACAGACAATGTGGGTTTTGGGCTCTTTTTTGGCTTTTTGTCTAAGTGTTGGCGAGTTTTACAAACTGGGCAATAACTCGGTCTCCGTATGTCGGAATCGAGTCTGTACGTTTTAACGCATGTCTCATACCTCAGCGGTCTTTGTGTGTGTGTTTACGTGGCGTTAGGGCCGGACGATCTTGGTTTAGATTCTTTTTCGGCTTTTTGCCTAAGTGTTAGCGAGTTTTGCAAACTGGGCGATAACTCGGTATCCGTATGTCGAAATCGAGTCCCGTAAGTTCTAATGCGTGTCTAATACCTACGCGGTGCTGTGTGTGTGTTTGCGTGGCGTCCGGACGGACGATGCGGGTTTTGGGCTCTTTTTCGGCTTTTTGCCTAAGTGT
Organism: Panax ginseng; assembly: GCA_020205605.1. NCBI lineage: Eukaryota > Viridiplantae > Streptophyta > Magnoliopsida > Apiales > Araliaceae > Panax > Panax ginseng. Next base: position 54,664,393 of record CM035150.1, read on the forward strand.
TGGCGAGTTTTGCAAACTGGGCAATAAATCGGTCTTCGTATGTCGGAATCGAGTCCGTAAATTTTAACGCGTGTCTCATACCTACGCGGTGCTGTGTGTGTGTTTGCGTGGCGTCGGGACGGACGATGCGGGTTTTGGATTCTTTTTCGGCTTTTTGCCTAAGTGTTAGCGAGTTTTGCAAACTAGGCGATAACTCGGTCTCCGTATGTCGGAATCGAGTCCCATAAGTTCTAACGCATGTATATACCCTCTGGCGGTGTTGTGTGTGTGTTTTTGCGTGGCGTCCGGACGTCACGATCGGGTTTTAGCTCTTTTAGGCTTTTTGCCTAAGTGTTGACAAGTTTTGCAAACCTGGCGATAACTTCGGTCTCTGTATATCAGAATTGAGTCCCGTAAGTTCTAATGCGTGTCTAATACCTACGCGGTGCTCTGTGTGTGTTTGCGTGGCGTCCGGACGGACGATGCGGGTTTGGGTTCTTTTTCGACTTTTTGCCTAATTATTGGCGAGATTTGCAAACTGGGCGATAAATCGGTCTCCGTATATCGGAATTGAGTCCCGTAAGTTCTATCGTGTGTCAATACCTCTGCGGTACTTTGTGTGGTGTGTTGCGTGGCGTCCGGACCAGACGATGCGGATTTTAGGCTCTTTTTGACTTTTTACCTTAGTGTTGGCGAGTTTTGCAAAGCGGGCGATAACTTCGGTCTCCATATGTCGAATCGCGTCCCTTAAGTTTTAATGCGTGTCTAATACCTCGCGGTTACTGTGAGTGTGTTTAGCGTGGCGTTCGACGCGTCTGATCGCGGGTTTAGGAGCTCTTTTCGACCTTTTGCCCAAGTGTTGTTCGGTTTTGCAAAGTGGCGATAACTTTCGATATTAAATATGTTGAATCGAGTCTCAGAACTTCTAACGCGTGTCTTTTACCAGCGCAAAGATCTTGTGTGTGTGTTTGCATTGCATCAGGACCGAACGATCTTGGGTTTGGGCTCTTTTTGGCTTTTTACCAAAGTGTTGCCGAGTTTTGCAAACTAGGCAATAACTCGGTCTCTGTATATCATAATCGAGTCCCGTAAGTTCTAACGCGTGTCTAATACCTACTGCGGTCTTTGTGTGTGTGTGTTTCGTGGCATCCGAGACGCACGATCACGGGTTTTGGGATCTTTTTTGGCTTTTTGCATAAGTATTGGCGAGTTTTGTAAACTAGACAATAACTCGGTCTCCGTTTGTCAGAATCGAGTACCGTAAGTTCAAATGCGTGTCTCATAGCTACCCGGTACTGTGTGTGTGTTTCCGTGGCGTCCGAACGGACGATGCGGGTTTTGGGTTCTTTTTCGGCTTTTTGTCCAAGTGTTGGCGAGTTTTGTAAACTGGGCAATAAATAGATTTTCGTATGTCAGAATCGAGTCCCGTAAGTTCTAACGCGTGTCTAATACCTCACGCGGTCTTGTGTGTAATGTTTAAAAGTGGCGTCCGGGATGGGCGATGCGGGTTTTGATTCTTTTTCGGCTTTTACCTAAGTGTTAGCGAGTTTTGCAAATTAGGCGATAACACGGTATCCATATGTCGTGTCGAGTCCGTAAGTTCTAACGCATATAATACCTCTGCGGTCTTGTGTGTTTCTTTCGCGTAGTATCCGGATGAGACGATCTGGCGGTTTTGGGCTCTTTGGCTTTTTGCCTAAGTGTTGGTGAGTTTTGCAAAGCGGGCAATAACTTTCGGTCTCCGTATGTCGAGAATCGAGTCCCGTAATTTCTAACGCGTGTCTAATACCTCTGTGGTCTTTGTGCATGTGTTTATGTGGAGTCCGGACGTCTGATCACGAGGTTTAGGGCTCTTTTTAGTCCTTTTACCCAAGTGTTGTTCAGTTTTGCAAACTGGGCGATAACTCGGTATTCGTATGTTGGAATCGAGTCCCGTAAGTTCTAACGCGTGTCTTTTACCAACCACAGATCTTTAGCGTGTGTGTGTTTGCATAGGCGTCTGAGACCGAAGACGATCTGGGTTTTGGGCTCTTTTTTGGATTTTTACCTAAGTGTTGGCGAGTTTTGCAAACTGGACGATAACTCGGTCTCCGTATGTCAGAATCGAGTCCCGTAAGTTTTAACGCGTGTCTAATACCTACGCGGTGCTGTGTATGTGTTTTCTTGGCATCCGGACGGACGATGCGAGTTTTGGGCTCTTTTTCGGCTTTTTACCTTAGTGTTGGGGAGTTTTGCAAACTAGGCGATAACTCGGTCTTCGTATGTTGGAATCAAGTCCCGTAAGTTCTAATGCGTGTCTAATACCTACGCGGTCTGTGTGTGTGTGTATTTGCGTGGCGTCCGAACGGACGATGCTGGTTTTGGGCTCTTTTTCGACTTTTTGCCTAAGTGTTGGCGAGTTTTGCAAACTGGGCGACAAATCGATCTCCGTATGTCGAATCGAGTCCGTGGTTCTAACGTATCTAATACCTCTGCTGATGTGAGTGTTTGCTTGGCGTCACGGACCAGACGATCGGGTTTTGGATCCTTTTTCGGCTTTTTGCCTAAGTGTTGTTGAGTTTTGCAAACTGGGCGATAACTCGGTCTTCGTATGTCGGAATCGAGTCCCGTAAGTTCTAACGCGTGTCTAATACCTACACGGTGCTGTGTGTGTGTTTGTGTGGCGTCCGGACGGATGATGCTGGTTTTGGGCAATTTTTTGGCTTTTTACCAAAGTGTTGGCGAGTTTTGCAAACTATGCGATAACTCGGTCTCCGTATGTCGGAATCGACTCCCTTAAGTTCTAACGCGTGTCTAATACCTACGCGGTGCTATGTGTGTGTTTGCGTGGCGTCCGAACGGACGATGCGGGTTTTGGGCTCTTTTTCGGCTTTTTGCCTAAGTATTAGCGAGTTTTGCAAACTGGGCGATAACTCGGTATCCGTATGTCAGAATCTAGTCCCATAAGTTCTAACGTGTGTCTAGTACCTACGCGGTACTGTGTGTGTGTTTGTGTGGCGTCCAGACAGACGATGCGGGTTTTGGGCTATTTTTGGCATTTTGCCTAAGTATTGGCGAGTTTTGCAAACTGGACAATAACTCGGTCTCCGTATGTCAGAATCGAGTCCTATAAGTTCAAATGCGTCTCATAGCTACAGCGGTCTTTGTGTGTGTGTGTTTTATTGGCGTCCGGACCAGACGATCTGGGTTAGACTCTTTTCGACTTTTTGCTAAAGTGTTGGCGAGTTTTGCAAACTGGGCGATAAATCGGTCTCCGTATGTCGGAATCGAGTCCCGTAAGTTCTAACACGTGTCTAATACCTACGCGGTTCTGTGTGTGTGTTTGCTTGGCGTCCGGACGGACGATGCGGGTTTTGGGCCCTTTTTCGGCTTTTTGCCTAAGTGTTGTTGAGTTTTGCAAACTGGGCGATAACTCGGTCTTCGTATGTCGGAATCGAGTCCCGTAAGTTCTAACGCGTGTCTAATACCTACGCGGTGCTGTGTGTGTGTTTGTGTGGCGTCCGGACGGACGATGCTGGTTTTGGGCTCTTTTTAGCTTTTTACCAAAGTGTTGGCGAGTTTTGCAAACTAGGCGATAACTCGGTCTCCGTATGTCAGAATCGAGTCCCGTAAGTTCTAACGCATGTCTAATACCTTCGTGGTGATGTGTGTGTGTGTGTGTGTGTTTGCGTGGCGTTCGGACAGACGATGCTGGTTTTGGGCTCTTTTTCGGCCTTTTGCCTTAGTGTTGGCGAATTTTGCAAACTGGGCAATAACTCGGTCTCCGTATGTCAGAATCGAGTCCCGTAATTTCTAACGCGTGTCTAATACCTACGCGGTGCTGTGTATGTGTTTGTGTGGAGTCCGGACGTACGATGCAGGTTTAGGGCTCTTTTTCGTCCTTTTGCCCAAGTGTTGTTCAGTTTTGCAAACTGGACGATAACTCGGTATTCGTATGTTGGAATCGAGTCCCATAAGTTCTAACGCGTGTCTTTTACCAACACAGTACAGTGTGTGTGTTTGCATGGCGTCCGGGCGGACGATGCGGGTTTTGGGCGCTTTTTTGGATTTTTACCTAAGTGTTGGCGAGTTTTGCAAACTGGGCTATAACTTGGTCTCCGTATGTCAGAATCGAGTCCCGTAAGTTTTAACGCGTGTCTAATACCTACGCGGTGCTGTGTATGTGTTTTCTTGGCATCCGGACGGACGATGCGGGTTTTGGGCTCTTTTTCGGCTTTTTACCTTAGTGTTGGGGAGTTTTGCAAACTAGGCGATAACTCGGTCTCCGTATGTTAGAATCAAGTCCCATAAGTTCTAATGCGTGTCTAATACCTACGCGGTGCTGTGTGTGTGTTTGCGTGGTGTCCGAATGGACGATGCTGGTTTTGGGCTCTTTTTCGACTTTTTGCCTAAGTGTTGGCGAGTTTTGCAAACTGGGCGATTAATCGGTCTCCGTATGTCGGAATCGAGTCCCGTAAGTTCTAACGCGTATCTAATACCTACGCGGTGATGTGTGTGTTTGCTTGGCGTCCGGACGGAAGATGCGGGTTTTGGGCCCTTTTTCGGCTTTTTGCCTAAGTGTTGTTGAGTTTTGCAAACTGGGCGATAACTCGGTCTTCGTATGTCGGAATCGAGTCCCGTAAGTTCTAACGCGTGTCTAATACCTACACGGTGCTGTGTGTGTGTTTGTGTGGCGTCCGGACGGATGATGCTGGTTTTGGGCAATTTTTTGGCTTTTTACCAAAGTGTTGGCGAGTTTTGCAAACTATGCGATAACTCGGTCTCCGTATGTCGGAATCGACTCCCTTAAGTTCTAACGCATGTCTAATACCTACGCGGTGCTGTGTGTGTGTTTGCGTGGCGTCCGAACGGACGATGCGGGTTTTGGGCTCTTTTTCGGCCTTTTGCCTAAGTATTAGCGAGTTTTGCAAACTGGGCGATAACTCGGTATCCGTATGACAGAATCTAGTCCCGTAAGATCTAATGTGTGTCTAGTACCTACGCGGTGCTGTGTGTGTGTTTGTGTGGCGTCCAGACAGACGATGCGGGTTTTGGGCTATTTTTGGCATTTTGCCTAAGTATTGGCGAGTTTTGCAAACTGGACAATAACTCGGTCTTCGTATGTCAGAATTGAGTCCTATAAGTTCAAATGCGTCTCATAGCTACGCGGTGCTGTGTGTGTGTTTTCGTGGCGTCCAGACGGACGTTGCGGGTTTTGGGCTCTTTTTCGGCTTTTTGCCCAATTGTTGGCGAGTTTTGCAAGTTGGGCAATAAATCGATCTTCGTATGTCAGAATCGAGTCCCGTAAGTTCAAACGCGTTACTAATAACTATCTTGGTCTTTGTGTGTGTGTGTTTACATGGCGTCCGGACGGACGATCACGGGTTTTGACTCTTTTTCGCTTTTTGCCTAAGTGTTGGCGATTTTGCAAACTGGCGATAAATCGATCTCCGTGTATGGGAATCGAGTCCCGTAAGTTCTAACGCGTGTCTAATACCTACGCGGTGCTGTGTGTGTGTTTGTGTGGCGTCCGGACGGACGATGCTGGTTTTGGGCTCTTTTTTAGCTTTTTACCAAAATGTTGGCGAGTTTTGCAAACTAGGCGATAACTCGGTCTCCGTATGTCAGAATCGAGTCCCTTAAGTTCTAACGCGTGTCTAATAGCTACGCGGTGTTTTGTGTGTGTTTACGTGGTGTCCGAACGTACGATGCAGTTTTAGGGCTCTTTTTCGGCCTTCTGCCTAAATGTTGTTGAGTTTTGAAAATCGGGTTATAACTTCGATCCGTATATATTAGAATCGAGTCCGTAAGTTATAATGCGTGTCAATACCTACGCATTACTCACGTAATGTGTGTGTGTGTTTGCGTGGCGGCAAAGGCAGACGATCACGGGTTTTGGGCTCTTTTTCGCTTTTTTACCTAAGTGTTGGCGAGTTTTTGCAAGCTGGCGATAACTTTCGATCTCCGTATGCTCAATCGAGTCCGTGTAAGTTTTAACGCGTGTCAATAACCACTGGCAGACTTTTTGCCTAAGTGTTAGTGAGTTTTGCAACCTGGCGATAACTCGGTATCCAGTATGTCAAAATCGAGTCCCATAAGTTCTAACGCGTGTCTAATACCTACGCGGTGCTGTGTGTGTGTTTTCGTGGCGTCCGGACAGACAATGTGGGTTTTGGGCTCTTTTTCGCTTTTTGCCTAAGTGTTGTTGAGTTTTGCAAAGCGGGCGATAACTTTCGGTCTTCATATGTCGAAATCGAGTCCCGTAAAGTTCTAACGCTGTGTCAATACCTACGCTGCGGTCTTTGTGTGTGTGTTTGTGTGGCGTCCGGACGGACGATGCTGGTTTTGGGCTCTTTTTAGCTTTTTACCAAAGTGTTGGCGAGTTTTGCAAACTAGGCGATAACTCGGTCTCCGTATGTCGAAATCGAGTCCCTTAAGTTCTAACGCGTGTCTAATACCTACGCGATGTTTTGTGTATGTTTAGCGTGGCGTCCAGACGTCACGATGCGCTTTTTAGGGCTCTTTTTGACCCTTTTGCCTAAGTGTTGTTTAGTTTTGCAACCTGGCTATAACTTCGGTCTCCGTATATTAGAATCGAGTCCCGTAAGTTATAACAGCGTGTCTAATACCTCTGCGATGCTTTCGTGTGTGTGTGTGTTTTTGCGTGGCGTCGGGGCCAGACGATCACGGTTTTTGGGCTCTTTTTCGGCTTTTTACCTAAGTGTTGGCGAGTTTTGCAAACTGGGCGATAACTCGGTCTTCGTATGTCGGAATCGAGTCCCGTAAGTTTTAACGCGTGTCTAATAACTACGCGGAGCTTTTTGCCTAAGTGTTAGCGAGTTTTGCAAGCTGGCGATAACTTCGGTATCCGTATGTCGAGAATCGAGTCCCATAAGTTCTAACACGTGTTCAATACCCACGCGGTCTTTGTGTGTGTGTTTTAAATGGCGTCCGGGATAGAATGATAATGGGTTTGGGCTCTTTTTTGGCTTTTGTCTAAGTATTGGCGAGTTTTAGAAATGGCAATAACTTTCGATCTCCGTATGTCGGAATCGAGTCCCGTCGTTCTAACGCGTGTCTCATACCTACGCGGTCTTTGTGTGTGTGTTTACGTGGCGTCGGAGACGGGAGCGATCGCGGGTTTTGGATTCTTTTTTTCTTTTTGCCTAAGTGTTAGCGAGTTTTGCAACCGGGCGATAACTTCGGTATTCGTATGTCAAAATCGAGTCTCGTAAGTTCTAATGTGTTCAATACCTCACAGCGGTCTTTGAGTGTGTGTTTGCGTGGCGTCTGGACGGACGATGCGGGTTTGGGCTCTTTTTCAGCTTTTTGACTAAGTGTTGGCGAGTTTTGCAAACTGGGCAATAAATCGGTCTTCGTATGTCGGAATCGAGTCCCGTAAATTTTAACGCGTGTCTCATACCTACGCGGTGCTGTGTGTGTGTTTGCGTGGCGTCGGGACGGACGATGCGGGTTTTGGATTCTTTTTCGGCTTTTTGCCTAAGTGTTAGCGAGTTTTGCAAACTAGGCGATAACTCGGTCTCCGTATGTTGGAATCGAGTCCCGTAAGTTCTAACGCGTGTCTAATACCTACGTGGTGCTGTGTGTGTATGTTTGCGTTGTGTCCAGAGGACGACGATCTTTGGTTTTGGGCTCTTTTTCGGCCTTTTGCCTAATTATTGGTGAGTTTTGCAAACTGGGCGATAACTCGGTCTCCGTATGTCGGAATCAAGTCCCATAAGTTCTAACGCATGTGTAATACCTACGCGGTGTTGTGTGTGTGTTTGCGTGGCGTCCGGACGTACGATGCGGGTTTTTGGCTCTTTTTCGGCTTTTTGCCTAAGTGTTGACAAGTTTTGCAAACTAGGCGATAACTCGGTCTCTGTATATCGGAATTGAGTCCCGTAAGTTCTAATGCGTGTCTAATACCTACACGCTCCTCCGTGTGTGTTTTGCGTGGCGTCCGGACCAGACGATGCGGGTTGGGTTCTTTTTCGGCTTTTTGCTAATTATTGGCGAGATTTGCAACCCAAGCGATAAATCGGTCTCCGTATATCTAATCGAGTCCGTAAGTTCTATCGCGTGTCTAATACCTACGCGGTACTTTGTGTGTGTGTTTGTGGCGTCCGTCGGGACGACGACGATGCGTTTTGTGCTCTTTTTTTCGCTTTTTACCTTAGTGTTGGCGAGTTTTGCAAAGCTGGCGATAACTTTCGGTCTCCATATGTCTTCAATCGAGTCCCTTAAGTTTTAACGCGTGTCTAATACCTATGCGATGTTGTGAGTGTTTTTCGCGTGGCGTCCGGACGTCGATGCGGGTTTAGGGCTCTTTTTCGCCTTTTTGCCCAAGTGTTGTAAAGTTTTGCAAAGCTGGCGATAACTTCCGAGATTCGTATGTTGGGCCGAAGTCCCGTAACTTCTAACGTGTCTTTTTTACCAACGATCTTGTGTGTGTTTGCGTGGCGTCCGGGACGGATGATCGCGGGTTTTGGGCTCTTTTTCGACTTTTTACCTTGGTGTTGGCGAGTTTTGCAAAGCTGGGCGATAACTCGATCTCCATATGTCTAATCGAGTCCCTTAAGTTTTTAACGCGCTGTTCAATACCCTCGCGGTCTTTGTGAGTGTGTTTGCGTGCGTCCGAACAGACGATCTTGGGTTTTGGGCTCTTTTTCGCTTTTTCCCTAAGTGTTAGCGAGTTTTTGCAAACTAGGCGATAACTTTCGATATCAAGTATATCGAAATCGAGTCCCGTAAGTTCTAACACATGTCTAATACCTACGCAGTTCTGTGTGTGTGTTTGCTTGGCATCCGGACGAACGATGCGGGTTTTGGGCCCTTTTTCGGCTTTTTGCCTAAGTGTTGTTGAGTTTTGCAAACGGGCGATAACTCGGTCTTCGTATGTCGGAATCGAGTCCCGTAAGTTCTAACGCGTGTCTAATACCTACAGCGGTCTTTGTGTGTGTGTTTGTGTGGCGTCCGGACGGACGATGCTGGTTTTGGGCTCTTTTTAGCTTTTTACCAAAGTGTTGGCGAGTTTTGCAAACTAGGCGATAACTCGGTCTCCGTATGTCGGAATCGAGTCCCTTAAGTTCTAACGCGTGTCTAATAGCTACGCGGTGTTTTGTGTATGTTTGCGTGGCGTCCGAACGTACGATGCAGTTTTAGGGCTCTTTTTCGGCCTTTTGCCTAAGTGTTGTTGAGTTTTGCAAACTGGGCTATAACTCGGTCTCCGTATATTAGAATCGAGTCCCGTAAGTTATAACGCGTGTCTAATACCTACGCAGTGCTCTGTGTGTGTGTGTGTGTGTTTGCGTGGCGTCAGGAAGGACGATGCGGGTTTTGGGCTCTTTTTCGGCTTTTTACCTAAGTGTTGGCGAGTTTTGCAAACTGGGCGATAACTCGGTCTCCGTATGTCGGAATCGAGTCCCGTAAGTTTTAATGCGTGTCTAATAACTACGCGGAGCTTTTTGCCTAAGTGTTAGCGAGTTTTGCAAACTGGGCGATAACTTCGGTATCCGTATGTCAGAATCGAGTCCCATAAGTTCTAACGCGTGTCTAATACCTACGCGGTGCTGTGTGTGTGTTTTCGTGGCGTCCGGACAGACAATGTGGGTTTTGTGCTCTTTTTCGGCTTTTTACCTTAGTGTTGGCGAGTTTTGCAAACTGGGCGATAACTCGGTCTCCATATGTCGGAATCGAGTCCCTTAAGTTTTAACGCGTGTCTAATACCTATGCGATGTTGTGAGTGTTTTTATGTGGCGTCCGGACGACGTCGATGCGGGTTTAGGGCTCTTTTTCCCTTTTGCCCAAGTGTTGTAAAGTTTTGCAAACTGGGCGATAACTCGGTATTCGTATGTTGGAACCGAGTCCCGTAACTTCTAACGCGTGTCTTTTACCAACGCAGTACTGTGTGTGTTTGCGTGGCGTCCGGACGGATGATGCGGGTTTTGGGCTCTTTTTCGGCTTTTTACCTTAGTGTTGGCGAGTTTTGCAAACTGGGCGATAACTCAGTCTCCATATGTCGGAATCGAGTCCCTTAAGTTTTAACGTGTGTTCTAATACCTCTGGCAGTCTTTGTGAGTGTGTTTGCGTCTTGCGTCCGAGCAGACGATCACGGGTTTTGGGCTCTTTTTCGGCTTTTTCCCTAAGTGTTAGCGAGTTTTGCAAACTAGGCGATAACTCGGTATCCGTATATCAGAATCGAGTCCCGTAAGTTCTAACACGTGTCTAATACCTACGTGGTGCTGTGTGTGTTTGCTTGGCGTCCGGACGGACGATGCGGGTTTTGGGCCCTTTTTCGGCTTTTTGCCTAAGTGTTGTTGAGTTTTGCAAACTGGGCGATAACTCGGTCTTCGTATGTCGGAATCGAGTCCCGTAAGTTCTAACGCGTGTCTAATACCTACGCGGTGCTGTGTGTGTGTGTTTGTGTGGCGTCCGGACGGACGATGCTGGTTTTGGGCTCTTTTTTAGCTTTTTACCAAAGTGTTGGCGAGTTTTGCAAACTAGGCGATAACTCGGTCTCCGTATGTCGGAATCGAGTCCCTTAAGTTCTAACGCGTGTCTAATAGCTACGCGGTGTTTTGTGTATGTTTGCGTGGCGTCCGAACGTACGATGCAGTTTTAGGGCTCTTTTTCGGCCTTTTGCCTAAGTGTTGTTGAGTTTTGCAAACTGGGCTATAACTCGGTCTCCGTATATTAGAATCGAGTCCCGTAAGTTATAACGCGTGTCTAATACCTACGCAGTGCTCTGTGTGTGTGTGTGTGTGTTTGCGTGGCGTCCGGGAAGGGCGATCGCGGGTTTTGGGCTCTTTTTCGCTTTTACCTAAGTGTTGGCGAGTTTTTGCAAAGCTGGCGATAACTCGGTCTCCGTATGTCGGAATCGAGTCCCGTAAGTTTTAATGCGTGTCTAATAACTTCGCGAGCTTTTTTGCCTAAGTGTTAGCGAGTTTTTGCAACCGGCGATAACTTCGGTGTCCGTATGTCGAATCGAGTCCCATAAGTTCTAACGCGTGTTCAATACCTACTGCGGTCTTTGTGTGTGTGTTTTTCGTGGCTTCCTGGACGAATGATGTGGGTTTTGGGCTCTTTTTTGGCTTTTTGTCTAAGTGTTGGCGAGTTTTAGAAACTGGGCAATAACTCGGTCTCCGTATGTCGGAATCGAGTCCCGTACGTTCTAACGCATGTCTCATACCTACGCGGTGCTGTGTGTGTGTTTCTGTGGCGTCGGGACGGACGATGCGGGTTTTGGATTCTTTTTTGGCTTTTTGCCTAAGTGTTAGCGAGTTTTGCAAACTAGGCGATAACTCGGTCTCCGTATGTCAGAATCGAGTCCCGTAAGTTCTAATGCATGTCTAATACCTTCGTGGTGCTGTGTGTGTGTGTGTGTTTGCGTGACGTTCGGACAGACGATGCTGGTTTTGGGCTCTTTTTCGGCCTTTTGCCTTAGTGTTGGCGAGTTTTGCAAACTGGGCAATAACTCGGTCTCCGTATGTCAGAATCGAGTCCCGTAATTTCTAACGCGTGTCTAATACCTACGCGGTGCTGTGTATGTGTTTGCGTGGAGTCCGGACGTACGATGCAGGTTTAGGGCTCTTTTTCGTCCTTTTGCCCAAGTGTTGTTCAGTTTTGCAAACTGGGCGATAACTCGGTATTCGTATGTTGGAATCGAGTCCCATAAGTTCTAACGCGTGTCTTTTACCAACACAGTACTGCGTGTGTGTGTTTGCATGGCGTCCGGACGGACGATGCGGGTTTTGGGCTCTTTTTTGGATTTTTACCTAAGTGTTGGCGATTTTTGCAAATTGGGCTATAACTTGGTCTCCGTATGTCAGAATCGAGTCCCGTAAGTTTTAACGCGTGTCTAATACCTACGCGGTGCTGTGTATGTGTTTTCTTGGCATCCGGATGGACGATGCGAGTTTTGGGCTCTTTTTCGGCTTTTTACCTTAGTGTTGGGGAGTTTTGCAAACTAGGCGATAACTCGGTCTCCGTATGTTAGAATCAAGTCCCATAAGTTCTAATGCGTGTCTAATACCTACGCGGTGCTGTGTGTGTGTTTGCGTGGCGTCCGAACGGACGATGCTGGTTTTGGGCTCTTTTCGACTTTTTGCCTAAGTGTTGGCGAGTTTTGCAAACTGGGCGATAACTCGGTCTCCGTATGTCGGAATCGAGTCCCGTAAGTTCTAACTCGTATCTAATACCTACGCGGTGATGTGTGTGTTTGCTTGGCGTCCGGACGGAAGATGCGGGTTTTGGGCCTTTTTCGGCTTTTTGCCTAAGTGTTGTTGAGTTTTGCAAACTGGGCGATAACTCGGTCTTCGTATGTCGGAATCGAGTCCTATGTAAGTTCTAACGTGTCTAATACCTACACCGGTCTTTGTGTGTGTGTTTCTGTGGCGTCCGGACGGACGATGCTGGTTTTGGGCTATTTTTTGGCTTTTTACCAAAGTGTTGGCGAGTTTTGCAAACTAGGCGATAACTCGGTCTCCGTATGTCGGAATCGACTCCCTTAAGTTCTAACGCGTGTCTAATACCTACGCGGTGCTGTGTGTGTGTTTGCGTGGCGTCCGAACGGACGATGCGGGTTTTGGGCTCTTTTTCGGCTTTTTGCCTAAGTGTTAGCGAGTTTTGCAAACTGGGCGATAACTCGGTATCCGTATGTCAGAATCTAGTCCCGTAAGATCTAACGTGTGTCTAGTACCTACGCGGTGCTGTGTGTGTGTTTGTGTGGCGTCCAGACATACGATGTGGGTTTTGGGCTATTTTTGGCATTTTGCCTAAGTATTGGCGAGTTTTGCAAACTGGACAATAACTCGGTCTTCGTATGTCAGAATCGATTCCTATAAGTTCAAATGCGTCTCATAGCTACGCGGTGCTGTGTGTGTGTTTTCGTGGCGTCCGGACGGACGATGCTGGTTTTGGGCTCTTTTTCGGCTTTTTGCCCAAGTGTTGGCGAGTTTTGCAAACTGGGCAATAAATCGATCTTCGTATGTCAGAATCGAGTCCCGTAAGTTCAAACGCGTGTCTAATACCTCACGGTGTTGTGTGTGTGTGTTTACATGGCGTCCGGACCAGACGTCTCGGGTTTGGACTCTTTTTCGGCTTTTTGCCTAAGTGTTGGCCAGTTTTGCAAACTGGGCGATAAATCGGTCTCCGTATCTCGGAATCGAGTCCCATAAGTTCTAACACGTGTCTAATACCTACGTGGTGCTGTGTGTGTTTGCTTGGCGTCCGGACGGACGATGCGGGTTTTGGGCCTTTTTCGCTTTTTGCTGAAAGTGTTGTTGAGTTTTGCAAACCGGCGATAACTTTCGGTCTTCGTATGTCGCCGGAATCGAGTCCCGTAAGTTCTAACGCGTGTCTAATACCCTCTGCGGTCTTTGTGTGTGTGTTTGTGTGGCATCCGGACGGGACGATCTTGGTTTTGGGCTCTTTTAGCTTTTTACCAAAGTGTTGGCGAGTTTTGCAAACTAAGCGATAACTCGGTCTCCGTATGTCGAGAATCGAGTCCCTTAAGTTCTAACAGCGTGTCGGTAGCTAGCGCGGTGTTTTGTGTATGTTTGCATGGCGTCCGAGGCGTCACGATGCGGGTTTTAGGGCTCTTTTTCGGCCTTTTGCCTAAGTGTTGTTTAGTTTTGCAAACTAGGCTATAACTCGGTCTCCGTATATTAGAATCGAGTCCCGTAAGTTATAACGCGTGTCTAATACCTACGCAGTGCTCTGTGTGTGTGTGTGTTTGCGTGGCGTCAGGACGGACGATGCGGGTTTTGGGCTCTTTTTCGGCTTTTTACCTAAGTGTTGGCGAGTTTTGCAAACTGGGCGATAACTCGGTCTTCGTATGTGGAATCGAGTCCGTAAAGTTTTAACGCGTGTCTAATAACTTCGCTGGAGCTTTTTTGCCTAAGTGTTAGTGAGTTTTGCAAAGCTGGCGATAACTTTCGGTATCCGTATGTCGAATCGAGTCCCAAAAGTTCTAACGTGTATACAATACCCACAGCGGTCTTTATGTGTGTGTTTTCGTGGCGTCCGGACCCAGAATGATGTGGGTTTTGGGCTCTTTTTTGGCTTTTGTCTAAGTATTGGCAAGTTTTAGAACCGGGCAATAACTTCTGGTCTCCGTATGTCGGAATCGAGTCCGTCGTTTAACGCAACGTCTCTCGTACCTCACGCGGTCTTTGTGTGTGTGTTTACGTGGCGTCGGAGACGGACGATCACGGAGTTTTAGATTCTTTTTCGCTTTTTGCCTAAGTGTTAGCGAGTTTTGCAAACTGGGCGATAACTCGGTATTCGTATGTCAGAATCGAGTCTCGTAAGTTCTAATGTGTGTCTAATTCCTACGCGGTGCTGAGTGTGTGTTTGCGTGGCGTTCGGATGGACGATGCGGGTTTTGGGCTCTTTTTCGGCCTTTTGCCTAAGTGTTGGCGAGTTTTGCAAACTGAGCAACAAATCGGTCTTTGTATGTTGGAATTGAGTCCCGTAAGTTCTAACGCGTGTCTCATACCTACACGGTGTTGTGTGTGTGTTTTGCGTGGGCGTCCGGACCAGACGATGTGGGTTTTGGATTCTTTTTTGGCTTTTTTTGCCTAAGTGTTAGTGAGTTTTGCAAATCTGGGCGATAACTTTCGGTCTCACAGAATGTCGAAATCGAGTCACAAGTAAGTTGTAACGCGTGTTTAATACCTACGTGGTGCTGTGTGTGTGTTTGCGTGGCGTCCGGACAGACGATGCGGGTTTTGGGCTCATTTTTGGCTTTTTGCCTAAGTGTTGGCGACTTTTGCAAACTGGGCGATAACTTGGTCTCCGTATGTTGGAATCGAGTCCTGTAAGTTCTAACGCATGTCTAATACCTACGCGGTGCTATGTGTGTGTTTACATGGCGTCTGGACGTACGATGCGGGTTTAGGGCTTTTTTTCGGCCTATTGTCTAAGTGTTGTTGAGTTTTGCAAACTGGGCGATAACTCGGTCTCCGTATGTCGGAATCGAGACCCGTAAGTTCTAACGCGTGTCTAATACCTACGCGGTGCTGTGTCTGTTTATTTGCGTGGCGTCCGGACGGACGTTGCGGGATTTGGGTTTTGGGCTCTTTTTCGGCTTTTTAAATAAGTGTTGGCGAATTTTGCAAACTTGGCGATAAGTCAGTCTCCGTATGTCGGAATTGAGTTCCGTAAGTTTTAACGTGTGTCTAATACCTACGCGGTAATGTGTGTGTACTTGCGTGGCGTCCGGACGATGCGGTTTTTGGGCTCTTTTTTGGCTTTTTGCCTAAGTGTTGTTGAGTTTTGTAAACTGGGCGATAACTCGGTGTTCGTATATCGGAATCGAGTCCCGTAAATTCTAATCGTGTCTAATACCTACGCGGTGCTGTGTGTGTGTTTGCGTGGCGTCCGGACAGACGATGCGGGTTTTGGGCTCTTTTTTGACTTTTTGCCTAAGTGTTGGCGAGTTTTGCAAACTGGGTGATAAATCGGTCTCCGTATGTCGGAATCGAGTCCCGTAAGTTCTAACGCATGTCTAATAACTACGCGGTGCTATGTATGTGTTTGCGAGGAGTCCGGACGTACGATGCGGGTTTACGGCTCTTTTTCGGCCTTTTGCCCAAGTGTTGTTCAATTTTGCAAACTGGGCGATAACTCGGTCTCCGTATGTCGGAATCGAGTCCCTTAAGTTCTAACACGTGTCTAATACCTACGCGGTGCTATGTGTGTGTTTGTGTGGCGTCCGAACGGACGATGCGGGTTTTGGGCTTTTTTTGGCTTTTTGCCTAAGTGTTGTTGAGTTTTGCAAACTGGGCGATAACTCGGTGTTCGTATATCGGAATCGAGTCCCATAAGTTCTAACGCGTGTCTCATATCTACGCGGTGCTGTGTGTGTGTTTGCTTGGCGTCCGAACGGACGATGCGGGTTTTCGGAACTTTTTTGGCTTTTTGCCTAAGTATTGTTGAGTTTTGCAAACTGGGCAATAACTCGGTCTTCGTATGTCGGAATCGAGTCCCGTAAGGTCTAACGCGTGTGTAATACCTACGCGGTGTTGTGTGTGTGTTTGTGTGGCGTCCGGACGGACGATGCTGGTTTTGGGCTCTTTTTTACCTTTTTATCAAAGTGTTGCCGAGTTTTGCAAACTAGGCGATAACTCGGTCTCCGTATGTCGGAATAGAGTCCCTTAAGTTCTAACGCGGTTCTAATACCTACGTGGTGCTGTGTGTGTGTTTGCGTGGAGTCCGAACGAACGATACGGGTTTTGGGCCCTTTTTCGGCTTTTTACCTAAGTGTTGGCGAGTTTTGCAAACTGGGCGATAACTCGGTCTTCGTATGTCGGAATCGAGTCCCGTAAGTTTTAACGCGTGTCTAATAACTACGTGGAGCTTTTTGCCTAAGTGTTAGAGAGTTTTGCAAATTGGGCGATAACTCGGTATCCGTATATCAGTATCGAGTCCATAAGTTCTAACGCGTGTGTAATACCTACGCGGTGCTGTGTGTGTGTTTTCGTGGCGTCCGGACAGACAATGTGGGTTTTGGGCTCTTTTTTGGCTTTTTGTCTAAGTGTTTGCGAGTTTTAGAAACTGGGCAATAACTCGGTCTCCGTATGTCGAAATTGAGTCTCGTACGTTCTAACGCATGTCTCATATGTACGCGGTGCTGTGTGTGTGTTTTGTGGCGTCGGGACGGACGATGCGGGTTTTGGATTCTTTTTCGGCTTTTTGCCTAAGTGTTAGCGAGTTTTGCAAACTGGGCGATAACTCGGTATCCGTATGTCAGAATCGAGTCCCGTAAGTTCTAATGTGTGTCTAATACCTCACGCAGTCTTTGAGAGTGTGTGTTTGCGTGGCGTCTGGACGGACGATGCGGGTTTTGGGCTCTTTTGGCTTTTTGCCTAAGTGTTGGCGAGTTTTGCAAACTGGGCAATAAATCGGTCTTCGTATGTCGAATCGAGTCCGTAAAAATTAATCGTGTCTCATACCTCGCGGTGTTGTGTGTGTGTGTTTGCGTGGCGTCGGAACGGACGATGCGGGTTTTGGATTCTTTTTCGGCTTTTTGCCTAAGTGTTAGCGAGTTTTGCAAACTAGGCGATAACTCGGTCTCCGTATGTTGGAATCGAGTCCCGTAAGTTCTAACGCGTGTCTAATACCTACGTGGTGCTGTGTGTGTATGTTTGTGTTGCGTCCGGATAGACGATGCTGGTTTTGGGCTCTTTTTCGGCCTTTTGCCTAATTATTGGTGAGTTTTGCAAACTGGGCGATAACTCGGTCTCCGTATGTTGGAATCAAGTCCCATAAGTTCTAACGCATGTGTAATATCTACGCGGTGTTGTGTGTGTGTTTACGTGGCGTCCGGACGTACGATGCGGGTTTTTGGCTCTTTTTCGGCTTTTTGCCTAAGTGTTGACAAGTTTTGCAAACTGGGCGATAACTCGGTCTCTGTATATCGGAATTGAGTCCCGTAAGTTCTAATGCGTGTCTAATACCTACGCGGTGCTCTGTGTGTGTTTGCGTGGCGTCCGGACGGACGATGCGGGTTTGGGTTCTTTTTCGGCTTTTTGCCTAATTATTGGCGAGATTTGCAAACTGGGCGATAAATCGGTCTCCGTATATCGGAATCGAGTCCCGTAAGTTCTATCGCGTGTCTAATGCCTACGTGGTACTGTGTGTGTGTTTGCGTGGCATCCAGACGGACGATGCGGGTTTTGGGCTCTTTTTCGGCTTTTTACCTTCGTGTTGACAAGTTTTACAAACTGGGTGATAACTCGGTCTCCATATGTCGGAATCGAGTCCCTTAAGTTTTAACGCGTGTCAATAATACCTCTGCGGTCTTTGTGAGTGTGTGTTTTAAATGGCGTCCGAACGGACGATGCGGATTTTGGGCTCTTTTTCGGCTTTTTGCCTAAGTGTTAGCGAGTTTTGCAAACTGGGTGGTAACTCGGTCTCCGTATGTCAGAATCGAGTCCCGTAAGTTCTAACGCGTGTCTAATACCTACGTGGTGCTATGTGTGTGTTTGCGTAGAGTTCGGACAGACGATGCTGGTTTTGGGATCTTTTTCGGCCTTTTGCCTAAGTGTTGGCGAGTTTTGCAAACTGGGCAACAAATCGGTCTCTGTATGTCAGAATTGAGTCCCGTAAGTTCTATTGCGTGTCTCATACCTACGCGGTGCTGTGTGTGTGTTTGCGTGGCGTCCAGACGAACGATGTGGGTTTTGGATTCTTTTTCGACTTTTTGCCTAAGTGTTAGTGAGTTTTGCAAACTGGGCGATAACTCGGTCTCTGAATGTCAGAATCGAGTCCCGTAAGTTGTAACGCGTGTTGAATACCTACGTGGTGCTATGTGTGTGTTTTGCGTGGCGTCCGGACGAATCGATCACGGGTTTTGGGCTCTTTTCGACTTTTTTGCCCAGTGTTGGCGACTTTTTGCAAAGCGGGCGATAACTTCGATATCCGTATGTCAGAATCGAGTCCCGTAAGTTCTAATGCGTGTCTAATACCTACGCGGTGCTGTGTGTGTGTTTGCGTGGCGTCTGGACGGACGATGCGGGTTTTGGGCTCTTTTTCGGCTTTTTGCCTAAGTGTTGGCGAGTTTTGCAAACTGGGCAATAAATCGGTCTTCGTATGTCGGAATCGAGTCCGTAAATTTTAATGCGTGTCTCATACCTACGCGGTGCTGTGTGTGTGTTTTGCGTGGCGTCGGGATGGACGATGCGGGTTTTGGATTTTTTTTCGGCTTTTTGCCTAAGTGTTAGCGAGTTTTGCAAACTAGGCGATAACTCGGTCTCCGTATGTTGGAATCGAGTCCCGTAAGTTCTAACGCGTGTCTAATACCTACGTGGTGCTGTGTGTGTGTTTGTGTTGCGTCCGGGATGAGCGATCTTTGGTTTTGGGCTCTTTTTCGGCCTTTTGCCTAATTATTGGTGAGTTTTGCAAACTGGGCGATAACTCGGTCTCCGTATGTTGGAATCAAGTCCCATAAGTTCTAACGCATGTGTAATATCTACGCGGTGTTGTGTGTGTGTTTGCGTGTCGTCCGGACGTACGATACGGGTTTTGGGCTATTTTTCGGCTTTTTCCTAAGTGTTGACGAGTTTTGCAAACTGGGCGATAACTCGGTCTCTGTATGTCAGAATTGAGTCCCGTAAGTTCTAATACGTGTCTAATACCTACGCGGTGCTCTGTGTGTGTTTGCGTGGCGTCCGGACGGACGATGCGGGTTTTGGGCTCTTTTTTGGCTTTTTGCCTAATTATTGGCGAGATTTGCAAACTAGGCGATAAATCGGTCTCCGTATATCGGAATCGAGTCCCGTAAGTTCTATCGCGTGTCTAATGCCTACGCGGTACTGTGTGTGTGTTTGCGTGGCATCCAGACGGACGATGCGGGTTTTGGGCTCTTTTTCGGCTTTTTACCTTCGTGTTGACAAGTTTTACAAACTGGGTGATAACTCGGTCTCCATATGTCGGAATCGAGTCCCTTAAGTTTTAACGCGTGTCTAATACCTACGCGGTGCTGTGAGTGTGTTTTCGTGGCGTCCGAACGGACGATGCGGATTTTGGGCTCTTTTTCGGCTTTTTGCCTAAGTGTTAGCGAGTTTTGCAAACTGGGTGGTAACTCGGTCTCCGTATGTCAGAATCGAGTCCCGTAAGTTCTAATGCGTGTCTAATACCTACGTGGTGCTATGTGTGTGTTTGCGTAGAGTTCGAACAGACGATGCTGGTTTTGGGCTCTTTTTCGGCCTTTTGCCTAAGTGTTGGCGAGTTTTGCAAACTGGGCAACAAATCGGTCTCTGTATGTCGGAATTGAGTCCCGTAAGTTCTATTGCGTGTCTCATACCTACGCGGTGCTGTGTGTGTGTTTGCGTGGCGTCCAGACGAACGATGTGGGTTTTGGATTCTTTTTCGACTTTTTGCCTAAGTGTTAGTGAGTTTTGCAAACTGGGCGATAACTCGGTCTCTGAATGTCAGAATCGAGTCCCGTAAGTTGTAACGCGTGTTGAATACCTACGTGGTGCTATGTGTGTGTTTGCGTGGCGTCCGGACAGACGATGCGGGTTTTGGGCTCTTTTTCGACTTTTTGCCCAAGTGTTGGCGACTTTTGCAAACTGGGCGATAACTCGGTCTCCGTATGTCGGAATCGAGTCCTGTAAGTTCTAACGCGTGTCTAATACCTACGTGGTGCTGTGTGTGTATGTTTGCGTTGCGTCCGGACAGACGATGCTGGATTTGGGCTCTTTTTCGGCCTTTTACCTTCGTGTTGGCGAGTTTTACAAACTGGGCGATAACTCGGTCTCCATATGTCGGAATCGTGTCCCTTAAGTTTTAACGCGTGTGTCCCAATACCTCTGGCGGTCTTTGTGAGTGTGTTTGTGTGGCGTCTAAACTGACGATGCGCGTTTTGGGCTCTTTTTCGGCCTATTGTCTAAGTGTTGTTGAGTTTTGCAAACTAGGCGATAACTCGGTCTCCGTATGTCGGAATCGAGACCCGTAAGTTCTAACGCGTGTCTAACGTACGTTGCGGGTTTTGGGTTTTGGGCTCTTTTTCGGCTTTTTGCATAAGTGTTGGCGAATTTTGAAAACTTGGCGATAACTGAGTCTCCGTATATCGGAATTGAGTTCCGTAAGTTTTAACGCGTGTCTAATACCTACGCGGTGATGTGTGTGTACTTGCGTGGCGTCCGGACGATGTGGGTTTTGGTCTCTTTTTTGGCTTTTTGCCTAAGTGTTGTTGAGTTTTGTAAACTGGGCGATAACTCGGTGTTCGTATATCGGAATCGAGTCCCGTAAGTTCTAATGCGTGTCTAATACCTACGCGGTGGTGTGTGTGTTTTTGCGTGGCGTTCGGACGGACGATGCAGGTTTTGGGCTCTTTTTCAACTTTTTGCCTAAGTGTTGGCGAGTTTTGCAAACTGGGCGATAAATCGGTCTTCGTATGTCGGAATCGAGTCCCGTAAGTTCTAACGCATGTCTAATAACTTCTGGCGGTCTTTGTGTATGTGTGTTTGCGTGGAGTCCGGACGTACGATGCGGGTTTAGGGCTCTTATTTAGCCTTTTGCCCAAGTGTTGTTCAGTTTTGCAAACTGGGCGATAACTCGGTCTCCGTATGTTGGAATCGAGTCCCGTAAGTTCTAACGCATGCCTAATACCTTCGTGGTACTGTGTGTGCGTGTGTTTGCGTGGCGTTTGGACAAACGATGCTGGTTTTGGGCCCTTTTTCGGCCTTTTGCCTTAGTATTGGCGAGTTTTGCAAACTGGGCAATAACTCGGTCTCTGTATGTCAGAATCGAGTCCCGTAATTTCTAATGCATGTCTAATACCTACGCGGTGCTCTGTGTGTTTGCGTGGCGTCCGGACGGACGATGCGGGTTTGGATTCTTTTTCGGCTTTTTGCCTAATTATTGGCGAGATTTGCAAACTGGGCGATAAATTGGTCTCCGTATATCGGAATCGAGTCCCGTAAGTTCTATCGCGTGTCAAATACCTATGCGGTGCTGTGTGTGTGTTTGCGTAGCATCCGGACGGACGATGCGGGTTTTGGGCTCTTTTTCGACTTTTTGCCTAAGTGTTGGCGAGTTTTGCAAACTGGGCAATAAATCGGTCTTCGTATGTCGGAATCGAGTCCCGTAAGTTCTAACGCGTGTCTCATACCTACGCGGTGTTGTGTGTGTGTTTGCGTGGCGTCGGGGATTCAGACGATCGCGGTTTTGGATTCTTTTTGACTTTTGCCTAAGTGTTAGTGAGTTTTGCAAACTAGCGATAACTCGGTCTCCGTATGTTGGAATCGAGTCCCGTAAGTTCTAACGCGTGTCTAATACCTATGTGGTGCTGTGTGTGTATGTTTGCGTTGCGTCCGGACGAGACGATCTTTGGTTTTGGGCTCTTTTGACTTTTTACCTTCGTGTTGGCGAGTTTACAAAGCGGCGATAACTTTCGGTCTCCATATGTCGAATCGAGTCCCAAAGTTTTAACAGCGTGTCTAATACCTCACAGCGGTCTTTGTGAGTGTGTTTACGTGGCGTCTAAACAGACGATGCGCGTTTTGGGCTCTTTTTCGGCCTATTGTCTAAGTGTTGTTGAGTTTTGCAAACTGGGCGATAACTCGGTCTCCGTATGTCGGAATCGAGACCCGTAAGTTCTAACGCGTGTCTAACGTACGTTGCGGGTTTTGGGTTTTGGGCTCTTTTTCGGCTTTTTGCATAAGTGTTGGCGAATTTTGCAAACTTGGCGATAACTGAGTCTTCGTATGTCGGAATCGAGTCCCGTAAGTTCTAACGCGTGTCTCATACCTACGCGGTGTTGTGTGTGTGTTTGCGTGGCGTCGGGACGGACGATGCGGGTTTTGGATTCTTTTTCGGCTTTTTGCCTAAGTGTTAGCGAGTTTTGCAAACTGGGCGATAACTCGGTCTCCGTATGTTGGAATCGAGTCCCGTAAGTTCTAACGCGTGTCTAATACCTACGTGGTGCAGTGTGTGTATGTTTGCGTTGCGTCCGGACAGACGATGCTGGTTTTGGGCTCTTTTTCGGCTTTTTACCTTCGTGTTGGCGAGTTTTACAAACTGGGCGATAACTCGGTCTCCATATGTCGGAATCGAGTCTCTTAAGTTTTAACGCGTGTCTAATACCTACGCGGTGCTGTGTGAGTGTGTTTGCGTGGCGTCTAAACGGACGATGCGGGTTTTGGGCTCTTTTTCGGCTTTTTGCCTAAGTGTTAGCGAGTTTTGCAAACTGGGCGATAACTCGGTATCCGTATGTCGGAATCGAGTCCCGTAAGTTCTAACGCGTGTCTAATACCTACGCGGTGCTGTGTGTGTGTTTGCGTGGCGTTCGGATGGACGATGCGGGTTTTGGGTTCTTTTTCGGCCTTTTGCCTAAGTGTTGGCGAGTTTTGCAAACTGGGCAACAAATCGGTCTCTGTATGTCAGAATTGAGTCCCGTAAGTTCTAACGCGTGTCTCATACCTACGCGGTGCTGTGTGTGTGTTTGCGTGGCGTCCAGACGGACGATGTGGGTTTTGGATTCTTTTTCGGCTTTTTGCCTAAGTGTTAGTGAGTTTTGCAAATTGGGCGATAACTCGGTCTCTGAATGTCAGAATCGAGTCCCGTAAGTTGTAACGCGTGTTGAATACCTACGTGGTGCTGTGTGTGTGTTTGCGTGGCGTCCGGACAGACGATACGGGTTTTGGGCTCTTTTTCAACTTTTTGCCCAAGTGTTGGCGACTTTTGCAAACTGGGCGATAACTTCTCGGTCTCCGTATGTCGGAATCGAGTCCTGTAAGTTCTAATGCGTGTCTAATACCTACGCGGTGCTGTGTGTGTGTTTGCATGGCGTCTAGACGTACGATGCGGGTTTAGGGCTCTTTTTCGGCCTATTGTCTAAGTGTTGTTGAGTTTTGCAAACTGGGCGATAACTCGGTCTCCGTATGTCGGAATCGAGACCCGTAAGTTCTAACGCGTGTCTAACGTACGTTGCGGGTTTTGGGTTTTGGTCTCTTTTTCGGCTTTTTGCATAAGTGTTGGCGAATTTTGCAAACTTGGCGATAACTGAGTCTCCGTATGTCGGAATTGAGTTCCGTAAGTTTTAACGCGTGTCTAATACCTACGCGGTGATGTGTGTGTACTTGCAAGGCGTCCGGACGATGCGGGTTTTGGGCTCTTTTTTGGCTTTTTGCCTAAGTGTTGTTGAGTTTTGTAAACTGGGAGATAACTCGGTGTTCATATATCGGAATCGAGTCCCGTAAATTCTAATGCGTGTCTAATACCTACGCGGTGGTGTGTGTGTTTTTGCGTGGCGTTCGGACGGACGATGCGGGTTTTGGACTCTTTTTCAACTTTTTGCCTAAGTGTTGGCGAGTTTTGCAAACTGGGCGATAAATCGGTCTTCGTATGTCGGAATCGAGTCCCGTAAGTTCTAACGCATGTCTAATAACTACGCGGTACTGTGTATGTGTTTGCGTGGAGTCCGGACGTACGATGCGGGTTTAGGGCTCTTTTTTAGCCTTTTGCCCAAGTGTTGTTCGGTTTTTTGCAAGTGAGGCGATAACTTTCGGTCTCCGTATGTTGGAATCGAGTCCGTAAGTTCTAACGCATGTCAAATACCTTCGTGGTCTTTGTGTGTGTGTGTGTTTGCGTGGCGTTTAGATGAATCGATCTTTGGTTTTGGGCCCTTTTTGACCTTTTGCCTTAGTATTGGCGAGTTTTGCAAAGCTGGGCAATAACTTCGATCTCTGATGTCGAATTGAGTCCGTAATTTCTAATGCATGTCTAATACCTACGCGATTGCTCGTGTGTTTTTGCGTGGCATCCGAGCAGACGATGCGGGTTTGGATTCTTTTTGAATTTTTTGCTAATTATTGGCGAGATTTGCAAATAGGCGATAAATCGGTCTCCGTATATCGAAATCGAGTCCGTAAGTTTCTATCGGCGTGTCAAATACCTATCTTGGTCTTTGTGTGTGTGTTTACGTAGCATCCGGACGGATGATCACGGGTTTTAGGCTCTTTTGGCTTTTTGCCTAAGTGTTGGCGAGTTTTGCAAAGCTGGGCAATAAATTGGTCTTCGTATGTGAATCGAGTCCGTAAGTTCTAACGCGTGATTCATAGCTTCGCGGTCTTTGTGTGTGTGTTTGCGTGGCGTCGGGATGGACGATCTGCGGTTTTGGATTCTTTTTTCGACTTTTTGCCTAAGTGTGGAGCGAGTTTTGCAAATTAAAGCGATAACTTTCGGTCTCCGTATGTCAAAATCAAGTCCGTAAGTTCTAACATGTCTAATACCTTCGTGGTCTTGTGTGTGCGTGTGTTTACGTGGCGTTTGGATGACGATCTTTGGTTTTGGGCCCTTTTTGACCTTTTGCCTTAGTATTGGCGAGTTTTGCAAAGCCGGCAATAACTTTCTGGTCTCTATATGTCGAGAATCGAGTCCGTAATTTCTAGCGCGTGTGTCAATACCTATGCGGTCTTTGTGTATGTGTTTGCGTGGAGTCCGGACGTCTGATCTGGGTTTAGGGCTCTTTTCTACTTTTTGCCCAAGTGTTGTTCGATTTTGCAAAGCTGGCGATAACTTCGATATTCGTATGTTGGAATCGAGTCCGTAACTTCTAACGCGTGTCTTTTACCAACGCAAAGATCTTGTGTGTGTGTGTGTTTGCATTCTTGTCCGGACCAGACGATCACGGGTTTAGGGCTCTTTTTGGCTTTTTACCAAAGTGTTGCCGAGTTTTGCAAACTAGGCGATAACTCGGTCTCCGTATGTCGGAATCGAGTCCCTTAAGTTCTAACGCGTGTCTAATACCTACGCGGTGCTGTGTGTGTGTTTGCGTGGCGTCCGAAAGGACGATGCGGGTTTTGGGCTCTTTTTCGGCTTTTTGCCTAAATGTTAGCGAGTTTTGCAAACTGGGCGATAACTCGATATCTGTATATCAGAATCGAGTCCCGTAAGTTCTAACGCGTGTCTAATACCTACCCGGTGCTGTGTGTGTGTTTCCGTGGCGTCCGAACGGACGATGCGAGTTTTGGGTTCTTTTTCGGCTTTTTGCCCAAGTGTTGGCGAGTTTTGCAAACTGGGCAATAAATCGGTCTTCGTATGTCAGAATCGAGTCCCGTAAGTTCTAACGCGTGTCTAATACCTACGCGGTGCTGTGTGTGTGTTTCCGTGGCGTCCGGACGGACGATGCGGGTTTTGGATTCTTTTTCGGCTTTTTACCTAAGTGTTAGCGAGTTTTGCAAATTGGGCGATAACTCGGTATCCATATGTCGTAATCGAGTCCCGTAAGTTCTAACGCATGTCTAATACCTACGCGGTGTTGTGTGTGTGTTTGCATAGCATCCGGACGGACGATGCGGGTTTTGGGCTCTTTTTTGGCTTTTTGCCTAAGTGTTGGCGAGTTTTGCAAACTGGGAAATAAATTTGTCTTCGTATGTCGGAATCGAGTCCCGTAAGTTCTAACGCGTGTCTCATAGCTACGCGGTGCTGTGTGTGTGTTTGAGTGGCGTCGGGACGGACGATGCGGGTTTTGGATTCTTTTTCGGATTTTTGCCTAAGTCTTAGCGAGTTTTGCAAACTAGGCGATAACTCGGTCTCCGTATGTCAGAATTGAGTCCCGTAAGTTCTAACACATGTCTAATACCTTCGTGGTGCTGTGTGTGTGTGTGTTTGCGTGGCGTTTGGACAGACGATGCTGGTTTTGGGCTCTTTTTCGGCCTTTTGCCTTAGTGTTGGCGAGTTTTGCAAACTGGGCAATAACTCGGTCTCCGTATGTCAGAATCGAGTCCCGTAATTTCTAACGCGTGTCTAATACCTCCCAGCAGTCTTGTGTATGTGTTTGCGTGGAGTCCAGACGTCTGATCTTGGAGTTTAGGGCTCTTTTTCCCTTTTGCCCAAGTGTTGTTCAGATTTGCAACCTGGGCGATAACTTCGATGATTCGTATGTTGGAATCGAGTCCGTAAGTTCTAACGCGTGTCTTTTACCAACCTGATCTGATGTGTGTGTGTTTGCGTGGCGTCCGGGGCGACGATCACGGGTTTTGGGCGCTTTTTGGATTTTTACCTAAGTGTTGGCGAGTTTTTTGCAAAACCGGGCGATAACTTTCGATCTCCGTATGTCGAGTCGAGTCCCGTAAGTTTTAACGCGTGTCTAAATACCTCTGGCGGTCTTTGTGTATGTGTTTTAAGTGGAATCCGGACGGAGACGATGCGGGTTTTGGCCTCTTTTTGGCTTTTTACCTTAGTGTTGGGGAGTTTTGCAAACTGGGCGATAACTCGGTCTCCGTATGTCAGAATCGAGTCACGTAAGTGCAAACGCGTGTCTAATACCTACGCGGTGCTGTGTGTGTGTGTTTCTGTGGCGTCCGGACGGACGATGAGGGTTTTGGACTCTTTTTCGGCTTTTTGCCTAAGTGTTGGCCAGTTTTGCAAACGAGGCGATAAATCGGTCTCCGTATGTCGGAATCGAGTCTCGTAAGTTCTAACACGCGTGTCTAATACCTCACAGCGGTCTTGTGTGTGTGTTTGCTTGGCGTCCGGACGGACGATCACGGGTTTGGGCCCTTTTTTCGCTTTTTGCTAAAGTGTTGTTGAGTTTTGCAAAACCAGGCGATAACTTTCGGTCTTCGTATGTCCGGAATCGAGTCCGTAAGTTCTAACGTGTCCCCAATACCTCTACGCGGTCTTGTGTGTGTGTTTGTGTATGCGTCCGGACGGACGACGTCTTTGATTTTAGGCTCTTTTTAGCTTTTTACCAAAGTGTTGGCGAGTTTTGCAAACTAAGCGATAACTTTCGGTCTCCGTCGCTCGGAATCGAGTCCCTTAAGTTCTAACGTGTCTAATACCTCACGCGATGTTTTGTGTGTGTTTGCGTTGCGTCCGAGCGTCTGATCACGATTTAGGGCTCTTTTTGACCTTTTTGCCTAAGTGTTGTTGAGTTTTGCAAAGGCGGCTATAACTTTCGGTCTCCGTATATTAGAATCGAGTCCCGTAAGTTATAACGCGTGTCTAATACCCACGCAGTGCTCTCTGTGTGTGTGTGTTTGCGTGGCATCAGGACGAACGATGCGGGTTTTGGGCTCTTTTTCGGCTTTTTACCTAAGTGTTGGCGAGTTTTGCAACCGGGCGATAACTTTCGGTCTCCGTATGTGGAATCGAGTCCGTAAGTTTTAACATCGTGTCTAATAACTTCTGGCGAGCTTTTGCCTAAGTGTTAGCGAGTTTTGCAAACTGGGCGATAACTCGGTATCCGTATGTCAGAATCGAGTCCCATAAGTTCTAACGCGTGTCTAATACCTACGCGGTGCTGTGTGTGTGTTTTCGTGGCGTCCGGACAGACAATGTGGGTTTTGGGCTCTTTTTTAGCTTTTTGTCTAAGTGTTGGCGAGTTTTAAAAACTGGGCAATAACTCGGTCTCCGTATGTCGGAATCGAGTCCTGTACGTTTTAACGCATGTCTCATACCTACGCGGTGCTGTGTGTGTGTTTCTGTGGCGTTGGGACGGACGATGCGGGTTTTGGATTCTTTTTCGGCTTTTTGCCTAAGTGTTAGCGAGTTTTGCAAACTGGGCGATAACTCGGTATCCGTATGTCAGAATCGAGTCCGTTAAGTTCTAACGCGTGTCTAATACCTACGCGGTGCTGTGTGTGTGCTTGCGTGGCGTCCGGATGGACGATGCATGGTTTTGGGCTCTTTTTCGGCTTTTTGCCTAAGTGTTGGCGAGTTTTGCAAACTGGGCAATAAATCGGTCTTCGTATGTCGGAATCGAGTGCCGTAAATTTTAACGCGTGTCTCATACCTACGCGGTGTTGTGTGTGTGTTTGCGTGGCGTCGGGACGGACGATGCGGGTTTTGGATTCTTTTTCGGCTTTTTGCCTAAGTGTTAGCGAGTTTTGCAAACTGGGCGATAACTCGGTCTCCGTGTGTCGGAATCAAGTCCCATAAGTTCTAACGCATGTGTAATACCTACGCGGTGTTGTGTGTGTGTTTGCGTGGCGCGTCCGGACGTCTGATCTGGGTTTTTTGGCTCTTTTTCTGGCTTTTTGCCTAAGTGTTGACAAGTTTTGCAACCTGGCGATAACTTCGATCTCTCTGTATATCGAATTGAGTCCCGTAAGTTCTAATGCGTGTCTAATACCTACGCGGTGCTCTGTGTGTGTTTGCGTGGCGTCCGGACGGACGATGCGGGTTTGGGTTCTTTTTCGACTTTTTGCCTAATTATTGGCGAGATTTGGTAAGCGATAATAAATCGGTCTCCGTATATCGGAATTAGTCCGTAAGTTCTATCGCGTGTCTAATACCTACGCGGTGCTTTGTGTGTGTGTTGCGTGGCGTCCGGACGGACGATGCGGGTTTTGGGCTCTTTTTCGACTTTTTACCTTAGTGTTGGCGAGTTTTGCAAACTGGGCGATAACTCGGTCTCCATATGTCGGAATCGCGTCCCTTAAGTTTTAATGCGTGTCTAATACCTACGCGGTTCTGTGAGTGTGTTTGCGTGGCGTTCGGACGTACGATGCGGGTTTAGGGCTCTTTTTCGGCCTTTTGCCCAAGTGTTGTTCAGTTTTGCAAACTGGGCGATAACTCGGTATTCGTATGTTGGAATCGAGTCTCGTAACTTCTAACGCGTGTCTTTTACCAACGCAGTACTGTGTGTGTGTTTGCATTGCATCCGGACGGACGATGCGGGTTTTGGGCTCTTTTTTGGCTTTTTACCAAAGTGTTGCCGAGTTTTGCAAACTAGGCAATAACTCGGTCTCTGTATATCATAATCGAGTCCCGTAAGTTCTAACGCGTGTCTAATACCTACGCGGTGCTGTGTGTGTGTTTGCGTGGCATCCGGACAGACGATGCGGGTTTTGGGATCTTTTTTGGCTTTTTGCATAAGTATTGGCGAGTTTTGTAAACTAGACAATAACTCGGTCTCCGTTTGTCAGAATCGAGTACCGTAAGTTCAAATGCGTGTCTCATAGCTACCCGGTACTGTGTGTGTGTTTCCGTGGCGTCCGAACGGACGATGCGGGTTTTGGGTTCTTTTTCGGCTTTTTGTCCAAGTGTTGGCGAGTTTTGTAAACTGGGCAATAAATAGATTTTCGTATGTCAGAATCGAGTCCCGTAAGTTCTAACGCGTGTCTAATACCTACGCGGTGCTGTGTGTGTGTTTCCGTGGCGTCCGGATGGACGATGCGGGTTTTGGATTCTTTTTCGGCTTTTTACCTAAGTGTTAGCGAGTTTTGCAAATTGGGCGATAACACGGTATCCATATGTCGTAATCGAGTCCCGTAAGTTCTAACGCATGTCTAATACCTACGCGGTGCTGTGTGTTTCTTTGCGTAGCATCCGGACGGACGATGCGGGTTTTGGGCTCTTTTTTGGCTTTTTGCCTAAGTGTTGGTGAGTTTTGCAAACTGGGCAATAACTCGGTCTCCGTATGTCAGAATCGAGTCCCGTAATTTCTAACGCGTGTCTAATACCTACGCGGTGCTGTGTGTTTGCGTGGAGTCCGGACGTACGATGCAGGTTTAGGGCTCTTTTTCGGCCTTTTACCCAAGTGTTGTTCAGTTTTGCAAACTGGGCGATAACTCGGTATTCGTATGTTGGAATCGAGTCCCGTAAGTTCTAACGCGTGTCTTTTACCAACGCAGTGCTGTGTGTGTGTGTTTGCATGGCGTCCGGACGGACGATGCGGGTTTTGGGCTCTTTTTTGGCTTTTTACCTAAGTGTTGGCGAGTTTTGCAAACTGGACGATAACTCGGTCTCCGTATGTCGGAATCGAGTCCCGTAAGTTTTAACGCGTGTCTAATACCTCACAGCGGTCTTTGTGTATGTGTTTTCTTGGCATCCGGACGGACGATGCGAGTTTTGGGCTCTTTTTCGGCTTTTTACCTCAGTGTTGGGGAGTTTTGCAAACTAGGCGATAACTCGGTCTTCGTATGTTGGAATCAAGTCCCGTAAGTTCTAATGCGTGTCTAATACCTACGCGGTGCTGTGTGTGTGTATTTGCGTGGCGTCCGAACGGACGATGCTGGTTTTGGGCTCTTTTTCGACTTTTTGCCTAAGTGTTGGCGAGTTTTGCAAACTGGGCGACAAATCGGTCTCCGTATGTCGGAATCGAGTCCCGTAAGTTCTAACGCGTATCTAATACCTACGCGGTGATGTGAGTGTTTGCTTGGCGTCTGGACGGACGATGCGGGTTTTGGATCCTTTTTCGGCTTTTTGCCTAAGTGTTGTTGAGTTTTGCAAACTGGGCGATAACTCGGTCTTCGTATGTCGGAATCGAGTCCCGTAAGTTCTAACGCGTGTCTAATACCTACGGTCTGTGTGTGTGTTTGTGTGGCGTCCGGACGGATGATGCTGGTTTTGGGCAATTTTTTGGCTTTTTACCAAAGTGTTGGCGAGTTTTGCAAACTATGCGATAACTCGGTCTCCGTATGTCGGAATCGACTCCCTTAAGTTCTAACGCTATGTCTAATACCTCACAGCGGTTGCTATGTGTGTGTTGCGTGGCGTCCGAGCAGACGATGCACGAGTTTTAGGCTCTTTTACGCTTTTTGCCTAAGTATTAGCGAGTTTTTGCAAAGCTGGCGATAACTTTCGGTATCCGTATGTCGAGAATCTAGTCCCATAAGTTCTAATTATTATACAGTAGTACCTCACAGCAGTCTTGTGTGTGTGTGTTTGTGTGGCGTCCAGACAGACGATGCGGGTTTTGGGCTATTTTTGGCATTTTGCCTAAGTATTGGCGAGTTTTGCAATCTGGACAATAACTCGGTCTCCGTATGTCAGAATCGAGTCCTATAAGTTCAAATGCGTCTCATAGCTACTGGCGGTCTTTGTGTGTGTGTTTTAAATGGCGTCCGACGAGACGATCGGAATTTTGGACTCTTTTTGACTTTTTACTAAAGTGTTGGCGATTTTAAAGCCCGGGCGATAAATCGGTCTCCGTAAGTCAGAATCGAGTCCCGTAAGTTCTAACACATGTCTAATACCTACGCAGTTCTGTGTGTGTGTTTGCTTGGCATCCGGACGAACGATGCGGGTTTTGGGCCCTTTTTCGGCTTTTTGCCTAAGTGTTGTTGAGTTTTGCAAACTGGACGATAACTCGGTCTTCGTATGTCGGAATCGAGTCCCGTAAGTTCTAACGCGTGTCTAATACCGACGCGGTGTTTTGTGTGTGTTTGTGTGGCATCCGGACGGACGATGCTGGTTTTGGGCTCTTTTTTAGCTTTTTACCAAAGTGTTGGCGAGTTTTGCAAACTAGGCGATAACTCGGTCTCCGTATGTCGGAATCGAGTCCCTTAAGTTCTAACGCGTGTCTAATACCTACGCGGTGCTGTGTGTGTGTTTGCGTGGCGTCCGAGCAGACGTCACGCGGTTTTGGGCTCTTTTTCTTTTTGCCTAAGTATTAGCGAGTTTTGCAAGCTGGCGATAACTTTCGTATCCGTATGATGAATCTAGTCCGTAAGATCTAATGTGTGTCTAGTACCTCGCGGTCTTTGTGTGTGTGTTTGTGTGGCGTCGAGACGACGATCACGGGTTTTAGGCTATTTTTGGCATTTTGCCTAAGTATTGGCGAGTTTTGCAAACTGGACAATAACTCGGTCTTCGTATGTCAGAATTGAGTCCTATAAGTTCAAATGCGTCTCATAGCTACTGCGGTCTTTGTGTGTGTGTTTTAAATGGCGTCGAGCCAGACGTTGCGGGTTTTGGGCTCTTTTTCGGCTTTTTGCCCAATTGTTGGCGAGTTTTGCAAACTGGGCAATAAATCGATCTTCGTATGTCAGAATCGAGTCCCGTAAGTTCAAACGCGTTACTAATAACTATGCGGTGCTGTGTGTGTGTGTTTCTGTGGCGTCCGGACGGACGATGCGGGTTTTGGACTCTTTTTCGGCTTTTTGCCTAAGTGTTGTGATTTTGCAAAGCTGGGCGATAAATCGATCTCCGTATGTAGGAATCGAGTCCGTAAGTTCTAACAGCGTGTCTAATACCTCTGCGGTCTTTGTGTGTGTGTTTGTGTGGCGTCCGGACGGACGTCTTTGGTTTTAGGCTCTTTTTAGCTTTTTACCAAAATGTTGGCGAGTTTTGCAAACTAAGCGATAACTTCGGTCTCCGTATGTCGAATCAGAGTCCCTTAAGTTCTAACGCGTGTCTAATAGCTACGCGGTGTTTTGTGTGTGTTTACGTGGTGTCCGAACGTACGATGCAGTTTTAGGGCTCTTTTTCGGCCTTCTGCCTAAATGTTGTTGAGTTTTGAAAACTGGGTTATAACTCGGTATCCGTATATTAGAATCGAGTCCCGTAAGTTATAATGCGTGTCTAATACCTACGCAGTGCTCTGTGTGTGTGTGTGTTTGCGTGGCGGCAAAGACCAGACGATCACGGGTTTTGGGCTCTTTTTCGACTTTTTTACCTAAGTGTTGGCGAGTTTTGCAAAGCGGGCGATAACTTTCGATCTCCGTATGTCGGAATCGAGTCCGTAAGTTTTAACGCGTGTCTAATAACTTCTGCGCGAGCTTTTTGCCTAAGTGTTAGTGAGTTTTGCAAAGCCCAGGCGATAACTTCGGTATCCGTATGTCGAATCGAGTCCCATAAGTTCTAACGCGTGTCTAATACCTCACAGCGGTCTTTGTGTGTGTGTTTTTCGTGGCGTCCGGACGAATGATGGGGTTTGGGGCTCTTTTTCGACTTTTTGCCTAAGTGTTGTTGAGTTTTGCAAACTGGGCGATAACTCGGTCTTCGTATGTCGGAATCGAGTCCCGTAAGTTCTAACGCGTGTCTAATACCTACGCGGTGCTGTGTGTGTGTTTGTGTGGCGTCCGGACGGACGATGCTGGTTTTGGGCTCTTTTTTAGCTTTTTACCAAATTGTTGGCGAGTTTTGCAAACTAGGCGATAACTCGGTCTCCGTATGTCAGAATCGAGTCCCTTAAGTTCTAACGCGTGTCTAATAGCTACGCGGTGTTTTTGTATGTTTGCGTGGGCGTCCGAGCGTCTGATCTACGCGCTTTTAGGGCTCTTTTTAGACCTTTTGCCTAAGTGTTGTTTAGTTTTGCAAAGCCTGGCTATAACTTTCGGTCTCCGTATATTAGAATCGAGTCCCGTAAGTTATAACGCGTGTCTAATACCTACGCAGTGCTCTGTGTGTGTGTGTGTTTGCGTGGCGTCAGGACGGACGATGTGGGTTTTGGGCTCTTTTTCGGCTTTTTACCTAAGTGTTGGCGAGTTTTGCAAACTGGGCGATAACTCGGTCTTCGTATGTCGGAATCGAGTCCGTAAGTTTTAACTTGCGTGTCTAATAACTTCTGCAGACTTTTTGCCTAAGTGTTAGCGAGTTTTGCAAACTGGGCGATAACTCGGTATCCGTATGTCAGAATCGAGTCCCATAAGTTCTAACACGTGTCTAATACCTACGCGGTGCTGTGTGTGTGTTTTCGTGGCGTCCGGACAGACAATGTGGTTTTTGGGCTCTTTTTTGGCTTTTTGTCTAAGTATTGGCGAGTTTTAGAAACTGGGCAATAACTCGGTCTCCGTATGTCGGAATCGAGTCCCGTACGTTCTAACGCATGTCTCATACCTACGCGGTCTTTGTGTGTGTGTTTACGTAGGCGTCGGAGACGAGGCGATGCGGGTTTTGGATTCTTTTTCGGCTTTTTGCCTAAGTGTTAGCGAGTTTTGCAAACTGGGCGATAACTCGGTATTCGTATGTCAAAATCGAGTCTCGTAAGTTCTAATGTGTGTCTAATACCTCTGGCGGTCTTTGAGTGTGTGTTTGCGTGGTGTCTGGATGGACGATGCGGGTTTTGGGCTCTTTTTCGGCTTTTTGCCTAAGTGTTGGCGAGTTTTGCAAACTGGGCAATAAATCGGTCTTCGTATGTCGGAATCGAGTCCGTAAATATTAACGCGTGTCTCATACCTACGTGATCTTTGTGTGTGTGTTTTAACGCGTGGCGTCGGAATGAGACGATCACGGGTTTTGGATTCTTTTGACTTTTTTGCCTAAGTGTTAGCGAGTTTTGCAAACTAGGCGATAACTCGATCTCCGTATGTTGGAATCGAGTCCCGTAAGTTCTAACGCGTGTCTAATACCTACGTGGTCTTTGTGTGTGTATGTTTTGCGTTGTGTCCCATTGAGGGCGATCTTTGGTTTTGGGCTCTTTTGACCTTTTGCCTAATTATTGGTGAGTTTTGCAAATTGGGCGATAACTTTCGGTCTCCGTATGTCGAATCAAGTCCCATAAGTTCTAACGCGTATATAATACCTACAGCGGTGTTGTGTGTGTGTTTGCGTGGTGTCCTGGACGTCACGATCACGGGTTTTGGCTCTTTTTTCGGCTTTTTGCCTAAGTGTTGACAAGTTTTGCAAACTAAGCGATAACTTTCGGTCTCAGATATCGGAATTGAGTCCCGTAAGTTCTAATGCGTGTCTAATACCTACGCGCTCCTCTGTGTGTGTTTGCGTGGCGTCCGGACGGACGATGCGGGTTTGGGTTCTTTTTCGGCTTTTTGCCTAATTATTGGCGAGATTTGCAAACTGGGCGATAAATCGGTCTCCGTATATCGGAATCGAGTCCCGTAAGTTCTATCGCGTGTCTAATACCTACGCGGTACTTTGTGTGTGTTTGCGTGGCGTCCGGACGATGATCACGGATTTAATGCTCTTTTCGACTTTTTTACCTTAGTGTTGGCGAGTTTTGCAAACTGGGCGATAACTCGGTCTCCATATGTCGGAATCGAGTCCCTTAAGTTTTAACGCGTGTCTAATACCTATGCGATGTTGTGAGTGTTTTTGCGTGGCGTCCGGACGTACGATGCGGGTTTAGGGCTCTTTTTCGGCCTTTTGCCCAAGTGTTGTAAAGTTTTGCAAACTGGGCGATAACTCGGTATTCGTATGTTGGAACCGAGTCCCGTAACTTCTAACGCGTGTCTTTTACCAACGCAGTACTGTGTGTGTTTGCGTGGCGTCCGGACGGATGATGCGGGTTTTGGGCTCTTTTTCGGCTTTTTACCTTAGTGTTGGCGAGTTTTGCAAACTGGGCGATAACTCGGTCTCCATATGTCGGAATCGAGTCCCTTAAGTTTTAACGCGTGTCTAATACCCTCTGCGGTCTTTGTGAGTGTGTTTGCGTGGCGTCCGAGCAGACGATCACGGGTTTTAGGCTCTTTTTCGCTTTTTCCTAAGTGTTAGCGAGTTTTGCAAACTAAGCGATAACTTTCGGTATCCGTATATCGAATCGAGTCCGTAAGTTCTAACACGTGTCTAATACCTACGTGGTCTTGTGTGTGTGTTTGCTTGGCGTCCGGACCAGACGATGCGGGTTTTAGGCCTTTTTGACTTTTTGCCTAAGTGTTGTTGAGTTTTGCAAAGCTGGGCGATAACTTCGGTCTTCGTATGTGGAATCGAGTCCGTAAGTTCTAACGCGTGTCTAATACCTACTGCGGTCTTTGTGTAGCCAGTGTGTTTGTGTGGCGTCCGGACCAGACGATCTTTGATTTTAGGCTCTTTTTAGCTTTTTACCAAAGTGTTGGCGAGTTTTGCAAACTAAGCG
This sequence comes from Panax ginseng, assembly GCA_020205605.1. Classification (NCBI taxonomy): domain Eukaryota; kingdom Viridiplantae; phylum Streptophyta; class Magnoliopsida; order Apiales; family Araliaceae; genus Panax; species Panax ginseng. The sequence goes on from CM035150.1 coordinate 54,700,343, forward strand.
ATAACTTCGATCTCCGTATGTCGAATCGAGTCCCTTAAGTTCTAACGCGTGTCTAATAGCTACGCGGTGTTTTGTGTATGTTTAAGTAGGCGTCCGAGCGTCTGATGCGGTTTTAGGGCTCTTTTTGGCCTTTTGCCTAAGTGTTGTTGAGTTTTGCAAAGGCGGGCTATAACTTTCGGTCTCAGTATATTAGAATCGAGTCCGTAAGTTATAACGCGCGTGTCTAATACCTCTGCAGATTACTCGCTGTGTGTGTGTGTGTGTTTTGCGTGGCGTCGGGAAGGACGATCACGGGTTTTGGGCTCTTTTTCGCTTTTTACTGAGTGTTGGCGAGTTTTGCAAAGCTGGCGATAACTTTCGGTCTCGTATGTAGAATCGAGTCCGTAAGTTTTAATGCGTGTCTAATAACTTCACAGCGGACTTTTTGCCTAAGTGTTAGCGAGTTTTGCAAACTGGGCGATAACTCGGTATCCGTAGGTCAGAATAGAGTCCTGTAAGTTCTAACGCGTGTCTAATACCTACGCGGTGCTGTGTGTGTGTTTTCGTGGCGTCCGGACAAACAATGTAGGTTTTGGGCTATTTTTTGTCTTTTTGTCTAAGTGTTGGAGAGTTTTACAAACTGGGCAATAACTCGGTCTCCGTATAACGGAATCGAGTCCCGTAAGTTCAAACGCGTGTCTCATACCTACGCGGTGTTGTGTGTGTGTTTCCGTGGCGTCCGGACGGACGATGCGGGTTTTGGATTCTTTTTTTGACTTTTTGCCAAAGTGTTAGCGAGTTTTGAAAACTGGGCGATAACTCGTTCTCCGTATGTCGAATCGAGTCCCGTAAGTTCTAATGCATGTCTAATACCTTCGTGGTGCTGTGTGTGTGTGTGTGTTTGCGTGGCGTTGGACAGAGGCGATCTTTGGTTTGGGCTCTTTTTGACCTTTTGCCTTAGTGTTGGCGAGTTTTGCAAGCGGGCAATAACTTTCGATCTCCGTATGTCGAGAATCGAGTCCGTAATTTCTAACGTGTCTAATACCTACGTGGTCTTTGTGTATGTGTTTTTAATGTGGAGTCCGGACGTCTGATGCACGGTTTAGGGCTCTTTTTCGTCCTTTTGCCCAGTGTTGTTCGATTTTGCAAAGGCTGGCGATAACTCTCATATTCGTATGTTGGAATCGAGTCCCATAAGTTCTAACGTGTCTTTTACCAACATAGTCTTTGCGTGTGTGTGTGTTTTGCATGGCGTCCGGACCCGGACGATCTTGGGTTTTGGGCTCTTTTGGATTTTTACCTAAGTGTTGGCGATTTTTGCAAATTGGGCTATAACTTGGTCTCCGTATGTCGAGAATCGAGTCCGTAAGTTTTAACGTGTGTCTAATACCTCACAGCGGTCTTTGTGTATGTGTTTTCTTGGCATCCGGATGGACGATCGAGTTTTGGGCTCTTTTTGACTTTTTACCTTAGTGTTGGGAGTTTTGCAAACTAAGCGATAACTTCGGTCTCCGTGTATGTTAGAATCAAGTCCCATAAGTTCTAATGCGTGTCTAATACCTCACGCCAGGTCTTGTGTGTGTGTGTTTGCGTGGCGTCCGAACGGACGATGCTTTGGTTTTGGGCTCTTTTCGACTTTTTGCCTAAGTGTTGGCGAGTTTTGCAAACTGGGCGATAAATCGGTCTCCGTATGTCGGAATCGAGTCCCGTAAGTTCTAACTCGTATCTAATACCTACGCGGTGATGTGTGTGTTTGCTTGGCGTCCGGACGGAAGATGCGGGTTTTGGGCCTTTTTTCGGCTTTTTGCCTAAGTGTTGTTGAGTTTTGCAAACTGGGCGATAACTCGGTCTTCGTATGTCGGAATCGAGTCCTGTAAGTTCTAACGCGTGTCTAATACCTACACGGTGCTGTGTGTGTGTTTCTGTGGCGTCCGGACGGATGATGCTGGTTTTGGGCAATTTTTTGGCTTTTTACCAAAGTGTTGGCGAGTTTTGCAAACTATGCGATAACTCGGTCTCCGTATGTCGGAATCGACTCCCTTAAGTTCTAACGCTGCGATATACAATACCTCACGCGCAGTCTTTGTGTGTGTTTTTAAGTGGCGTCCGAGCCAGACGATGCGGGTTTGGACTCTTTTTCGCTTTTTGCCTAAGTATTAGCGAGTTTTGCAACCGGGCGATAACTTTCGGTATCCGTATGTCGAAATCTAGTCCCGTAAGATCTAACGTGTGTCTAGTACCTACTGTGCGGTCTTTGTGTGTGTTTGTGTGGCGTCCAGACATACGATGTGGGTTTTGGGCTATTTTTGGCATTTTGCCTAAGTATTGGCGAGTTTTGCAAACTGGACAATAACTCGGTCTTCGTATGTCAGAATCGATTCCTATAAGTTCAAATCGTCCTCATAGCTACTGGCGGTCTTTGTGTGTGTGTTTACATGGCGTCCGGACGGACGATGCTGGTTTTGGGCTCTTTTTCGGCTTTTTGCCCAAGTGTTGGCGAGTTTTGCAAACTGGGCAATAAATCGATCTTCGTATGTCAGAATCGAGTCCCGTAAGTTCAAACGCGTGTCTAATACCTACGCGGTGTTGTGTGTGTGTGTTTCTGTGGCGTCCGGACGGACGATGCGGGTTTTGGACTCTTTTTCGGCTTTTTGCCTAAGTGTTGGCCAGTTTTGCAAACTGGGCGATAAATCGGTCTCCGTATCTCGGAATCGAGTCCCATAAGTTCTAACACGTGTCTAATACCTACGTGGTGCTGTGTGTGTTTGCTTGGCGTCCGGACGGACGATGCGGGTTTTGGGCCCTTTTTCGGCTTTTTGCCTAAGTGTTGTTGAGTTTTGCAAACTGGGCGATAACTCGGTCTTCGTATGTCGGAATCGAGTCCCGTAAGTTCTAACGCGTGTCTAATACCTACGCGGTGCTGTGTGTGTGTTTGTGTGGCATCCGGACGGACGATGCTGGTTTTGGGCTCTTTTTTAGCTTTTTACCAAAGTGTTGGCGAGTTTTGCAAACTAGGCGATAACTCGGTCTCCGTATGTCGAATCGAGTCCCTTAAGTTCTAACGCGTGTCTAATAGCTACGCGGTGTTTTGTGTATGTTTGCGTGGCGTCCGAACGTACGATGCAGTTTTAGGGCTCTTTTTCGGCCTTTTGCCTAAGTGTTGTTTAGTTTTGCAAACTAGGCTATAACTCGGTCTCGTATATTAGAATCGAGTCCCGTAGTTATAACGCCGTGTGTCTAATACCTCACGCAGTTACTCGTGTGTGTGTGTGTGTGTTTGCGTGGCGTCGGGACTGAGACGATCACGGGTTTTGGGCTCTTTTTCTGGCTTTTTACCTAAGTGTTGGCGAGTTTTGCAAACCTGGCGATAACTTCGGTCTTCGTATGTAAGAATCGAGTCCGTAAGTTTTAACGCCGTGTCTAATAACTCACGCGAGCTTTTTGCCTAAGTGTTAGTGAGTTTTGCAAACCGGCGATAACTTTCGGTGTCCGTATGTCGAATCGAGTCCCAAAAAGTTCTAACGCTGTACAATACTCACGCGGTCTTTGTGTGTGTGTTTTAAATGGCGTCCGGACCCAGAATGATGTGGGTTTTGGGCTCTTTTTGGCTTTTTGTCTAAGTATTGGCGAGTTTTAGAAATGGCAATAACTTTCGGTCTCCGTATGCTCGGAATCGAGTCCGTCGTTCTAACGCATGTCTCATACCTCTGCGGTCTTTGTGTGTGTGTTTACGTGGCGTCGGAGGCCAGACGATCTGCGTTTTGGATTCTTTTTCGGCTTTTTGCCTAAGTGTTAGCGAGTTTTGCAAACTGGGCGATAACTCGGTATTCGTATGTCAGAATCGAGTCTCGTAAGTTCTAATGTGTGTCTAATTCCTACGCGGTGCTGAGTGTGTGTTTGCGTGGTGTCTGGATGGACGATGCGGGTTTTGGGCTCTTTTTCGGCTTTTTGCTTAAGTGTTGGCGAGTTTTGCAAACTGGGCAATAAATCGGTCTTCGTATGTCGAAATCGAGTCCCGTAAATATTAACGCGTGTCTCATACCTACGTGATGCTGTGTGTGTGTTTGCGTGGCGTCGGGACGGACGATGCGGGTTTTGGATTCTTTTTCGGCTTTTTGCCTAAGTGTTAGCGAGTTTTGCAAACTAGGCGATAACTCGGTCTCCGTATGTTGGAATCGAGTCCCGTAAGTTCTAACGCGTGTCTAATACCTACGTGGTGCTGTGTGTGTATATTTGCGTTGCGTACGGACAGACGATGCTGGTTTTGGGCTCTTTATCGGCCTTTTGCCTAATTATTGGTGAGTTTTGCAAACTGGGCGATAACTCGGTCTCCGTATGTCGGAATCAAGTCCCATAAGTTCTAACGCATGTGTAATACCTCACGCTGATGTTGTGTGTGTGTTTTCGTGGCGTCCGAGACGTCGATGCGGGTTTTGGCTCTTTTTCTTTTTTTTGCCTAAGTGTTGACAAGTTTTGCAAACTAAGCGATAACTTCGGTCTCTGTATATCGGAATTGAGTCCGTAAGTTCTAATGCGTGTCTAATACCTCACGGCGATTGTGCTGTGTGTGTTTATGCGTGGCGTCCGGACGGACGATGCGAGTTTTAGGTTCTTTTTCGGCTTTTTGCTAATTATTGGCGAGATTTACAAATGGGCGATAAATCGGTCTCCAGATATCTGGAATCGAGTCCGTAAGTTCTATCGCGTGTGGTCTAATACCTACGCTGATTACTTTGTGTGTAGCCAGCGTGGCGTCCGGACGGACGATGCGGGTTTTGTGCTCTTTTTCGGCTTTTTACCTTAGTGTTGGCGAGTTTTGCAAACTGGGCGATAACTCGGTCTCCATATGTCGGAATCGAGTCCCTTAAGTTTTAACGCGTGTCTAATACCTATGCGATGTTGTGAGTGTTTTTGTGTGGCGTCCGGACGTACGATGCGGGTTTAGGGCTCTTTTTCGGCCTTTTGCCCAAGTGTTGTAAAGTTTTGCAAAGCAAAGTAGGCGATAACTTCAGATTAAATTATGTTGGAACCGAGTCCGTAACTTCTAGCGCGTCTCTTTACCAACGCTTGATCTTGTGTGTGTTTAACGTGGCGTCTTGACCGGATGATGCGGGTTTTGGGCTCTTTTTCGCTTTTTACCTTAGTGTTGGCGAGTTTTTGCAAAGCTGGCGATAACTTTCGGTCTCCATATGTCCGAATCGAGTCCCTTAAGTTTTAACGCGTGTCTAATACCTACGCGGTGCTGTGAGTGTGTTTGCGTGGCGTCCGAACGGACGATGCGGGTTTTGGGCTCTTTCTCGGCTTTTTGCCTAAGTGTTAGCGAGTTTTGCAAACTAGGCGATAACTCGGTATCCGTATATCAGAATCGAGTCCCGTAAGTTCTAACGCGTGTCTAATACCTACGCGGTGCTCTGTGTGTGTTTGCGTGGCGTCCGGACGGACGATGCGGGTTTGGGTTGTTTTTCGGCTTTTTGCCTAATTATTGGCGAGATTTGCAAACTGGGCGATAAATCGGTCTCCGTATATCGGAATCGAGTCCCGTAAGTTCTATCGCGTGTTCCAATACCTCTGTGTACTTTGTGTGTGTTTGCGTGGCGTCCGGACCCAGACGATCACGGGTTTGTGCTCTTTTTTCGCTTTTTACCTTAGTGTTGGCGAGTTTTGCAAAGCTGGCGATAACTTTCGGTCTCCATATGTCGGAATCGAGTCCCTTAAGTTTTAACGCTGTCTAATACCTCGCGGTCTTTGTGAGTGTGTGTTTGCGTGGCGTCCGAAGGCAGACGATCACGGGTTTGGGCTCTTTCTCGGCTTTTTGGCCAAATTTTTGGCGAGTTTTGCAAACTGGGCGATACTCGGTATCTGTATATCAGAATCGAGTCCCGTAAGTTCTAACGCGTGTCTAATACCTCTGGCGGTCTTTGTGTGTGTGTTGCATGGCGTTGGAGGGACGATCTTGGGTTTTGGGCTCTTTTTCGGCCTTTTGCCTAAGTGTTGGCGAGTTTTGCAAACTGGGCAACAAATCGGTCTCTGTATGTCGGAATTGAGTCCCGTAAGTACTAACGCGTGTCTCATACCTACTCGGTGTTGTGTGTGTGTTTGCATGGCGTCCAGACAGACGATGTGGGTTTTGGATTCTTTTTTGGCTTTTTGCCTAAGTGTTAGTGAGTTTTACAAACTGGGCAATAACTCGGTCTCTGAATGTCAGAATCGAGTCCCGTAAGTTGTAACGCGTGTTGAATACCTACGTGGTCTTTGTGTGTGTGTTTTGCGTGGCGTCCGGATGAGCGATGCGGGTTTTGGGCTCTTTTTCGACTTTTTGCCCAAGTGTTGGCGACTTTTTTGCAAGGCGGGCGATAACTTCGATCTCCGTGTGTTTAATCGAGTCCCGTAAGTTCTAACGCATGTCTAATAACTACGTGGTACTGTGTATGTGTCTGCGTCGATCCGGACGTACGATGCGGGTTTAGGGCTCTTTTTCAGCCTTTTGCCCAAGTGTTGTTTAGTTTTGCAAACTGGGCGATAACTCGGTCTCCGTATGTTGGAATCGAGTCCCGTAAGTTCGAACGCATGTCTAATACCTTCGTGGTCTTTGTATTGTGCGTGTGTTTGCGTAGGCGTTTGACGAGACGATCTTTGGTTTTGGGCCCTTTTACAGACCTTTTGCCTTAGTATTGGCGAGTTTTGCAAAGCGGGAAATAACTTCGGTCTCTCGTATGTCGAAATCGAGTCCGTAATTTCTAATGCGTGTTTAATACCTACGCGGTGCTCTATGTGTGTTTGCGTGGCTTCCGGACCCGACGATCTGGGTTTGGGTTCTTTTCGGCTTTTGCCTAATTATTGGCGAGATTTGCAAAGCGGGTGATAAATCGGTCTCCGTATATCGGAATCGAGTCAAAGTAAGTTCTATCGCTGTCAAATACTTACGCGATCTTTGTGTGTGTGTTTGGCGTAAGCGTCTGAATGAGACGATGCGGGTTTTGGGCTCTTTTGGCTTTTTGCCTAAGTGTTGGCGAGTTTTGCAAGTAGGCAATAAATTGAGTCTTCATTATGTCCGGAATCGAGTCCCGTAAGTTCTAACGCGTGTCTCATAGCTACAGCGATGCTATGTGTGTGTTTAGTGGCGTCGGAATGAGACGATCTTTGGTTTTGGATTCTTTTTACGGCTTTTGCTTAAGTGTGAGCGAGTTTTACAAATTAAGCGATAACTTCGGTCTCCGTATGTCGAATCGAGTCCGTAAGTTCTAACGCATGTCTAATGCCTTCCTTACGGTCTTTGTGTGTGCGTGTGTTTTGCGTGGCGTTGAATGATGAACAATCTTTGGTTTTGGCCCTTTTTCTGACCTTTTGCCTTAAGTATTGGCGAGTTTTGCAAAGCGGGCAATAACTTTGGTCTCTGTATGTCAAAATCGAGTCCCGTAATTTCTAATGCGTGTCAATACCTCACAGTGGTCTTTGTGTATGTGTTTAGGTGGAGTCCGGATGTCACGATCTTGGGTTTAGGGCTCTTTTGACCTTTTGCCCAAGTGTTGTTCAATTTGCAAAGCTGGCGATAACTTTTGATGATTCGTATTTTGGAATCGAGTCTCGTAACTTCTAACGCGTGTCTTTTACAAATGCTGATCTTGTGTGTGTGTGTGTGTTTGCATTACGTCCGACCAGACGATTCGGGTTTTAGGCTCTTTTTGGCTTTTTACCTAAGTGTTGGCGAGTTTTGCAAAGCTGGGCCGATTACTTCCTCTCCGTATGTCGTCCGAGTCCGTAAGTTTTAACGCGTGTCTAATACCTACGCGGTGCTGTGTATGTGTTTTCGTGGCATCCGGACGGACGATGCGGGTTTTGGGCTATTTTTTGGCTTTTTACCTTAGTATTGGGGAGTTTTGCAAAATAGGCGATAACTCGGTCTCCGTATGTTAGAATCAAGTCCCGTAAATTCTAATGCATGTTTAATACCTACGCGGTGATGTGTGTGTGTTTGCGTGGCGTCGGACCAGACGATCACGGGGTTTTGGGCTCTTTTTCGACTTTTTGCCTAAGTGTTGGCGAGTTTTGCAAACTGGGCGATAAATCGGTCTCCGTATGTCGAATCGAGTCCGTAAGTTCTAACATCGTATCTAATACCTACGCGGTGATGTGTGTGTTTGCTTGGCGTCCGGACGGACGATGCGGGTTTTAGGCCCTTTTTTTCGCTTTTTCTTAAGTGTTATTGAGTTTTACAAACTGAAGCGATAACTTTCGGTCTTCGTATGTCGAATCGAGTCTCGTAAGTTCTAACGCATGTCTAATACCTACTACGGTCTTTGTGTGTGTAGTTTGTGTGGGCGTCCGGAAGAACGTCTTTAGTTTAGGCTATTTTTTATCTTTTTACCAAAGTGTTGGCGAGTTTTGCAACTGTCGATAACTTCGGTCTCGTGTATATCGGAATCGACTCCCTTAAGTTCTAACGCGTGTCTCAATACCTACACGGTCTTTGTGTGTAATGTTTAAGTGGCGTCCGGACCAGACGATGCGGGTTTAGGCTCTTTTTCACTTTTTACCTAAGTGTTAGTAAGTTTTGCAAACCGGGGATAACTTCAGTATCCATATGCTCGAATCGAGTCCGTAAGTTCTAATCGTGTCTAATACCCACGCTAGCGGTCGTGTGTGTGTTTTGCGTGGCGTCCGAGACGGACGATCGCGGTTTGGGCTCTTTTGGCTTTTACCTAAGTGTTAGCGAGTTTTGCAACCTGGCGATAACTTCGGTCTTCGTATGTCGGAATCGAGTCACGTAAGTTCTAACGCTGTCTAATACCCACTGCGATCTTGTGTATGTATTTTGTATGGCGTCCGGACCCTGGCGATCTTTGGTTTTGGGCTCTTTTGGCTTTTTACCAAAGTGTTGGCGAGTTTTGCAAACTAGCGATAACTTCGGTGTCCGTATATTGAATCGAGTCCCTTAAGTTCTAACGTGTCTAATACCTCACGGTGCTTGCTGCGTAATGTTTTGCGTGGCGTCCGAGAGCAGACGTCACGGGTTTTGGGCTCTTTTTCGGCTTTTTGCCTAAGTGTTAGTGAGTTTTGCAAACTAGGCGATAACTCGGTATCCGTATGTCAGAATCTAGTCCCGTAAGTTCTAACGCCTTTGCTAATACCTGCGGTCTTTGTGTGTGTGTGTTTGCGTGGGCGTCCGAATGAACGATGCGGGTTTTGGGCTATTTTTTGGCTTTTTGCCTAAGTATTGGCGAGTTTTGCAAACTGGACAATAACTCGGTCTCCGTATGTCAGAATCGAGTCCTGTAAGTTCAAATGCGTGTCTCATAGCTACGCGGTGCTGTGTGTGTGTTTTCGTGGCGTCCGGACGGACGATGCGGGTTTTGAGCTCTTTTTCGGCTTTTTGCCCAAGTGTTGGCGAGTTTTGCAAACTGGGCAATAAATCGGTCTTCGATATCGTCGAATCGAGTCCGTAAGTTCTAAACGCTGTTCAATACCTACAGCGGTCTTTGTGTGTGTATGTTACCATGGAGTCCTGGACGGACGATCGCGGGTTTTGGATTCTTTTTCGGCTTTTTACCTAAGTGTTGGCCAGTTTAGCAAACTGGGCGATAAATCGATCTCCGTATGTCGAATCGAGTCCGTAAGTTCTAACACGTGTCTCAATACCTCTGGCAGATGTGTGTGTTTGGCTTGGCGTCCGGACGGACGATGCGGGTTTTGGGCCCTTTTGACTTTTTGCCTAAGTGTTGTTGAGTTTTGCAAACTTGGAGATAACTCGGTCTTCGTATGTCGGAATCGAGTCCCGTAAGTTCTAACGCGTGTCTAATACCTACGGTCTTTGTGTGTGTGTGTTTGTGTGGCGTCCGGACGGACGATGCTGGTTTTGGGCTCTTTTAGCTTTTTACCAAAGTGTTGGCGAGTTTTGCAAACTAGGCGATAACTCGGTCTCCGTATGTCGGAATCGAGTCCCTTAAGTTCTAACGCGTGTCTAATACCTACGGTGTTGTGTGTGTGTTTGCATGGCGTCCGAACGTACGATGCAGTTTTAGGGCTCTTTTTCGGCCTTCTGCCTAAATGTTGTTGAGTTTTGAAAACTGGGTTATAACTCGGTCTCCGTATATTAGAATCGAATCCCGTAAGTTATAATGCGTGTCTAATACCTCTAGCGATTACTTTCGTGTGTGTGTGTTTGCGTGGCGGCAAAGCCAGACGATCTGGGTTTTGGGCTCTTTTTCGGCTTTTACCTAAGTGTTGGCGAGTTTTGCAAAGCTGGGCGATAACTTTGCGGTCTCCGTATGCTCAATCGAGTCCCAGTAAGTTTTAACGCGTGTCCCACATAACTACACGGAGCTTTTTGCTTAAGTGTTAGCGAGTTTTGCAAAGCGGGCGATAACTCGGTATCAAGTATGTCGAATTGAGTCCCATAAGTTCTAACGCGTGTTCAATACCTCTGTGGTCTTTGTGTGTGTTTTCTTGTCCGGACGAATGATGTGGGTTTTGGGCTCTTTTTGGCTTTTTGTCTAAGTATTGGCGAGTTTTAGAACCTGGCAATAACTTTCGATCTCCGTATGTCTCCGAATCGAGTCCCTTAAGTTCTAACGCGTGTCTCATACCTACGCGGTGCTGTGTGTGTGTTTCCGTGGCGTCCGGACGGACGATGCGGGTTTTGGATTCTTTTTTGGCTTTTTGCCTAAGTGTTAGCGAGTTTTGCAAACTGGGCGATAACTCGGTATCCGTATGTCGGAATCGAGTCCCGTAAGTTCTAATGCGTGTCTAATACCTCACGCCAGCTTTGAGTGTGTGTTTAACGTGCGCGTCTGGGCGAGACGATCACGGTTTTGGGCTCTTTTTCACTTGTTGCCAAAGTGTTTCGAGAGTTTTGCAAAGCCCAGAAGCAATAATCGGTCTTCGTATGTCGGAATCGAGTCCGTAAATATTAACGCGTGTCTCATACCTCACGCCAGGTCTTTGTTTGTGTGTTTAAATGGCGTCGGGACCCAGACGATCACGGTTTTGGATTCTTTTTACTTTTTGCCTAAGTGTTATAAAGTTTTGAATACTAGGCGATAACTTTCGGTCTCCGTATGTTGGAATCGAGTCCGTAAGTTCTAACGCGTGTCTAATACCTACGATGGTCTTGTGTGTGTATGTTTTGCGTTGGCGTCCGGACAGAATGATGCTCGTTTTGGGTTCTTTTTCGACCTTTTTGCCTAATTATTGGCGAGTTTTGCAAATTGGGCGATAACTTCGGTCTCCGTATGTCGGAATCAAGTCCCATAAGTTCTAACGCATGTGTAATACCTACGCGGTGTTGTGTGTGTGTTTGCATGGCGTCCGGACGTACGATGCGGGTTTTTGGCTCTTTTTCGGCTTTTTGCCTAAGTGTTGACAAGTTTTACAAACTGGGCGATAACTCGGTCTCCATATGTCGGAATCGAGTCCCTTAAGTTTTAACGCATGTATAATACACCTCACAGCGGTCTTGTGAGTGTGTTTTTCGTGGCGTCCGAATCAGACGATCACGGTTTTAGCACTTTTTTTACGGCTTTTTGCCTAAGTGTTAGCGAGTTTTGCAAACTGGGTGGTAACTCGGTCTCCGTATGTCAGAATCGAGTCCCGTAAGTTCTAACGCGTGTCTAATACCTACGTGGTGCTATGTGTGTTTGCGTGGCGTTCGGACAGACGCTGCTGGTTTTGGGCTCTTTTTCGGCCTTTTGCCTAAGTGTTGGCGAGTTTTGCAAACTGGGCAACAAATCGGTCTCTGTATGTCGGAATTGAGTCCCATAAGTTCTATTGCGTGTCTCATACCTACGCGGTGCTCTGTGTGTGTTTGCGTGGCGTCCAGACGGACGATGTGGGTTTTGGATTCTTTTTCGACTTTTTGCCCAAGTGTTAGTGAGTTTTGCAAACTGGGCGATAACTCGGTCTCTGAATGTCAGAATCGAGTCCCGTAAGTTATAACGCGTGTTTAATACCTCGTGGTGTTGTGTGTGAGTTTGCGTGGCGTTCTCGAATCGGACGATCACGGTTTGGGCCCCTTTTTCGCTTTTTTTGCCTAAATGTTAGCGAGATTTGCAAACTGGGCGATAACTCGGTATCTGTATATCAGAATCGAGTCCCGTAAGTTCTAACGCTGTGGTCTAATACCTACGCGGTGCTTTGTGTGTGTTTGCGTGGCGTTCGAACAGACGATGCGGATTTTGGCTCTTTTTTGGCTTTTTGCCTAAGTATTGGCGAGTTTTGCAAACTGGACAATAACTCGGTCTCCGTATGTCAGAATCGAGTACCGTAAGTTCAAATGCGTGTCTCATAGCTACTGGCGGTCTTTGTATGTAATGTGTTTCATGACGTCAAAGTGAGACGATGCGAGTTTTGGGTTCTTTTTCGGCTTTTTGCCCAAGTGTTGGCGAGTTTTGCAAACTGGGCAATAAATCGGTCTTCGTATGTCAGAATCGAGTCCCGTAAGTTCTAACGCGTGTCTAATACCTACGCGGTCTTTGTGTGTTTGTTTCCGTGGCGTCCGGACGGACGATGCGGGTTTTGGATTCTTTTTTGCGCTTTTTACCTAAGTGTTAGCGAGTTTTGCAAATTGGGCGATAACTCGGTATCCATATGTCGTAATCGAGTCCCGTAAGTTCTAACGTGTCTAATACCTACGATTGGTCTTGTAGTGTTTGCTTGGCGTCCGGAGGACAGACGATGCGGTTTTAGGCCCTTTTTCGCTTTTTTACTGAAAGTGTTGTTGAGTTTTGCAAAGTGGCGATAACTTTCGGTCTTCGTATGTGTGAAATCGAGTCCGTAAGTTCTAACAGCGTGTCTAATACCTCACGCGGTCTTGTGTGTTAATGTTTTGTGTGGGCGTCCGGACGAGACGATCTTTGTTTTGGGCTCTTTTTTAGCTTTTTACCAAAGTGTTGGCGAGTTTTGCAAACTAGGCGATAACTCGGTCTCCGTATGTCAGAATCGAGTCCCTTAAGTTCTAACGCGTGTCTAATAGCTACGCGGTGTTTTGTGTATGTTTGCGTGGCGTCCGAACATACGATGCAGTTTTAGGGCTCTTTTTCGGCCTTTTGCCTAAGTGTTGTTGAGTTTTGCAAACTGGGCTATAACTCGGTCTCCGTATATTAGAATCGAGTCCCGTAAGTTATAACGCGTGTCTAATACCTACGCAGTGCTCTGTGTGTGTGTGTGTTTGCGTGGCGTCAGGACGGACGATGCGGGTTTTGGGCTCTTTTTCGGCTTTCTTACCTAAGTGTTGGCGAGTTTTGCAAACTGGGCGATAACTCGGTCTTCGTATGTCGGAATCGAGTCCCGTAAGTTTTAACGCGTGTCTAATAACTACGCGGAGCTTTTTGCCTAAGTGTTAGTGAGTTTTGCAAACTGGGCGATAACTCGGTATCCGTATGTCAAAATCGAGTCCCATAAGTTCTAACGCGTGTCTAATACCTACGCGGTGCTGTGTGTGTGTTTTCGTGGCGTCCGGACAGACAATGTGGGTTTTGGGCTCTTTTTTGGCTTTTTGTCTAAGTATTGGCGAGTTTTAGAAACTGGGCAATAACTCGGTCTCTGTATGTAGAATCGAGTCCGTCACGCGTTCTAACGCATGTCTAAATACCTACGGCGGTCTTTGTGTGTGTTTTTCGTGGCGTCGGGGCCAGACGATGCGGGTTTTGGATTATTTTTCGGCTTTTTGCCTAAGTGTTAGCGAGTTTTGCAAACTGGGCGATAACTCGGTATTCGTATGTCGAATCGAGTCTCGTAAGTTCTAATGTGTGTTCAATACCTCTGCGGTCTTTGAGTGTGTGTTTGCGTGGTGTCGGATGGACGATCACGGGTTTTGGGCTCTTTTCTGCTTTTTTGCTAACTGTTGGCGAGTTTACAACCGGGCAATAAATCGGTCTTCGTATGTCGAATCGAGTCCCGTAAATATTAACGCGTGTCTCATACCTACGTGATGCTGTGTGTGTGTGTTTTGCGTGGCGTCGGGACGGACGATGCGGGTTTTGGATTCTTTTTCGGCTTTTTGCCTAAGTGTTAGCGAGTTTTGCAAACTAGGCGATAACTCGGTCTCCGTATGTTGGAATCGAGTCCCGTAAGTTCTAACGCGTGTCTAATACCTACGTGGTGCTGTGTGTGTATGTTTGCGTTGCGTCCGGACAGACGATGCTGGTTTTGGGCTCTTTTTCGGCCTTTTGCCTAATTATTGGTGAGTTTTGCAAACTGGGCGATAACTCGGTCTCCGTATGTCGGAATCAAGTCCCATAAGTTCTAACGCATGTGTAATACCTACGCGGTGTTGTGTGTGTGTTTGCGTGGCGTCCGGACGTACGATGCGGGTTTTTGGCTCTTTTTCGGCTTTTTGCCTAAGTGTTGACAAGTTTTGCAAACTAGGCGATAACTCGGTCTCTGTATATCGGAATTGAGTCCCGTAAGTTCTAATCGTGTCTCAATACCTCACGCCGATTGCTCGTGTGTGTGTTTGTGTATATCCGGACCAGACGATGCGGAGTTTGGGTTGTTTTTCGGCTTTTTGCCTAATTATTGGCGTAGATTTGCAACCGGCGATAAATCGGTCTCGATATCGGAATCGAGTCCGTGTAAGTTCTATCGCGCGTCTAAATACCTCACGCGGTACTTTGTGTAACGTTTGCGTGGCGTCCGGACGGACGATCACGGGTTTATGCTCTTTTTGACTTTTTACCTTAGTGTTGGCGAGTTTTGCAACCGGGCGATAACTTTCGATCTCCATATGTCTAATCGAGTCCCTTAAGTTTTAACGCGTGTCTAATACCTATGCGATGTTGTGAGTGTGTTTGCGTGGCGTCCGGACGTACGATGCGGGTTTAGGGCTCTTTTTCGGCCTTTTGCCCAAGTGTTGTAAAGTTTTGCAAACTGGGCGATAACTCGGTATTCGTATGTTGGAACCGAGTCCCGTAACTTCTAACGCGTGTCTTTTACCAACGCAGTACTGTGTGTGTTTGCGTGGCGTGCGGACGGATGATGCGGGTTTTGGGCTCTTTTTCGGCTTTTTACCTTAGTGTTGGCGAGTTTTGCAAACTGGGCGATAACTCGGTCTCCATATGTCGGAATCGAGTCCCTTAAGTTTTAACGCGTGTCTAATACCTACGCGGTGCTGTGAGTGTGTTTGCGTGGCGTCCGAACGGACGATGCGGGTTTTGGGCTCTTTCTCGGCTTTTTGCCTAAGTGTTAGCGAGTTTTGCAAACCAGCGATAACTTCGAGTATCCGTGATATCGAATCGAGTCCCGTAAGTTCTAACGCTGTCTAATACCCACGCGGTCTTTGTGTGTGTGTTTGCATGGCGTTCGGAGGACGATCTTGGGTTTTGGGCTCTTTTTTGACGCCTTTTGCCTAAGTGTTGGCGAGTTTTTGCAAACCGGGCAACAAATGGATCTCTGATGTGAATTGAGTCCCGTAAGTACTAACGCGTGTCTCATACCTACTCGGTGTTGTGTGTGTGTTTGCATGGCGTCCAGACGGACGATGTGGGTTTTGGATTCTTTTTTGGCTTTTTGCCTAAGTGTTAGTGTGTTTTGTAAACTGGGCAATAACTCGGTCTCTGAATGTCAGAATCGAGTCCCGTAAGTTGTAACGCGTGTTGAATACCTACGTGGTGCTGTGTGTGTGTTTGCGTGGCGTCCGGACAGACGATGCGGGTTTTGGGCTCTTTTTCGACTTTTTGCCCAAGTGTTGGCGACTTTTGCAAACTGGGCGATAACTCGGTCTCCGTATGTCGGAATCGAGTCCCGTAAGTTCTAACGCATGTCTAATAACTACGTGGTGCTGTGTATGTGTCTGCGTCGATCCGGGACGTCATCTTGGAGTTTAGGGCTCTTTTTGACCTTTTGCCCAAGTGTTGTTTAGTTTTGCAAACTGGGCGATAACTCGGTCTCCGTATATTGGAATCGAGTCCCGTAAGTTCGAACGCATGTCTAATACCTTCGTGGTGCTGTGTGTGCGTGTGTTTGCGTGGCGTTTGGACAGACGATGCTGGTTTTGGGCCCTTTTTCGGCCTTTTGCCTTAGTATTGGCGAGTTTTGCAAACTGGGCAATAACTCGGTCTCTGTATGTCAAAATCGAGTCCCGTAATTTCTAATGCGTGTCTAATACCTACGCGGTGCTGTGTATGTGTTTGCGTGGAGTCCGGATGTACGATGCGGGTTTAGGGCTCTTTTTGACCTTTTGCCCAAGTGTTGTTCAATTTTGCAACCCAGGCGATAACTTTCAGATTCGTATTTTGGAATCGAGTCTCGTAACTTCTAACGCGTGTCTTTTACCAATGCGATCTTTGTGTGTGTGTGTGTTTGCATTGCGTCCGGACCAGACGATTCGGGTTTTGGGCTCTTTTTTTCGCTTTTACCTAAGTGTTGGCGAAGTTTTGCAACCCGGATCGATTACTCGGTCTCCGTGTATGTCGAATCGAGTCCCGTAAGTTTTAACGCTGTCTAATACCCACGCCTTGGTCGTGTATGTGTTTTAAGTGGCATCCGGACCTGACGATCGCGTTTTGGGCTATTTTTTGGCTTTTTACCTTAGTATTGGGGAGTTTTGCAAAATAGGCGATAACTCGGTCTCCGTATGTTAGAATCAAGTCCCGTAAATTCTAATGCATGTTTAATACCTACGCGGTGCTCTATGTGTGTTTGCGTGGCTTCCGGACGGACGATGCGGGTTTGGGTTCTTTTTCGGCTTTTTGCCTAATTATTGGCGAGATTTACAAACTGGGTGATAAATCGGTCTCCGTATATCGGAATCGAGTCCCGTAAGTTCTATCGCGTGTCAAATACTTACAGCGATCTTTGTGTGTGTGTTTCGCGTAAGCGTCTGGATGAGGGCGATCGCGGGTTTGGGCTCTTTTTGGCTTTTTGCCTAAGTGTTGGCGAGTTTACCAACCGGCAATAAATTGGTCTTCGTATGTCGAATTCAGTCCCGTAAGTTCTTACGTCTCGTATAATAGCTACGCGGTGCTGTGTGTGTGTTTGTGGGGCCGCGGCACGGACGATGTTGGTTTTGGATTCTTTTTTGGCTTTTTGCCTAAGTGTGGCGAAGTTTTACAAATTAAAGCGATAACTTCGGTCTCCGTATGTCAGAATCGAGTCCCGTAAGTTCTAACGCATGTCTAATGCCTTCGTGGTGCTGTGTGTGCGTGTGTTTGCGTGGCGTTTGGACAGACGATGCTGGTTTTGGGCCCTTTTTCGGCCTTTTGCCTTAGTATTGGCGAGTTTTGCAAACTGGGCAATAACTCGGTCTCTGTATGTCAAAATCGAGTCCCGTAATTTCTAATGCGTGTCTAATACCTACGCGGTGCTGTGTATGTGTTTGCGTGGAGTCCGGATGTACGATGCGGGTTTAGGGCTCTTTTTCGGCCTTTTGCCCAAGTGTTGTTCAATTTTGCAAACTGGGCGATAACTCGGTATTCGTATTTTGGAATCGAGTCTCGTAACTTCTAACGCGTGTCTTTTACCAACGCAGTACTGTGTGTGTGTGTGTTTGCATTGCGTCCGGACGGACGATGCTGGTTTTGGATTCTTTTTCGGCTTTTTGCCTAAGTGTGAGCGAGTTTTACAAATTAGGCGATAACTCGGTCTCCGTATGTCAGAATCGAGTCCCGTAAGTTCTAACGCATGTCTAATGCCTTCGTGGTCTTTGTGTGTGCGCGTGTTTTTGCGTGGCGTTTGAATGACGATCTTTGGTTTTAGGCCCTTTTTCTACTTTTGCCTTAGTATTGGCGAGTTTTGCAAACTGGGAAATAACTCGGTCTCTGTATGTCAGAATCGAGTCCCGTAATTTCTAATGCGTGTCTAATACCTACGCGGTGCTCTGTGTGTGTTTGCGTGGCTTCCGGACGGACGATGCGGGTTTGGGTTCTTTTTCGCTTTTTGCCCAATTATTGGCGAGATTTACAAATGGGCGATAAATCTGGTCTCCGTGCTCTCTAATCGAGTCCCGTAAGTTCTATCGCGTGTCAAATACCTCTGGCGATCTTTGTGTGTGTGTGTTTGCGTAAGCGTCCGGACCAGACGATCGCGGGTTTTGGGCTCTTTTGGCTTTTTGCATAAGTGTTGGCGAGTTTTACAAAGCGGGCAATAAATTGGTCTTCGTATGCCGGAATCGAGTCCGTAAGTTCTAGCAGCGTGTCTCATAGCCTTTCTGCTGATCTTGTGTGTGTGTTCGCGTGGGAGTGGGGCCAGACGATCTTTGGTTTTGGATTCTTTTTCGGCTTTTTGCCTAAGTGTGAGCGAGTTTTGCAAATTAGGCGATAACTCGGTCTCCGTATGTCAGAATCGAGTCCCGTAAGTTCTAACGCATGTCTAATACCTTCGTGGTGTCGTGCGGCGTGTGTTTGCGTATGCGTTTGGACGAGACGATCTTTGGTTTTGGGCCTTTTTCTACCTTTTGCCTTAGTATTGCGTAGTTTTGCAAAGCGGGGCAATAACTTCGATCTCTGTATGTCAAAATCGAGTCCGTAATTTCTAATGCGTGTATCAATACCTCACGCGGTCTTGTGTATGTGTTTGCGTGGAGTCCTGGATGTACGATGCGGGTTTAGGGCTCTTTTTGACCTTTTGCCCAAGTGTTGTTCAATTTTGCAAAGCTGGCGATAACTTCGTGATTCGTATTTTGGAATCGAGTCTCAGTAACTTCTAACGCGTGTCTTTTACCAATGCAAGATCTTGTGTGTGTGTGTTGCATTGCGTCCGGACCAGACGATTCGGGTTTAGGCTCTTTTTGGCTTTTACCTAAGTGTTGGCGAGTTTTGCAAACTAGACGATTACTCGGTCTCCGTATGTCAGAATCGAGTCCCGTAAGTTTTAACGCGTGTCTAATACCTACGCGGTCTTTGTGTATGTGTTTTAAAGTAGCATCCGGACCCAGACGATCACGGGTTTTGGGCTATTTTTGGCTTTTACCTTAGTATATGGGAGTTTTGCAAAATAAGCGATAACTTTCGGTCTCAAGTATGTTAGAATCAAGTCCCGTAAATTCTAATGCATGTTTAATACCTACGCGGTGATGTGTGTGTGTTTGCGTGGCGTCCGGACGGACGATGCGGGTTTTGGGCTCTTTTTCGACTTTTTGCCTAAGTGTTGGCGAGTTTTGCAAACTGGGCGATAAATCGGTCTCCGTATGTCGAATCGAGTCCCGTAAGTTCTAACACGTATCTAATACCTACGCGGTGATGTGTGTGTTTGCTTGGCGTCCGGACGGACGATGCGGGTTTTGGGCCCTTTTTCGCTTTTTGCCTAAGTGTTGTTGAGTTTTTACAAAGCGGGCGATAACTTTCGGTCTTCGTATGTCTGAATCGAGTCTCGTAAGTTCTAACGCATGTCTAATACCTACACGGTGCTGTGTGTGTGTTTGTGTGGCGTCCGGAAGGACGATCTTTGATTTTGGGCTATTTTTATCTTTTACCAAAGTGTTGGCGAGTTTTACAACTTGTCGATAACTTTCGGTCTCCGTCATGTCGGAATCGACTCCCTTAAGTTCTAAGCGCTGTCTAATACCTACAGCGGTCTTTGTGTGTGTGTTTGCGTGGCGTCCGGACCAGACGATGCACGGGTTTTGAGCTCTTTTTCCGACTTTTTTACCTAAGTGTTAGCAAGTTTTGCAAGCGGGGGGATAACTTTCAGTATCCATATGTCTCGGAATCGAGTCCCGTAAGTTCTAATCGTGTCTAATACCTCTCTGTCTTAGTGTGTGTGTGTTTGCGTGGCGTCAGGGGACGACGATCACGGG
This sequence comes from Panax ginseng, assembly GCA_020205605.1. NCBI lineage: Eukaryota > Viridiplantae > Streptophyta > Magnoliopsida > Apiales > Araliaceae > Panax > Panax ginseng. The sequence continues at coordinate 54,720,048 of CM035150.1, forward strand.
TTTAGGCTCTTTTGGCTTTTTACCTAAGTGTTAGCGAGTTTTGCAACCGGGCGATAACTTTCGGTCTTCGTATGTCTAATCGAGTCACGTAAGTTCTAACGCGTGTCTAATACCTCTGTGATCTTGTGTGTGTATTTGTATAGGCGTCCGGACGGACGATCTTGGTTTAGGCTCTTTTTGGCTTTTTACCAAAGTGTTGGCGAGTTTTGCAAACTAAGCGATAACTTCGATGTCCAGTATATTGAATCGAGTCCCTTAAGTTCTAACGGCGTGTCTAATACCTCACGCGGTGCTCTGTAGTGTGTGTTTCGCGTGGCGTCCGAGCGGACGATCACGGGTTTGGGGCTCTTTTAGGCTTTTTGCACAAGTGTTAGTGAGTTTTGCAAACTAAGCGATAACTCGGTATCCATATGTCAGAATCTAGTCCCGTAAGTTCTAACGCCTGTCTAATACCTACACGGTGCTGTGTGTGTGTTTGCGTGGCGTCCAGACAGACGATGCGGGTTTTGGGCTATTTTTTAGCTTTTTGCCTAAGTATTGGCGAGTTTTGCAAACCGGAAAATAACTTCGGTCTCCGTATGTCGAATCGAGTCTCAGTAAGTTCAAATCGTGTCTCATAGCTACAGCGGTGTTGTGTGTGTGTTTTTAAATGGCGTCCGGACGGACGTCGCGGGTTTTTGTTCTTTTTCGCTTTTTGCCCAAGTATTGGCGAGTTTTACAAAGCTGGGCAATAAATGGAATCTTCGTCGATATCGAATCGAGTCCTGTAAGTTCTAACGCGTGTTCAATACCTCGCGGTCTTTGTGTGTGTGTTTACGTGGAGTCCCGGGACGGACGATGCGGGTTTTGGATTCTTTTTTTCGCTTTTTACCTAAGTGTTGGCGGTTTAGCAAATCTGAGGCGATAAATCGATCTCCGTATGTCGAAATCGAGTCCCGTAAGTTCTAACATGTGTCTAATACCTCTGCAGATCTTGTGTGTGTTTGCTTGTTGTCGGGACCAGACGATGCGGGTTTTGGGGCCTTTTCGCTTTTTGCCCAAAGTGTTGTTGAGTTTTGCAAACCTGGGGATAACTCGGTCTTCGTATGTCGAATCGAGTCCCGTAAGTTCTAACAACGTGTCTAATACCTACAGTCTTTGTGTGTGTGTTTGTGTGGGCGTCCGGACGGGACGTCTTTGGTTTAGGGCTCTTTTTAGCTTTTTACCAAAGTGTTGGCGAGTTTTGCAAACTAGGTGATAACTCGGTCTCCGTATGTCGGAATCGAGTCCCTTAAGTTCTAACGCGTGTCTAATACCTACGCGGTGTTGTGTGTGTGTTTGCATGGGCGTCCGAGCGTCGATGCACGGTTTTTAGGCTCTTTTACGGCCTATACATGCTAAATGTTGTTGAGTTTTGAAAAGCGGGGTTATAACTTTCGGTCTCCGTATATTAGAATCAAATCCGTAAGTTATAATGCGTGTCTAATACCTATCACGATTTTTTCTGTGTGTGTGTGTGTTTGCGTGGCGGCAAGGCCAGACGATCTGGTTTTGGGCTCTTTTTGGCTTTTTACCTAAGTGTTGGCGAGTTTTGCAAACTGGGCGATAACTCGGTCTCCGTATGTCGGAATCGAGTCCCGTAAGTTTTAACGCGTCTCTAATATCTACGCGGAGCTTTGTTTAAGTGTTAGCGAGTTTTGCAAAGCGGGCGATAACTTCGGTATCCGTATGTCGAAATCGAGTCCCATAAGTTCTAACGTGTATCAATACCTCTGTGGTCTTTGTGTGTGTGTTTTCTTGGCGTCCGGACAGACAATGTGGGTTTTGGGCTCTTTTTTGGCTTTTTGTCTAAGTGTTGGCGAGTTTTAGAAATTGGGCAATAACTCGGTCTCCGTATGTCGGAATCGAGTCCCGTACGTTCTAACGCATGTCTCATACCTCTGGCGGTCTTTGTGTGTGTGTTTACGTGGGCGTCGGGACCGGACGATGCGGTTTTGGATTCTTTTTTGGCTTTTTGCCTAAGTGTTAGCGAGTTTTGCAAACTGGGCGATAACTCGGTATCCGTATGTCGGAATCGAGTCCCGTAAGTTCTAATGTGTGTCTAATACCTCACGCGGTCTTTGAGTGTGTGTTTCATGGGCGTAGCGTCTGGGCCAGACGATCACGGTTTTGGGCTCTTTTTGGCTTGTTGCCAAAGTGTTTTATGAAGTTTTGCAACCCAGGCAATCATCGGTCTTCGTATGTCGGAATCGAGTCCGTAAATATTAACGCGTGTCTCATACCCTCAGTGGTCTTTTTGTGTGTGTTTAATGTGGCGTCGGGATGGACGATCACGGGTTTTGGATTCTTTTTCGACTTTTTACCTAAGTGTTAGCAAGTTTTGAATCTAGGCGATAACGTACTTTCGGTCTCCGTATGTTGGAATCGAGTCCGTAAGTTCTAACGCGTCTAATACCTCGTGGTCTTAGTGTGTGTATGTTTTGCGTTAACGTCCGGACAGACGATGCTCGTTTTGGGTTCTTTTTCGACCTTTGCCTAATTATTGGCGAGTTTTGCAAATTAAGCGATAACTTTCGGTCTCCGTATGTGAATCAAGTCCCATAAGTTCTAACACATGTATAATACCTCTACGCGCGTTGTGTGTGTGTGTTTTGCGTAAGCGTCCGGACGTCACGATGCGGTTTTTGGCTCTTTTTCGGCTTTTTGCCTAAGTGTTGACAAGTTTTACAAAGCTGGCGTAACTTTCGGTCTCCATATGCTCGAATCGAGTCCCTTAAGTTTTAACGCATGTAATAATACCTACTGCAGGTCTTTGTGAGTGTGTTTTAAATGGCGTCCGAATCAGACGATGCGGGGTTTAGGCACTTTTTCGCTTTTTGCCTAAGTGTTAGCGAGTTTTGCAAACCAGGTGGTAACTTTCGGTCTCCGTGTGTCGAAATCGAGTCCGTAAGTTCTAACGCGTGTCTAATACCTACGTGGTGCTATGTGTGTTTGCGTGGCGTTCGGACAGACGCTGCTGGTTTTGGGCTCTTTTTCGGCCTTTTGCCTAAGTGTTGGCGAGTTTTGCAAACTGGGCAACAAATCGGTCTCTGTATGTCGGAATTGAGTCCCATAAGTTCTATTGCGTGTCTCATACCTCTGCGATTGCTACTGTGTGTGTGTGTTTGCGTGGGCGTCGAACGGACGATGTGGGTTTTGGATTCTTTTTCGACTTTTTGCCCAAGTGTTAGTGAGTTTTGCAAACTGGGCGATAACTCGGTCTCTGAATGTCAGAATCGAGTCCCGTAAGTTGTAACGCGTGTTTAATACCTACGTGGTGTTGTGTGTGAGTTTGCGTGGCGTTCGAACGGACGATGCGGGGTTTGGGCCCTTTTTCGGCTTTTTGCCTAAATGTTAGCGAGATTTGCAAATCTGGCGATAACTTTCGGTATCATATATCGGAATCGAGTCCCGTAAGTTCTAACGTGTCTAATACCTCATAGCGGTGCTTTGTGTGTGTTTGCGTGGCGTTCGAGCAGAGGCGATCTTGATTTTGGCTCTTTTGGCTTTTTGCTGAAGTATTGGCGAGTTTTACCAAGCGGACAATAACTTTCGGTCTCCGTATGTCGAGATCGAGTACCGTAAGTTCAAATCGTGTCTCATAGCTACGCGGTGCTGTGTGTGTGTTTTCATGACGTCCGGGCGGACGATGCGAGTTTTGGGTTCTTTTTGGCTTTTTGCCCAGTGTTGGCGAGTTTTGCAAATTTGGGCAATAAATCGGTCTTCGTATGTCGAATCGAGTCCGTAAGTTCTAACGTGTCCTAATACCTACAGCGGTCTTTATGTGTTTGTTTAGTGGCGTCCGGACGGACGATCGGGTTTTGATTCTTTTGACTTTTTACCTAAGTGTTAGCGAGTTTTGCAAATTAGGCGATAACTTCCGGAATCCATATGTCGTAATCGAGTCCGTAAGTTCTAACGCGTCTAATACCTCGTGGTCTTGTGTGTGTGTGTTTGCTTGGCGTCCGGACGGACGATCTGGGATTTTAGGCCCTTTTGACTTTTTGCCTGAGTGTTGTTGAGTTTTGCAAAGCTGAAGCGATAACTTCGGTCTTCGTATGTCGGAATCGAGTCCGTAAAGTTCTAGCAGCGTGTCTAATACCTCAGCGGTCTTTGTGTGTGTGTGTTTGTGTGGCGTCCGGACGGACGATGCTTTGAGTTTTGGGCTCTTTTTTGCATTTTTACCAAAGTGTTGGCGAGTTTTACAAACTAGGCGATAACTCGGTCTCCGTATGTCGAAATCGAGTCCCTTAAGTTCTAACGCGTGTCTAATAGCTTCTGGCGGTGTTTTGTAATATGTTTGCGTGGCGTCCGAGACATCTGATCACGGTTTTAGGGCTCTTTTTGACCTTTTTGCTAAGTGTTGTTGAGTTTTTGCAAAGCCGGGCTATAACTTCGGTCTCCGTATATTAGAATCGAGTCCCGTAAGTTATAGCGCTGTCTCAATACCTACGCATTGCTCGTGTGTGTGTGTGTGTTTAAGTGGCGTCGGGAGCCGACGATCACGGGGTTTTGGGCTCTTTTTCGCTTCTTTTACCTAAGTGTTGGCGAGTTTTGCAAAATGGGCGATAACTTCGGTCTTCGTATGTCGGAATCGAGTCTCGTAAGTTTTTAGCGCGTGTCTAATAACTTCTGGCGGAGCTTTTTGCCTAAGTGTTAGTGAGTTTTGCAAAGCTGGGCGATAACTTTCGGTATCCAGATGTCAAAATCGAGTCCCATAAGTTCTAAGCGTGTCCCAATACCTACGCAGGTCTTTGTGTGTGTGTTTTAAGTGGCGTCCGGACCAGATGATGTGGGTTTTGGGCTCTTTTTGGATTTTTGTCTAAGTATTGGCGAGTTTTAGAAGCTGGGCAATAACTTTCGGTCTCCGTGTATGGAATCGAGTCCGTCACGTTCTAACGCAACGTATCTCATACCCTCAGCGGTGTTGTGTGTGTGTTTACGTGGCGTCGGAGACCGAGACGATCTTGGGTTTTGGATTCTTTTTCGACTTTTTGCCTAAGTGTTAGCGAGTTTTGCAAACTGGGCGATAACTCGGTATCCGTATGTCAAAATCGAGTCCCGTAAGTTCTAATGCGTGTCTAATACCTACGCGGTGCTGTGTGTGTGTTTGCGTGGCGTCCGGACGGACGATGCGTGTTTTGGGCTCTTTTTCGGCTTTTTGCCTAAGTGTTGGCGAGTTTTACAAAGCCGGGCAATAATCGAGTCTTCGTATGTCGGAATCGAGTCCCGTAAGTTCTAACGCGTGTCTCATACCTACGCGGTGATGTGTGTGTGTTTAAGTGGCGTCGGGACGGACGATGCGGGTTTTGGATTCTTTTTCGCCTTTTTGCCTAAGTGTTAGCTAGTTTTGCAAACTGGGCGATAACTCTGTCTCCGTATGTGAGAATCGAGTCCCGTAAGTTCTAACGCGTGTCTAATACCTACGTGGTGCTGTGTGTGTGTGTTTTGCGTTCGCGTCCGGACAGAGCGATCTTTGGTTTTAGGGCTCTTTTTGACCTTTTGCCTAATTATTGGTGAGTTTTGCAAACTGGGCGATAACTCGGTCTCCGTATGTCGGAATCAAGTCCCATAAGTTCTAACGCATGTAATACCCTCTGCGATTGTTGTGTGTGTGTTTGCGTGGCGTTCGGACGTACGATGCGGGTTTTGGCTCTTTTTCGGCTTTTTGCCTAAGTGTTGACAAGTTTTGCAAACTAGGCGATAACTCGGTCTCTGTATATCGGAATTGAGTCCCGTAAGTTCTAATGCGTGTCTAATACCTACGCGGTGCTCTGTGTGTGTTTGCGTGGCGTCCGGACGGACGATGCGGGTTTGGGTTGTTTTGGCTTTTTTGGCTGGCGATAACTTCGGTATTCGTATGTTGGGGCAAGAGTCCGTAACTTCAACGGCGTGTCTTTTACCAACGCAGTGATCTTGTGTGTGTTTGCGTGGCGTCTTGGACGGATGATGCGGGTTTTGGGCTCTTTTTCGGCTTTTTACCTTAGTGTTGGCGAGTTTTGCAAACTGGGCGATAACTCGGTCTCCATATGTCGGAATCGAGTCCCTTAAGTTTTAACGCGCGTCTAATACCTCTGCAGCGGTCTTTGTGAGTGTGTTTTGCGCGTGGCGTCCGAACAGACGATCACGCGGTTTTGGCTCTTTCTGGCTTTTTGCCTAAGTGTTAGCGAGTTTTTGCAAACTAAGCGATAACTTTCGATATCCGTATATCGAATCGAGTCCCGTAAGTTCTAACGCGTGTCTAATACCTACGCGGTGCTGTGTGTGTGTTTGCGTGGCGTTCGGATGGACGATGCGGGTTTTGGGTTCTTTTTCGGCCTTTTGCCTAAGTGTTGGCGAGTTTTGCAAACTGGGCAACAAATCGGTCTCTGTATGTCAGAATTGAGTCCCGTAAGTTCTAACGCGTGTCTCATACCTACTCGGTGCTGTGTGTGTGTGTTTGCGTGGCGTCCAGACGGACGATGTGGGTTTTGGATTCTTTTTCGGCTTTTTGCCTAAGTGTTAGTGAGTTTTGCAAACTGGGCGATAACTCGGTCTCTGAATGTCAGAATCGAGTCCCGTAAGTTGTAACGCGTGTTGAATACCTACGTGGTGCTGTGTGTGTGTTTGCGTGGCGTCCGGACAGACGATACGGGTTTTGGGCTCTTTTTCAACTTTTTGCCCAAGTGTTGGCGACTTTTGCAAACTGGGCGATAACTCGGTCTCCGTATGTCGGAATCGAGTCCTGTAAGTTCTAATGCATGTCTAATACCTATGCGGTGCTGTGTATGTGTCTGCGTCGATCCGGACGTACGATGCGGGTTTAGGGCTCTTTTTCAGCCTTTTGCCCAAGTGTTGTTTAGTTTTGCAAACTGGGCGATAACTCGGTCTCCGTATGTTGGAATCGAGTCCCGTAAGTTCGAACGCATGTCTAATACCTTCGATGGTCTTTGTGTGTGCGTGTGTTTGCGTGGCGTTTGGACAGACGATGCTGGTTTTGGGCCCTTTTTCGGCCTTTTGCCTTAGTATTAGCGAGTTTTGCAAACTGGGCAATAACTCGGTCTCTGTATGTCAAAATCGAGTCCCGTAATTTCTAATGCGTGTCCAATACCTCACAGCGGTCTTTGTGTATGTGTTTTGCGTGGAGTCCGGATGTACGATCGCGGGTTTAGGGCTCTTTTCTACTTTTGCCCAAGTGTTGTTCAATTTTGCAAAGCTGGGCGATAACTTTCGATTCGTATTTTGGAATCGAGTCTCGTAACTTCTAACGCGTGTCTTTTACCAATCTCAAGATCTTGTGTGTGTGTGTGTTTGCATTAGCGTCCGGGACGAGACGATTCGGGTTTTAGGCTCTTTTTTGGCTTTTTACCTAAGTGTTGGCGAGTTTTGCAAAGCGGGCGATTACTCGGTCTCCGTATGTCGAGAATCGAGTCCGTAAGTTTTAACGCTGTCTAATACCCTCTAGCGGTCTTTGTGTATGTGTTTTCGTGGCATCCGGACGAGACGATCGGGTTTTGGGCTATTTTTTGGCTTTTACCTTAGTATTGGGGAGTTTTGCAAAATAAGCGATAACTTTCGGTCTCCGTATGTTAGAATCAAGTCCCGTAAATTCTAATGCGTGTTTAATACCTACGCGCGGTGCTCTATGTGTGTTTTTGCGTGGCTTAGGACGAGACGATCTGGTTTGGGTTCTTTTTCGGCTTTTTACCTAATTATTGGCGAGATTTGCAAGCCGGGTGATAAATCGGTCTCCGATATCTAATCGAGTCCGTAAGTTCTATCGCGTGTCAAATACTTACGGCGATCTTGTGTGTGTGTTTTGCGTAGCGTCTGGACTGACGATGCGGGTTTTGGGCTCTTTTTGGCTTTTGCCTAAGTGTTGCGAGTTTTGCAAAGCGGGCAATAAATTGGTCTTCGTATATCGGAATCGAGTCCCGTAAGTTCTAACGCTGTGTCTCATAGCTACTAGCGATGCTATGTGTGTGTTTGCGTGGGCGTCGGGACGGGGCGATCTTTGGTTTTGGATTCTTTTTCGGCTTTTTGCCTAAGTGTGGCGAGTTTTACAAATTAAAGCGATAACTTCGGTCTCCGTATGTCGGAATCGAGTCCGTAAGTTCTAACGCATGTCTAATGCCTTCGTGGTCTTTGCGTGTGCGCAGGTTTGCGTGGCGTTTGAACGGAGCGATCTTTGGTTTTGGGCCCTTTTTCGGCCTTTTGCCTTAGTATTGGCGAGTTTTGCAAACTGGGCAATAACTCGGTCTCTGTATGTCAAAATCGAGTCCCGTAATTTCTAATGCGTGTCTAATACCTACGCGGTGCTGTGTATGTGTTTGCGTGGAGTCCGGATGTACGATGCGGGTTTAGGGCTCTTTTTCGGCCTTTTGCCCAAGTGTTGTTCAATTTTGCAAACTGGGCGATAACTCGGTATTCGTATTTTGGAATCGAGTCTCGTAACTTCTAACGCGTGTCTTTTACCAATGCAGTACTGTGTGTGTGTGTGTTTGCATTGCGTCCGGACGGACGATTCGGGTTTTGGGCTCTTTTTTGGCTTTTTACCTAAGTGTTGGCGAGTTTTGCAAACTGGACGATTACTCGGTCTCCGTATGTCAGAATCGAGTCCCGTAAGTTTTAACGCGTGTCTAATACCTACGCGGTGCTGTGTATGTGTTTTCGTGGCATCCGGACGGACGATGCGGGTTTTGGGCTATTTTTCGGCTTTTTACCTTAGTATTGGGGAGTTTTGCAAACTAGGCGATAACTCGGTCTCCGTATGTTAGAATCAAGTCCCGTAAATTCTAATGCATGTTTAATACCTACGCGGTGATGTGTGTGTGTTTGCGTGGCGTCCGGACGGACGATGCGGGTTTTGGGCTCTTTTTCGACTATTTGCCTAAGTGTTGGCGAGTTTTGCAAATCAACAGGCGATAAATCGGTCTCAAGTATGTCGAATCGAGTCCGTAAGTTCTAACATCGTATCTAATACCTCTCGCTGATGATGTGTGTGTTGCTTGGCGTCCGGACGGACGATCACGGGTTTAGGCCCTTTTTCGGCTTTTTTGCTTAAGTGTTATTGAGTTTTACAAAGTAGGCGATAACTTTCGGTCTTCGTATGTCTTGAATCGAGTCTCGTAAGTTCTAACGCATGTCTAATACCTACACTTTGTGTGTGTGTTTGTGTGGCGTCCGGGAAGGGCGATCTTTGGTTTTAGGCTATTTTTTATCTTTTACCAAAGTGTTGGCGAGTTTTGCAACCTGTCACGATAACTCGGTCTCCGTATCATCGAATCGACTCACTTAAGTTCTAACGTGTGTCAATACCTCACAGCGGTCTTTGTGTGTGTGTTTGCGTGGCGTCCGGACGGACGATGCGGGTTTTGGGCTCTTTTTCAGCTTTTTACCTAAGTGTTAGCAAGTTTTGCAAACTGGGGGATAACTCGGTATCCATATGTCGGAATCGAGTCCCGTAAGTTCTAATGCGTGTCTAATACCTACGCGGTGCTGTGTGTGTGTTTGCGTGGCGTCCGGACGGACGATGCGGGTTTGGGCTCTTTTTTGGCTTTTTACCTAAGTGTTAGCGAGTTTTGCAAACTGGGCGATAACTCGGTCTTCGTATGTCGGAATCGAGTCACGTAAGTTCTAACGCGTGTCTAATACCTACGCAGTGCTGTGTGTGTATTTGTATGGCGTCCGGACGGACGATGCTGGTTTTGGGCTCTTTTTTGGCTTTTTACCAAAGTGTTGGCGAGTTTTGCAAACTAGGCGATAACTCGGTGTCCGTATATTGGAATCGAGTCCCTTAAGTTCTAACGCGTGTCTAATACCTACGCGGTGCTCTGTGTGTGTTTGCGTGGCGTCCGAACGGACGATACGGGTTTTGGGCTCTTTTTCGGCTTTTTGCCTAAGTGTTAGTGAGTTTTGCAAACTAGGCGATAACTCGGTATCCATATGTCAGAATCTAGTCCCGTAAGTTCTAACGCTTTTTCTAATACCTACGGTCTTTGTGTGTGTGTTTTGCGTGGGCGTCCCGCACGGCACGATGCGGTTTTGGGCTATTTTTTAGCTTTTTGCCTAAGTATTGGCGAGTTTTGCAAACTGGACAATAACTCGGTCTCCGTATGTCAGAATCGAGTCCTGTAAGTTCAAATGCGTGTCTCATAGCTACGCGGTGTTGTGTGTGTGTTTTCGTGGCGTCCGGACGGACGATGCGGGTTTTGGGTTCTTTTTCGGCTTTTTGCCCAAGTATTGGCGAGTTTTACAAACTGGGCAATAAATCGGTCTTCGTATATCAGAATCGAGTCCTGTAAGTTCTAACGCGTGTCTAATACCTACGCGGTGCTGTGTGTGTGTTTCTGTGGAGTCCGGACGGACGATGCGGGTTTTGGATTCTTTTTCGGCTTTTTACCTAAGTGTTGGCCAGTTTAGCAAACTGGGCGATAAATCGGTCTCCGTATGTCAGAATCGAGTCCCGTAAGTTCTAACATGTGTCTAATACCTCACAGCGATCTTGTGTGTGTGTTTGCTTGGCGTCCGGACCAGACGATCACGGGTTTTGGGGCCCTTTTTCGGATTTTTGCCTAAGTGTTGTTGAGTTTTGCAAACTGGGGGATAACTCGGTCTTCGTATGTCAGAATCGAGTCCCGTAAGTTCTAACGCGTGTCTAATACCTACGCGGTGCTGTGTGTGTGTTTGTGTGGCGTCCGGACGGACGATGCTGGTTTTGGGCTCTTTTTTAGCTTTTTACCAAAGTGTTGGCGAGTTTTGCAAACTAGGCGATAACTCGGTCTCCGTATGTCGGAATCGAGTCCCTTAAGTTCTAACGCGTGTCTAATACCTACGCGGTGTTGTGTGTGTGTTTGCATGGCGTCCGAACGTACGATGCAGTTTTAGGGCTCTTTTTCGGCCTTCTGCCTAAATGTTGTTGAGTTTTGAAAACTGGGTTATAACTCGGTCTCCGTATATTAGAATCGAATCCCGTAAGTTATAATGCGTGTCTAATACCTACGCAGTGCTCTGTGTGTGTGTGTGTTTGCGTGGCGGCAAGACGGACGATGCGGGTTTTGGGCTCTTTTTCGGCTTTTTACCTAAGTGTTGGCGAGTTTTGCAAACTGGGCGATAACTCGGTCTCCGTATGTCGGAATCGAGTCCCGTAAGTTTTAACGCGTGTCTAATAACTACGCGGAGCTTTTTGCTTAAGTGTTAGCGAGTTTTGCAAATTGGGCGATAACTCGGTATCCGTATGTCAGAATCGAGTCCCATAAGTTCTAACGCGTGTCTAATACCTACGCGGTGCTGTGTGTGTGTTTTCTTGGCGTCCGGACAGACAATGTGGGTTTTGGGCTCTTTTTTGGCTTTTTGTCTAAGTGTTGGCGAGTTTTAGAAACTGGGCAATAACTCGGTCTCCGTATGTCGGAATCGAGTCCCGTACGTTCTAACGCATGTCTCATACCTCTGCGCAGTCTTTGTGTTTGTGTTTGCGTGGCGTCGGGACGGACGATGCGGGTTTTGATTCTTTTTGGCTTTTTGCCTAAGTGTTAGCGAGTTTTGCAAATCCGGCGATAACTTTCGATATCCGTGATGTCTCAATCGAGTCCCGTAAGTTCTAATGTGTGTCTAATACCTACGCGGTCTTTGAGTGTGTGTTTAACGTGGCGTGCACCGACCAGACGATCGGGTTTTGGGCTCTTTTTCGACATTGCCAAAGTGTTTGCGAGTTTTGCAAAGCGGCAATCATCGGTCTTCGTATGTCGGAATTGAGTCCCGTAAATTTTAACGCGTGTCTCATACCTACGCGGTGCAGTGTGTGTGTTTGCGTGGCGTCGGGACGGACGATGCGGGTTTTGGATTTTTTTTCGGCTTTTTGCCTAAGTGTTAGCGAGTTTTGCAAACTAGGCGATAACTCGGTCTCCGTATGTTGGAATCGAGTCCCATAAGTTCTAACGCGTGTCTAATACCTACGTGGTGCTGTGTGTGTGTTTGCGTTGCGTCCGAACAGACGATGCTGGTTTTGGGCTCTTTTTCGGCCTTTTGCCTAATTATTGGCGAGTTTTGCAAATTGGGCGATAACTCGGTCTCCGTATGTCGGAATCAAGTCCCATAAGTTCTAACACATGTATAATACCTACGCGGTGTTGTGTGTGTGTGTTTGCGTGGCGTCCGGACGTACGATGCGGGTTTTTGGCTCTTTTTCGGCTTTTTGCCTAAGTGTTGACAAGTTTTACAAACTGGGCGATAACTCGGTCTCCATATGTCGGAATCGAGTCCCTTAAGTTTTAACGCATGTGTAATACCTACGCGGTGCTGTGAGTGTGTTTTCGTGGCGTCCGAACGGACGATGCGGGTTTTGGGCACTTTTTCGGCTTTTTGCCTAAGTGTTAGCGAGTTTTGCAAACTGGGTGGTAACTCGGTCTCCGTATGTCAGAATCGAGTCCCGTAAGTTCTAACGCGTGTCTAATACCTACGTGGTGCTATGTGTGTTTGCGTGGCGTTCGGACAGACGCTGCTGGTTTTGGGCTCTTTTTCGGCCTTTTGCCTAAGTGTTGGCGAGTTTTGCAAACTGGGCAACAACCCTCTCAGTATGTCGGAATTGAGTCCCATAAGTTCTATTAAGTGTCTCATACCTCACGCGATTGCTCGTGGTAGTGTTTTGCGTGGCGTCGAATGCAGACGATGTGGGTTTTGGATTCTTTTTCGACTTTTTACCCAAGTGTTAGTGAGTTTTGCAAACTGGGCGATAACTCGGTCTCTGAATGTCAGAATCGAGTCCCGTAAGTTGTAACGCGTGTTTAATACCTACGTGGTGTTGTGTGTGAGTTTGCGTGGCGTTCGAACGGACGATGCGGGGTTTGGGCCCTTTTTCGGCTTTTTGCCTAAATGTTAGTGAGATTTGCAAACTGGGCGATAACTCGGTATCTGTATATCAGAATCGAGTCCCGTAAGTTCTAACGCGTGTCTAATACCTACGCGGTGCTTTGTGTGTGTTTGCGTGGCGTTCGAACAGACGATGCGGATTTTGGCTCTTTTTTGGCTTTTTGCCTAAGTATTGGCGAGTTTTGCAAACTGGACAATAACTCGGTCTCCGTATGTCAGAATCGAGTACCGTAAGTTCAAATGCGTGTCTCATAGCTACGCGGTGCTGTGTGTGTGTTTTCATGACGTCCGGACGGACGATGCGAGTTTTGGGTTCTTTTTCGGCTTTTTGCCCAAGTGTTGGCGAGTTTTGCAAACTGGGCAATAAATCGGTCTTCGTATGTCAGAATCGAGTCCCGTAAGTTCTAACGCGTGTCTAATACCTACGCGGTGCTGTGTGTTTGTTTCCGTGGCGTCCGGACGGACGATGCGGGTTTTGGATTCTTTTTCGGCTTTTTACCTAAGTGTTAGCGAGTTTTGCAAATTGGGCGATAACTCGGAATCCATATGTCGTAATCGAGTCCCGTAAGTTCTAACGCGTGTCTAATACCTACGTGGTGCTGTGTGTGTTTGCTTGGCGTCCGGACGGACGATGCGGGTTTTGGGCCCTTTTTCGGCTTTTTGCCTAAGTGTTGTTGAGTTTTGCAAACTGGGCGATAACTCGGTCTTCGTATGTCGGAATCGAGTCCCGTAAGTTCTAACGCGTGTCTCAATACCTCTGCCAGGTCTTTGTGTGTGTGTTTGTGTGGCGTCCGGACCAGACGATCTTTGGTTTTGGGCTCTTTTTAGCTTTTTACCAAAGTGTTGGCGAGTTTTGCAAACTAGGCGATAACTCGGTCTCCGTATGTCGAATCGAGTCCCTTAAGTTCTAACGCTGTGTCTAATAGCTACGCTGGTGTTTTGTGTATGTTTTGCGTGGCGTCCAACAACACGATGCGCTTTTAGGGCTCTTTTTTCGGCCTTTTGCCTAAGTGTTGTTGAGTTTTGCAAAGCGGGCTATAACTTTCGGTCTCCGTGATATTAGAATCGAGTCCCGTAAGTTATAACGCTGCGGTTCAATACCTACGCAGCGTTCTCGTGTGTGTGTGTGTTTGCGTGGCGTCGGGGCCAGACGACGGGTTTTGGGCTCTTTTTCGCTTCTTACCTAAGTGTTGGCGAGTTTTGCAACCGGGCGATAACTTTCGGTCTTCGTATGTCGGAATCGAGTCCCGTAAGTTTTAACGCTGGTTCAATAACTTCGCGAGGAGCTTTTGCCTAAGTGTTAGTGAGTTTTTGCAACCGGGCGATAACTTCGGTATCCGTATGTCAGAATCGAGTCCCATAAGTTCTAACGCGTGTCTAATACCTACGCGGTGCTGTGTGTGTGTTTTCGTGGCGTCCGGACAGACAATGTGGGTTTTGGGCTCTTTTTTGGCTTTTTGTCTAAGTATTGGCGAGTTTTAGAAACTGGGCAATAACTCGGTCTCCGTATGTCGGAATCGAGTCCCGTACGTTCTAACGCATGTCTCATACCTACGCGGTGCTGTGTGTGTGTTTCTGTGGCGTCGGGACGGACGATGCGGGTTTTGGATTATTTTTCGGCTTTTTGCCTAAGTGTTAGCGAGTTTTGCAAACTGGGCGATAACTCGGTATTCGTATGTCAGAATCGAGTCTCGTAAGTTCTAATGTGTGTCTAATACCTACGCGGTGCTGAGTGTGTGTTTGCGTGGTGTCTGGATGGACGATGCGGGTTTTGGGCTCTTTTTCGGCTTTTTGCCTAACTGTTGGCGAGTTTTACAAACTGGGCAATAAATCGGTCTTCGTATGTCAGAATCGAGTCCCGTAAATATTAACGCGTGTCTCATACCTACGTGATGCTGTGTGTGTGTTTGCGTGGCGTCGGGACGGACGATGCGGGTTTTGGATTTTTTTTTCGCTTTTTTGCCTAAGTGTTAGCGAGTTTTGCAAACTAGGCGATAACTCGGTCTCCGTATGTTGGAATCGAGTCCCGTAAGTTCTAACGCGTGTCTAATACCTACGTTGTGTTGTGTGTGTGTTTGCGTTGCGTCCGGACAGACGATGCTGGTTTTGGGCTCTTATTTGGCCTTTTGCCTAATTATTGGCGAGTTTTGCAAACTTGGGCGATAACTCGGTCTCCGTATGCCTAATCAAGTCCCGTAAGTTCTAACGCGTGTCTAATACCTACGCGGTGTTGTGTGTGTGTGTTTGCGTGGCGTCCGGACGTACGATGCGGGTTTTTGGCTCTTTTTCGACTTTTTGCCTAAGTGTTGACAAGTTTTGCAAACTGGGCGATAACTCGGTCTCTGTATGTCAGAATTGAGTCCCGTAAGTTCTAATGCGTGTCTAATACCTACGCGGTGCTCTGTGTGTGTTTGCGTGGCGTCCGGACGGACGATGCGGGTTTGGGTTGTTTTTCGGCTTTTTGCCTAATTATTGGCGAGATTTGCAAACTGGGCGATAAATCGGTCTCCGTATATCGGAATCGAGTCCCGTAAGTTCTATCGCGTGTCTAATACCTACGCGGTACTTTGTGTGTGTTTGCGTGGCGTCCGGACGGACGATGCGGGTTTTGTGCTCTTTTTCGGCTTTTTACCTTAGTGTTGGCGAGTTTTGCAAACTGGGCGATAACTCGGTCTCCATATGTCGGAATCGAGTCCCTTAAGTTTTAACGCGTGTCTAATACCTATGCGATGTTGTGAGTGTGTTTGCGTGGCGTCCGGACGTACGATGCGGGTTTAGGGCTCTTTTTCGGCCTTTTGCGCAAGTGTTGTAAAGTTTTGCAAACTGGGCGATAACTCGGTATGTTGGAACCGAGTCCCGTAACTTCTAACGCATGTCATTTACCAACGCAAAGATCTTTGTGTGTGTTTGCGTGGCGTCTTGAGACGGATGATCTGGAGTTTTGGGCTCTTTTTTCTTTTTACCTTAGTGTTGGCGAGTTTTGCAAACTGGGCGATAACTCGGTCTCCATATGTCGGAATCGAGTCCCTTAAGTTTTAACGCGTGTCTAATACCTACGCGGTGCTGTGAGTGTGTTTGCGTGGCGTCCGAACGGACGATGCGGGTTTTGGGCTCTTTCTCGGCTTTTTGCCTAAGTGTTAGCGAGTTTTGCAAACTAGGCGATAACTCGGTATCCGTATATCAGAATCGAGTCCCGTAAGTTCTAACGCGTGTCTAATACCTACGCGGTGCTGTGTGTGTGTTTGCATGGCGTTCGGAGGGACGATGCGGGTTTTGGGCTCTTTTTCGGCCTTTTGCCTAAGTGTTGGCGAGTTTTGCAAACTGGGCAACAAATCGGTCTCTGTATGTCGGAATTGAGTCCCGTAAGTACTAACGCGTGTCTCATACCTACTCGGTGTTGTGTGTGTGTTTGCATGGCGTCCAGACGGACGATGTGGGTTTGGATTCTTTTTGGCTTTTTGCTGAGTGTTAGTGAGTTTTGCAACCGGCGATAACTTCGGTCTCGAATGTCGAAATCGAGTCCGTAAGTTGTAACGCGTGTTGAATACCTACGTGGTCTTTGTGTGTGTTTTAGCGTGGCGTCCGGACGGGACGATGCGGGTGTTGGCGAGTTTTGCAAAGCGAGGCGATAACTTCGGTCTTCGTTATGCCGGAATCGAGTCTCGTAAGTTTTAACGCGTGTGTCTAATAACTACTGGCTGACTTTTTGCCTAAGTGTTAGTGAGTTTTGCAAAGCTGGCGATAACTCGGTATCCGTATGTCAAAATCGAGTCCCATAAGTTCTAACGCGTGTCTAATACCTACGCGGTGCTGTGTGTGTGTTTTCGTGGCGTCCGGACAGACAATGTGGGTTTTGGGCTCTTTTTTGGCTTTTTGTCTAAGTGTTGGCGAGTTTTAGAAACTGGGCAATAACTCGGTCTCCGTATGTCGGAATCGAGTCCCGTAAGTTCAAACGCATGTCTCATACCTACGCGGTGTTGTGTGTGTGTTTCCGTGGCGTCCGGACGGACGATGCGGGTTTTGGATTCTTTTTCGGCTTTTTGCCTAAGTGTTAGCGAGTTTTGCAAACTGGGCGATAACTCGGTATTCGTATGTCAGAATCGAGTCCCGTAAGTTCTAATGTGTGTCTAATACCTACGCGGTGCTGAGTGTGTGTTTGCGTGGTGTCTGGATGGACGATGCGGGTTTTGGGCTCTTTTTCGGCTTTTTGCCTAAGTGTTGGCGAGTTTTGCAAACTGGGCAATAAATCGGTCTTCGTATGTCGGAATCGAGTCCCGTAAATTTTAACGCGTGTCTCATACCTACGCGGTGCTGTGTGTGTGTTTGCGTGGCGTCAGGACTGAGACGATCACGGGGTTTTGATTTTTTTTTGGCTTTTTGCCTAAGTGTTAGCGAGTTTTGCAAACTAGGCGATAACTCGGTCTCCGTAAGTTGGAATCGAGTCCCATAAGTTCTAACGCGTGTCTAATACCTACGTGGTGCTGTGTGTGTGTTTGCGTTGCGTCCGAACAGACGATGCTGGTTTTGGGCTCTTTTTCGGCCTTTTGCCTAATTATTGGCGAGTTTTGCAAACTAGGCGATAACTCGGTCTCCGTATGTCGGAATCAAGTCTCGTAAGTTCTAACGCATGTCTAATACCTACGCGGTGCTCTGTGTGTGTTTTCGTGGCGTTGGACGTCTGATCGCGGTTTTTGGCTCTTTTTCGCTTTTTGCCTAAGTGTTGACAAGTTTTGCAAACTAAGCGATAACTTTCCGGACTCTGTATATCTGAATTGAGTCCCGTAAGTTCTAATGCGTGTCTCAATACCTGCGCGTGCTGCTGTGTGTGTGTTTTGCGTGGCGTCCGGACGAGACGATGCGGAGTTTAGGTTGTTTTTGGCTTTTTTTGCAATTGGGGCGATAACTTCGGTATTCGTATGTTGGGCAACCGAGTCCCGTAACTTAACGTGTGTCTTTTACCAACGATCTTGTGTGTGTTTTGCGTGGGCGTGCGGACGGATGATGCGGGTTTTGGGCTCTTTTTCGGCTTTTTACCTTAGTGTTGGCGAGTTTTGCAAACTGGGCGATAACTCGGTCTCCATATGTCGGAATCGAGTCCCTTAAGTTTTAACGCGTGTCTAATACCTACGCGGTGCTGTGAGTGTGTTTGCGTGGCGTCCGAACGGACGATGCGGGTTTTGGGCTCTTTCTCGGCTTTTTGCCTAAGTGTTAGCGAGTTTTGCAAACTAGGCGATAACTCGGTATCCGTATATCAGAATCGAGTCCCGTAAGTTCTAACGCGTGTCTAATACCTACGCGGTGCTGTGTGTGTGTTTGCATGGCGTTCGGAGGGATGATGCGGGTTTTGGGCTCTTTTTCGGCCTTTTGCCTAAGTGTTGGCGAGTTTTGCAAACTGGGCAACAAATCGGTCTCTGTATGTCGGAATTGAGTCCCGTAAGTACTAACGCGTGTCTCATACCTACTCGGTGTTGTGTGTGTGTTTGCATGGCGTCCAGACGGACGATGTGGGTTTTGGATTCTTTTTTGGCTTTTTGCCTAAGTGTTAGTGAGTTTTGCAAACTGGGCAATAACTCGGTCTCTGAATGTCAGAATCGAGTCCCGTAAGTTGTAACGCGTGTTGAATACCTACGTGGTGCTGTGTGTGTGTTTGCGTGGCGTCCGGACAGACGATGCGGGTTTTGGGCTCTTTTTCGACTTTTTGCCCAAGTGTTGGCGACTTTTGCAAACTGGGCGATAACTCGGTCTCCGTATGTCGGAATCGAGTCCCGTAAGTTCTAACACATGTCTAATAACTACGTGGTGCTGTGTATGTGTCTGCGTCGATCCGGACGTACGATGCGGGTTTAGGGCTCTTTTTCAGCCTTTTGCCCAAGTGTTGTTTAGTTTTGCAAACTGGGCGATAACTCGGTCTCCGTATGTTGGAATCGAGTCCCGTAAGTTCGAACGCATGTCTAATACCTTCGTGGTGCTGTGTGTGCGTGTGTTTGCGTGGCGTTTGGACAGACGATGCTGGTTTTGGGCCCTTTTTCGGCCTTTTGCCTTAGTATTAGCGAGTTTTGCAAACTGGGCAATAACTCGGTCTCTGTATGTCAAAATCGAGTCCCGTAATTTCTAATGCGTGTCTAATACCTACGCGGTGCTGTGTATGTGTTTGCGTGGAGTCCGGATGTACGATGCGGGTTTAGGGCTCTTTTTCGGCCTTTTGCCCAAGTGTTGTTCAATTTTGCAAACTGGGCGATAACTCGGTATTCGTATTTTGGAATCGAGTCTCGTAACTTCTAACGCGTGTCTTTTACCAATGCAGTACTGTGTGTGTGTGTGTTTGCATTGCGTCCGGACGGACGATTCGGGTTTTGGGCTCTTTTTTGGCTTTTTACCTAAGTGTTGGCGAGTTTTGCAAACTGGACGATTACTCGGTCTCCGTATGTCGGAATCGAGTCCCGTAAGTTTTAACGTTGTTCAATACCTCACGCGGTCTTTGTGTATGTGTTTTCGTGGCATCCGGACGGACGATGCGGGTTTTGGGCTATTTTTTGGCTTTTTACCTTAGTATTGGGGAGTTTTGCAAAATAGGCGATAACTCGGTCTCCGTATGTTAGAATCAAGTCCCGTAAATTCTAATGCATGTTTAATACCTACGCGGTGCTCTATGTGTGTTTGCGTGGCTTCCGGACGGACGATGCGGGTTTGGGTTCTTTTTCGGCTTTTTGCCTAATTATTGGCGAGATTTGCAAACTGGGTAATAAATCGGTCTCCGTATATCGGAATCGAGTCCCGTAAGTTCTATCGCGTGTCAAATACTTACGCGATGCTGTGTGTGTGTTTGCGTAGCGTCTGGACGGACGATGCGGGTTTTGGGCTCTTTTTTGGCTTTTTGCCTAAGTGTTGGCGAGTTTTGCAAACTGGGCAATAAATTGGTCTTCGTATGTCGGAATCGAGTCCCGTAAGTTCTAACGCGTGTCTCATAGCTACGCGATGCTATGTGTGTGTTTGCGTGGCGTCGGGACGGACGATGCTGGTTTTGGATTCTTTTTCGGCTTTTTGCCTAAGTGTGAGCGAGTTTTACAAATTAGGCGATAACTCGGTCTCCGTATGTCAGAATCGAGTCCCGTAAGTTCTAACGCATGTCTAATGCCTTCGTGGTGCTGTGTGTGCGTGTGTTTGCGTGGCGTTTGGACAGACGATGCTGGTTTTGGGCCCTTTTTCGGCCTTTTGCCTTAGTATTGGCGAGTTTTGCAAACTGGGCAATAACTCGGTCTCTGTATGTCAAAATCGAGTCCCGTAATTTCTAATGCGTGTCTAATACCTACGCGGTGCTGTGTATGTGTTTGCGTGGAGTCCGGATGTACGATGCGGGTTTAGGGCTCTTTTTCGGCCTTTTGCCCAAGTGTTGTTCAATTTTGCAAACTGGGCGATAACTCGGTATTCGTATTTTGGAATCGAGTCTCAGAATTCTAACGCGTGTCTTTTACCAACGCGAAGATCGTGTGTGTGTGTGTGTTTGCATTGCGTCCGGACGGACGATGCTGGTTTTGGATTCTTTTTCGGCTTTTTGCCTAAGTGTGAGCGAGTTTTACAAATTAGGCGATAACTCGGTCTCCGTATGTCAGAATCGAGTCCCGTAAGTTCTAACGCATGTCTAATGCCTTCGTGGTGCTGTGTGTGCGTGTGTTTGCGTGGCGTTTGGACAGACGATGCTGGTTTTGGGCCCTTTTTCGGCCTTTTGCCTTAGTATTGGCGAGTTTTGCAAACTGGGAAATAACTCGGTCTCTGTATGTCAGAATCGAGTCCCGTAATTTCTAATGCGTGTCTAATACCTACGCGGTGCTCTGTGTGTGTTTGCGTGGCTTCCTGACCAGACGATCGCGGAGTTTGGGTTCTTTTTCGGCTTTTTGCCTAATTATTGGCGAGATTTGCAAACTGGGCGATAAATCGGTCTCCGTATATCGGAATCGAGTCCCGTAAGTTCTATCGCGTGTCAAATACCTACGCGATGCTGTGTGTGTGTTTGCGTAGCGTCCGGACGGACGATGCGGGTCTTGGGCTCTTTTTTGGCTTTTTGCATAAGTGTTGGCGAGTTTTGCAAACTGGGCAATAAATTGGTCTTCGTATGTCGGAATCGAGTCCCGTAAGTTCTAACGCGTGTCTCATAGCTACGCGATGCTATGTGTGTGTTTGCGTGGCGTCGGGACGGACGATGCTGGTTTTGGATTCTTTTTCGGCTTTTTGCCTAAGTGTGAGCGAGTTTTGCAAATTAGGCGATAACTCGGTCTCCGTATGTCAGAATCGAGTCCCGTAAGTTCTAACGCATGTCTAATACCTTCGTGGTGCTGTGTGTGCGTGTGTTTGCGTGGCGTTTGGACAGACGATGCTGGTTTTGGGCCCTTTTTCGGCCTTTTGCCTTAGTATTGGCGAGTTTTGCAAACTGGGCAATAACTCGGTCTCTGTATGTCAAAATCGAGTCCCGTAATTTCTAATGCGTGTCTAATACCTACGCGGTGCTGTGTATGTGTTTGCGTGGAGTCCGAACGTACGATGCGGGTTTAGGGCTCTTTTTCGGCCTTTTGCCCAAGTGTTGTTCAATTTTGCAAACTGGGCGATAACTCGGTATTCGTATTTTGGAATCGACTCCCGTAACTTCTAAAGCGTGTCTTTTACCAACGCAGTACTGTGTGTGTGTGTGTGTTTGCATTGCGTCCGGACGGACGATGCGGGTTTTGGGCTCTTTTTTGGCTTTTTACCTAAGTGTTGGCGAGTTTTGCAAACTGGACGATTACTCGGTCTCCGTATGTCAGAATCGAGTCCCGTAAGTTTTAACGCGTGTCTAATACCTACGCGGTGCTGTGTATGTGTTTTCGTGGCATCCGGACGGACGATGCGGGTTTTGGGCTATTTTTCGGCTTTTTACCTTAGTATTGGGGAGTTTTGCAAACTAGGCGATAACTCGGTCTCCGTATGTTAGAATCAAGTCCCGTAAATTCTAATGCATGTTTAATACCTACGCGGTGATGTGTGTGTGTTTGCGTGGCGTCCGGACGGACGATGCGGGTTTTGGGCTCTTTTTCGACTTTTTGCCTAAGTGTTGGCGAGTTTTGCAAACTGGGCGATAAATCGGTCTCCGTATGTCGGAATCGAGTCCCGTAAGTTCTAACACGTATCTAATACCTACGCGGTGATGTGTGTGTTTGCTTGGCGTCCGGACGGACGATGCGGGTTTTGGGCCCTTTTTCGGCTTTTTGCTTAAGTGTTATTGAGTTTTACAAACTGGGCGATAACTCGGTCTTCGTATGTCGGAATCGAGTCTCGTAAGTTCTAACGCATGTCTAATACCTACACGGTGCTGTGTGTGTGTTTGTGTGGCGTCCGGAAGGACGATGCTGGTTTTGGGCTATTTTTTATCTTTTTACCAAAGTGTTGGCGAGTTTTGCAACCTATGCGATAACTCGGTCTCCGTATGTCGGAATCGACTCCCTTAAGTTCTAACGCGTGTCTAATACCTACGCGGTGCTGTGTGTGTGTTTGCGTGGCGTCCGGACGGACGATGCGGGTTTTGGGCTCTTTTTCAGCTTTTTACCTAAGTGTTAGCAAGTTTTGCAAACTGGGGGATAACTCGGTATCCATATGTCGGAATCGAGTCCCGTAAGTTCTAATGCGTGTCTAATACCTACGCGGTGCTGTGTGTGTGTTTGCGTGGCGTCCGGACGGACGATGCGGGTTTGGGCTCTTTTTTGGCTTTTTACCTAAGTGTTAGCGAGTTTTGTAAACTGGGCGATAACTCGGTCTTCGTATGTCGGAATCGAGTCACGTAAGTTCTAACGCGTGTCTAATACCTACGCAGTGCTGTGTGTGTATTTGTATGGCGTCCGGACGGACGATGCTGGTTTTGGGCTCTTTTTTGGCTTTTTACCAAAGTGTTGGCGAGTTTTGCAAACTAGGCGATAACTCGGTGTCCGTATATTGGAATCGAGTCCCTTAAGTTCTAACGCGTGTCTAATACCTACGCGGTGCTCTGTGTGTGTTTGCGTGGCGTCCGAACGGACGATACGGGTTTTGGGCTCTTTTTCGGCTTTTTGCCTAAGTGTTAGTGAGTTTTGCAAACTAGGCGATAACTCGGTATCCATATGTCAGAATCTAGTCCCGTAAGTTCTAACGCCTGTCTAATACCTACACGGTGCTGTGTGTGTGTTTGCGTGGCGTCCAGACAGACGATGCGGGTTTTGGGCTATTTTTTAGCTTTTTGCCTAAGTATTGGCGAGTTTTGCAAACTGGACAATAACTCGGTCTCCGTATGTCAGAATCGAGTCCTGTAAGTTCAAATGCGTGTCTCATAGCTACGCGGTGTTGTGTGTGTGTGTTTAAGTGGCGTCCGGACGGACGATGCGGGTTTTGGGTTCTTTTTCGGCTTTTTGCCCAAGTATTGGCGAGTTTTACAAACTGGGCAATAAATCGGTCTTCGTATATCAGAATCGAGTCCTGTAAGTTCTAACGCGTGTCTAATACCTACGCGGTGCTGTGTGTGTGTTTCTGTGGAGTCCGGGACGGACGATCTGGATTTAGTTCTTTTTCGGCTTTTTACCTAAGTGTTGGCCAGTTTAGCAAACTGGGCGATAAATCGGTCTCCGTATGTCAGAATCGAGTCCCGTAAGTTCTAACATGTGTCTAATACCTACGCGGTACTGTGTGTGTTTGCTTGGCGTCCGGACGGACGATGCGGGTTTTGGGCCCTTTTTCGGCTTTTTGCCTAAGTGTTGTTGAGTTTTGCAAACTGGGGGATAACTCGGTCTTCGTATGTCGGAATCGAGTCCCGTAAGTTCTAACGCGTGTCTAATACCTACACGGTGCTGTGTGTGTGTTTGTGTGGCGTCCGGACGGACGATCTTTTAGGTTTTGGCTCTTTTTGGCTTTTTACCAAAGTGTTGGCGAGTTTTGCAAACTAGGCGATAACTCGGTCTCCGTATGTCGGAATCGAGTCCCTTAAGTTCTAACGCGTGTCTAATACCTACGCGGTGTTGTGTGTGTGTTTGCATGGCGTCCGAACGTACGATGCAGTTTTAGGGCTCTTTTTCGGCCTTCTGTCTAAATGTTGTTGAGTTTTGAAAACTGGGTTATAACTCGGTCTCCGTATATTAGAATCGAATCCCGTAAGTTATAATGCGTGTCTAATACCTATGCAGTGCTCTGTGTGTGTGTGTGTTTGCGTGGCGGCAAGACGGACGATGCGGGTTTTGGGCTCTTTTTCGGCTTTTTACCTAAGTGTTGGCGAGTTTTGCAAACTGGGCGATAACTCGGTCTCCGTATGTCGGAATCGAGTCCCGTAAGTTTTAACGCGTGTCTAATAACTACGCGGAGCTTTTTGCTTAAGTGTTAGCGAGTTTTGCAAACTGGGCGATAACTCGGTATCCGTATGTCAGAATCGAGTCCCATAAGTTCTAACGCGTGTCTAATACCTACGCGGTGCTGTGTGTGTGTTTTCTTGGCGTCCGGACAGACAATGTGGGTTTTGGGCTCTTTTTTGGCTTTTTGTCTAAGTGTTGGCGAGTTTTAGAAATTGGGCAATAACTCGGTCTCCGTATGTCTCGGATCGAAGTCCGTCACGTTCTAACGCATGTCTCCATACCTCACAGCGGTCTTTGTGTGTGTGTTTCCGTGGCGTCCGGACGGACGATGCGGGTTTTGGATTCTTTTTAGCTTTTTGCCTAAGTGTTAGCGAGTTTTGCAAACTGGGCGATAACTCGGTATCCGTATGTCGGAATCGAGTCCCGTAAGTTCTAATGTGTGTCTAATACCTACGCGGTGCTGAGTGTGTGTTTGCGTGGCGTCTGGACGGACGATGCGGGTTTTGGGCTCTTTTTCGGCTTGTTGCCTAAGTGTTTGCGAGTTTTGCAAACTGGGCAATAAATCGGTCTTCGTATGTCGGAATCGAGTCCCGTAAATATTAACGCGTGTCTCATACCTACGCGGTGCTGTTTGTGTGTTTGCGTAGCGTCGGGATGGACGATGCGGGTTTTGGATTCTTTTTCGGCTTTTTGCCTAAGTGTTAGCAAGTTTTGAATACTAGGCGATAACTCGGTCTCCGTATGTTGGAATCGAGTCCCGTAAGTTCTAACGCGTGTCTAATACCTACGTGGTGCTGTGTGTGTATGTTTGCGTTGCGTCCGGACAGACGATGCTCGTTTTGGGTTCTTTTTCGGCCTTTTGCCTAATTATTGGCGAGTTTTGCAAATTGGGCGATAACTCGGTCTCCGTATGTCGGAATCAAGTCCCATAAGTTCTAACACATGTATAATACCTACGCGGTGTTGTGTGTGTGTTTGCGTGGCGTCCGGACGTACGATGCGGGTTTTTGGCTCTTTTTCGGCTTTTTGCCTAAGTGTTGACAAGTTTTACAAACTGGGCGATAACTCGGTCTCCATATGTCGGAATCGAGTCCCATAAGTTTTAACGCATGTGTAATACCTCACGCGGTCTTTGTGAGTGTGTTTTAGCCGTGGCGTCCGAGCAGACGATGCGGGTTTAGGGGCACTTTTTGGCTTTTTGCCTATGTGTTAGCGAGTTTTGCAAACTGGGCAGTAACTCGGTCTCCGTATGTCAGAATCGAGTCCGTAAGTTCTAACGCGTGTCTAATACCTACGTGGTGCTATGTGTGTTTTCGTGGCGTTCGGACAGATGATGCTGGTTTTGGGCTCTTTTTTGGCCTTTTGCCTAAGTGTTGGCGAGTTTTGCAAACTGGGCAACAAATCGGTCTCCGTAAGTCGGAATTGAGTCCCATAAGTTCTATTGCGTGTCTCATACCTACGCGATGCTATGTGTGTGTTTGCGTGGCGTCGGGACGGACGATGCTGGTTTTGGATTCTTTTTCGGCTTTTTGCCTAAGTGTGAGCGAGTTTTACAAATTAGGCGATAACTCGGTCTCCGTATGTCAGAATCGAGTCCCGTAAGTTTTAACGCGTGTCTAATACCTACGCGGTGCTGTGTATGTGTTTTCGTGGCATCCGGACGGACGATGCGGGTTTTGGGCTATTTTTTGGCTTTTTACCTTAGTATTGGGGAGTTTTGCAAAATAGGCGATAACTTCGGTCTCCGTATGTTAGAATCAAGTCCGTAAATTCTAATGCATGTTTAATACCTCACGGTGCTCTATGTGTGTTTAAGTGGCTTCCGGACGGACGATCTGGGTTTGGGTTCTTTTTCGCTTTTTGCCTAATTATTGGCGAGATTTGCAAAGCCCAGGTGATAATCGGTCTCCGTATATCGGAATCGAGTCCGTAAGTTCTATCGCGTGTCAAATACTTACGCGATCTTGTGTGTGTGTTCGCGTCTGGCGGCGGACCAGACGATGCAGGTTTTGGGCTCTTTTTTGGCTTTTTGCCTAAGTGTTGGCGAGTTTTACAAACTGGGCAATAAATTGGTCTTCGTATGTCGGAATCGAGTCCCGTAAGTTCTAACGCGTGTCTCATAGCTACTGCCGATGCTATGTGTGTGTTTTGCGTGGCGTCGGAATGACGATCTTTGGTTTTGGATTCTTTTTCGGCTTTTTGCCTAAGTGTGAGCGAGTTTTACAAATTAGGCGATAACTCGGTCTCCGTATGTCAGAATCGAGTCCCGTAAGTTCTAACGCATGTCTAATGCCTTCGTGGTCTGTGTGTGTGTGTGTTTGCGTGGCGTTTGACGAACGATGATGGTTTTGGGCCCTTTTTCGGCCTTTTGCCTTAGTATTGGCGAGTTTTGCAAACTGGGCAATAACTCGGTCTCTGTATGTCAAAATCGAGTCCCGTAATTTCTAATGCGTGTCTAATACCTACGCGGTGCTGTGTATGTGTTTGCGTGGAGTCCGGATGTACGATGCGGGTTTAGGGCTCTTTTGGCCTTTTGCCCAAGTGTTGTTCAATTTTGCAAATCGGGCGATAACTTCGATATTCGTATTTTGGAATCGAGTCTCGTAACTTCTAACGCGTGTCTTTACCAACGCTTGATCTTGTGTGTGTGTGTTGTTTGCATTAACGTCCGGACAGACGATCTTTGGTTTTGGATTCTTTTTCGGCTTTTTGCCTAAGTGTGAGCGAGTTTTTACAAATTAAAGCGATAACTTTCGGTCTCCGTATGTCGAAATCGAGTCCGTAAGTTCTAACGCATGTCTAATGCCTTCGTGGTCTTTGTGTGTGTGTGTGTTTGCGTGGCGTTTGGACGGAGGCGATCTTTGGTTTTAGGCCCTTTTTCGGCCTTTTGCCTTAGTATTGGCGAGTTTTGCAAACTGGGAAATAACTCGGTCTCTGTATGTCAGAATCGAGTCCCGTAATTTCTAATGCGTGTCTAATACCTACGCGGTGCTCTGTGTGTGTTTGCGTGGCTTCCGGACGGACGATGCGGGTTTGGGTTCTTTTTCGGCTTTTTGCCTAATTATTGGCGAGATTTGCAAACTGGGCGATAAATCGGTCTCCGTATATCGGAATCGAGTCCCGTAAGTTCTATCGCGTGTCAAATACCTACGCGATGCTGTGTGTGTGTTTGCGTAGCGTCCGGACGGACGATGCGGGTTTTGGGCTCTTTTTTGGCTTTTTGCATAAGTGTTGGCGAGTTTTGCAAACTGGGCAATAAATTGGTCTTCGTATGTCGGAATCGAGTCCCGTAAGTTCTAACGCGTGTCTCATAGCTACGCGATGCTGTGTGTGTGTTTTTAGGCGGCGTCGGGAATGAGACGATCTTTGGTTTTGGATTCTTTTTCGGCTTTTTGCCTAAGTGTGAGCGAGTTTTGCAAATTAGGCGATAATTCGGTCTCCGTATGTCAGAATCGAGTCCCGTAAGTTCTAACGCATGTCTAATACCTTCATGCGGTCTTTGTGTGTGTGTTTTGCGTGGCGTTTGAATGACGATCTTGGTTTTGGAGCTTTTTCGGCCTTTTGCCTTAGTATTGGCGAGTTTTGCAAACTGGGCAATAACTCGGTCTCTGTATGTCAAAATCGAGTCCCGTAATTTCTAATGCGTGTCTAATACCTACTGCCGGTCTTTGTGTGTGTGTTTTCGCGTGGAGTCCGAACGACGATCACGGGTTTAGGCTCTTTTTGACCTTTTGCCCAAGTGTTGTTCAATTTTGCAAAGCTGGGCGATAACTTCGGTATTCATATTTTGGAATCGACTCCGTAACTTCTAAAGCGTGTCTTTTACCACCTTGATCTTGTGTGTGTGTGTGTGTTGCATTCGTCCGGGGCCAGACGATCACGGGTTTGGGCTCTTTTTGGCTTTTTACCTAAGTGTTGGCGAGTTTTGCAAACCGGGGCGATTACTTTCGGTCTCCGTATGTCGAGAATCGAGTCCCGTGAAGTTTTAACGCGTGTCTAATACCTACACGGTCTTTGTGTATGTGTTTTAAATGGCATCCGGACGGACGATACGGGTTTTGGGATCTTTTTCGGCTTTTTGCCTAAGTGTTGGGGAGTTTTGCAAACTAGGCGATAACTCGGTCTCCGTATGTTAGAATCAAGTCCCGTAAGTTCTAATGCGTGTCTAATACCTACGCGGTGCTGTGTGTGTGTTTGCGTGGCGTCCGGACGGACGATGCGGGTTTTGGGCTCTTTTTCGACTTTTTGCCTAAGTGTTGGCGAGTTTTGCAAACTGGGCGATAAATCGGTCTCCGTATGTCGGAATCGAGTCCGTAAGTTCTAACATGTATATCTAATACCTCTGTGACGGTGATGTGTGTGTTTGCTTATGCGTCCGGACCAGACGATGCGGAGTTTAGGCCTTTTTTTGACTTTTTGCTTAAGTGTTATTGAGTTTTACAAAACTGGGCGATAACTCGGTCTTCGTATGTCGGAATCGAGTCTCGTAAGTTCTAACGCGTGTCTAATACCTACACGGTCTGTGTGTGTGTTTGTGTGGCGTCCGGAAGGACGATGCTGGTTTTGGGCTATTTTTTATCTTTTTACCAAAGTGTTGGCGAGTTTTGCAACCTATGCGATAACTCGGTCTCCGTATGTCGGAATCGACTCCCTTAAGTTCTAACGCGTGTCTAATACCTCTCTGGCGGTTTGTGTGTGTGTTTAAATGGCGTCCGGACCAGACGATCGCGGGTTTTGGGCTCTTTTTGACTTTTTGCCTAAGTGTTAGCAAGTTTTGCAAAGCTGAGGCGATAACTTTCGGTATCCGTATGTCGGAATCGAGTCCGTAAGTTCTAATCGTGTCTCATACCTCTGGCGGTCTTTGTGTGTGTGTTTTTGCGTGGCATCCGGACGGACGATGCGGGTTTGGGCTCTTTTTCGGCTTTTTGCCTAAGTATTAGCGAGTTTTACAAACTGGGCGATAACTCGGTCTTCGTATGTCGGAATCGAGTCCCGTAAGTTCTAACGCGTGTCTAATACCTACGCAGTGCTGTGTGTGTGTTTGTATGGCGTCCGGATGGACGATGCTGGTTTTGGGCTCTTTTTTGGCTTTTTACCAAAGTGTTGGCGAGTTTTGCAAACTAGGCGATAACTCGGTCTCCGTATATCGGAATCGAGACCCTTAAGTTCTAACGCGTGTCTAATACCTACGCGGTGCTGTGTGTGTGTTTGCGTGGCGTCCGAACGGACGATGCGGGTTTTGGCCTCTTTTTGGCTTTTTGCCTAAGTGTTAGCGAGTTTTGCAAACTGGGAGATAACTCGGTATCCGTATGTCAGAATCTAGTCCCGTAAGTTCTAACGCGTGTCTAATACCTACGCGGTGCTGTGTGTGTGTGTTTGCGTGGCGTCCGGACGGACGATGCGGGTTTTGGGCTCTTTTTTGGCTTTTTGCCTAAGTGTTGGCGAGTTTTGCAAACTGGGCAATAACTCGGTCTCCGTATGTCGGAATCGAGTCCTGTAAGTTCAAATGCGTGTCTCATACCTACGCGGTGCTGTGTGTGTGTTTTCGTGGCGTCCGGACGGACGATGCGGGTTTTGGGTTCTTTTTCGGCTTTTTGCCCAAGTGTTGGCGAGTTTTGCAAACTGGGCAATAAATTCGGTCTCCGTATATATGTCGAGAATCGAGTCCGTAAGTTCTAGCGTGTGTCTAATACCTCACAGCGGTCTTTGTGTGTGTGTGTTTCCGTGGCGTCCGGACGGACGATGCGGGTTTTAGATTGTTTTTCGGCTTTTTGCCTAAGTGTTGGCGAGTTTTGCAAACTGGGCGATAAATCGGTCTCCGTATGTCGGAATCGAGTCCCGTAAGTTCTAACACGTGTCTAATACCTACGCGGTTCTGTGTGTGTGTTTGCTTGGCGTCCGGACGAGACGATGCGGGTTTTGGGCCCTTTTTCGGCTTTTTGCCTAAGTGTTGTTGAGTTTTGCAAACTGGGCGATAACTCGGTCTTCGTATGTCGGAATCGAGTCCCGTAAGTTCTAACGCGTGTCTAATACCTACGGTCTTTGTGTGTGTGTTTGTGTGCGTGGCGTCCGGACCAGACGATCTTTGGTTTTGGGCTCTTTTTAGCTTTTTACCAAAGTGTTGGCGAGTTTTGCAAACTAAGCGATAACTTTCGGTCTCCGTATGTCGAATCGAGTCCGTAAGTTCTAGCGTGTCTAATACCTCACAGCGGTTGTTGTGTGTGTGTGTTTGCATGGCGTCCGAGCGTCTGATCTGGGTTTTAGGGCTCTTTTTTTGCTTTTTTACCTAAAATGTTGTTGAGTTTTGCAAAGCTGGGTTATAACTTTCGGTCTCAAGTATATCGAGAATCGAGTCCGTAAGTTATAATGCGTGTGTACTAATACCTACGGTGGTCTTTGTGTGTGTGTTTGCGTGGCGTCAAAGGCCAGACGATCTGGGGTTTTGGGCTCTTTTTGGCTTTTTGCCTAAGTGTTGGCGAGTTTTGCAAAGCTGGCGATAACTTTCGGTCTCCGTATGTCGAATCGAGTCCGTAAGTTTTTAACGCGTGTCTAATACCTACGCGGTGTTTGTGTGTGTGTTTGCGTGGCGTCCGGACGAGACGATGCAGGTTTTGGGCTCTTTTTGGCTTTTTGCCTAAGTGTTAGCGAGTTTTGCAAACTGGGCGATAACTCGGTATCCGTATGTCAGAATCGAGTCCCGTAAGTTCTAACGCGTGTCTAATACCTACGCGGTGCTGTGTGTGTGTTTTCGTGGCGTCCGGACAGACAATGTGGGTTTTGGGCTCTTTTTTGGCTTTTTGTCTAAGTGTTGGCGAGTTTTACAAACTGGGCAATAACTCGGTCTCCGTATGTCGGAATCGAGTCCCGTAAGTTCAAACGCGTGTCTAATACCTACGCGGTGTTGTGTGTGTGTTTCCGTGGCGTCCGGACGGACTATGCGGGTTTTGGATTCTTTTTCGACTTTTTGCCTAAGTGTTAGCGAGTTTTGCAAACTGGGCGATAACTCGGTATCCGTATGTCGGAATCGAGTCCGTAAGTTCTAATGCGTGTCTAATACCTCTAGCGGTCTTTGTGTGTGTGTTTGCGTTTAAGCGTCCGGAGGACCAGACGATCACGGGTTTTGGGCTCTTTTGACTTTTTGCCTAAGTGTTGGCGAGTTTTTTGCAACTGGCGATAAATCGGTCTCCGTATGTCGAAATCGAGTCCGTAAGTTCTTAACGTGTCTCATACCTCTGTGGTCTTTGTGTGTGTGTTTTTAAGTGGCGTCGGGATGGACGATCTGGGTTTTGGATTCTTTTTTGACTTTTTGCCTAAGTGTTATTGAGTTTTGCAAGCTAGGCGATAACTTTCGGTCTCGTATGTTGGAATCGAGTCCGTAAGTTCTAACGCGTGTCTAATACCTCAGTGGTCTTTGTGTGTGTGTGTGTTTGCGTGGCGTCCGGACGGACGATCTGGTTCGTTTTGGGCTCTTTTTGACCTTTTGCCTAAGTGTTGGCGAGTTTTGCAAATTAGGCGATAACTTTCGGTCTCCGTATGTCGGAATCAAGTCCCATAAGTTCTAACACGTGTCTAATACTCTGCACTGTGCGTGTTGTGTGTGTGTGTTTGCGTGGCGTCCGGACGACGATCGGGTTTAGGCTCTTTTTGGCTTTTTGCCTAAGTGTGTTGACAAGTTTTGCAAAGCTGGGCGATAACTTTCGGTCTCCGTATGTCGGAATCGAGTCCCGTAAGTTTTAACAGCGTGTGTCTAATACCTCTGCGGTCTTTGTGTGTGTGTGTGTGGCGTTAAGGCGTCGAGGATGAAGACGATCTTTGGTTTTGGCTCTTTTTCGACTTTTTTGCCTAAGTGTTGGCGAGTTTTGCAAAGCTGGGCGATAACTTTCGGTCTCCGTATGTCGAAATCGAGTCCGTAAGTTCTAACGCGTGTCTAATACCTCACGTGGTCTTTGTGTGTGTTTTGCGTGGCGTCCGGACGAACGATCTTTGGTTTTGGGCTCTTTTTCGGCTTTTTGCCTAAGTGTTGGCGAGTTTTGCAAACTGGGCGATAACTCGGTCTCTGTATGTCGGAATCGAGTCCCGTAAGTTCTAACGCGTGTCTAATACCTACGCGGTGCTTTGTGTGTGTGTTTGCGTGGCGTCCGGACGGACGATGTGGGTTTTGGATTCTTTTTGGCTTTTTGCCTAAGTGTTGGCGAGTTTTGCAAAAACTGGGCGATAACTCGGTCTCCGTATGTCGAAATCGAGTCCCGTAAGTTCTAACGCGTGTCTAATACCTACGTGGTGTTGTGTGTGTGTTTGCGTGGCGTCCGGACAGACGATGTGGGTTTTGGGCTCTTTTTCAGCCTTTTGCCTAAGTGTTGGCGAGTTTTACAAAGCTGGCGATAACTTTCGGTCTCCGTATGTCGAATCGAGTCCGTAAGTTCTAACGCGTGTCTAATACCTACTGCGGTGCTTGTGTGTGTGTTTGCGTGGCGTCCGAGACGGACGATCTTGGTTTTGGGCTCTTTTGGCTTTTTGCCAAAGTGTTAGCGAGTTTTTCAAACTGGGCGATAACTCGGTCTCCGTATGTCAGAATCGAGTCCCGTAAGTTCTAATGCGTGTCTAATACCTACGCGGTGCTGTGTGTGTGTTTTCGTGGCGTCCGGACAGACGATCACGGGTTTTGGGCTCTTTTTGGCTTTTTGCCTAAGTGTTGGCGAGTTTTGCAAAGCTGGGCGATAACTTTCGGTCTCCGTGTATGTCGGAATCGAGTCCGTAAGTTCTAACAGCGTGTCTAATACCTCTGTGGTCTTTGTGTGTGTGTTTTGTGTGGCGTCCGGACGGACGATCTGGGTTTGGATTCTCTTTTGACTTTTTACCTAAGTGTTGGCGAGTTTTTGCAAATTGGGCGATAACTTTCGGTCTCCGTATGTCGAATGTCGAGTCCGTAAGTTCTAACGTGTCTCTAATACCTCGCGGTCTTTGTGTGTGTGTTTGCGTGGCGTCCGGACAGACGATCTGGGTTTTGGGCTCTTTTTGGCTTTTTGCTAAGTGTTGTTGAGTTTTGCAAAGCTGGGCGATAACTTCGGTCTCCGTATGTCGGAATCGAGTCCGTAAGTTCTAACGCGTGTGTCTAATACCTCTACAGCGGTCTTTGTGTGTGTGTGTGCGTGGGCGTCGTCCAGACGGACGATCTTTGGGTTTGGGCTCTTTTTGGCTTTTTGCCTAAGTGTTGGCGAGTTTTGCAAGCTGGGCGATAACTTTCGGTCTCCGTATGTCGAGAATCGAGTCCGTAAGTTCTAACAGCGTGTCTAATACCTCTGGCGGTGTTGTGTGTGTGTTTTTGCGTGGCGTCGGAGCAGACGATCTGGGTTTTAGGCTCTTTTTTGGCTTTTTGCCTAAGTGTTGGCGAGTTTTGCAAAGCTGGCGATAACTTTCGGTCTCCGTATATGTGGAATCGAGTCCGTAAGTTCTAACGCGTGTGTCTAATACCTCATGTGTCTTTGTGTGTGTGTGTTTGCGTGGCGTCGGGACCGGACGATCTGGGTTTTGGGCTCTTTTTGACTTTTTGCCTAAGTGTTGGCGAGTTTTTGCAAAGCTGGGCGATAACTTTCGGTCTCCGTATGTGGAATCGAGTCCGTAAGTTCTAACGTGTGTCTAATACCTCTCGCGGTCTTTGTGTGTGTGTTTAAATGGCGTCCGAGACCAGACGATCACGGGTTTTGGGCTCTTTTTGACTTTTTGCCTAAGTGTTGGCGAGTTTTTTGCAAAGCTGGCGATAACTTTCGGTCTCCGTATGTCGGAATCGAGTCCGTAAGTTCTAACGCATGTCTAATACCTCTGTGGTCTTTGTGTGTGTGTTTTAAATGGCGTCCGGACGAGACGATGTGGGTTTTAGGCTCTTTTTGGCTTTTTGCCTAAGTGTTGGCGAGTTTTACAAAGCTGGGCGATAACTTTCGGTCTCCGTATGTCGAATCGAGAGTCCGTAAGTTCTAACGTGTGTCTAATACCTACAGCGGTCTTTGTGTGTGTGTTTTACGTGGCGTCCGGACGGGACAGACGATCTGCGGGTTTAGATTCTTTTTGGCTTTTTGCCTAAGTGTTAGCGAGTTTTGCAAACTGGGCGATAACTTTCGGTCTCCGTATGTCGAAATCGAGTCCCGTAAGTTCTAATGCGTGTCTAATACCTACGCAGTGCTGTGTGTGTGTTTTGCGTGGCGTCCGGAGACGGGACGATCTTGGGTTTTGGGCTCTTTTTGGCTTTTTGCCTAAGTGTTGGCGAGTTTTTGCAAAGCTGGGCGATAACTTTCGATCTCGTATATGAAATCGAGTCCGTAAGTTTTAGCAAGTGTTAGTGTCTATCTAATACCTACTGTGATCTTTGTGTGTGTGTGTTTGCGTGGCGTCCGGACCAGACGATGCGGGTTTTGGGCTCTTTTTGGCTTTTTGCCTAAGTGTTGTTGAGTTTTGCAAAGCTGGGCGATAACTTTCGGTCTCCGTATGTCGGAATCGAGTCCGTAAGTTCTAACGCGTGTCTCTAATACCTCTGTGGTCTTTGTGTGTGTGTTTGCGTGGCGTCCGGACCAGACGATCTTTGGTTTTGGGCTCTTTTTCGGCCTTTTGCCTAAGTGTTGGCGAGTTTTGCAAACCTGGCGATAACTCGGTCTCCGTATGTCGGAATCAAGTCCCATAAGTTCTAACGCATGTCTAATACCTCTGCGGTGTGTGTGTGTGTGTGTTTGCGTGGCGTCCGGACACGACGATGCGGGTTTTAGGCTCTTTTTGACTTTTTGCCTAAGTGTTGTTGAGTTTTGCAAAGCTGGGCGATAACTTTCGGTCTCCGTATGTCGGAATCGAGTCCGTAAGTTCTAATGTAGCGTGTCTAATACCTACAGCGGTGTTGTGTGTGTGTGTTTTTGCGTGGCGTCCGGACCAGACGATCTGGGTTTGGGCTCTTTTTTGGCTTTTTGCCTAAGTGTTGGCGAGTTTTGCAAAGCTGGGCGATAACTTCGGTCTCCGTATGTTGGAATCAAGTCCGTAAGTTCTAACGCGTGTCTAATACCTACTGGCGGTCTTTGTGTGTGTGTTTAGCGTGGCGTCCGGACGGACGATCTTGGGTTTTGGGCTCTTTTTGACTTTTTGCCTAAGTGTTGGCGAGTTTTTGCAAAGCTGGGCGATAACTTTCGGTCTCCGTATGTCGAATCGAGTCCGTAAGTTCTAACGTGTGTCTAATACCTACTGCGGTCTTTGTGTGTGTGTTTTGCGTGGCGTCCGGACGGAGACGATCGGGTTTTGGGCTCTTTTTGGCTTTTTGCCTAAGTGTTAGCGAGTTTTGCAAAGCTGGCGATAACTTTCGGTCTCCGTATGTGTCGAATCGAGTCCGTAAGTTCTAACAGCGTGTCTAATACCTCTGGCGGTCTTTGTGTGTGTGTTTGCGTGGCGTCCGGACGGAGACGATCTGGGTTTTGGGCTCTTTTTTTGACTTTTTGCCTAAGTGTTGGCGAGTTTTGCAAACTGGGCGATAACTCGGTCTCCGTATGTCAGAATCGACTCCCGTAAGTTCTAATGCGTGTCTCATACCTATGCGGTGCTGTGTGTGTGTTTCCGTGGCGTCCGGACCGACGATGCAGGTTTTGGATTCTTTTTGGGCTTTTTGCCTAAGTGTTAGTGAGTTTTGTAAATTGGGCGATAACTCGGTATCCGTATGTCGTAATCGAGTCTCGTAAGTTCTAAGCAGCGTGTCTAATACCTCTGGGTGTCTGTGTGTGTGTTTTGTGGCGTCCGGACGAGACGATCTGGGTTTTGGGCTCTTTTTGGCTTTTTGCCTAAGTGTTGGCGAGTTTTTGCAAAGCTGGGCGATAACTTTCGATCTCCGTATGTCGGAATCGAGTCCGTAAGTTCTAATCGCGTCTAATACCTACAGCGGTCTTTGTGTGTGTGTTTGCGTGGCGTCGGGACGTCTGATCTTGGGTTTTGGGCTCTTTTTGACTTTTTGCCCTAAGTGTTGTTGAGTTTTGCAAAGCTGGGCGATAACTTCGGTCTCCGTATATCGAAATCGAGTCCGTAAGTTCTAACAGCGTGTCTAATACCTCTGTGGTCTTTGTGTGTGTGTTTTTGCGTGGCGTCCGGACAGGACGATCTTTGGTTTTGGGCTCTTTTTGACTTTTTGCCTAAGTGTTGGCGAGTTTTGCAAAGCTGGCGATAACTTTCGGTCTCCGTATGTCGAATCGAGTCCGTAAGTTCTAATCAGCGTGTCTCTAATACCTCTGCGGTCTTTGTGTGTGTGTTTTTGGCGTCCGGACCAGACGATGCGGGTTTTGGGCTCTTTTTTGGCTTTTTTGCCTAAGTGTTGGCGAGTTTTGCAAAGCTGGGCGATAACTTTCGGTCTCCGTATGTCGAAATCGAGTCCGTAAGTTCTATCGCGTGTCTAATACCTCTGCGATGGTTTGTGTGTGTGTTTGCGTGGCGTCCGGACGACGATCGATCTTGGGTTTTGGGCTCTTTTTTCGGCTTTTTGCCTAAGTGTTGGCGAGTTTTGCAAGCTGGGCGATAACTTCGGTCTCCGTATGTGGAATCGAGTCCGTAAGTTCTAACTCAGCGTGTCTCAATACCTCTGCGGTCTTTGTGTGTGTGTTTTGCGTGGCGTCCGAGACGGGACGATCTGGGTTTTGGGCTCTTTTTGGCTTTTTGCCTAAGTGTTGGCGAGTTTTGCAAACTTGGGCGATAACTTTCGGTCTCAAGTATGTCGAATCGAGTCCGTAAGTTCTAGCGCGTGTCTAATACCTCTGCGGTCTTTGTGTGTGTGTGTGTGTTGCGTGGCGTCCGGACGAGACGATCTTTGGTTTTGGGCTCTTTTTGGCTTTTTGCCTAAGTGTTGGCGAGTTTTGCAAAGCTGGGCGATAACTTTCGGTCTCAAGTATGTCGAAATCGAGTCCGTAAGTTCTAATGCGTGTCTAATACCTCAGCGGTCTTTGTGTGTGTGTTTTGCGTGGCGTCCGAGCGAGACGATCTTGGGTTTTGGGCTCTTTTTGGCTTTTTGCCTAAGTGTTGTTGAGTTTTGCAAAGCTGGCGATAACTTTCGGTCTCCGTATGTCGGAATCGAGTCCGTAAGTTCTAACGCGTGTCTAATACCTCACAGCGGTCTTGTGTGTGTGTGTTTTTTGCGTGGCGTCCGGACGAGACGATCGATCTTTGGTTTTTGGCTCTTTTTTGGCTTTTTGCCTAAGTGTTGGCGAGTTTTTACAAAGCTGGCGATAACTTTCGGTCTCCGTATGTCGAAATCGAGTCCGTAAAGTTCTAGCAGTGTGTCTAATACCTCTGTGGTCTTGTGTGTGTGTTTTTACGTGGCGTCCGGACGGACGATCACGGGTTTTGGGCTCTTTTTGGCTTTTTGCCTAAGTGTTGGCGAGTTTTGCAAAGCTGAGCGATAACTTCGGTCTCCGTATGTCGAGAATCGAGTCCGTAAGTTTCTAACGTGTCGTGTCTAATACCTCTGTGGTGATTGTGTGTGTGTGTTTTGCGTGGCGTCCGGACCAGACGATCTTGGGTTTTAGGCTCTTTTTGACTTTTTGCCTAAGTGTTGGCGAGTTTTGCAAAGCCCAGGCGATAACTTCGGTCTCCGTATGTCGGAATCGAGTCCGTAAGTTCTAACGTGTGTCTAATACCTCTACAGCGGTCTTGTGTGTGTGTTTGCGTGGCGTCCGGACGGACGGACGATCGGGTTTAGGCTCTTTTGGCTTTTTGCCTAAGTGTTGGCGAGTTTTGCAAAGCTGGCGATAACTTTCGGTCTCCGTATGTCGAATCGAGTCCGTAAGTTCTAACGTGTGTCTAATACCTCTGTGGTCTTGTGTGTGTGTGTTTTGCGTGGCGTCCGGACGACGATCTTGGGTTTTGGGCTCTTTTTGGCTTTTTGCCTAAGTGTTGGCGAGTTTTGCAAAGCGGGCGATAACTTTCGGTCTCCGTATGTCGGAATCGAGTCCGTAAGTTCTAACAGCGTGTCTAATACCTACTGGCGGTCTTTGTGTGTGTGTTTTGCGTGGCGTCCGGGATGAGACGATGCGGGTTTTAGGCTCTTTTTTGACTTTTTGCCTAAGTGTTGTTGAGTTTTGCAAAGCTGGGGCGATAACTTCGGTCTCCGTATGTCGAAATCGAGTCCGTAAGTTCTAACAGCGTGTCTAATACCTCTGGTCTTTGTGTGTGTGTTTTTAAGTGGCGTCCGGACGACGATCTTGGGTTTGGGCTCTTTTTGGCTTTTTGCCTAAGTGTTGGCGAGTTTTGCAAAGCTGGCGATAACTTTCGGTCTCCGTATGTCGAAATCGAGTCCGTAAGTTCTTCTAGCAGCGTGTCTAATACCTACTGTGGTCTTTGTGTGTGTGTTTGCGTGGCGTCCGGACGGACGATCTTTGGTTTTGGGCTCTTTTTGGCTTTTTGCCTAAGTGTTGGCGAGTTTTGCAAAGCTGGGCGATAACTTTCGGTCTCCGTATATGTGAATCGAGTCCGTAAGTTCTAACAGCGTGTCTAATACCTACTGCGGTCTTTGTGTGTGTGTTTGCGTGGCGTCCGGACGGACGATCTGGGTTTTGGGCTCTTTTTGACTTTTTGCCTAAGTGTTGGCGAGTTTTTGCAAAGCTGGCGATAACTTCGGTCTCCGTATGTCGAATCGAGTCCGTAAGTTCTAACGCGTGTCTAATACCTCTCAGCGGTCTTTGTGTGTGTGTTTTGCGTGGCGTCCGGACGAGACGATCACGGGTTTTGGGCTCTTTTTGGCTTTTTGCCTAAGTGTTGGCGAGTTTTGCAAAGCTGGGCGATAACTTTCGGTCTCCGTATGTCGAATCGAGTCCGTAAGTTCTAACAGCGTGTCTAATACCTCTCAGCGGTGTGTGTGTGTGTGTTTTGCGTGGCGTCCGGACGACGACGATCTGGGTTTTGGGCTCTTTTTGGCTTTTTGCCTAAGTGTTGGCGAGTTTTGCAAAGCTGGCGATAACTTTCGGTCTCCGTATATGAATCGAGTCCGTAAGTTCTAACGCGTGTCTAATACCTACAGCGGTCTTTGTGTGTGTGTGTTTGTGGCGTCCGGACCGAGACGATCTGGTTTTAGGCTCTTTTTGGCTTTTTGCTAAGTGTTGGCGAGTTTTGCAAACTAGGGCGATAACTTCGGTCTCCGTATGTCGGAATCGAGTCCGTAAGTTCTAACGTGTCTCTAATACCTCTGTGGTCTTTGTGTGTGTGTGTTTAGTGGCGTCCGGACGGACGATCTGGGTTTTGGGCTCTTTTTGGCTTTTTGCCTAAGTGTTGTTGAGTTTTGCAAAGCTGGGCGATAACTTTCGGTCTCCGTATGTCGGAATCGAGTCCGTAAGTTCTAGCAGCGTGTCTAATACCTACAGTCTTTGGTCTTTGTGTGTGTGTTTGCGTGGCGTCCGGACGACGAGACGATCTTTGTTTTTGGCTCTCTTTTTGGCTTTTTGCCTAAGTGTTGGCGAGTTTTGCAAAGCAGGCGATAACTTTCGGTCTCCGTATGTCGAATCGAGTCCGTAAGTTCTATAGCGTGTCTAATACCTACGGTGATTGTGTGTGTGTGTTTGTGTGGCGTCCGGAGACGAGACGATCTGGGTTTGGGCTCTTTTTGACTTTTTGCCTAAGTGTTGGCGAGTTTTGCAAAGCTGGGCGATAACTTCGGTCTCCGTATGTTGAATCGAGTCCGTAAGTTCTAACAGCGTGTACTAATACCTCTGCGGTGCTGTGTGTGTGTGTTTTGCGTGGCGTCCGGACGGACGATCTGGGTTTTGGGCTCTTTTTGGCTTTTTACCTAAGTGTTGGCGAGTTTTGCAAAGCTGGGCGATAACTTTCGGTCTCCGTATGTCGAATCGAGTCCGTAAGTTCTAACGCGTGTCTAATACCTACAGCGGTCTTTGTGTGTGTGTGTTTGTTTGCGTGGCGTCGTGGCGTCGGGACGGACGATCTTGGTTTTGGATTCTTTTTGACTTTTTGCCTAAGTGTTGGCGAGTTTTGCAAAGGGCGATAACTTCGGTCTCGTATGTCGAATCGAGTCCGTAAGTTCTAACGTGTCTCTCATACCTCTGGCGGTCTTTGTGTGTGTGTTTTGCGTGGCGTTCGGACGGACGATGCGGGTTTCGGGCTCTTTTTAGGCTTTTTGCCTAAGTGTTGGCGAGTTTTGCAAACTGGGCGATAACTCGGTCTCCGTATGTCGGAATCGAGTCCGTAAGTTCTAACGTGTGTCTAATACCTCTGGCGGTCTTTGTGTGTGTGTTTTACGTGGCGTCGGAGATGGACGATCTGGGTTTTGGGCTCTTTTTGGCTTTTTGCCTAAGTGTTAGCGAGTTTTGCAAAGCTGGCGATAACTTTCGGTCTCCGTATGTCGGAATCGAGTCCGTAAGTTCTAATGCGTGTCTAATACCTACAGCGGTCTTTGTGTGTGTGTTGTTTTAATGGCGTCCGGACGGACGATCTTGGGTTTTGGGCTCTTTTTGGCTTTTTGCCTAAGTGTTGGCGAGTTTTGCAAAGCTGGCGATAACTTTCGGTCTCCGTATGTCGAATCGAGAGTCCGTAAGTTCTAACGCGTGTCTCTAATACCTCTGGCGGTCTTTGTGTGTGTGTGTTTGCGTGGCGTCCGGACGAGACGATCTTGGGTTTTGGGCTCTTTTTGGCTTTTTTGCCTAAGTGTTGGCGAGTTTTTACAAAGCTGGGCGATAACTTTCGGTCTCCGTATGTCGAAATCGAGTCCGTAAGTTCTAGCAGCGTGTCTAATACCTACAGCGGTCTTTGTGTGTGTGTTTTTTCGTGGCGTCGGGACCAGACGATGATCTGGGTTTTGGGCTCTTTTTGACTTTTTGCCTAAGTGTTGGCGAGTTTTTTGCAAAGCTAGGCGATAACTTTCGGTCTCCGTATGTCGAATCGAGTCCGTAAGTTCTAACGCGTGTCTAATACCTCAGCAGTCTTTCTTGTGTGTGTGTGTTTTTGCGTGGCGTCCGGACGAGACGATCTGGGTTTTGGGCTCTTTTTGGCTTTTTGCCTAAGTGTTGGCGAGTTTTGCAAAGCTGGGCGATAACTTTCGGTCTCCGTATGTCGGAATCGAGTCCGTAAGTTCTAGCAGCGTGTCTCAATACCTCTGCGGTCTTTGTGTGTGTGTTTTTAAGTGTGGCGTCCGGACCAGACGATCTTGGGTTTTGGGCTCTTTTTTGGCTTTTTGCCTAAGTATTGGCGAGTTTTGCAAACTGGGCGATAACTCGGTCTCCGTATGTCAGAATCGAGTCCAGTAAGTTCTAATGCGTGTCTACTACCTCTCAGCGGTCTTTGTGTGTGTGTGTTTGCGTGGCGTCCGGACGGACGATCTTGGTTTTGGGCTCTTTTGGGCTTTTTGCCTAAGTGTTGGCGAGTTTTGCAAACTGAGGCGATAACTTTCGGTCTCCGTATGTCGAATCGAGTCCGTAAGTTCTAATGCGTGTGTCTAATACCTCTGCAGTGGTGTGTGTGTGTGTTTTTAATGGCGTCCGGAGACGACGATCTTGGGTTTTGGGCTCTTTTTGCTTTTTTGCCTAAGTGTTGTTGAGTTTTGCAAAGCTGGGCGATAACTTTCGGTCTCCGTATATGGAATCGAGTCCGTAAGTTCTAGCGCGTGTCTAATACCTCAGCGGTCTTTGTGTGTGTGTGTGTGTTTGCGTGGCGTCCGGACGGGACGATCTTGGGTTTTGGGCTCTTTTTGGCTTTTTTGCCTAAGTGTTGGCGAGTTTTGCAAAGCTGGCGATAACTTTCGGTCTCCGTATGTCGAAATCGAGTCCGTAAGTTTCTAACAGTGTGTCTAATACCTCTGCGGTCTTGTGTGTGTGTGTTTGCGTGGCGTCCGGACGGACGATCTGGGTTTTTGGGCTCTTTTTGGCTTTTTGCCTAAGTGTTGGCGAGTTTTGCAAACTGGGCGATAACTTTCGGTCTCCGTATGTCGAAATCGAGTCCGTAAGTTCTAATCGTGTCTAATACCTCAGCGGTCTTTGTGTGTGTGTTTTTAAGTGGCGTCCGGACCAGACGATCGGGTTTTGGGCTCTTTTTGACTTTTTGCCTAAGTGTTGGCGAGTTTTGCAAAGCTGGCGATAACTTTCGGTCTCCGTATGTCGAATCGAGTCCGTAAGTTCTAGCGTGTGTCTAATACCTCTCTGTGGTGATGTGTGTGTGTGTTAAATGGCGTCCGGACGAGACGATCACGGGTTTTGGGCTCTTTTTGACTTTTTGCCTAAGTGTTGGCGAGTTTTGCAAAGCTGGGCGATAACTTTCGGTCTCCGTATGTCGAGAATCGAGTCCGTAAGTTCTAACGCGTGTCTAATACCTACTGTGGTCTTGTGTGTGTGTGTTTGTGTGGCGTCCGGACAGGACGATCTTTGGGTTTTTAGGCTCTTTTTGGCTTTTTTGCCTAAGTGTTGGCGAGTTTTGCAAACTGGCGATAACTTTCGGTCTCCGTATGTCGAATCGAGTCCGTAAGTTCTAACGCGTGTCTAATACCTACAGCGGTCTTTGTGTGTGTGTGTTTTGCGTGGCGTCCGGAGACGGACGATCTGGGTTTTAGGCTCTTTTTGGCTTTTTGCCTAAGTGTTGGCGAGTTTTGCAAAGCTGGCGATAACTTCGGTCTCCGTATGTCGAATCGAGTCCGTAAGTTTCTAACGTGTGTCTAATACCTCTGCGGTCTTTGTGTGTGTGTTTTTACGTGGCGTCCGGACGGACGATCTGGGTTTTGGGCTCTTTTTGGCTTTTTGCCTAAGTGTTGGCGAGTTTTTGCAAACTAGGCGATAACTTCGGTCTCCGTATGTCGGAATCGAGTCCGTAAGTTCTAGCGTGTCTAATACCTCTGCGGTCTTTGTGTGTGTGTTTGTGTGGCGTCCGGACGGACGATCTGGGTTTTGGGCTCTTTTTGGCTTTTTGCCTAAGTGTTGGCGAGTTTTACAAAATGGCGATAACTTCGGTCTCCGTATGTCGAATCGAGTCCGTAAGTTCTAACGCGTGTCTAATACCTACAGCGGTCTTGTGTGTGTGTGTTTTGCGTGGCGTCCGGACGACGGACGATCTGCGGGTTTTGGGCTCTTTTTGACTTTTTGCCTAAGTGTTGGCGAGTTTTGCAAAGCTGGCGATAACTTCGGTCTCCGTATGTGAAATCGAGTCCGTAAGTTCTAACAGCGTGCTAATACCTCAGCGGTCTTTGTGTGTGTGTTTTTGTGGCGTCCGGACGGAGACGATCTGGGTTTTGGGCTCTTTTTGGCTTTTTGCCTAAGTGTTGGCGAGTTTTTTGCAAAGCTGGCGATAACTTTCGGTCTCCGTATGTATCGGAATCGAGTCCGTAAGTTCTAACAGCGTGTCTAATACCTCTGGCGGTCTTGTGTGTGTGTTTTGTAGGCGTCCGGACGAGACGATGTCGGGTTTTGGGCTCTTTTTGGCTTTTTGCCTAAGTGTTGGCGAGTTTTTGCAAAGCTGGGCGATAACTTCGGTCTCCGTATGTCGAAATCGAGTCCGTAAGTTTCTAATTGTGTCTCTAATACCTACAGCGGTCTTTGTGTGTGTGTTTGCGTGGCGTCCGGACGGACGATCTGGGTTTTGGGCTCTTTTTGCTTTTTGCCTAAGTGTTGGCGAGTTTTTACAAAACTGGGCGATAACTTCGGTCTCCGTATGTCGAAATGGAGAGTCCGTAAGTTCTAACGCGTGTCTAATACCTCTGGCGGTCTTGTGTGTGTGTTTTTGCGTGGCGTCCGAGATGAGACGATCTTGGGTTTTGGGCTCTTTTTTTGACTTTTTGCCTAAGTGTTGTTGAGTTTTGCAAAGCGGGCGATAACTTCGGTCTCCGTATATCGAATCGAGTCCGTAAGTAAGTTCTAACGTCTCTAATACCTCTGGCGGTCTTTGTGTGTGTGTTTGCGTGGCGTCCGGACGGACGATCTTGGTTTTGGGCTCTTTTTGGCTTTTTTGCCTAAGTGTTGGCGAGTTTTGCAAAGCTGGCGATAACTTTCGGTCTCCGTATGTGAGAATCGAGTCCGTAAGTTCTAACAGCGTGTCTAATACCTCTGCGGTCTTTGTGTGTGTGTTTTTGCGTGGCGTC
The DNA here is from genome assembly GCA_020205605.1 of Panax ginseng. Taxonomy (NCBI): domain Eukaryota; kingdom Viridiplantae; phylum Streptophyta; class Magnoliopsida; order Apiales; family Araliaceae; genus Panax; species Panax ginseng. The sequence goes on from CM035150.1 coordinate 54,764,316, forward strand.
CGGACGACGATCTGGGGTTTTGGCTCTTTTTGGCTTTTTGCCTAAGTGTTGGCGAGTTTTGCAAAGCTGGCGATAACTTTCGGTCTCCGTATGTCGGAATCAGAGTCCGTAAGTTCTAGCGTGTCTAATACCTCTGGCGGTCTTGTGTGTGTGTGTTTGCGTGGCGTCCGGACGGACGATCTTGGTTTTGGGCTCTTTTGGCTTTTTGCCTAAGTGTTGGCGAGTTTTGCAAAGCTGGGCGATAACTTTCGGTCTCCGTATGTCGGAATCGAGTCCGTAAGTTCTAACGCGTGTCTATATACCTACTGCGGTCTTGTGTGTGTGTGTGTGTTTAGTGGCGTCCGGACGGACGATGCGGGTTTTGGGCTCTTTTTGGCTTTTTGCCTAAGTGTTGGCGAGTTTTTGCAAAGCTGGGCGATAACTTTCGGTCTCCGTATGTTGGAATCGAGTCCGTAAGTTCTAACGTGTCTAATACCTCTGCGGTCTTTGTGTGTGTGTGTTTGTGTGGCGTCGAGACGGACGATCTGGGTTTTGGGCTCTTTTTGGCTTTTTGCCTAAGTGTTGGCGAGTTTTGCAAAGCTGGCGATAACTTCGGTCTCTCCGTATGTCGAAATCGAGTCCGTAAGTTCTAACGCGTGTCTAATACCTACTGCGGTCTTTGTGTGTGTGTTTAGCGTGGCGTCCGGATGACGATCTGGGTTTTGGGCTCTTTTTGACTTTTTGCCTAAGTGTTGGCGAGTTTTGCAAAGCTGGGCGATAACTTTCGGTCTCCGTATGTCGAAATCGAGTCCGTAAGTTCTAACGCGTGTCTAATACCTACTGCGGTCTTTGTGTGTGTGTTGTTTGCGTGGCGTCCGGACGAGACGATGCTTTGGTTTGGGCTCTTTTTGGCTTTTTGCCTAAGTGTTGGCGAGTTTTGCAAAGCTGGGCGATAACTTTCGGTCTCCGTATGTCGAATCGAGTCCGTAAGTTCTAACGCGTGTCTAAATACCTACAGCGGTCTTTGTGTGTGTGTTTGCGTGGCGTCCGGACGAGACGATCTGGGTTTTGGGCTCTTTTTGGCTTTTTGCCTAAGTGTTGGCGAGTTTTGCAAAGCTGGCGATAACTTTCGGTCTCCGTATGTCGAATCGAGTCCGTAAGTTCTAATAACGCGTGTGTCTAATACCTCTGGCGGTCTTTGTGTGTGTGTTTTTAAGTGTGTTGTGTGGCGTCGGGACGGACGATCTTGGGTTTTGGGCTCTTTTTGGCTTTTTTGCCTAAGTGTTGGCGAGTTTTGCAAAGCTGGGCGATAACTTTCGGTCTCCGTATGTCGAAATCGAGTCCGTAAGTTCTAGCGTGTGTCTAATACCTCTACAGCGGTCTTGTGTGTGTGTTTTTTGTGGCGTCCGGACGGACGATCTGGGTTTTGGGCTCTTTTGGCTTTTTGCCTAAGTGTTGGCGAGTTTTTACAAAGCTGGCGATAACTTTCGGTCTCCGTATGTCGAAATCGAGTCCCGTAAGTTCTAATGTGTCTAATACCTCTGTGGTCTTTGTGTGTGTGTTTTTTGTGTGGCGTCCGGACCAGACGATGCGGGTTTTGGGCTCTTTTTGGCTTTTTGCCTAAGTGTTGGCGAGTTTTGCAAAGCTGGCGATAATTTTCGGTCTCCGTATGTCGGAATCGAGTCCGTAAGTTCTAACGCGTGTCTAATACCTCTGGCGGTCTTTGTGTGTGTGTTTGCGTGGCGTCCGAGACGGACGATCTGGGTTTTGGGCTCTTTTTGGCTTTTTGCCTAAGTGTTGGCGAGTTTTACAAAGCTGGCGATAACTTTCGGTCTCCGTATGTCGAATCGAGTCCGTAAGTTCTAACAGCGTGTCTAATACCTACCTCTCAGTGGTGTTGTGTGTGTGTTTGCGTGGCGTCCGAGATGAGACGATGCGGGTTTTGGGCTCTTTTTGGCTTTTTGCCTAAGTGTTGTTGCGAGTTTTGCAAAGCTGGCGATAACTTCGGTCTCCGTATGTCGGAATCGAGTCCGTAAGTTTCTAATCGCGTGTCTAATACCTACAGCGGTCTTTGTGTGTGTGTGTTTGCGTGGCGTCCGGACGAGACGATCTGGGGTTTGGGCTCTTTTTGGCTTTTTGCCTAAGTGTTGGCGAGTTTTGCAAAGCTGGGCGATAACTTTCGGTCTCCGTATGTCGGAATCGAGTCCGTAAGTTCTAACAGCGTGTCTAATACCTACTCTGTCGGTCTTTGTGTGTGTGTTTTCGTGGCGTCCGGACAGACAATGTTGGGTTTTGGGCTCTTTTTGGCTTTTTGTCTAAGTGTTGGCGAGTTTTACAAACTGGGCGATAACTCGGTATCCGTATGTCGGAATCGAGTCCCGTAAGTTCTAATGCGTGTCTAATACCTACGCGGTGCTGTGTGTGTGTTTGCGTGGCGTCCGGACGGACGATGCGGGTTTTGGGCTCTTTTTCGGCTTTTTGCCTAAGTGTTGTTGAGTTTTGCAAACTGGGCGATAACTCGGTCTCCGTATATCGGAATCGAGTCCGTAAAGTTCTAACGTGTCTAATACCTACTGTGGTCTTTGTGTGTGTGTGTTTATGGCGTCCGGACGAGACGATCTGGGTTTTGGGCTCTTTTTGGCTTTTTGCCTAAGTGTTGGCGAGTTTTGCAAAGCTGGGCGATAACTTTCGGTCTCCGTATGTCGAAATCGAGTCCGTAAGTTCTAACAGCGTGTCTAATACCTACTGGTCTTTGTTATTGTGTGTGTGTTTGCGTGGCGTCCGACGGACGATCTTGGGTTTTGGGCTCTTTTTGGCTTTTTGCCTAAGTGTTGGCGAGTTTTGCAAAGCTGGCGATAACTTCGGTCTCCGTATATGTGAAATCGAGTCCGTAAGTTCTAACGCGTGTCTAATACCTACTCAGCGGTCTTTGTGTGTGTTTTTGTGGCGTCCGGACGAGACGATCTTGGTTTTGGGCTCTTTTTGGCTTTTTGCCTAAGTGTTGGCGAGTTTTGCAAAGCTGGGCGATAACTTTCGGTCTCCGTATGTCGAAATCGAGTCCGTAAGTTCTAACGTGTGTCTAATACCTACAGCGGTCTTTGTGTGTGTGTTTTAATGGCGTCCGAGACGGACGATCTGGGTTTTGGGCTCTTTTTGGCTTTTTGCCTAAGTGTTGGCGAGTTTTGCAAAGCTGGCGATAACTTCGGTCTCCGTATGTCGAAATCGAGTCCGTAAGTTCTAACGTGTGTCTAATACCTCTGCGGTCTTGTGTGTGTGTGTTTGCGTGGCGTCCGGACCAGACGATGGGGTTTTGGCTCTTTTTGACTTTTTGCCTAAGTGTTGGCGAGTTTTTGCAAAGCTGGCGATAACTTCGGTCTCCGTATGTCGAATCGAGTCCGTAAGTTCTAACAGCGTGTCTAATACCTACAGCGGTCTTGTGTGTGTGTGTTTGCGTGGCGTCCGGACGGAGACGATCACGGGTTTTGGCTCTTTTTGGCTTTTTGCCTAAGTGTTGGCGAGTTTTGCAAAGCTGGGCGATAACTTTCGGTCTCCGTATATGTCGAATCGAGTCCGTAAGTTCTAATGCGTGTCTAATACCTCTGCGGTCTTTGTGTGTGTGTTTTGCGTGGCGTCCGACGGACGATCTTGGTTTTGGGCTCTTTTTGGCTTTTTGCCTAAGTGTTGGCGAGTTTTGCAAAGCTAGGCGATAACTTTCGGTCTCCGTATATGTCGAAATCGAGTCCGTAAGTTCTAATGCGTGTCTAATACCTCTGCGCGGTTTGTGTGTGTGTGTGTGTTTGTTGTGTGGCGTCCGGACGGACGATCTTGGGTTTTAGGCTCTTTTGGCTTTTTGCCTAAGTGTTGGCGAGTTTTGCAAAGCTGGCGATAACTTTCGGTCTCCGTATGTCGAAATCGAGTCCGTAAGTTCTAACGCGTGTCTAATACCTCTGCGGTCTTTGTGTGTGTGTTTTGCGTGGCGTCCGGACGGACGATCTTGGTTTTGGGCTCTTTTTGGCTTTTTGCCTAAGTGTTGGCGAGTTTTGCAAAGCTGGGCGATAACTTTCGGTCTCCGTATATGTCGGAATCGAGTCCGTAAGTTCTAACGCGTGTCTCAATACCTCTACAGCGGTCTTTGTGTGTGTTTTGCGTGGCGTCCGGACGAGACGATCTGGGTTTTGGGCTCTTTTTTGGCTTTTTGCCTAAGTGTTGTTGAGTTTTTGCAAAGCTGGGCGATAACTTCGGTCTCCGTATGTCGAAATCGAGTCCGTAAGTTCTAACGTGTCTAATACCTCTGCGGTCTTGTGTGTGTGTTTGCGTGGCGTCCGGACGGAGACGATCTGGGTTTTTTGGGCTCTTTTTGGCTTTTTGCCTAAGTGTTGGCGAGTTTTGCAAAGCTGGGCGATAACTTTCGGTCTCCGTATGTCGAATCGAGTCCGTAAGTTCTAACGTGTCTAATACCTCTACGCGGTCTTTGTGTGTGTGTGTTTAAGTGGCGTCGAGACCCCGACGATCTGGGGTTTTGGGCTCTTTTTGGCTTTTTGCCTAAGTGTTGTTGAGTTTTTTGCAAAGCTGGGCGATACTTCTTTCGGTCTCCGTATGTCGAGAATCGAGTCCGTAAGTTCTAACGTGTCTCTAATACCTCTCAGCGGTCTTTGTGTGTGTGTTTGCGTGGCGTCCGGACGAGACGATCTGGGTTTTGGGCTCTTTTTGGCTTTTTGCCTAAGTGTTGGCGAGTTTTGCAAAGCTGGGCGATAACTTTCGGTCTCCGTATATCGAAATCGAGTCCGTAAGTTCTAACGCGTGTCTAATACCTCTGGCGGCGGTCTTGTGTGTGTGTGTTTGCGTGGCGTCGGGACAGACGATCACGGGTTTTGGGCTCTTTTTGGCTTTTTGCCTAAGTGTTGGCGAGTTTTTGCAAAGCTGGGCGATAACTTCGGTCTCCGTATGTCGAAATCGAGTCCGTAAAGTTCTAACGCGTGTCTAATACCTACAGCGGTGGTTTTGTGTGTGTGTTTTGCGTGGCGTCCGGACGAGACGATCTTGGGTTTGGGCTCTTTTTGGCTTTTTGCCTAAGTGTTGGCGAGTTTTGCAAAGCTGGGCGATAACTTTCGGTCTCCGTATGTCGAAATCCGAGTCCGTAAGTTCTAACGCGTGTCTAATACCTACAGCGGTCTTTGTGTGTGTGTTTTTATGGCGTCCGGACGGACGATCTTGGTTTTGGGCTCTTTTTGGCTTTTTGCCTAAGTGTTGGCGAGTTTTGCAAAGCTGGGCGATAACTTCGGTCTCCGTATGTCGGAATCGAGTCCGTAAGTTCTTCTAGCGTGTCTAATACCTCAGTGCGGTCTTTGTGTGTGTGTGTTTAAGTGGCGTCCGGACGGACGATCTTGGTTTTTTGGGCTCTTTTTGGCTTTTTGCCTAAGTGTTGGCGAGTTTTGCAAAGCTGGGCGATAACTTTCGGTCTCCGTATGTCGGAATCGAGTCCGTAAGTTCTAACGCGTGTCTAATACCTCTGTGGCGGTTGTGTGTGTGTGTGTTTGCGTGGCGTCCGGACGGACGATCGATGGGTTTTGGGCTCTTTTTGGCTTTTGCCTAAGTGTTGGCGAGTTTTGCAAAAGCTGGGCGATAACTTTCGGTCTCCGTATGTCGAATCGAGTCCGTAAGTTCTAACGCGTGTCTAATACCTCTCAGCGGTCTTTGTGTGTGTGTTTTGCGTGGCGTCCGGACCAGAGACGATCTTGGGTTTTGGGCTCTTTTGGCTTTTTGCCTAAGTGTTGTGAGTTTTGCAAAGCTGGGCGATAACTTTCGGTCTCCGTATGTCGAAATCGAGTCCGTAAGTTCTAACGCGTGTCTCTAATACCTCTGCGGTCTTTGTGTGTGTGTTTTGCGTGGCGTCCGGACGAGACGATGTGGGTTTTGGCTCTTTTTGGACTTTTTGCCTAAGTGTTGGCGAGTTTTGCAAACTGGGCGATAACTCGGTCTCCGTATGTCAAAATCGAGTCCCGTAAGTTCTAACGCGTGTCTAATACCTACGCAGTGCTGTGTGTGTGTGTGTTTGCGTGGCGTCCGGACGGACGATGCGGGTTTTGGGCTCTTTTTCGGCTTTTTGCCTAAGTGTTGGCGAGTTTTGCAAACTGGGCGATAACTCGGTCTCCGTATATTGTGAATCGAGTCCGTAAGTTCTAACGCGTGTCTAATACCTCTGCGGTCTTTGTGTGTGTGTTTTTGCGTGGCGTCCGGACGGACGACGATCTGGGTTTTGGGCTCTTTTTCGGCTTTTTGCCTAAGTGTTGGCGAGTTTTGCAAAAGCTGGGCGATAACTTCGGTCTCCGTATGTCGAAATCGAGTCCGTAAGTTCTAACGTGTGTCTAATACCTCTGCGGTCTTTGTGTGTGTGTTTGCGTGGCGTCCGGACGGACGATCTGGGTTTTGGGCTCTTTTTGGCTTTTTGCTAAGTGTTGGCGAGTTTTGCAAAGCTGGGCGATAACTTTCGGTCTCCGTATGTGTCGAATCGAGTCCGTAAAGTTCTAACAGCGTGTGTCTAATACCTCTGGCGGTCTTGTGTGTGTGTGTTTTGCGTGGCGTCCGGATGGACGATCTTCGGGGTTTTGGGCTCTTTTTGGCTTTTTGCCTAAGTGTTGGCGAGTTTTGCAAAGCTGGGCGATAACTTTCGGTCTCCGTATATCGGAATCGAGTCCGTAAGTTCTAACGTGTGTGTCTAATACCTCTGTGGTCTTTGTGTGTGTGTGTTTGCGTGGCGTCCGGACCGAGACGATCTGGTTTTGGGCTCTTTTTGGCTTTTTGCCTAAGTGTTGGCGAGTTTTACAAAGCTGGGCGATAACTTCGGTCTCCGTATGTCGGAATCGAGTCCGTAAGTTCTAACGCGTGTCTAATACCTACAGCGGTCTTTGTGTGTGTGTTTGCGTGGCGTCCGGACGAGACGATCTTGGTTTTGGGCTCTTTTTGGCTTTTTGCCTAAGTGTTGGCGAGTTTTGCAAAGGCTGGCGATAACTTTCGGTCTCCGTATGTCGAAATCGAGTCCGTAAGTTCTAACGCGTGTCTAATACCTACAGCGGTCTTGTGTGTGTGTGTGTTTGCGTGGCGTCCGGACGGACGATCTGGGGTTTGGGCTCTTTTTGGCTTTTTGCCTAAGTGTTGGCGAGTTTTTGCAAAGCTGGGCGATAACTTTCGGTCTCCGTATGTCGAAATCGAGTCCGTAAGTTCTAATGTGTCTCTAATACCTCTGTGGTCTTTGTGTGTGTGTTTTTTTGTGGTGGCGTCCGGACGACGATCTGGGTTTTGGGCTCTTTTTGGCTTTTTGCCTAAGTGTTGTTGAGTTTTGCAAAGCTGGGCGATAACTTCGGTCTCCGTATGTCGAATCGAGTCCGTAAAGTTCTAATCGTGTGTCTAATACCTCAGCGGTCTTTGTGTGTGTGTGTTTGCGTGGCGTCCGGACGAGACGATCTGGGTTTTGGGCTCTTTTTGGCTTTTTGCTAAGTGTTGGCGAGTTTTGCAAAGCTGGCGATAACTTTCGGTCTCCGTATGTCGAATCGAGTCCGTAAAGTTCTAACAGCGTGTCTCTAATACCTACGGTGTGGTCTTTGTGTGTGTGTGTTTGCGTGGCGTCCGGACGAGACGATCTGGTTTTTGGGCTCTTTTTGGCTTTTTGCCTAAGTGTTGGCGAGTTTTGCAAAGCTGGGCGATAACTTTCGGTCTCCGTATGTCGGAATCGAGTCCGTAAGTTCTAACAGTGTGTCTAATACCTCTGTGGCGGTCTTTGTGTGTGTGTTTTGCGTGTGGCGTCCGGACCAGACGATCTGGGTTTTGGGCTCTTTTTGGCTTTTTTGCCTAAGTGTTGGCGAGTTTTGCAAAGCTGGGCGATAACTTCGGTCTCCGTATGTCGGAATCGAGTCCGTAAGTTCTAACGTGTGTCTAATACCTACAGCGGTCTTTGTGTGTGTGTTTGCGTGGCGTCCGGACGGACGATCTGGGTTTTGGGCTCTTTTTGGCTTTTTGCCTAAGTGTTGGCGAGAGTTTTGCAAAGCTGGGCGATAACTTCGGTCTCCGTATATCGAATCGAGTCCCGTAAGTTCTCTAACGCGTGTCTAATACCTCTGCGGTCTTTGTGTGTGTGTTTGCGTGGCGTCCGGACGGACGATCTGGGTTTTGGCTCTTTTTTGGCTTTTTTGCCTAAGTGTTGTTGAGTTTTGCAAAGCTGGGCGATAACTTTCGGTCTCCGTATATGTCGAAATCGAGTCCGTAAGTTCTAACGCGTGTCTAAATACCTACAGCGGTCTTGTGTGTGTGTGTTTGCGTGGCGTCCGGACGAGACGATCTTGGTTTTGGGCTCTTTTTTGGCTTTTTGCCTAAGTGTTGGCGAGTTTTGCAAAGCTGGCGATAACTTTCGGTCTCAATATGTCGGAATCGAGTCCGTAAGTTCTACTTGTGTCTAATACCTACAGCGGTCTTTGTGTGTGTGTTTTGCGTGTGCGTCCGGACCGGACGATCTGGGTTTTGGGCTCTTTTTGGCTTTTTGCCTAAGTGTTGGCGAGTTTTTGCAAAGCTGGGCGATAACTTTCGGTCTCCGTATGTCGAATCGAGTCCGTAAGTTCTAACGTGCGTGTCTAATACCTCAGCGGTCTTTGTGTGTGTGTTTGCGTGGCGTCCGGACGAGACGATCTTGGTTTTGGGCTCTTTTTGGCTTTTTGCCTAAGTGTTGGCGAGTTTTGCAAAGCTGGCGATAACTTTCGGTCTCCGTATGTCGAATCGAGTCCGTAAGTTCTAACAGCGTGTCTAATACCTCTGGCGGTCTTTGTGTGTGTGTGTTGCGTGGGCGTCCGGACGGACGATCTGGGGTTTGGGCTCTTTTTGGCTTTTTGCCTAAGTGTTGGCGAGTTTTGCAAAGCTGGGCGATAACTTTCGGTCTCCGTATATGTCGAGAATCGAGTCCGTAAGTTCTAACGTGTGTCTAATACCTACTGCGGTCTTTGTGTGTGTTTGTTTTAGTGGCGTCGTCCAGACGGACGATCTGGGTTTTGGGCTCTTTTTGGCTTTTTTGCCTAAGTGTTGTTGAGTTTTACAAAAGCTGGCGATAACTTCGGTCTCCGTATGTCGGAATCGAGTCCGTAAGTTCTAACGTGTCTAATACCTCTGTCGGTCTTTGTGTGTGTGTTTTTACGTGGCGTCCGGACGGACGATGCGGGTTTTGGGCTCTTTTTGGCTTTTTGCCTAAGTGTTGGCGAGTTTTTGCAAAGCTGGCGATAACTTTCGGTCTCCGTATGTCGGAATCGAGTCCGTAAGTTCTAAGCGTGTCGTCTAATACCTACCTACAGCGGTCTGTGTGTGTGTGTTTGCGTGGCGTCCGGACGAGACGATCTGGGTTTTGGGCTCTTTTTGGCTTTTTGCCTAAGTGTTGGCGAGTTTTGCAAAGCTGGGCGATAACTTCGGTCTCCGTATGTCGGAATCGAGTCCGTAAGTTCTTAATGCGTGTCTAATACCTCTACAGCGGTCTTTGTGTGTGTGTTTTTGTGGCGTCCGGACGGACGATCTGGGGTTTTGGGCTCTTTTTGGCTTTTTCTAAGTGTTGGCGAGTTTTGCAAAGCTGGGCGATAACTTTCGGTCTCCGTATGTCGAAATCGAGTCCGTAAGTTCTAAGCGTGTCTAAATACCTACTGCGGTGCTTGTGTGTGTGTTTTTGCGTGGCGTCCGGACGACGATCTCGGGTTTTGGGCTCTTTTTGGCTTTTTGCCTAAGTGTTGTTGAGTTTTGCAAAGCTGGGCGATAACTTCGGTCTCCGTATGTCGAAATCGAGTCCGTAAGTTCTAACTGCGTGTCTAATACCTACAGCGGTCTTTGTGTGTGTGTTTTTGCGTGGCGTCCGGACGGACGATCTTGGGTTTTGGGCTCTTTTTGGCTTTTTGCCTAAGTGTTGGCGAGTTTTGCAAAGCTGGGCGATAACTTTCGGTCTCCGTATGTCGAATCGAGTCCGTAAGTTCTAACGTGTGTCTAATACCTCTGCGGTCTTGTGTGTGTGTGTTTGCGTGGCGTCCGGAGACGGACGATCGACGGGTTTTGGCTCTTTTTGTTTTTGCCTAAGTGTTAGCGAGTTTTGCAAAGCTGGGCGATAACTTTCGGTCTCCGTATGTCGGAATCGAGTCCGTAAGTTCTAACAGCGTGTCTAATACCTACAGTGGTGTTGTGTGTGTGTGTTTGCGTGGCGTCCGGACGGACGATCACGGTTTTTGGCTCTTTTGGCTTTTTGCCTAAGTGTTGGCGAGTTTTTGCAAAGCTGGGCGATAACTTTCGGTCTCCGTATGTCGGAATCGAGTCCGTAAGTTCTAATGCGTGTCTAATACCTACAGCGGTCTTTGTGTGTGTGTTTTTGCGTGGCGTCGGGACGGAGACGATCTGGGTTTTGGGCTCTTTTTGGCTTTTTGCCTAAGTGTTGGCGAGTTTTGCAAAGCTGGGCGATAACTTTCGGTCTCCGTATGTCGAAATCGAGTCCGTAAGTTCTAACAGCGTGTCTAATACCTACAGTGGTCTTGTGTGTGTGTGTTTGCGTGGCGTCCGGACGACAGACGATCTTGGGTTTGGGCTCTTTTTGGCTTTTTGCCTAAGTGTTGGCGAGTTTTGCAAAGCTGGGCGATAACTTTCGGTCTCCGTATGTCGAAATCGAGTCCGTAAGTTCTAACGCGTGTCTAATACCTCGTGCGGTCTTGTGTGTGTGTTTTGCGTGGCGTCCGGACGGACGATGCGGGTTTTGGGCTCTTTTTTGCTTTTTGCTAAGTGTTGCGAGTTTTGCAAAGCTGGGCGATAACTTTCGGTCTCCGTATGTGTATGTCGAAATCGAGTCCGTAAGTTCTAACGTGTCTAATACCTCTGTGGTCTTTGTGTGTGTGTTTTAAGTGGCGTCCGGACGGACGATCTTGGTTTTGGGCTCTTTTTGCTTTTTTGCCTAAGTGTTGGCGAGTTTTTGCAAAGCTGGGCGATAACTTCGGTCTCCGTATGTCGAAATCGAGTCCGTAAGTTCTAACGTGCGTGTCTAATACCTACAGCGGTCTTGTGTGTGTGTGTGTTTGCGTGGCGTCCGGAGACGGACGATCTTTTGGTTTTGGGCTCTTTTTGGCTTTTTGCCTAAGTGTTGTTGAGTTTTGCAAAGCTGGCGATAACTTCGGTCTCCGTATGTCGAAATCGAGTCCGTAAGTTCTAACAGCGTGTCTAATACCTCTGGCGGTCTTGTGTGTGTGTGTTTTTACGTGGCGTCCGGACGGACGATCACGGGTTTTGGGCTCTTTTGGCTTTTTGCCTAAGTGTTGGCGAGTTTTGCAAAGCTGGGCGATAACTTTCGGTCTCCGTATGTCGAATCGAGTCCGTAAGTTCTAACAGCGTGTCTCTAATACCTACTGGTGGTCTTTGTGTGTGTGTTTTTGTGGCGTCCGGACGGACGATCTCACGGGTTTTGGGCTCTTTTTGACTTTTTGCCTAAGTGTTGGCGAGTTTTTGCAAAGCTGGCGATAACTTTCGGTCTCTCGTATGTCGAATCGAGTCCGTAAGTTCTAGCAGCGTGTCTAATACCTCTGCGGTCTTTGTGTGTGTGTGTTTGCGTGGCGTCCGAGACGGACGATCTGGGTTTTGGCTCTTTTTTGGCTTTTTGCCTAAGTGTTGGCGAGTTTTGCAAAAGCTGGGCGATAACTTTCGGTCTCCGTATGTCGAATCGAGTCCGTAAGTTCTAGCAGCGTGTCTAATACCTACAGCGGTGTTGTGTGTGTGTGTTTTGGCGTCGTCCGGACGGACGATCTGGGTTTTGGGCTCTTTTTGGCTTTTTGCTAAGTGTTGTTGAGTTTTGCAAAGCTGGGCGATAACTTTCGGTCTCCGTATGTCGAAATCGAGTCCGTAAGTTCTAATAGCGTGTCTAATACCTCTGCGGTGTGTGTGTGTGTGTGTTTTGCGTGGCGTCCGGAGACGATCTTTGGTTTTGGGCTCTTTTTTGGCTTTTTGCTAAGTGTTGGCGAGTTTTGCAAAGCTGGGCGATAACTTCGGTCTCCCGTATGTCGAATCGAGTCCGTAAGTTCTAACGCGTGTCTCTATACCTCAGCGGTCTTTGTGTGTGTGTTTTGCGTGGCGTCCGGACGGACGATCTGGGTTTTGGGCTCTTTTTGGCTTTTTGCCTAAGTGTTGGCGAGTTTTAAAGCTGGGCGATAACTTTCGGTCTCCGTATGTCGAGAATCGAGTCCGTAAGTTCTAACGCGTGTCTAATACCTCTACAGCGGTCTTTGTGTGTGTGTTTTAAGTGGCGTCCGGACGGACGATCTTGGGTTTTGGGCTCTTTTTGGCTTTTTGCCTAAGTGTTGGCGAGTTTTGCAAAGCTGGGCGATAACTTCGGTCTCCGTATGTCGGAATCGAGTCCGTAAGTTCTAACGCGTGTCTAATACCTCTGGCGGTCTTGTGTGTGTGTTTGTGTGGCGTCCGGGACGAGACGATCTTGGGTTTTGGGCTCTTTTTGAGCTTTTTGCCTAAGTGTTGGCGAGTTTTACAAACTGGGCGATAACTCGGTCTCCGTATGTCGAATCGAGTCCCGTAAGTTCTAATGCGTGTCTAATACCTACGCGGTCTTTGTGTGTGTGTTTAAGTGGCGTCCGGACGGACGATCTGGGGTTTTGGGCTCTTTTTGCTTTTTTGCTAAGTGTTGGCGAGTTTTGCAAAGCTGGCGATAACTTTCGGTCTCCGTATGTCGAATCGAGTCCGTAAGTTCTAACAGCGTGTCTAATACCTACAGCGGTCTTTGTGTGTGTGTGTTTTTAGTGGCGTCCGGACGGACGATCTGGGTTTTGGGCTCTTTTTGGCTTTTTGCCTAAGTGTTGGCGAGTTTTGCAAAGCTGGGCGATAACTTCGGTCTCCGTATGTCGAAATCGAGTCCGTAAGTTCTTCTACGCGTGTCTAATACCTCTGTGGTCTTTGTGTGTGTGTGTTGCGTGGCGTCCGGACCAGACGATCTTGGGTTTTGGGCTCTTTTTGGCTTTTTGCCTAAGTGTTGGCGAGTTTTGCAAAGCTGGGCGATAACTTTCGGTCTCCGTATGTCGAAATCGAGTCCGTAAGTTCTAACGTGTCTAATACCTACTACGGTCTTTGTGTGTGTGTGTTTTGCGTGGCGTCCGGACGGACGATCACGGTTTTGGGCTTTTTGGCTTTTTGCCTAAGTGTTGTTGAGTTTTGCAAAGCTGGGCGATAACTTTCGGTCTCCGTATGTCGGAATCGAGTCCGTAAGTTCTAACGTGTGTCTAATACCTCGTGGTGTTGTGTGTGTGTTTGTGTGGCGTCCGGACCAGACGATCGTCGGGTTTTGGGCTCTTTTTGGCTTTTTGCCTAAGTGTTGGCGAGTTTTGCAAAGCTGGCGATAACTTTCGGTCTCCGTATGTCGAATCGAGTCCGTAAGTTCTAACGTGTCTAATACCTCAGCGGTGGTGTGTGTGTGTGTTTTGCGTGGCGTCCGGACGGACGATGCGGGTTTTTGGGCTCTTTTTGGCTTTTTGCCTAAGTGTTGGCGAGTTTTTGCAAACTGGGGCGATAACTTCGGTCTCCGTATGTCGAATCGAGTCCGTAAGTTCTAATGTGTGTCTAATACCTACAGCGGTCTTTGTGTGTGTGTTTTTGCGTGGCGTCCGGACGAGACGATCTTGGGTTTTGGGCTCTTTTTGGCTTTTTACCTAAGTGTTGGCGAGTTTTTTACTATGTCGCAAAGCTGGGCGATAACTTCGGTCTCCGTATGTCGAGAATCGAGTCCGTAAGTTCTAACGCGTGTCTAATACCTACAGGTCGGTGTGTGTGTGTGTGTGTTTGCGTGGCGTCCGGACGGACGATCTTGGTTTTGGGCTCTTTTTGGCTTTTTGCTAAAGTGTTGGCGAGTTTTTGCAAAACTGGCGATAACTTCGGTCTCCGTATGTCGGAATCGAGTCCGTAAGTTCTAACGTGTGTCTAATACCTACCTCAGCGGTGGTGTGTGTGTGTGTTTTGCGTGGCGTCCGGACGAGACGATCTGGGTTTTGGGCTCTTTTTGGCTTTTTGCCTAAGTGTTGTTGAGTTTTGCAAGCTGGCGATAACTTTCGGTCTCCGTATGTCGGAATCGAGTCCGTAAGTTCTAACGTTCGTGTCTAATACCTACAGCGGTCTTTGTGTGTGTGTTTGCGTGGCGTCCGGACGATGAGACGATCTTGGGTTTTGGGCTCTTTTTGGCTTTTTGCCTAAGTGTTGGCGAGTTTTGCAAAGCTGGGCGATAACTTCGGTCTCCGTATGTCGAATCGAGTCCGTAAGTTCTAACGTGTGTCTAATACCTCACGGTGGTGTGTGTGTGTGTTTTTGCGTGGCGTCCGGACGACGATCTGCGGTTTTGGGCTCTTTTGGCTTTTTGCCTAAGTGTTGGCGAGTTTTTGCAAAGCTGGGCGATAACTTCGGTCTCCGTATGTCGAAATCGAGTCCGTAAGTTCTAACGCGTGTCTAATACCTACTGTGGTCTTTGTGTGTGTGTGTTTTTGCGTGGCGTCCGGACGAGACGATCGGGTTTTGGGCTCTTTTTGGCTTTTTGCCTAAGTGTTGGCGAGTTTTGCAAAGCTGGCGATAACTTTCGGTCTCCGTATGTCGAATCGAGTCCGTAAGTTCTAACGTGTGTCTAATACCTACAGCGGTGGTTTGTGTGTGTGTTTGCGTGGCGTCCGGACGGACGATCACGGGTTTTGGGCTCTTTTTGGCTTTTTGCCTAAGTGTTGTTGCGAGTTTTGCAAAGCTGGGCGATAACTTTCGGTCTCCGTATGTCGAATCGAGTCCGTAAGTTCTAACGCGTGTGTCTAATACCTCTGCGGTCTTTGTGTGTGTGTTTTGCGTGGCGTCCGGAGACGAGACGATCTGGGTTTTGGGCTCTTTTTGGCTTTTTGCCTAAGTGTTGTTGAGTTTTGCAAAGCTGGGCGATAACTTTCGGTCTCCGTATGTCGAATCGAGTCCGTAAGTTCTAATAGCGTGTCTAATACCTACCTACCTACAGGTCTTGTGTGTGTGTTTTAGCGTGGCGCGTCGGACGACGATCACGGGTTTTGGGCTCTTTTTGGCTTTTTTGCCTAAGTGTTGGCGAGTTTTTGCAAAGCTGGCGATAACTTTCGGTCTCCGTATGTCGAATCGAGTCCCGTAAGTTCTAACGCGTGTCTAATACCTCTGCGGTCTTTGTGTGTGTGTTTGCGTGGCGTCCGGACCGGACGATCTTGATGTTTTTAGGCTCTTTTTGGCTTTTTGCCTAAGTGTTGGCGAGTTTTGCAAAGCTGGCGATATAACTTCGGTCTCCGTATGTGAATCGAGTCCGTAAGTTCTAACGTGTGTCTCTAATACCTCTGTGGGTCTTTGTGTGTGTGTTTTTGTGGCGTCGGGACCAGACGATCTGGGTTTTGGGCTCTTTTTGGCTTTTTTGCCTAAGTGTTGGCGAGTTTTGCAAAGCTGGCGATAACTTCGGTCTCCGTATGTCGAAATCGAGTCCGTAAGTTTATAACGCGTGTCTAATACCTACAGCGGTCTTTGTGTGTGTGTTTTGCGTGGCGTCCGGACAGACGATCATCGGGTTTTGGGCTCTTTTTTGGCTTTTTGCCTAAGTGTTGTTGAGTTTTGCAAAGCTGGCGATAACTTTCGGTCTCCGTATGTCGAATCGAGTCCGTAAGTTCTAACGCGTGTCTAAATACCTCTGGCGGTCTTTGTGTGTGTGTTTGCGTGGCGTCCGGACGAGACGATGCGATCTTGGTTTTGGGCTCTTTTTGGCTTTTTGCCTAAGTGTTGTTGAGTTTTGCAAAGCTGGGCGATAACTTTCGGTCTCCGTATGTCGAGAATCGAGTCCGTAAGTTCTAACGTGTCTAATACCTCACAGCGGTCTTTGTGTGTGTGTTTGCGTGGCGTCGGAACGAGACGATCACGGGTTTTGGGCTCTTTTTGACTTTTTGCCTAAGTGTTGTTGAGTTTTGCAAAGCTGGCGATAAACTTCGGTCTCCGTATGTCGGAATCGAGTCCGTAAGTTCTAACAGCGTGTCTAATACCTCAGCGGTCTTGTGTGTGTGTGTGTGTTTGCGTGGCGTCCGGAGACGGACGATCTTGGGTTTTGGGCTCTTTTTGGCTTTTTGCCTAAGTGTTGGCGAGTTTTGCAAAGCTGGGCGATAACTTTCGGTCTCCGTATGTCGAATCGAGTCCGTAAGTTCTAAGTTCTAGCGTGTCTAATACCTCTGCGGTCTTTGTGTGTGTGTTTTAAGTGGCGTCCGGACGGACGATCTTGGGTTTTGGGCTCTTTTGGCTTTTTGCCTAAGTGTTGGCGAGTTTTTGCAAAGCTGGCGATAACTTTCGGTCTCCGTATGTCGAAATCGAGTCCGTAAGTTCTAACGCGTGTCTAATACCTCTGCGGTCTTGTGTGTGTGTGTTTGCGTGGCGTCGGGACCCGAGACGATGCGGGTTTTTGGGCTCTTTTTGGCTTTTTGCCTAAGTGTTGGCGAGTTTTGCAAAGCTGGCGATAACTTTCGGTCTCCGTATGTCGAATCGAGTCCGTAAGTTTAACAGCGTGTCTAATACCTCTCTGTGGTGTTGTGTGTGTGTGTTTTTACGTGGCGTCCGGACGAGACGATCTGGGTTTTGGGCTCTTTTTGGCTTTTTGCCTAAGTGTTGGCGAGTTTTGCAAAGCTGGGCGATAACTTCGGTCTCCGTATGTCGAAATCGAGTCCGTAAGTTCTAACAGCGTGTCTAAATACCTCTGGCGGTCTTTGTGTGTGTGTGTTTTTTGTGGCGTCCGGACGACGATCTTGGTTTTTGGGCTCTTTTTGGCTTTTTGCCTAAGTGTTGGAGTTTTTGCAAAGCTGGGCGATAACTTTCGGTCTCCGTATGTCGAATCGAGTCCGTAAGTTCTTCTCGTGTCTCTAATACCTACAGCGGTCTTTGTGTGTGTGTGTTTTGTGTGGCGTCCGGACGTCCGGACGGACGATCACGGGTTTTGGGCTCTTTTTGGCTTTTTGCCTAAGTGTTGGCGAGTTTTTGCAAAGCTGGGCGATAACTTTCGGTCTCCGTATGTCGGAATCGAGTCCGTAAGTTCTAACAGCGTGTCTAATACCTCTGCGGTCTTTGTGTGTGTGTTTGCGTGGCGTCCGGACCAGACGATCTGGGTTTTGGGCTCTTTTTGGCTTTTTTGCCTAAGTGTTGTTGAGTTTTGCAAAGCTGGGCGATAACTTTCGGTCTCCGTATGTCGAGAATCGAGTCCGTAAGTTCTAACAGTGTCTAATACCTACAGCGGTGTTGTGTGTGTGTGTTTTTGCGTGGCGTCCGGACGGACGATCTTGGTTTTGGATTCTTTTTTTGCTTTTTGCCTAAGTGTTGTTGAGTTTTGCAAAGCTGGCGATAACTTCGGTCTCCGTATGTCGGAATCGAGAGTCCGTAAGTTCTAACAGCGTGTCTAATAATACCTACAGCGGTCTTGTGTGTGTGTGTGTTTTGCGTGGCGTCCGGACGGACGATCTGGGGTTTTGGGCTCTTTTTGGCTTTTTGCCTAAGTGTTGGCGAGTTTTGCAAAGCTGGGCGATAACTTCGGTCTCCGTATATCGAGAATCGAGTCCGTAAGTTCTAACGCGTGTCTAATACCTCTCTGCGCGGTGTTTGTGTGTGTGTTTGCGTGGCGTCCGGACGAGACGATCTTGGTTTTTGGGCTCTTTTTGGCTTTTTGCCTAAGTGTTGGCGAGTTTTGCAAAGCTGGGCGATAACTTTCGGTCTCCGTATGTCGGAATCGAGTCCGTAAGTTCTAACGTGCGTGTCTAATACCTACAGCGGTCTTTGTGTGTGTGTGTTTTGCGTGGCGTCCGGACGAGACGATCTGGGTTTTGGGCTCTTTTTGGCTTTTTGCCTAAGTGTTGGCGAGTTTTTGCAAAGCTGGGCGATAACTTCGGTCTCCGTATGTCGAATCGAGTCCGTAAGTTCTAATCGTGTCTAATACCTACTGTGCGGTCTTTGTGTGTGTGTTTAGCGTGGCGTCCGGGACGGACGATCTTTGGGTTTAGGCTTCTTTTTTGGCTTTTTGCCTAAGTGTTGGCGAGTTTTGCAAAGCTGGCGATAACTTTCGGTCTCCGTATGTCGAGAATCGAGTCCGTAAGTTCTAACGCGTGTCTAATACCTCTGTGCGGTCTTGTGTGTGTGTGTGTTTGCGTGGCGTCCGGACCGGACGATCTTGGGTTTTGGGCTCTTTTTGGCTTTTTGCCTAAGTGTTGGCGAGTTTTGCAAAGCTGGCGATAACTTCGGTCTCCGTATGTCGAATCGAGTCCGTAAGTTCTAAGCTATGTCGTCTAATACCTACAGCGGTCTTGTGTGTGTGTTTTGGGCTCTTGTGGCGTCCGGACGACGATCTGGGTTTTGGGCTCTTTTTACTTTTTTGCCTAAGTGTTGGCGAGTTTTTGCAAAGCTGGGCGATAACTTTCGGTCTCCGTATGTCGAAATCGAGTCCGTAAGTTCTAACGCGTGTCTAATACCTCACAGCGGTCTTGTGTGTGTGTGTGTGTGTGGCGTCCGACGACGGACGATCGGGTTTTGGGCTCTTTTTGGCTTTTTGCCTAAGTGTTGGCGAGTTTTGCAAAGCTGGGCGATAACTTTCGGTCTCCGTATGTCGAATCGAGTCCGTAAGTTCTAACGCGCGTGTCTAATACCTACTGCGGTCTTTGTGTGTGTGTGTTTGCGTGGCGTCCGGACGGACGATCGGGGGTTTTGGGCTCTTTTTGGCTTTTTTGCTAAAGTGTTGGCGAGTTTTGCAAAAGCTGGGCGATAACTTCGGTCTCCGTGTATCGTATGTCGAGTCCGTCCGTAAGTTCTAGCGTGTGTCTAATACCTCTGTGCGGTCTTTGTGTGTGTGTTTAAGTGGCGTCCGGACGAGACGATCTGGGTTTTGGGCTCTTTTTTACGGCTTTTTGCCTAAGTGTTGGCGAGTTTTGCAAAGCTGGGCGATAACTTCGATCTCCGTATGTCGAATCGAGTCCGTAAGTTCTAATCGCGTGTCTAATACCTACAGCGGTCTTTGTGTGTGTGTTTGCGTGGCGTCCGGACGGACGATCTTTGGTTTTGGGCTCTTTTTTGGCTTTTTTGCCTAAGTGTTGGCGAGTTTTGCAAAGCTGGGCGATAACTTTCGGTCTCCGTATGTCGAAATCGAGTCCGTAAGTTCTAACGCGTGTCTAATACCTCTGTGTCTTTGTGTGTGTGTGTTTAAAGTGGCGTGGCGTCCGGACGGACGATCTTGGTTTTGGGCTCTTTTTGGCTTTTTTGCTAAGTGTTGGCGAGTTTTGCAAAGCTGGCGATAACTTTCGGTCTCCGTATGTCGAAATCGAGTCCGTAAGTTCTAACGTGTCTAATACCTACTGTGGTCTGTGTGTGTGTGTGTTTGCGTGGCGTCCGGACCAGACGATCTGGGTTTTTGGGCTCTTTTTGGCTTTTTGCCTAAGTGTTGGCGAGTTTTGCAAAGCTGGCGATAACTTTCGGTCTCCGTATGTCGAATCGAGTCCGTAAGTTCTAACGTGTGTGTCTAATACCTACTGTGGTCTTTGTGTGTGTGTTTTAGCGTGGCGTCGGAGGACGAGACGATCTTGGGTTTTGGGCTCTTTTTGGCTTTTTGCCTAAGTGTTGGCGAGTTTTGCAAAGCTGGCGATAACTTTCGGTCTCCGTATGTCGAAATCGAGTCCGTAAGTTCTAACGTGTCTACAATACCTCTGGTGGTC
This sequence comes from Panax ginseng, assembly GCA_020205605.1. Classification (NCBI taxonomy): domain Eukaryota; kingdom Viridiplantae; phylum Streptophyta; class Magnoliopsida; order Apiales; family Araliaceae; genus Panax; species Panax ginseng. Next base: position 54,784,043 of record CM035150.1, read on the forward strand.
TTTGTGTGTGTGTTTGCGTGGCGTCCGGATGGACGATCTGGGTTTTGGGCTCTTTTTGGCTTTTTGCCTAAGTGTTGGCGAGTTTTGCAAAGCTGGGCGATAACTTTCGGTCTCCGTATGTCGAATCGAGTCCGTAAGTTCTAACAGCGTGTCTAATACCTCTGTGCGGTCTTTGTGTGTGTGTTTTGCGTGGCGTCCGGACCAGACGATGCGGGTTTTGGGCTCTTTTTGGCTTTTTGCCTAAGTGTTGTTGAGTTTTGCAAAGCTGGCGATAACTTTCGGTCTCCGTATGTCGAAATCGAGTCCGTAAGTTCTAACAGCGTGTCTAATACCTCTGTGGTCTTGTGTGTGTGTTTTGTGGCGTCGTCCGGACGGACGATCTGGGTTTGGGCTCTTTTTGGCTTTTTGCCTAAGTGTTGGCGAGTTTTTACAAAGCTGGCGATAACTTCGGTCTCCGTATGTCGAAATCGAGTCCGTAAGTTCTAACGCGTGTGTCTAATACCTACAGCGGTCTTTGTGTGTGTGTTTTGCGTGGCGTCGGACGGACGATGCGGGTTTTGGGCTCTTTTTGGCTTTTTGCCTAAGTGTTGGCGAGTTTTTGCAAAGCTGGGCGATAACTTTCGGTCTCCGTATGTCGGAATCGAGTCCGTAAGTTCTAACAGCGTGTCTAATACCTACTGCGGTCTTTGTGTGTGTGTGTTTGCGTGGCGTCCGGACGGAGACGATCGTCTTTGGTTTTTAGGCTCTTTTTGGCTTTTTGCCTAAGTGTTGGCGAGTTTTGCAAAGCTGGCGATAACTTTCGGTCTCCGTATGTCGGAATCGAGTCCGTAAGTTCTAACGTGTGTCTAATACCTACAGCGGTCTTGTGTGTGTGTGTTTAAGTGTGGCGTCCGGACCGAGACGATCTGGGTTTTTAGGCTCTTTTTGGCTTTTTGCCTAAGTGTTGTTGAGTTTTGCAAAGCTGGGCGATAACTTCGGTCTCCGTATGTCGGAATCGAGTCCGTAAGTTCTAACAGCGTGTCTAATACCTCTGTGTCTCTTGTGTGTGTGTTTTTGTGTGGCGTCGGGACGGACGATCACGGGTTTTGGGCTCTTTTTGGCTTTTTGCCTAAGTGTTGGCGAGTTTTTTAAAAGCTGGGCGATAACTTCGGTCTCCGTATATCGAATCGAGTCCGTAAGTTCTAACAGCGTGTCTAATACCTCTGGCGGTCTTTGTGTGTGTGTTTGTGTGGCGTCCGGACGACGACGATCTGGTTTTTTGGGCTCTTTTTGGCTTTTTGCCTAAGTGTTGGCGAGTTTTGCAAAGCTGGCGATAACTTCGGTCTCCGTATGTCGAAATCGAGTCCGTAAGTTCTAACGCGTGTCTAATACCTCTGCGGTCTCTTTGTGTGTGTGTTTGCGTGGCGTCCGGACGACGGACGATCTGGGTTTTGGGCTCTTTTTTTGGCTTTTTTGCCTAAGTGTTGGCGAGTTTTGCAAAGCTGGGCGATAACTTTCGGTCTCCGTATGTCGAGAATCGAGTCCGTAAGTTCTAGCGTGTCTAATACCTCTGGCGGTCTTTGTGTGTGTGTTTTAGCGTGGCGTCCGGGATGGACGATCGATGAATGGGTTTTGGGCTCTTTTTGGCTTTTTGCCTAAGTGTTGGCGAGTTTTGCAAAGCTGGGCGATAACTTTCGGTCTCCGTATGTCGAAATCGAGTCCGTAAGTTCTAACGCGTGTCTAATACCTCTCTGCGGTCTTGTGTGTGTGTTTTGCGTGGCGTCCGGACGGACGATCTGGGTTTTGGGCTCTTTTTGGCTTTTTGCCTAAGTGTTGGCGAGTTTTGCAAAGCTGGGCGATAACTTCGGTCTCCGTATGTCGAATCGAGTCCGTAAGTTCTAACGTGTCTAATATACCTCTGTGCGGTCTTTGTGTGTGTGTTTGCGTGGCGTCCGGACGGACGATCTTGGTTTTGGGCTCTTTTTGGCTTTTTTTGCCTAAGTGTTGGCGAGTTTTGCAAAGCTGGGCGATAACTTTCGGTCTCCGTATGTCGAATCGAGTCCGTCCGTAAGTTCTAACGCGTGTCTAATACCTACTGCGTCTTCTGTGTGTGTGTGTTTTTAGTGTGGCGTCCGGACGAGACGATCTGGGTTTTGGGCTCTTTTTGGCTTTTTGCCTAAGTGTTGGCGAGTTTTGCAAAGCTGGGCGATAACTTTCGGTCTCCGTATGTCGAAATCGAGTCCGTAAGTTCTAACAGCGTCTCTAATACCTCTGCGGTGTTGTGTGTGTTTTGCGTGGCGTCCGAGACGACGATCACGGGTTTAGGCTCTTTTTGGCTTTTTTGCCTAAGTGTTGGCGAGTTTTGCAAAGCTGGCGATAACTTCGGTCTCCGTATGTCGAATCGAGTCCGTAAGTTCTAACGCGTGTCTAATACCTCTGGCGGTCTTGTGTGTGTGTTTTGCGTGGCGTCCGGACGAGACGATCTTTGGTTTTGGGCTCTTTTTGACTTTTTGCCTAAGTGTTGGCGAGTTTTGCAAAGCTGGGCGATAACTTTCGGTCTCCGTATGTCGGAATCGAGTCCGTAAGTTCTAACGTGCGTGTCTAATACCTCAGCGGTCTTTGTGTGTGTGTTTTGTGTGCGTCCGGACGGACGATCTTGGGTTTTGGGCTCTTTTTGGCTTTTTTGCCTAAGTGTTGGCGAGTTTTTGCAAAAGCTGGGCGATAACTTTCGGTCTCCGTATGTCGGAATCGAGTCCGTAAGTTCTAACGCGTGTCTAATACCTCTGGCGGTCTTGTGTGTGTGTTTTAAGTGTGGCGTCCGGACGGACGATCTGGGGTTTTGGGCTCTTTTTGGCTTTTTGCCTAAGTGTTGGCGAGTTTTGCAAAGCTGGGCGATAACTTTCGGTCTCCGTATGTCGAATCGAGTCCGTAAGTTCTAACGCGTGTCTAATACCTACAGCGGTCTTTGTGTGTGTGTTTGCGTGGCGTCGAGACGAGACGATCTGGGTTTTGGGCTCTTTTTGGCTTTTTGCCTAAGTGTTGTTGAGTTTTTGAAGCTGGGCGATAACTTTCGGTCTCGTATGTCGAAATCGAGTCCGTAAGTTCTAACGTGTGTCTAATACCTACCTCTGCGGTCTGTGTGTGTGTGTTTTTTGTGGCGTCCGGACGACGACGATCTGGGGTTTTGGCTCTTTTTTTGGCTTTTTGCCTAAGTGTTGTTGAGTTTTTGCAAAGCTGGGCGATAACTTCGGTCTCCGTATGTCGGAATCGAGTCCGTAAGTTCTAACAGCGTGTCTAATACCTCTGGCGGTGCTTTGTGTGTGTGTTTTTGCGTGGCGTCCGGACGGACGATCTTGGGTTTTGGGCTCTTTTTTGGCTTTTTGCCTAAGTGTTGTTGCGAGTTTTGCAAAGCTTGGCGATAACTTTCGGTCTCCGTATGTCGAATCGAGTCCGTAAGTTCTAAGCGTGTCTAATACCTCTGGCGGTGGTTTGTGTGTGTGTGTTTGCGTGGCGTCCGGACGAGACGATCTTTGGGTTTTGGCTCTTTTTTTGACTTTTTGCCTAAGTGTTGGCGAGTTTTTGCAAAGCTGGGCGATAACTTTCGGTCTCCGTATGTCGAAATCGAGTCCGTAAGTTCTAACGCGTGTCTAATACTCTACAGCGGTCTTTGTGTGTGTGTTTTGCGTGGCGTCCGGACCAGACGATGATCACGGGTTTTGGGCTCTTTTTGGCTTTTTGCCTAAGTGTTGGCGAGTTTTTGCAAAGCTGGGCGATAACTTTCGGTCTCCGTATGTCGAAATCGAGTCCGTAAAGTTCTAACGTGTGTGTCTAATACCTCAGCGGTCTTTGTGTGTGTGTTTGCGTGGCGTCGGGACGGACGATCTGGGGTTTTGGCTCTTTTTGGCTTTTTTGCCTAAGTGTTGGCGAGTTTTGCAAAGCTGGGCGATAACTTTCGGTCTCCGTATGTCGAATCGAGTCCGTAAGTTCTAACGCGTGTCTAATACCTACTGGTGGTGTGTGTGTGTGTGTTTTTTGCGTGGCGTCCGAGATGAGACGATGCGGGTTTTGGGCTCTTTTTGACTTTTTGCCTAAGTGTTGGCGAGTTTTGCAAAGCTGGGCGATAACTTTCGGTCTCCGTATATGTGAATCGAGTCCGTAAGTTCTAACGCAGTCGTGTCTAATACCTCTGTGGTGTTTTGTTGTGTGTGTGTTTGCGTGGGCGTCCGGACGAGCGATCTTTGGTTTTGGGCTCTTTTTGGCTTTTTGCCTAAGTGTTGGCGAGTTTTTTGCAAAGCTGGGCGATAACTTTCGGTCTCCGTATGTCGAATCGAGTCCGTAAGTTCTAACGTGCGTGTCTAATACCTACAGCGGTCTTGTGTGTGTGTGTTTTGCGTGGCGTCCGGACGGACGATCTGGGTTTTGGCTCTTTTTGGCTTTTTGCCTAAGTGTTGTTGAGTTTTTGCAAAGCTGGCGATAACTTTCGGTCTCCGTATATGTCGAGAATCGAGTCCGTAAGTTCTAATGCGTGTCTAATACCTCTGTGGTTGTGTGTGTGTTTTTGCGTGGCGTCCGGAGATGAGACGATCGATCAGGTTTTGGGCTCTTTTTGACTTTTTGCCTAAGTGTTGGCGAGTTTTTGCAAAGCTGGGGCGATAACTTTCGGTCTCCGTATGTCGAATCGAGTCCGTAAGTTCTAACGCGTGTCTAATACCTACAGCGGTCTTTGTGTGTGTGTTTGCGTGGCGTCCGGACGAGACGATCTGGGTTTTGGGCTCTTTTTGGCTTTTTGCCTAAGTGTTGGCGAGTTTTGCAAAGCTGGCGATAACTTCGGTCTCCGTATGTCGAAATCGAGTCCGTAAAGTTCTAAGCGTGTCTAAATACCTCTGGCGGTCTTTGTGTGTGTGTTTGCGTGGCGTCCGGACGGACGATCTTGGGTTTTGGGCTCTTTTTGGCTTTTTGCCTAAGTGTTGGCGAGTTTTGCAAAGCTGGCGATAACTTTCGGTCTCCGTATGTCGGAATCGAGTCCGTAAGTTCTAACGCGTGTCTAATACCTCACAGCGGTCTTTGTGTGTGTGTTTTGCGTGGCGTCCGGACGAGACGATCTTGGGTTTTGGGCTCTTTTTGGCTTTTTGCCTAAGTGTTGTTGAGTTTTGCAAAGCTGGGCGATAACTTCGGTCTCCGTATATGTCGAAATCGAGTCCGTAAGTTCTAGCAGCGTGTCTAATACCTCTGCGGTCTTTGTGTGTGTGTTTTTGCGTGGCGTCCGGACGGACGATCTTTTTTTGGGCTCTTTTTGGCTTTTTGCTAAGTGTTGGCGAGTTTTGCAAAGCTGGGCGATAACTTCGGTCTCCGTATGTCGTCGGATCGAGTCCGTAAGTTCTAACAGCGTGTCTAATACCTCTGCGGTCTTGTGTGTGTGTGTGTTTTTGCGTGGCGTCCGGACGAGACGATCTTGGTTTTTGGGCTCTTTTTGGCTTTTTGCCTAAGTGTTGGCGAGTTTTTTTGCAAAGCTGGGCGATAACTTTCGGTCTCCGTATGTCGAATCGAGTCCGTAAGTTCTAACGTGTCTAATACCTCTGGCGGTCTTTGTGTGTGTGTTTGTGTGGCGTCCGGACGGACGATCGGGTTTTTGGGCTCTTTTTGGCTTTTTTGCCTAAGTGTTGGCGAGTTTTGCAAAGCTGGCGATAACTTTCGGTCTCCGTATGTCGAGAATCGAGTCCGTAAGTTCTAACGCGTGTCTAATACCTACAGCGGTCTTTGTGTGTGTGTGTTTTGCGTGGCGTCCGGACCCAGACGATCTGGGTTTTGGGCTCTTTTTGGCTTTTTGCCTAAGTGTTGGCGAGTTTTGCAAAGCTGGGCGATAACTTTCGGTCTCCGTATGTCGAATCGAGTCCGTAAGTTCTAACGTGTGTCTAATACCTCTGCGGTCTTTGTGTGTGTGTGTGTTTGCGTGGCGTCCGGACGGACGATCTGGGTTTTGGGCTCTTTTTGACTTTTTGCCTAAGTGTTGGCGAGTTTTGCAAAGCTGGGCGATAACTTTCGGTCTCCGTATGTCGAAATCGAGTCCGTAAGTTCTAACAGCGTGTCTCTAATACCTACCTGCGGTGGTCTTGTGTGTGTGTTTGCGTGGCGTCCGGACGGACGATGCGGGTTTTGGGCTCTTTTTCGATTTTTTGCCTAAGTGTTGGCGAGTTTTGCAAAGCTGGCGATAACTTTCGGTCTCCGTATGTGTCGAATCGAGTCCGTAAGTTCTAACAGTGTCTCTAATACCTCTGGCGGTCTTTGTGTGTGTGTTTGTGTGGCGTCCGGACGGACGACGATCTTGGTTTTGGGCTCTTTTTTGGCTTTTTTGCCTAAGTGTTGGCGAGTTTTTGCAAAGCTGGGCGATAACTTTCGGTCTCCGTATATCGGAATCGAGTCCGTAAGTTCTAACGTGTCTAATACCTCTGGCGGTGCTTGTGTGTGTTTTTGCGTGGCGTCCGAGATGAGACGATCTTGGGTTTTGGGCTCTTTTTTGGCTTTTTGCCTAAGTGTTGGCGAGTTTTGCAAAGCTGGGCGATAACTTTCGGTCTCCGTATGTCGAATCGAGTCCGTAAGTTCTAACGCGTGTCTAATACCTACAGCGGTCTTTGTGTGTGTGTTTTTGCGTGGCGTCCGGACGGAGACGATCGACGGGTTTTGGGCTCTTTTTGACTTTTTTACCTAAGTGTTGGCGAGTTTTTGCAAAGCTGGCGATAACTTCGGTCTCCGTATGTCGGAATCGAGTCCGTAAGTTCTAACGCGTGTCTAATACCTCTGGCGGTCTTTGTGTGTGTGTTTGTGTGGCGTCGGGACAGACGATCTGGGTTTTGGGCTCTTTTTGGCTTTTTGCCTAAGTGTTAGCGAGTTTTGCAAAGCTGGCGATAACTTTCGGTCTCCGTATGTATGAATCGAGTCCGTAAGTTCTAACAGCGTGTCTAATACCTCTGTGCGTCTTTGTGTGTGTGTTTTGCGTGGCGTCCGGACGGACGATCTTGGGTTTTGGGCTCTTTTTGGCTTTTTGCCTAAGTGTTGGCGAGTTTTTTGCAAAGCTGGGCGATAACTTCGGTCTCCGTATGTCGGAATCGAGTCCGTAAGTTCTAACGCGTGTCTAATACCTACTGCGGTCTTTGTGTGTGTGTTTTTGTGGCGTCGGGACGAGACGATCTTGGGTTTTGGGCTCTTTTTGGCTTTTTTGCCTAAGTGTTGGCGAGTTTTTGCAAGCTGGGCGATAACTTTCGGTCTCCGTATGTCGAATCGAGTCCGTAAGTTCTAACAGCGTGTCTAATACCTCTGGCGGTCTTTGTGTGTGTGTTTGCGTGGCGTCAGGACCCGGACGATCTTGGTTTTTGGGCTCTTTTTGGCTTTTTTTGGCCTAAGTGTTGGCGAGTTTTGCAAAGCTTTTGCAAGCTGCGATAACTTCGGTCTCCGTATGTCGAATCGAGTCCGTAAGTTCTAGCAGCGTGTCTAATACCTCTGCGGTGTTGTGTGTGTGTGTTGCGTGGCGTCCGAGAGACGATCTGGGTTTTGGGCTCTTTTTGGCTTTTTGCCTAAGTGTTGGCGAGTTTTGCAAAGCTGGGCGATAACTTCGGTCTCCGTATGTCGAAATCGAGTCCGTAAGTTCTAACGTGTGTGTCTATACCTCTGTGGTCTTTGTGTGTGTGTTTGCGTGGCGTCCGGACGGACGATCTTTGGTTTTAGGCTCTTTTTGACTTTTTGCCTAAGTGTTGGCGAGTTTTTGCAAAGCTGGGCGATAACTTCGGTCTCCGTATGTCGAATCGAGTCCGTAAGTTCTAGCAGCGTGTCTAATACCTACAGCGGTCTTTGTGTGTGTGTTTTGCGTGGCGTCCGGACGGACGATGGCGATGCGGGTTTTTTGGGCTCTTTTTGCTTTTTGCCTAAGTGTTGGCGAGTTTTGCAAAGCTGGCGATAACTTTCGGTCTCCGTATGTCGAATCGAGTCCGTAAGTTCTAACGTGTGTCTAATACCTCTGGCTTTGTGTGTTGTGTGTGTGTGTTTTTTACTAAGTGGCGTCCGGACGGACGATCTGGGTTTTGGGCTCTTTTTGGCTTTTTGCCTAAGTGTTGGCGAGTTTTGCAAAGCTGGGCGATAACTTCGGTCTCCGTATGTGGAAATCGAGTCCGTAAGTTCTAACGCGTGTCTAAATACCTCTGGTCTTGTGTGTGTGTGTTTTTGCGTGGCGTCCGGACGGACGATCTGGGTTTTGGGCTCTTTTTGGCTTTTTTGCCTAAGTGTTGTTGAGTTTTGCAAAGCTGGGCGATAACTTTCGGTCTCCGTATGTCGAGAATCGAGTCCGTAAGTTCTAATGCGTGTCTAATACCTACCTCTGTGGTCTTTGTGTGTGTGTTTTGCGTGGCGTCCGGACGGAGACGATCTTGGGTTTTGGGCTCTTTTTGGCTTTTTGCCCTAAGTGTTGGCGAGTTTTTGCAAAGCTGGGCGATAACTTTCGGTCTCCGTATATAATCGAATCGAGTCCGTAAGTTCTTCTAGCGTGTCTCTAATACCTCTGGCGGTCTTTGTGTGTGTGTGTGTTTGCGTGGCGTCCGGACGGACGATCTTGGGTTTTGGATTCTTTTTGGCTTTTTGCCTAAGTGTTAGCGAGTTTTGCAAAGCTGGCGATAACTTTCGGTCTCCGTATGTCGGAATCGAGTCCGTAAGTTTCTAACAGCGTGTCTAATACCTCTGGCGGTCTTGTGTGTGTGTTGCGTGGCGTCGGACCCGAGACGATGCGGGTTTTGGGCTCTTTTTGGCTTTTTTGCTAAGTGTTGGCGAGTTTTGCAAAGCTGGGCGATAACTTCGGTCTCCGTATGTCGAATCGAGTCCCGTAAGTTCTAACGCGCGTGTCTAATACCTACTGCGGTGCTTTGTGTGTGTGTGTTTGCGTGGCGTCGGGAGACGGACGATCTGGGTTTTGGGCTCTTTTTGGCTTTTTGCCTAAGTGTTGGCGAGTTTTGCAAAGCTGGGCGATAACTTTCGGTCTCCGTATATCGGAATCGAGTCCGTAAGTTCTAACAGCGTGTCTAATACCCTCTGTGGTCTTGTGTGTGTGTGTTTGCGTGGCGTCCGGACGAGACGATCTTGGTTTTGGGCTCTTTTTGGCTTTTTGCCTAAGTGTTGTTGAGTTTTTGCAAAGCTGGGCGATAACTTCGGTCTCCGTATGTCGGAATCGAGTCCGTAAGTTCTAACAGCGTGTCTAATACCTCTGCGGTCTTGTGTGTGTGTGTGTTTGCGTGGCGTCCGGACGGACGATCTTGGGTTTTAGGGCTCTTTTTGGCTTTTTGCCTAAGTGTTGTTGAGTTTTGCAAAGCTGGGCGATAACTTCGGTCTCCGTATGTCGAAATCGAGTCCGTAAGTTCTAGCAGCGTGTCTAATACCTCTCTGAGTCTTTGTGTGTGTGTTTTAAGTGGCGTCCGGACGGACGATCTGGGGTTTTGGGCTCTTTTTGGCTTTTTGCCTAAGTGTTGGCGAGTTTTTACAAAGCTGGCGATAACTTCGGTCTCCGTATGTCGAATCGAGTCCGTAAGTTCTAGCGTGTCTAATACCTCTGGCGGTCTTTGTGTGTGTGTTTGCGTGGCGTCCGGGACGAGACGATGCGGGTTTTGGCTCTTTTTTGGCTTTTTGCCTAAGTGTTGTTGAGTTTTTGCAAAGCTGGCGGCGATAACTTTCGGTCTCCGTATGTCGGAATCGAGTCCGTAAGTTCTAATACGTGTCTAATACCTCTGCGGTCTGTGTGTGTGTGTTTGCGTGGCGTCCGAGACGACGATCTGGGTTTTGGGCTCTTTTTTGCTTTTTGCCTAAGTGTTGGCGAGTTTTGCAAAGCTGGCGATAACTTCGGTCTCCGTATGTCGAATCGAGTCCGTAAGTTCTAATGCGTGTCTAATACCTACGGCGGTCTTTGTGTGTGTGTGTTTGCGTGGCGTCCGGACGGACGATCTTGGGTTTTGGGCTCTTTTTTTTGGCTTTTTTGCCTAAGTGTTGGCGAGTTTTGCAAAGCTGGCGATAACTTCGGTCTCCGTATGTCGAATCGAGTCCGTAAGTTCTAACGCGTGTCTAATACCTCACGCGGTCTTTGTGTGTGTGTTTGCGTGGCGTCGGGACGAGACGATCTGGGGTTTTAGGCTCTTTTTGGCTTTTTGCCTAAGTGTTGGCGAGTTTTTTTTGCAAAGCTGGGCGATAACTTCGATCTCCGTATGTCGAGAATCGAGTCCGTAAGTTCTAATAGCGTGTCTAATACCTACAGCGGTCTTTGTGTGTGTGTTTAAATGGCGTCCGGACGGACGATCTTGGGTTTTTGGGCTCTTTTTGGCTTTTTGCCTAAGTGTTGGCGAGTTTTGCAAAGCTGGCGATAACTTTCGGTCTCCGTATGTCGAAATCGAGTCCGTAAGTTCTAGCAGCGTGTCTAATACCTACTGCGGTCTTTGTGTGTGTGTGTGTGTTTGCGTGTGGCGTCCGGAGACGGACGATCTTGGTTTTTGGGCTCTTTTTGGCTTTTTTGCCTAAGTGTTGGCGAGTTTTGCAAAGCTGGGCGATAACTTCGGTCTCCGTATGTCGGAATCGAGTCCGTAAGTTCTAACGTGTGTCTAATACCTCTGCGGTCTTTGTGTGTGTGTTTGCGTGGCGTCCGGACGGGACGATGCGGGTTTTAGGGCTCTTTTTGGCTTTTTGCCTAAGTGTTGGCGAGTTTTGCAAAGCTGGCGATAACTTTCGGTCTCCGTATGTCGAGAATCGAGTCCGTAAGTTCTAACGTGTGTCTAATACCTACAGCGGTCTTGTGTGTGTGTTTTGCGTGGCGTCCGGACGAGACGATCTTGGGTTTGGGCTCTTTTTGGCTTTTTGCCTAAGTGTTGGCGAGTTTTGCAAAGCTGGGCGATAACTTTCGGTCTCCGTATGTCGAAATCGAGTCCGTAAGTTCTAACGTGTGTCTAAATACCTCTGTGGTCTTTGTGTGTGTGTGTTTGCGTGGCGTCCGGACGACGGACGATCTGGGTTTTGGATCTTTTTTTTTGGCTTTTTGCCTAAGTGTTGTTGAGTTTTTTGCAAAGCTGGGCGATAACTTTCGGTCTCCGTATGTCGAAATCGAGTCCGTAAGTTCTAAGCGTGTCTAATACCTACAGCGGTCTTGTGTGTGTGTTTTTGCGTGGCGTCCGGACGGACGATCTTTGGTTTTGGGGCTCTTTTTGGCTTTTTGCCTAAGTGTTGGCGAGTTTTTACAAAGCTGGGCGATAACTTTCGGTCTCCGTATGTCGAAATCGAGTCCGTAAGTTCTAGCGTGTCTAATACCTCTGGCGGTCTTGTGTGTGTGTGTTTTTGTGTGGCGTCGGACGAGACGATCTGGGTTTTTAGGCTCTTTTTTTGGCTTTTTGCCTAAGTGTTGTTGAGTTTTTTGCAAAGCTGGGCGATAACTTTCGGTCTCCGTATGTCGAATCGAGTCCGTAAGTTCTAACGCGTGTCTAATACCTCTCTGGCGCGTCTTTGTGTGTGTGTTTGCGTGGCGTCGGGACGGACGATGATGGTTTTGGGCTCTTTTTCGGCCTTTTGCCTAAGTGTTGGCGAGTTTTGCAAACTGGGCGATAACTTCGGTCTCCGTATGTCGAATCGAGTCCGTAAGTTCTAACAGTGTGTCTAATACCTCACAGCGGTCTTTGTGTGTGTGTTTTTGTGGCGTCCGGACCGGACGATCTTGGGTTTTGGGCTCTTTTTGGCTTTTTGCCTAAGTGTTGGCGAGTTTTTTGCAAAGCTGGGCGATAACTTCGGTCTCCGTATGTCGAATCGAGTCCGTAAGTTCTAACGCGTGTCTAATACCTCTGGCGGTCTTTGTGTGTGTGTTTTGTGTGCGTCCGGACGGGACGATCTTGGTTTTGGGCTCTTTTTGGCTTTTTGCCTAAGTGTTGGCGAGTTTTGCAAAGCTGGGCGATAACTTTCGGTCTCCGTATGTGTGAAATCGAGTCCGTAAGTTCTAACGTGTGTCTCTAATACCTCTGTGGTCTTTGTGTGTGTGTGTTTTGCGTGGCGTCCGGACGAGACGATCTGGGTTTTGGGCTTTTTGGCTTTTTGGCTTTTTGCCTAAGTGTTGGCGAGTTTTGCAAAGCTGGGCGATAACTTTCGGTCTCCGTATGTCGGAATCGAGTCCGTAAGTTCTAACAGCGTGTCTAATACCTACTGCGGTCTTTGTGTGTGTGTTTTTACGTGGCGTCCGGACGACGATCTTGGGTTTTGGGCTCTTTTTGGCTTTTTGCCCTAAGTGTTGGCGAGTTTTTGCAAAGCCCAGGCGATAACTTTCGGTCTCCGTATGTCGAAATCGAGTCCGTAAGTTCTAATGCGTGTCTCCCAATACCTCTGTGCGGTCTTTGTGTGTGTGTGTTTGCGTGGCGTCGGGACGACGATCTTGGGTTTTGGGCTCTTTTTGGCTTTTTGCCTAAGTGTTGTTGAGTTTTGCAAAGCTGGGCGATAACTTTCGGTCTCCGTATGTCGAAATCGAGTCCGTAAGTTCTAACGCGTGTCTAATACCTACAGCGGTCTTTGTGTGTGTGTTTTGCGTGGCGTCCGGACGGACGATCTTGGGTTTTGGGCTCTTTTTGGCTTTTTGCCTAAGTGTTGGCGAGTTTTGCAAAGCTGGCGATAACTTTCGGTCTCCGTATGTCGAAATCGAGTCCGTAAGTTCTAACAGCGTGTGTCTAATACCTACTGGCGTCTTTGTGTGTGTGTGTTTGCGTGGCGTCCGAACGGACGATACGGGTTTTGGGCTCTTTTTTGGCTTTTTGCCTAAGTGTTGCGAGTTTTTGCAAAGCTGGGGCGATAACTTTCGGTCTCCGTATGTCGAGAATCGAGTCCGTAAGTTCTAACGTGTGTCTAATACCTACAGCGGTCTTGTGTGTGTGTGTGTGTGTGGCGTCCGGACGGAGACGATCTTGGGTTTTGGGGCTCTTTTTGGCTTTTTGCCTAAGTGTTAGGCGAGTTTTTACAAAGCTGGGCGATAACTTCGGTCTCCGTATGTCGAAATCGAGTCCGTAAGTTCTAACGCGTGTCTCTAATACCTCAGCGGTCTTTGTGTGTGTGTTTGCGTGGCGTCCGGACCAGACGATCTTTGGGTTTTAGGCTCTTTTTGGCTTTTTGCCTAAGTGTTGGCGAGTTTTGCAAAGCTGGCGATAACTTTCGGTCTCCGTATGTCGGAATCGAGTCCGTAAGTTCTAGCGTGTGTCTAATACCTACAGCGGTGCTGTGTGTGTGTTTTTGTGGCGTCCGGACAGACAATGTTGGTTTTGGGCTCTTTTTTGGCTTTTTGTCTAAGTGTTGGCGAGTTTTGCAAAGCTGGCGATAACTTCGGTCTCCGTATGTCGAAATCGTCCCGTAAGTTCTAACGTGTCTAATACCTACAGCGGTGTTTGTTGTGTGTGTGTTTTGTGGCGTCCGGACGGACGATGCGGGTTTTGGGCTCTTTTGGACTTTTTGCCTAAGTGTTGGCGAGTTTTGCAAAGCTGGGCGATAACTTCGGTCTCCGTATGTCGAATCGAGTCCGTAAGTTCTAACGCGTGTCTAATACCTCAGCGGTCTTTGTGTGTGTGTGTTTTGCGTGGCGTCCGGACGGACGATCTGGGTTTTGGGCTCTTTTTGGCTTTTTGCCTAAGTGTTGTTGAGTTTTTGCAAAGCTGGGCGATAACTTTCGGTCTCCGTATGTCGAATCGAGTCCGTAAGTTCTAGCAGCGTGTCTAATACCTCTGTGGTCTTGTGTGTGTGTGTGTTTTGCGTGGCGTCGGGACGGACGATCTTGGTTTTGGGCTCTTTTTGGCTTTTTGCCTAAGTGTTGGCGAGTTTTGCAAAGCTGGGCGATAACTTCGGTCTCCGTATGTCGAAATCGAGTCCCGTAAGTTCTAACAGCGTGTCTAATACCTCTCAGCGGTCTTGTGTGTGTGTTTTAAATGGCGTCCGGACGGACGATCACGGGTTTTGGGCTCTTTTTGGCTTTTTTGCCTAAGTGTTGTTGCGAGTTTTGCAAAGCTGGGCGATAACTTTCGGTCTCCGTATGTCGAATCGAGTCCGTAAGTTCTAGCAGTGTGTCTAATACCTCTGGCGGTCTTTGTGTGTGTGTTTTTGCGTGGCGTCCGGACGGACGATCTTGGGTTTTGGGCTCTTTTTGGCTTTTTGCCTAAGTGTTAGCGAGTTTTGCAAAGCTGAGGCGATAACTTCGGTCTCCGTATGTCGAATCGAGTCCGTAAGTTCTAACGTGTGTACTAATACCTCTGCGGTCTTTGTGTGTGTGTGTTTTGCGTGGCGTCCGGACGAGACGATCTTTGGTTTTAGGCTCTTTTTGGCTTTTTTGCCTAAGTGTTGGCGAGTTTTGCAAAGCTGGCGATAACTTTCGGTCTCCGTATGTCGAATCGAGTCCCGTAAGTTCTAACGTGTGTCTAATACCTACAGCGGTGTTTGTGTGTGTGTGTGTTCGTGGCGTCCGGACCAGATCGATCTGGGTTTTGGGCTCTTTTTGGCTTTTTGCCTAAGTGTTGGCGAGTTTTGCAAAGCTGGCGATAACTTTCGATAACTTTCGTCTCCGTATGTCGGAATCGAGTCCGTAAGTTCTAATGCGTGTCTAATACCTACAGCGGTCTTTGTGTGTGTGTGTGTGTTTGCGTGGCGTCGAGACGACGATCTGGGTTTTGGGCTCTTTTTGGCTTTTTGCCTAAGTGTTGGCGAGTTTTGCAAAGCTGGGCGATAACTTTCGGTCTCCGTATGTCGAAATCGAGTCCGTAAGTTCTAACGCGTGTCTAATACCTCTGTGGTCTTTGTGTGTGTGTTTTTGCGTGGCGTCGGGACGAGACGATCTGGGGTTTTAGGCTCTTTTTTGGCTTTTTGCCTAAGTGTTGTTGAGTTTTTGCAAAGCTGGCGATAACTTTCGGTCTCCGTATGTCGAAATCGAGTCCGTAAGTTCTAACAGCGTGTCTAATACCTACTGCGGTCTTTGTGTGTGTGTTTAACGTGGCGTCCGGACGGACGATCTTGGGTTTTGGGCTCTTTTTTGGCTTTTTGCTAAGTGTTGGCGAGTTTTTGCAAAGCTGAGGCGATAACTTTCGGTCTCCGTATGTCGAATCGAGTCCGTAAGTTCTAACGTGCGTGTCTAATACCTCTGGCGGTCTTGTGTGTGTGTTTGCGTGGCGTCCGGACGAGACGATCTGGGTTTTGGCTCTTTTTGGCTTTTTTGCCTAAGTGTTGGCGAGTTTTGCAAAGCTGGGCGATAACTTTCGGTCTCCGTATGTCGAATCGAGTCCGTAAGTTCTAACAGTGTCTAATACCTACAGCACGGTCTTTGTGTGTGTGTTTGTGTGTGGCGTCCGGACGGACGATCTTTGGTTTTGGGCTCTTTTTTTTGCTTTTTTGCTAAGTGTTGGCGAGTTTTTGCAAAGCTGGGCGATAACTTTCGGTCTCCGTATGTCGAGAATCGAGTCCGTAAGTTCTAATTCTAACAGCGTGTCTAATACCTACAGTGGTCTTTGTGTGTGTGTTTGCGTGGCGTCCGGACGAGACGATCTTGGGTTTTGGGCTCTTTTTGGCTTTTTGCCTAAGTGTTGTTGAGTTTTGCAAAGCTGGGCGATAACTTTCGGTCTCCGTATATGTCGAATCGAGTCCGTAAGTTCTAACAGCG
The DNA here is from genome assembly GCA_020205605.1 of Panax ginseng. Classification (NCBI taxonomy): domain Eukaryota; kingdom Viridiplantae; phylum Streptophyta; class Magnoliopsida; order Apiales; family Araliaceae; genus Panax; species Panax ginseng. The sequence continues at coordinate 54,799,695 of CM035150.1, forward strand.
TGTCTAATACCTCTGGCGGTCTTTGTGTGTGTGTTTGCGTGGCGTCCGGAGACGGACGATCTGGGTTTTAGCTCTTTTTTGGCTTTTTGCCTAAGTGTTGGCGAGTTTTACAAAGCTGGGCGATAACTTTCGGTCTCCGTATGTCGAAATCGAGTCCGTAAGTTCTAATGCGTGTCTAATACCTACTGCGGTCTTGTGTGTGTGTTTGTGTGCGTGGCGTCCGGACGGACGATCTGGGGTTTTGGGCTCTTTTTGGCTTTTTTGCCTAAGTGTTGGCGAGTTTTGCAAAGCTGGGCGATAACTTTCGGTCTCCGTATATGGAATCGAGTCCGTAAGTTCTAACGTGTGTCTAATACCTCTGCGGTCTTTGTGTGTGTGTTTTGCGTGGCGTCCGGACGACGATCGTGGGTTTTTGGGCTCTTTTTGGCTTTTTTGCCTAAGTGTTGGCGAGTTTTACAAAGCTGGGCGATAACTTTCGGTCTCCGTATATATGAATCGAGTCCGAGTCCGTAAGTTCTAACGCGTGTCTAATACCTCTGTGCGGTTGTGTGTGTGTGTGTTTGCGTGGCGTCCGGACGGAGACGATCTTGGGTTTTAGGCTCTTTTTGGCTTTTTGCCTAAGTGTTGTTGAGTTTTGCAAAGCTGGCGATAACTTCGGTCTCCGTATGTCGGAATCGAGTCCGTAAGTTCTAACGTGTCTAATACCTCTGTGGTCTTGTGTGTGTGTGTGTTTTTTACGTGGCGTCCGGACGACGATGACGATCGGGGTTTTGGGCTCTTTTTGGCTTTTTTGCCTAAGTGTTGGCGAGTTTTGCAAAGCTGGGCGATAACTTTCGGTCTCCGTATGTCGAATCGAGTCCGTAAGTTCTAACGTGTGTGTCTAATACCTCTGGCGGTCTTTGTGTGTGTGTGTTTGCGTGGCGTCCGGACGGAGGACGATCACGGGTTTTGGGCTCTTTTTGGCTTTTTGCCTAAGTGTTGTTGAGTTTTGCAAAGCTGGCGATAACTTCGGTCTCCGTATGTCGAAATCGAGTCCGTAAGTTCTAACGCGTGTCTATACCTACAGCGGTCTTGTGTGTGTGTTTTGCGTGGCGTCCGGACGAGACGATCTTTGGTTTTGGGCTCTTTTTGACTTTTTGCCTAAGTGTTGGCGAGTTTTGCAAAGCTGGGCGATAACTTTCTTCGGTCTCCGTATGTCGAATCGAGTCCGTAAGTTCTAACGTGTCTAATACCTACAGCGGTCTTTGTGTGTGTGTTTTGCGTGGCGTCCGGGACGGACGATCTTTGGTTTTGGGCTCTTTTTTGGCTTTTTGCCTAAGTGTTGCGAGTTTTGCAAAGCTGGGCGATAACTTTCGGTCTCCGTATGTCGAATCTCGAGTCCGTAAGTTCTAACGTGTCTAATACCTCTGCGGTCTTGTGTGTGTGTGTGTTTGTGTGGCGTCCGACGAGACGATGATGTCGGGTTTTGGGCTCTTTTTGGCTTTTTGCCTAAGTGTTGGCGAGTTTTGCAAAGCTGGGCGATAACTTTCGGTCTCCGTATGTCGAAATCGAGTCCGTAAGTTCTAATCAGCGTGTCTAATACCTACAGCGGTCTTTGTGTGTGTGTTTGCGTGGCGTCGGGGGACGGACGATCTGGGTTTTGGGCTCTTTTTGGCTTTTTGCCTAAGTGTTGGCGAGTTTTTTGCAAAGCTGGGCGATAACTTTCGGTCTCCGTATGTCGAAATCGAGTCCGTAAGTTCTAACAGCGTGTCTAATACCTACAGCGGTGTCTTGTGTGTGTGTGTTTTGCGTGGCGTCCGGACGAGAGACGATCTGGTTTTTGGGCTCTTTTTGGCTTTTTGCCTAAGTGTTGGCGAGTTTTGCAAAGCTGGCGATAACTTCGGTCTCCGTATGTCGAAATCGAATCGAGTCCGTAAGTTCTAACGCGTGTGTCTAATACCTCTACAGCGGTCTTGTGTGTGTGTGTTTTTGCGTGGCGTCGGACGGACGGACGATCTTTTTGTTTTGGGCTCTTTTTGGCTTTTTGCCTAAGTGTTGGCGAGTTTTGCAAAGCTGGGCGATAACTTTCGGTCTCCGTATGTCGAAATCGAGTCCCGTAAGTTCTAAGCGTGTCTAATACCTCTGCGGTCTTTGTGTGTGTGTGTGTTTGCGTGGCGTCCGGGCGGACGATCGGTTTTGGGCTTTTTTGGCTTTTTTGGCTTTTTGCCTAAGTGTTGGCGAGTTTTGCAAAGCTGGGCGATAACTTTCGGTCTCCGTATGTCGGAATCGAGTCCGTAAGTTCTAACGTGTGTCTAATACCTACTCTGTGGTCTTTGTGTGTGTGTGTGTTTTGCGTGGCGTCCGGATGAGACGATGCGGGTTTTTGGGCTCTTTTTGGCTTTTTGCCTAAGTGTTGGCGAGTTTTTACAAGCTGGGCGATAACTTCGGTCTCCGTATGTCGAGAATCGAGTCCGTAAGTTCTAACGCGTGTCTAATACCTACTGTGCGGTCTTTGTGTGTGTGTTTTGCGTGGCGTCCGGACGGACGATCTTGGTTTTGGGCTCTTTTTGGCTTTTTGCCTAAGTGTTGGCGAGTTTTGCAAAGCTGGGCGATAACTTTCGGTCTCCGTATGTCGAATCGAGTCCGTAAGTTCTAACATGTGTCTAATACCTCTGCGGTCTTTGTGTGTGTGTGTTTTGTGGCGTCCGGACGGACGATCTGGGTTTTTGGGCTCTTTTTGACTTTTTTGCCTAAGTGTTGGCGAGTTTTGCAAAGCTGGCGATAACTTCGGTCTCCGTATGTCGAAATCGAGTCCGTAAGTTCTAACAGCGTGTCTAATACCTCTGCGGTCTTGTGTGTGTGTGTTTGCGTGGCGTCGTCCGGACGGGGACGATCTTGGGTTTGGGCTCTTTTTTGGCTTTTTGCCTAAGTGTTGGCGAGTTTTGCAAAGCTGGCGATAACTTTCGGTCTCCGTATGTCGAAATCGAGTCCGTAAGTTCTAATGTGCGTGTCTAATACCTACAGCGGTCTTTGTGTGTGTGTTGTGTTTGCGTGGCGTCCGGACGAGACGATGCGGGTTTTGGGCTCTTTTTGGCTTTTTTGCTAAGTGTTGGCGAGTTTTGCAAAGCTAGCGATAACTTTCGGTCTCCGTATATCGAAATCGAGTCCGTAAGTTCTAACGTGTCTCTAATACCTACAGCTGTGGTGTTTGTGTGTGTGTTTGTTTTGTGGCGTCGGGACGAGACGATCTGGTTTTGGGCTCTTTTTTGCTTTTTGCCTAAGTGTTGGCGAGTTTTGCAAAGCTGGGCGATAACTTTCGGTCTCCGTATGTCGAATCGAGTCCGTAAGTTCTAACAGCGTGTCTAATACCTACAGCGGTCTTTGTGTGTGTGTGTTTGCGTGGCGTCCGGACGGACGATCTTGGTTTTGGGCTCTTTTTGGCTTTTTGCCTAAGTGTTGTTGAGTTTTGCAAAGCTGGGCGATAACTTCGGTCTCCGTATGTCGAATCGAGTCCGTAAGTTCTAACGCGTGTCTAATACCCTACAGCGGTCTTTGTGTGTGTGTGTTTGCGTGGCGTCCGGACGATGAGACGATCGGGTTTTGGGCTCTTTTTGGCTTTTTGCCTAAGTGTTGGCGAGTTTTGCAAAGCTGGCGATAACTTTCGGTCTCCGTATGTCGAGAATCGAGTCCGTAAGTTCTAACGCGTGTCTAATACCTCTGGCGGTCTTTGTGTGTGTGTGTGTTTAAGTGGCGTCCGGACGGACGATCTGGGTTTTGGCTCTTTTTGACTTTTTTGCCTAAGTGTTGTTGCGAGTTTTGCAAAGCTGGGCGATAACTTCGGTCTCCGTATGTCGAAATCGAGTCCGTAAGTTCTAACGTGTGTCTAATACCTCCTCAGCGGTCTTTGTGTGTGTGTTTTGCGTGGCGTCCGGACGGACGATCTGGGTTTTGGGCTCTTTTTGCTTTTTGCCTAAGTGTTGGCGAGTTTTGCAAAGCTGAGCGATAACTTTCGGTCTCCGTATGTCGAAATCGAGTCCGTAAGTTCTAACGTGTCTAATACCTCTGTGCGGTCTTGTGTGTGTGTGTGTTTAGTGTGGCGTCGGGACGAGACGATGCGGGTTTTGGGCTCTTTTTGGCTTTTTTGCCTAAGTGTTGGCGAGTTTTTGCAAAGGGCGATAACTTTCGGTCTCCGTATATCGGAATCGAGTCCGTAAGTTCTCTAATCGTGTCTCTAATACCTACAGCTTGGTCTTTGTGTGTGTGTGTTTAGTGGCGTCCGGACGGACGATGCGGGTTTTGGGCTCTTTTTGGCTTTTTGCTAAGTGTTGGCGAGTTTTGCAAAGCTGGGCGATAACTTTCGGTCTCCGTATGTCGAAATCGAGTCCGTAAGTTCTAACGCGTGTCTCTAATACCTTGCGGTCTTTGTGTGTGTGTTTTTGCGTGGCGTCCGGACCCAGACGATCTTGGGTTTTGGGCTCTTTTTGGCTTTTTGCCTAAGTGTTGTTGAGTTTTGCAAAGCTGGGCGATAACTTCGGTCTCCGTATGTATGTCGAATCGAGTCCGTAAGTTCTAACGTGTGTCTAATACCTCTCAGCGGTCTTGTGTGTGTGTGTTGCGTGGTGTCGGGACGAGACGATCTCGGGTTTTGGGCTCTTTTTGGCTTTTTGCCTAAGTGTTGGCGAGTTTTTGCAAAGCTGGGCGATAACTTTCGGTCTCCGTATGTCGAAATCGAGTCCGTAAGTTCTAGCAGCGTGTCTAATACCTCTGCGGTCTTTGTGTGTGTGTTTTGCGTGGCGTGGCGTCGGACGGACGATCTGGGTTTTTGGGCTCTTTTGGCTTTTTTGCCTAAGTGTTGGCGAGTTTTGCAAAGCTGGGCGATAACTTTCGGTCTCCGTATGTCGAATCGAGAATCGAGTCCGTAAGTTCTAACGCGTGTAATAATACCTACCTCAGCTTTGTGTGTGTGTGTTTTGTGGCGTCCGGACGGACGATCTTGGGGTTTTGGGCTCTTTTTGGCTTTTTTGCCTAAGTGTTGAGAGTTTTGCAAAGCTGGGGCGATAACTTTCGGTCTCCGTATGTCGAAATCGAGTCCGTAAGTTCTAACGTGTCGTCTCTAATACCTCTCTGCGGTCTTTGTGTGTGTGTGTTTGTGTGGCGTCCGGACGGACGATCTTGGGTTTTGGCTCTTTTTGGCTTTTTGCCTAAGTGTTGGCGAGTTTTGCAAAGCTGGGCGATAACTTTCGGTCTCCGTATGTGAAATCGAGTCCGTAAGTTCTAACGTAAGTTCTAGCGCGTCTCTAATACCTACAGCGGTCTTTGTGTGTGTGTTTGCGTGGCGTCCGGACCAGACGATCTTGGTTTTGGGCTCTTTTTGGCTTTTTTGCCTAAGTGTTGGCGAGTTTTTGCAAAGCTGGGCGATAACTTTCGGTCTGTATATGTCGAAATCGAGTCCGTAAGTTCTAACGTGTGTCTAATACCTCTGCGTCTTTGTGTGTGTGTGTGTGTGTTTTGCGTGGCGTCCGGACGGACGATCTGGGTTTTGGGCTCTTTTTGGCTTTTTGCCTAAGTGTTGGCGAGTTTTGCAAAGCTGGGCGATAACTTCGGTCTCCGTATGTCGAATCGAGTCCGTAAGTTCTAACGCGTGTCTAATACCTCTCAGTGTCTTGTGTGTGTGTGTGTTTGCGTCGTCCGTCGGACGACGATCTGGGTTTTTGGCTCTTTTTGGCTTTTTGCCTAAGTGTTGGCGAGTTTTGCAAAGCTGGGCGATAACTTCGGTCTCCGTATGTCGAATCGAGTCCGTAAGTTCTAATGTGTGTAAATACCTACAGCGGTCTTTGTGTGTGTGTTTGCGTGGCGTCCGGACGGACGATACGGGTTTTGGGCTCTTTTTTGGCTTTTTGCCTAAGTGTTGGCGAGTTTTGCAAACTGGGCGATAACTCGGTATCCGTATGTCGGAATCGAGTCCCGTAAGTTCTAATGCGTGTCTAATACCTCAGCGGTCTTTGTGTGTGTGTTTTAGCGTGGCGTCGAGACGAGACGATCTGGGTTTTGGGCTCTTTTTTGGCTTTTTGCCTAAGTGTTGTTGAGTTTTGCAAAGCTGGCGATAACTTTCGTCTCCGTATGTCGGAATCGAGTCCGTAAGTTCTAGCGTGTGTCTAATACCTACAGCGGTCTTTGTGTGTGTGTTTTGCGTGGCGTCGTCCGACCAGACGATCTGGGGTTTTTGGGCTCTTTTTGACTTTTTGCCTAAGTGTTGGCGAGTTTTGCAAAGCTGGGCGATAACTTTCGGTCTCCGTATGTCGAATCGAGTCCGTAAGTTCTAACGCGTGTCTAATACCTCACGGTCTTTGTGTGTGTGTGTTTGCGTGGCGTCCGGACGGACGATCACGGGTTTTGGGCTCTTTTTGGCTTTTTTGCTAAGTGTTGGCGAGTTTTGCAAAGCTGGGCGATAACTTTCGGTCTCCGTGTCGGAATCGAGTCCGTAAGTTCTAACGCGTGTCTAATACCTCTGCGGTCTTTGTGTGTGTGTTTGCGTGGCGTCCGGACGGACGATCTGGGTTTTGGGCTCTTTTTGGCTTTTTGCCTAAGTGTTGGCGAGTTTTGCAAAGCTGGGCGATAACTTCGGTCTCCGTATGTCGAATCGAGTCCGTAAGTTCTAACGTGTGTCTAATACCTCTGGCGGTCTTTGTGTGTGTGTTTATGGCGTGGCGTCGAGATGAGACGATCTGGGTTTTGGGCTCTTTTTGGCTTTTTGCCTAAGTGTTGGCGAGTTTTGCAAAGCTGGCGATAACTTTCGGTCTCCGTATGTCGAAATCGAGTCCGTAAGTTCTAGCGCGTGTCTAATACCTCTGCGGTCTTGTGTGTGTGTTTGCGTGGCGTCCGGACCAGACGATCTTGGGTTTTGGGCTCTTTTTGGCTTTTTGCCTAAGTGTTGGCGAGTTTTTGCAAAGCTGGGCGATAACTTCGGTCTCCGTATGTCGGAATCGAGTCCGTAAGTTCTAACGTGTGTCTAATACCTCTGTGGTCTTTGTGTGTGTGTTTGCGTGGCGTCCGGACGGACGATCGATCTGGGTTTTGGGCTCTTTTTGGGCTTTTTGCCTAATTTTTGAGGAGTTTTCCAAACTGGGCGATAACTCCGTCTCCGTATGTCGGAATCGTATTCCGTAAGTTCTAACGCGTGTCTAATACCTACAGCGGTCTTTGTGTGTGTGTTTTGCGTGGCGTCGGAGACGGACGATGTGGGTTTTGGGCTCTTTTTTGCTTTTTGCCTAAGTGTTGGCGAGTTTTGCAAACTGGGCGATAACTCGGTCTCCGTATGTCGGAATCGAGTCCGTAAGTTCTAACGTGTGTCTAATACCTACGCGGTGTTGTGTGTGTGTTTGCGTGGCGTCCGGACGGACGATGTGGGTTTTGGGCTCTTTTTTGGCTTTTTGCCTAAGTGTTGGCGAGTTTTGCAAACTGGGCGATAACTCGGTCTCCGTATGTCGGAATCAAGTCCGTAAGTTCTAACAGCGTGTCTCTAATACCTACAGCGGTCTTTGTGTGTGTGTGTTTGCGTGGGCGTCCGGACGGACGATCTTGGGTTTTGGGCTCTTTTGGCTTTTTGCCTAAGTGTTGGCGAGTTTTGCAAAGCTGGCGATAACTTTCGGTCTCCGTATGTCGAATCGAGTCCGTAAGTTCTAACGCGTGTCTAATACCTACTGGCGGTCTTGTGTGTGTGTTTTGCGTGGCGTCCGGACGGACGATCTGATGCGGGTTTTGGGCTCTTTTTGGCTTTTTTGCCTAAGTGTTGGCGAGTTTTGCAAAGCTAGGCGATAACTTTCGGTCTCCGTATGTCGAAATCGAGTCCGTAAGTTCTAACGTGTGTCTAATACCTACAGCGGTCTTTGTGTGTGTGTTTTGCGTGGCGTCCGGACGACGATCTGGTTTTGGGCTCTTTTTTGACTTTTTTGCCTAAGTGTTGGCGAGTTTTGCAAAGCTGGGCGATAACTTTCGGTCTCCGTATGTCGAAATCGAGTCCGTAAAGTTCTAACGTGTGTCTAATACCTACAGCGGTCTTGTGTGTGTGTTTGCGTGGCGTCCGGGACGGACGATCTGGGTTTTGGGCTCTTTTTGGCTTTTTGCCTAAGTGTTGTTGAGTTTTGCAAAGCTGGGCGATAACTTCGGTCTCCGTATATCGAAATCGAGTCCGTAAAGTTCTAACGCGTGTCTAATACCTACTGCGGTCTTTGTGTGTGTGTGTTTTTTGTGGCGTCCGGACGACGATCTGGGGTTTGGGCTCTTTTTGGCTTTTTGCCTAAGTGTTGTTGAGTTTTGCAAAGCTGGCGATAACTTTCGGTCTCCGTATGTCGAATCGAGTCCGTAAGTTCTTAACGCGTGTCTAATACCTCTGCGGTCTTTGTGTGTGTGTTTTTGGCGTGGCGTCCGAGACGGACGATCTGGGTTTTGGGCTCTTTTTTACGGCTTTTTGCCTAAGTGTTGGCGAGTTTTGCAAAGCTGGCGATAACTTTCGGTCTCCGTATGTCGAATCGAGTCCGTAAGTTCTAACGCGTGTCTAATACCTCTACCTACTGCGGTGTGTGTGTGTGTGTTGCGTGGCGTCCGGACGGACGATCTTGGGTTTTGGCTCTTTTTGGCTTTTTGCCTAAGTGTTGGCGAGTTTTGCAAAGCGGGGCGATAACTTCGGTCTCCGTATGTCGGAATCGAGTCCGTAAGTTCTAACGTGTCTAATACCTACTGTGGTCTTGTGTGTGTGTTTTTTGCGTGGCGTCCGGACGGAGACGATCTGGGTTTTGGGCTCTTTTTGGCTTTTTGCCTAAGTGTTGGCGAGTTTTGCAAAGCTGGCGATAACTTTCGGTCTCCGTATGTCGAATCGAGTCCGTAAGTTCTAAATCATGTCGTGTCTAATACCTCTGCGGTCTTTGTGTGTGTGTTTTTTAGTGGCGTCCGGACGGACGATCTGGGTTTTGGGCTCTTTTTGGCTTTTTGCCTAAGTGTTGTTGAGTTTTGCAAAAGCTGGGCGATAACTTCGGTCTCCGTATGTCGGAATCGAGTCCGTAAGTTCTAACGTGTCTCTAATACCTACTGCGGTCTTTGTGTGTGTGTGTTTGTGTGGCGTCCGGACGAGACGATCTGGGTTTTGGGCTCTTTTTGGCTTTTTGCCTAAGTGTTGTTGAGTTTTTTGCAAGCTGGGCGATAACTTTCGGTCTCCGTATGTCGGAATCGAGTCCGTAAGTTCTAACGTGTGTCTAATACCTACACTGTGCGGTGTGTGTGTGTGTGTGTTTGTGGCGTCCGGACGGACGATCTGGGTTTTGGGCTCTTTTTGGCTTTTTGCCTAAGTGTTGTTGCGAGTTTTGCAAAGCTGGGCGATAACTTCGGTCTCCGTATGTCGAATCGACTCCGTAAGTTCTAACAGCGTGTCTAATACCTCTGTGCGGTGGTGTGTGTGTGTGTGTTTTAAGTGGCGTCCGAGACGGACGATCTTGGTTTTGGGCTCTTTTTGGCTTTTTGCCTAAGTGTTGGCGAGTTTTGCAAAGCTGGCGATAACTTTCGGTCTCCGTATGTCGGAATCGAGTCCGTAAGTTCTAACGCGTGTCTAATACCTACCTACAGCGGTCTTGTGTGTGTGTTTTAGCGTGGCGTCCGGACGGAGACGATGATGGGGTTTTGGGCTCTTTTTTGGCTTTTTGCCTAAGTGTTGTTGAGTTTTGCAAAGCTGGGCGATAACTTTCGGTCTCCGTATATGTCGAATCGAGTCCGTAAGTTCTAACGTGTCTAATACCTACTGGTGGTCTTTGTGTGTGTGTTTTGCGTGGCGTCCGGACGGACGATCACGGGTTTTGGGCTCTTTTTGGCTTTTTGCCTAAGTGTTGGCGAGTTTTGCAAAGCTGGCGATAACTTTCGGTCTCCGTATGTCGGAATCGAGTCCCGTAAGTTTTTAACGTGTGTCTAATACCTCTGCGGTGTTGTGTGTGTGTGTTTTTGCGTGGCGTCGAGGACAGACGATCTTGGGTTTGGGCTCTTTTTTGACTTTTTGCCTAAGTGTTGGCGAGTTTTGCAAACTGGCGATAACTTTCGGTCTCCGTATGTCGAGAATCGAGTCCGTAAGTTCTAACGTGTCTAATACCTACAGCGGTCTTTGTGTGTGTGTGTGTTTGGTGGCGTCCGGACGGACGATCTGGGTTTTGGGCTCTTTTTGGCTTTTTGCCTAAGTGTTGGCGAGTTTTGCAAAGCTGGCGATAACTTTCGGTCTCCGTATGTCGAATCGAGTCCGTAAGTTCTAACGCGTGTCTAATACCTCTACGGTCTTTGTGTGTGTGTGTTTGCGTGGCGTCGGAGACGAGACGATCTTGGTTTTGGGCTCTTTTTGGCTTTTTGCCTAAGTGTTGGCGAGTTTTGCAAAGCTGGCGCGATAACTTCTTCGGTCTCCGTATGTCGAAATCGAGTCCGTAAGTTCTAGCGTGTGTCTAATACCTCTCTGGTGGTCTTGTGTGTGTGTGTTTTTGCGCGGCGTCCGGACGGAGACGATCTGGGTTTTGGGCTCTTTTTTGGCTTTTTGCCTAAGTGTTGGCGAGTTTTGCAAACTGGGCGATAACTCGGTCTCCGTATGTCGAAATCGAGTCCGTAAGTTCTAACGCGTGTCTAATACCTCTGTGATCTTTGTGTGTGTGTTTTTGCGTGGCGTCCGGACGGACGATCTGGGTTTGGGCTCTTTTTTTGCTTTTTGCCTAAGTGTTGTTGAGTTTTGCAAAGCTGGGCGATAACTTTCGGTCTCCGTATGTCGAAATCGAGTCCGTAAGTTCTAATAGCGTGTCTCTAATACCTACAGCGGTCTTTGTGTGTGTGTTTGCGTGGCGTCCGAGACGGACGATCTGGGTTTTGGGCTCTTTTTTGGCTTTTTGCCTAAGTGTTGGCGAGTTTTTGCAAAGCTGGGCGATAACTTTCGGTCTCCGTATGTCGAAATCGAGTCCGTAAGTTCTAACGCGTGTCTAATACCTACTGCGGTCTTTGTGTGTGTGTGTGTTTAAGTATGGCGTCCGGGACGGACGATCTTTGCGGGTTTTGGGCTCTTTTTGGCTTTTTGCCTAAGTGTTGTTGAGTTTTTGCAAAGCTGGGCGATAACTTTCGGTCTCCGTATGTCGAATCGAGTCCGTAAGTTCTAACGTGTCTAATACCTACTGCGGTCTTGTGTGTGTGTGTTTAATGGCGTCCGGACGAGACGATGCGGGTTTTTGGGCTCTTTTTGGCTTTTTGCCTAAGTGTTGGCGAGTTTTGCAAAGCTGGCGATAACTTTCGGTCTCCGTATGTCGAAATCGAGTCCGTAAGTAAGTTCTAATGCGTGTCTAATACCTCACGGTCTTTGTGTGTGTGTGTGTTTGTGTGGCGTCCGGAGTCAGACCAGACGATCTTGGTTTTGGGCTCTTTTTGGCTTTTTGCCTAAGTGTTGGCGAGTTTTGCAAAGCTGGGCGATAACTTCGGTCTCCGTATGTCGGATCGAGTCCGTAAGTTCTAGCAGCGTGTCTAATACCTCAGCGGTCTTTGTGTGTGTGTTTTGCGTGGCGTCCGGACGAGACGATCTGGGTTTTGGGCTCTTTTTGGCTTTTTGCCTAAGTGTTGTTGAGTTTTGCAAAGCTGGGCGATAACTTTCGGTCTCCGTATGTCGAAATCGAGTCCGTAAGTTCTAACAGCGTGTCTAATACCTCTGTGAGTCTTTGTGTGTGTGTTTGCGTGGCGTCCGGACGGACGATCTGGGTTTTGGGCTCTTTTTGGCTTTTTGCCTAAGTGTTGGCGAGTTTTGCAAAGCTAGGCGATAACTTCGGTCTCCGTATGTCGGAATCGAGTCCGTAAGTTCTAACAGCGTGTCTAATACCTACTGCGGTGGTTGTGTGTGTGTGTTTGCGTGGCGTCCGGACGGACGATCTTTGGTTTTGGGCTCTTTTTGGCTTTTTGCCTAAGTGTTGGCGAGTTTTGCAAAGCTGGGCGATAACTTTCGGTCTCCGTATGTCGAATCGAGTCCGTAAGTTCTAATGCGTGTGTCTAATACCTCTGTGGTCTTTGTGTGTGTGTTTTTGCGTGGGCGTCCGGACGGACGATGCGGGTTTTGGGCTCTTTTTGGCTTTTTGCCTAAGTGTTGGCGAGTTTTGCAAAGCTGGGCGATAACTTCGGTCTCCGTATATGAAATCGAGTCCGTAAGTTCTAACGTGTCTAATACCTCTGGCGGTCTTTGTGTGTGTGTTTGTTTATTGGCGTCCGGACGACGAGACGATCACGGGTTTTGGGCTCTTTTTGGCTTTTTTGCCTAAGTGTTGGCGAGTTTTGCAAAGCTGGGCGATAACTTTCGGTCTCCGTATGTCGGAATCGAGTCCGTAAGTTCTAATAGCGTGTCTAATACCTACTCTGCGTCTGTGTGTGTGTGTGTTTTTGTGGCGTCCGGAGACGGACGATCTTTGTTTTTGGGCTCTTTTTGGCTTTTTGCCTAAGTGTTGGCGAGTTTTGCAAAGCTGGGCGATAACTTCGGTCTCCGTATATCGAAATCGAGTCCGTAAGTTCTAATAGCGTGTCTAATACCTCTCAGCGGTCTTTGTGTGTGTGTGTGTTTGCGTGGCGTCCGGACGGACGATCTGGGTTTTGGCTCTTTTTGGCTTTTTTGCTAAGTGTTGGCGAGTTTTGCAAAGCTGGGCGATAACTTTCGGTCTCCGTATGTCGAATCGAGTCCGTAAGTTCTAACGCGTGTCTAATACCTACTGCGGTGGTTGTGTGTGTGTTTTTGTGGCGTCGGGGACCAGACGATCTTGGGTTTTGGGCTTCTTTTTGGCTTTTTGCCTAAGTGTTGGCGAGTTTTGCAAAGCTGGCGATAACTTTCGGTCTCCGTATGTCGAATCGAGTCCGTAAGTTCTAGCGTGTGTCTAATACCTCTGTGGTCTTTGTGTGTGTGTTTTTAGTGGCGTCCGGACGAGACGATGCGGGTTTTTGGGCTCTTTTTGGCTTTTTGCCTAAGTGTTGGCGAGTTTTGCAAAGCTGGCGATAACTTTCGGTCTCCGTATGTCGAATCGAGTCCCGTAAGTTCTAACGTGTCTAATACCTCTGCGGTCTTTGTGTGTGTGTGTGTTTGCGTGGCGTCCGGACATGACGATCTGGGTTTTGGGCTCTTTTTGGCTTTTTGCCTAAGTGTTGGCGAGTTTTGCAAAGCTGGGCGATAACTTTCGGTCTCCGTATGTCGAATCGAGTCCGTAAGTTCTAACGTCGTGTCTAATACCTACAGTGGTCTTGTGTGTGTGTGTTGCGTGGCGTCCGGACGGACGATCTTGGGTTTTGGGCTCTTTTTGGCTTTTTTGCCTAAGTGTTGGCGAGTTTTGCAAAAGCTGGGCGATAACTTTCGGTCTCCGTATGTCGAAATCGAGTCCGTAAGTTCTAACAGCGTGTCTAATACCTACCTCTGGGTCTTTGTGTGTGTGTTTGCGTGGCGTCCGGACGAGACGATCGGGTTTTGGGCTCTTTTTGGCTTTTTGCCTAAGTGTTGGCGAGTTTTGCAAAGCTGGGCGATAACTTCGGTCTCCGTATATGTCGAATCGAGTCCGTAAGTTTTAACGTGTGTCTAATACCTCACAGCGGTCTTTGTGTGTGTGTTTGCGTGGGCGTCGGACGATGATCTGGGTTTTGGGCTCTTTTTGGCTTTTTGCCTAAGTGTTGGCGAGTTTTGCAAAGCTGGGCGATAACTTTCGGTCTCCGTATGTCGAATCGAGTCCGTAAGTTCTAACGTGTGTCTAATACCTACAGCGGTCTTTGTGTGTGTGTTTGTTGGCGTCCGGAGACGGACGATCTCGGGTTTTTAGGCTCTTTTTTTGGCTTTTTGCCTAAGTGTTGGCGAGTTTTTTGGCTGGGCGATAACTTTCGGTCTCCGTATGTCTCAAATCCAGTCCGTAAGTTTCTAACGCGTGTCTAATACCTACAGCGGTCTTTGTGTGTGTGTTTGCGTGGCGTCGGACGGACGATCTTGGTTTTGGGCTCTTTTTTGGCTTTTTGCCTAAGTGTTGGCGAGTTTTGCAAACTGGGCGATAACTCGGTCTCCGTATGTCGAAATCGAGTCCGTAAGTTCTAAGCGTGTATCTAATACCTACAGCGGTCTTGTGTGTGTGTGTGTGTTAGTCGTGTCGCGTCGACGATGATGATGCGGGTTTTGGGCTCTTTTTGGCTTTTTGCCTAAGTGTTGGCGAGTTTTGCAAAGCTGGGCGATAACTTTCGGTCTCCGTATGTCGAAATCGAGTCCGTAAGTTCTAACGTGTCTAATACCTACAGCGGTCTTGTGTGTGTGTGTTGTGTGGGCGTCCGGAGACGACGATCTTGGTTTTGGGCTCTTTTTGGCTTTTTGCCTAAGTGTTGGCGAGTTTTTGCAAAGCTGGGCGATAACTTCGGTCTCCGTATGTCGAATCGAGTCCGTAAGTTCTAACAGTGTCTCTAATACCTACAGCGGTCTTGTGTGTGTGTGTTTGCGTGGCGTCCGGACGGACGATGTGGGTTTTGGGCTCTTTTTTTGGCTTTTTGCCTAAGTGTTGGCGAGTTTTGCAAAGCTGGCGATAACTTCGGTCTCCGTATATGTCGAAATCGAGTCCGTAAGTTCTAACAGCGTGTCTAATACCTACTGTGGTCTTTGTGTGTGTGTTTGCGTGGCGTCCGGACGAGACGATCTGGGTTTTGGGCTCTTTTTTTGGCTTTTTGCTTTTGCTAAGTGTTGGCGAGTTTTGCAAAGCTGGCGATAACTTTCGGTCTCCGTATGTCGGAATCGAGTCCGTAAGTTTCTAACATGTGTCTAATACCTCTGCGGTCTTTGTGTGTGTGTTTGCGTGGCGTCCGGACGGACGATGCGGGTTTTGGGCTCTTTTTGGCTTTTTGCCTAAGTGTTGTTGAGTTTTTACAAAGCTGGGCGATAACTTTCGTCTCTCCGTGTATGTCGAATCGAGTCCGTAAGTTCTAACGCGTGTCTAATACCTACTGCAGCGGTGTTGTGTGTGTGTTTTGCGTGGCGTCCGGACGAGACGATCTTTGGGTTTTGGGCTCTTTTTGGCTTTTTGCCTAAGTGTTGGCGAGTTTTGCAAAGCTGGGCGATAACTTCGGTCTCCGTATGTCGAATCGAGTCCGTAAGTTCTAACGCGTGTCTAATACCTACAGCGTCTTTTTGTGTGTGTGTTTTGCGTGGCGTCCGAGGACGACGATCTGGGTTTTGGGCTCTTTTTTGGCTTTTTGCCTAAGTGTTGCGAGTTTTGCAAAGCTGGGCGATAACTTTCGGTCTCATATGTCGAAATCGAGTCCGTAAGTTCTAACAGCGTGTCTAATACCTACTCAGCGGTCTTTGTGTGTGTGTTTTAAGTGGCGTCCGGACGAGACGATCTTGGTTTTGGGCTCTTTTTGGCTTTTTGCCTAAGTGTTGGCGAGTTTTGCAAAGCTGGGCGATAACTTCGGTCTCCGTATGTCGAAATCGAGTCCGTAAGTTCTAACGTGTCTGTCTAATACCTCTGTGGTCTTGTGTGTGTGTTTGTTTATGGCGTCGGGACGGACGATCTGGGTTTTGGGCTCTTTTTTGGCTTTTTGCCTAAGTGTTGGCGAGTTTTGCAAAGCTGGGCGATAACTTTCGGTCTCCGTATATGTCGGAATCGAGTCCGTAAGTTCTAATCGTGTGTCTAATACCTCTGCGGTCTTGTGTGTGTGTTTTTGCGTGGCGTCCGGACGACGATCTGGGTTTTGGGCTCTTTTTGGCTTTTTGCCTAAGTGTTGGCGAGTTTTGCAAAGCTGGGCGATAACTTTCGGTCTCCGTATGTCGAAATCGAGTCCGTAAGTTCTAACAGTGTGTCTAATACCTACTGTGGTCTTTGTGTGTGTGTTTTTGTGGCGTCCGGACGTCAGACGATCATGCGGGTTTTGGGCTCTTTTGGCTTTTTGCCTAAGTGTTAGCGAGTTTTGCAAACTTGGCGATAACTCGGTCTCCGTATGTCGAAATGGAGTCCGTAAGTTCTAACGCGTGTCTAATACCTACACGGTATTGTGTGTGTGTTTGCGTGGCGTCGGGACGGACGATGTGGGTTTTGGGCTCTTTTTCGGCTTTTTGCCTAAGTGTTGGCGAGTTTTGCAAAGCTGGCGATAACTTTCGGTCTCCGTATGTCGAAATCGAGTCCGTAAGTTCTAGCAGCGTGTCTAATACCTCTGCGGTCTTGTGTGTGTGTGTTTGTGTGGCGTCCGGACGAGACGATCTGGGTTTTTGGGCTCTTTTTGGCTTTTTTGCCTAAGTGTTGGCGAGTTTTTTGCAAAGCTGGCGATAACTTTCGGTCTCCGTATGTCGAATCGAGTCCGTAAGTTCTAATGCGTGTCTAATACCTCTGCGGTCTTTGTGTGTGTGTTTTTAATGGCGTCCGGGACGAGACGATCTGGGTTTTGGGCTCTTTTTGACTTTTTGCCTAAGTGTTGGCGAGTTTTGCAAAGCTGGGCGATAACTTTCGGTCTCCGTATGTCGAAATCGAGTCCGTAAGTTCTAGCAGCGTGTCTAATACCTCACGGTGGTCTTGTGTGTGTGTGTTTGCGTGGCGTCCGGACGAGACGATCTTGGTTTTGGGCTCTTTTTGCTTTTTGCCTAAGTGTTGTTGAGTTTTTGCAAAGCTGGGCGATAACTTTCGGTCTCCGTATGTCGAATCGAGTCCGTAAGTTCTAACTGCGTGTCTAATACCTACTGGCGTGCGTGTGTGTGTGTGTTTGCGTGGCGTCCGGACGAGACGATCTTTGGTTTTGGGCTCTTTTTGGCTTTTTGCCTAAGTGTTGGCGAGTTTTGCAAAGCTGGCGATAACTTCGGTCTCCGTATGTCGAATCGAGTCCGTAAGTTCTAACAGCGTGTCTAATACCTCTGCGGTCTTTCTGTGTGTGTGTTTTAAGTGGCGTCCGGGACGGACGATGCGGGTTTTGGGCTCTTTTTTGGCTTTTTTGCCTAAGTGTTGGCGAGTTTTGCAAAGCTGGGCGATAACTTTCGGTCTCCGTATGTCGAAATCGAGTCCGTAAGTTTCTAACAGCGTGTCTAATACCTCTGTGGTCTTTGTGTGTGTGTTTTTGTGTGTGCGTCGGGACGAGACGATCTTGGGTTTTGGCTCTTTTTGGCTTTTTGCCTAAGTGTTGGCGAGTTTTTACAAAGCTGGGCGATAACTTTCGGTCTCCGTATGTCGAAATCGAGTCCGTAAGTTCTCTAACGTGTGTCTAATAATACCTACTGCGGTCTTTGTGTGTGTGTTTTGTGTGGCGTCCGGGACGAGACGATCTTTGGTTTTGGGCTCTTTTTTGGCTTTTTTGCCTAAGTGTTGGCGAGTTTTGCAAAGCTGGGCGATAACTTCGGTCTCCGTATGTCGAAATCGAGTCCGTAAGTTCTAACGCGTGTCTAATACCTACTGGTCTCTTGTGTGTGTGTGTTTTTAAGTGGCGTCCGAGACGGACGATCTGGGTTTGGGCTCTTTTTGGCTTTTTGCCTAAGTGTTGGCGAGTTTTTGCAAAGCTGGGCGATAACTTTCGGTCTCCGTATGTCGAATCGAGTCCGTAAGTTCTAACGTAGCGTGTCTAATACCTACGGCGGTCTTTGTGTGTGTGTGTTTTTTGCGTGGCGTCCGGACGGAGACGATCTGGGGTTTTTTTGGCTCTTTTTGGCTTTTTGCCTAAGTGTTGGCGAGTTTTGCAAAGCTGGGCGATAACTTTCGGTCTCCGTATGTCGAATCGAGTCCGTAAGTTCTAACGTGTCTCTAATACCTACAGCGGTCTTTGTGTGTGTGTTTTTTTGTGGCGTCGGGACGAGACGATCTTTGGTTTTGGGCTCTTTTTGGCTTTTTGCCTAAGTGTTGGCGAGTTTTGCAAAGCTAGGCGATAACTTCGGTCTCCGTATGTCGGAATCGAGTCCGTAAGTTCTAGCGCGTGTCTAATACCTCTGTGGTGTTTGTGTGTGTGTTTTTAAGCGTGGCGTCCGGACGACGATCATGGGTTTTGGGCTCTTTTTGGCTTTTTGCCTAAGTGTTGGCGAGTTTTGCAAAGCTGGGCGATAACTTTCGGTCTCCGTATGTCGAAGTCGAGTCCGTAAGTTCTAACGCGTCTCTAATACCTCTCTGCGGTGTTGTGTGTGTGTTTGCGTGGCGTCCGGACCCGGACGATGCGGGTTTTGGGCTCTTTTTGGCTTTTTGCCTAAGTGTTGGCGAGTTTTTTGCAAAGCTGGGCGATAACTTTCGGTCTCCGTATGTCGAAATCGAGTCCGTAAGTTCTAACGTGTGTCTCTAATACCTCAGCGGTCTTTGTGTGTGTGTTTTGCGTGGCGTCCGGACGGACGATCTTGGGTTTGGGCTCTTTTTGGCTTTTTGCCTAAGTGTTGGCGAGTTTTTGCAAAGCTGGCGATAACTTTCGGTCTCCGTATGTCGGAATCAGTCCGTAAGTTCTAGCTGTGTGTCTAATACCTACAGCGGTCTTTGTGTGTGTGTTTGCGTGGCGTCGGACGAGACGATCTTGGGTTTTGGGCTCTTTTTGGCTTTTTGCCTAAGTGTTAGCGAGTTTTGCAAAGCTGGCGATAACTTTCGGTCTCCGTATGTCGAATCGAGTCCGTAAGTTCTAAACGTGTCTAATACCTCTGGCGGTCTTTGTGTGTGTGTTTTGTTTGTGTGGCGTCCGGACGAAGACGATCTGGGTTTTGGGCTCTTTTTGGCTTTTTGCCTAAGTGTTGGCGAGTTTTGCAAAGCTGGGCGATAACTTCGGTCTCCGTATGTCGAATCGAGTCCGTAAGTTCTAACGTGTCTCTAATACCTCTGTGGTCTTTGTGTGTGTGTTTGCGTGGCGTCCGGATGGACGATCTGGGTTTTGGGCTCTTTTTGGCTTTTTGCCTAAGTGTTGTTGAGTTTTTTGCAAAGCTGGGCGATAACTTTCGGTCTCCGTATGTCGAATCGAGTCCGTAAGTTCTAAGCGTGTCTAATACCTACAGCGGTCTTTGTGTGTGTGTGTTTGCGTGGCGTCCGGACGAGACGATCTTGGTTTTGGGCTCTTTTTGGCTTTTTGCCTAAGTGTTGGCGAGTTTTTGCAAAGCTGGGCGATAACTTCGTCTCCGTATGTCGAAATCGAGTCCGTAAGTTCTAACAGCGTGTCTAATACCTACTGCGGTCTTTGTGTGTGTGTTTGCGTGGCGTCCGAGATGGACGATCTGGGTTTTGGGCTCTTTTTGGCTTTTTTTTGTGTAAGTGTTGGCGAGTTTTGCAAAGCTGGGCGATAACTTTCGGTCTCCGTATGTCGGAATCGAGTCCGTAAGTTCTAACGTGTCTAAATACCTCTGCGGTGTTGTGTGTGTGTGTTTTACGTGGCGTCCGGACGAGACGATGCGGGTTTTGGGCTCTTTTTGGCTTTTTTGCCTAAGTGTTGGCGAGTTTTTGCAAAGCTGGGCATATAACTTCGGTCTCCGTATGTCGGAATCGAGTCCGTAAGTTTTAATCTTTGCGTGTCTAATACCTCCTCTGTGGTGTGTGTGTGTGTTTTTTGCGTGGCGTCCGGACGAGACGATCACGGGTTTTGGGCTCTTTTTTGGCTTTTTGCCTAAGTGTTGGCGAGTTTTGCAAAGCTGGGCGATAACTTTCGGTCTCCGTATGTCGAAATCGAGTCCGTAAGTTCTAACAGCGTGTCTAATACCTCTGCGGTCTTTGTGTGTGTGTGTGTTTGTGGCGTCCGGGACGGAGACGATCTTGGGTTTTGGGCTCTTTTTGGCTTTTTGCCTAAGTGTTGGCGAGTTTTTTGCAAAGCTGGGCGATAACTTTCGGTCTCCGTATGTATGTCGAATCGAGTCCGTAAGTTCTAAGCGTGTGTCTAATACCTACAGCGGTGGTTTTGTGTGTGTGTTTTTGTGGCGTCCGAGACGGACGATCACGGGTTTTTGGGCTCTTTTTGGCTTTTTGCCTAAGTGTTGGCGAGTTTTGCAAAGCTGGCGATAACTTTCGGTCTCCGTATGTCGAATCGAGTCCGTAAGTTCTAGCAGCGTGTCTAATACCTCTGGCGGTCTTTGTGTGTGTGTTTGTTTGGCGTCCGGACGGACGATCTTGGGTTTGGGCTCTTTTTGGCTTTTTGCCTAAGTGTTGTTGAGTTTTTTGCAAAGCTGGGCGATAACTTCGGTCTCCGTATGTCGAAATCGAGTCCGTAAGTTCTAACGTGTGTCTAATACCTCTGGCGGTCTTGTGTGTGTGTGTGTTTGCGTGGCGTCCGGACGGACGATCTGGGTTTTGGGCTCTTTTTGGCTTTTTTGCCTAAGTGTTGGCGAGTTTTTTGCAAAGCTGGGCGATAACTTTCGGTCTCCGTATGTCGGAATCGAGTCCGTAAGTTCTTCTAGCGTGTGTCTAATACCTCTCACGGTCTTCTGTGTGTGTGTTTTTGTGGCGTCCGGACGGACGATGTGGGTTTTGGGGCTCTTTTTGGCTTTTTGCCTAAGTGTTGGCGAGTTTTGCAAACTGGGCGATAACTCGGTCTCCGTATGTCGGAATCGAGTCCCGTAAGTTCTAACGCGTGTCTAATACCTATGTGGTCTTGTGTGTGTGTGTTTTTGTGTGGCGTCCGGACGAGACGATCTGGTTTTGGGCTCTTTTTGGCTTTTTTGCCTAAGTGTTGGCGAGTTTTGCAAAGCTGGGCGATAACTTTCGGTCTCCGTATGTCGAAATCGAGTCCGTAAGTTCTAATGCGTGTCTATACCTACCTCAGCGGTCTTTGTGTGTGTGTTTGCGTGGCGTCCGAGACAGACGATCTTTTGGTTTTGGGCTCTTTTTGGCTTTTTGCCTAAGTGTTGGCGAGTTTTTGCAAAGCTGGCGATAACTTCGGTCTCCGTATGTCGGAATCGAGTCCCGTAAGTTCTAACGCGTGTCTAATACCTACACGGTGTGTGTGTGTGTGTTTAAATGGCGTCCGGACGGACGATCTTGGGTTTTGGGCTCTTTTTGGCTTTTTGCCTAAGTGTTGTTGAGTTTTTTGCAAAGCTGGGCGATAACTTTCGGTCTCCGTATGTCGAATCGAGTCCGTAAGTTCTAACGTGCGTGTCTAATACCTCTGCGGTTTGTGTGTGTGTGTGTTTGCGTGGCGTCGGGACGGAGACGATCTGGGTTTTTGGGCTCTTTTTGGCTTTTTGCCTAAGTGTTGGCGAGTTTTGCAAAGCTGGGCGATAACTTTCGGTCTCCGTATGTCGGAATCGAGTCCGTAAGTTCTAACGTGTCTAATACCTACAGCGGTCTTTGTGTGTGTGTTTTGCGTGGCGTCGGACGAGACGATCGGGTTTTGGGCTCTTTTTGGCTTTTTGCCTAAGTGTTGGCGAGTTTTGCAAAGCTGGCGATAACTTTCGGTCTCCGTATGTCGAAATCGAGTCCGTAAGTTCTAACGTGTGTCTAATACCTCAGCGGTCTTTGTGTGTGTGTGTTTTGTGGCGTCCGGACGAGACGATCTGGGTTTTGGGCTCTTTTTGGCTTTTTGCCTAAGTGTTGTGAGTTTTGCAAAGCTGGGCGATAACTTTCGGTCTCCGTATGTCGAAATCGAGTCCGTAAGTTCTAACGTGTGTGTAATAATACCTCTGCGGTCTTTGTGTGTGTGTTTGCGTGGCGTCCGGACGAGACGATCTTTGGTTTTGGGCTCTTTTTTGGCTTTTTGCCTAAGTGTTGGCGAGTTTTGCAAAGCTGGCGATAACTTTCGGTCTCCGTATGTCGAATCGAGTCCGTAAGTTCTAACAGCGTGTCTAATACCTACAGCTGTCTTGTGTGTGTGTGTTTGCGTGGCGTCCGGATGGACGATCTGGGTTTTTGGGCTCTTTTTGGCTTTTTGCCTAAGTGTTGTTGCGAGTTTTGCAAAGCTTGGGCGATAACTTTCGGTCTCCGTATGTCGAAATCGAGTCCGTAAAGTTCTAACGTGTCTAATACCTACCTACAGCGGTGGTTGTGTGTGTGTGTGTGTTTGCGTGGCGTCCGGACGACGATCTTGGTTTTTGGGCTCTTTTTGCTTTTTTGCCTAAGTGTTGGCGAGTTTTGCAAAGCTGGGCGATAACTTTCGGTCTCCGTATGTCGGAATCGAGTCCGTAAGTTCTAACGCGTGTCTAATACCTCTGGCGGTCTTTGTGTGTGTGTTTGCGTGGCGTCCGGACCAGACGATCTGCGGGTTTTGGGCTCTTTTTGGCTTTTTGCCTAAGTGTTGGCGAGTTTTGCAAAGCTGGGCGATAACTTTCGGTCTCCGTATGTCGAATCGAGTCCGTAAGTTCTAATCGCGTGTCTAATACCTCTCAGCGGTGCTTGTGTGTGTGTGTTTGCGTGGCGTCCGGACGGACGATCTTGGGTTTTGGGCTCTTTTTGGCTTTTTGCCTAAGTGTTGGCGAGTTTTGCAAAGCTGGCGATAACTTTCGGTCTCCGTATGTCGAAATCGAGTCCGTAAGTTCTAATGCGTGTCTAAATACCTACTGCGGTCTTTGTGTGTGTGTTTTGCGTGGCGTCCGGACGGACGATCTGGGTTTTGGCTCTTTTTGGCTTTTTGCCTAAGTGTTGGCGAGTTTTTTGCAAAGCTGGGCGATAACTTTCGGTCTCCGTATGTCGGAATCGAGTCCGTAAGTTCTAACGCGTGTCTAATACCTCTGTGGTCTTTGTGTGTGTGTGTTTGTGTGGCGTCCGGACGGAGACGATCTTGGGTTTTGGGCTCTTTTTTTGGCTTTTTGCCTAAGTGTTGGCGAGTTTTGCAAAGCTGGCGATAACTTCGGTCTCCGTATGTCGAAATCGAGTCCGTAAGTTCTAACGTGTGTCTAATACCTCACAGTGGTCTTTGTGTGTGTGTTTGCGTGGCGTCCGGACGACGACGATCTTTGGTTTTGGGCTCTTTTTTGGCTTTTTGCCTAAGTGTTGGCGAGTTTTGCAAAGCTGGCGATAACTAACTTCGGTCTCCGTATGTCGAATCGAGTCCGTAAAGTTCTAACGCGTGTCTAATACCTACAGCGG
The DNA here is from genome assembly GCA_020205605.1 of Panax ginseng. Lineage (NCBI taxonomy): Eukaryota > Viridiplantae > Streptophyta > Magnoliopsida > Apiales > Araliaceae > Panax > Panax ginseng. The sequence continues at coordinate 54,822,665 of CM035150.1, forward strand.
TCTTTGTGTGTGTGTTTGTGTGTGGCGTCCGGACGGACGATCTTGGTTTTTTTGGCTCTTTTTGGCTTTTTGCCTAAGTGTTGTTGAGTTTTGCAAAGCTGGGCGATAACTTTCGGTCTCCGTATGTTGGAATCGAGTCCGTAAGTTCTAACAGCGTGTCTAATACCTCTGTGCGGTCTTTGTGTGTGTGTGTGTTTGCGTGGCGTCCGGACGAGACGATCTGGGGTTTAGGCTCTTTTTGGCTTTTTGCCTAAGTGTTGGCGAGTTTTGCAAAGCTGGGCGATAACTTTCGGTCTCCGTATGTCGGAATCGAGTCCGTAAGTTCTAAGCGTGTCTAATACCTACAGCGGTGTTTGTGTGTGTGTTTGCGTGGCGTCCGGACGACGAGACGATCACGGGTTTTGGGCTCTTTTTGGCTTTTTTGCCTAAGTGTTGGCGAGTTTTTGCAAAGCTGGCGATAACTTTCGGTCTCCGTATGTCGAATCGAGTCCGTAAGTTCTAACAGCGTGTCTAATACCTACAGCGGTCTTGTGTGTGTGTTTGTGTGGCGTCGTCCGGACGACGATGCGGGTTTTGGGCTCTTTTTGACTTTTTGCCTAAGTGTTGGCGAGTTTTGCAAAGCTGGGCGATAACTTCGGTCTCCGTATATGTCGAATCGAGTCCGTAAGTTCTAACAGCGTGTCTAATACCTACAGCGGTCTTTGTGTGTGTGTTTTTGCGTGGCGTCCGGACGAGACGATCGGGTTTTGGGCTCTTTTTGGGCTTTTTTGCCTAAGTGTTGGCGAGTTTTGCAAAGCTGGCGATAACTTTCGGTCTCCGTATGTCGAATCGAGTCCGTAAGTTCTAACGTGTCTAATACCTACAGCGGTCTTTGTGTGTGTGTTTTTGCGTGGCGTCCGGACGGACGATCACGGGTTTTGGGCTCTTTTTGGCTTTTTGCCTAAGTGTTGGCGAGTTTTGCAAAGCTGGGCGATAACTTTCGGTCTCCGTATGTCGGAATCGAGTCCGTAAGTTCTAACGCGTGTCTAATACCTACAGCGGTCTTTGTGTGTGTGTGTTTTGCGTGGCGTCCGGACGGACGATCTTGGGTTTAGGGCTCTTTTTGGCTTTTTGCCTAAGTGTTGGCGAGTTTTTGCAAAGCTGGGCGATAACTTTCGGTCTCCGTATGTCGAGAATCGAGTCCGTAAGTTCTAACGCGTGTCTAATACCTCAGCGGTCTTTGTGTGTGTGTGTTTTGCGTGGCGTCCGGACGAGACGATCTGGTTTTGGGCTCTTTTTGGCTTTTTGCCTAAGTGTTGGCGAGTTTTTGCAAAGCTGGGCGATAACTTTCGGTCTCCGTATGTCGAATCGAGTCCGTAAAGTTCTAACGCGTGTCTAATACCTCTGCAGCGGTCTTGTGTGTGTGTTTTGCGTGGCGTCCGGACCAGACGATCTGGGTTTTGGGCTCTTTTTTTGGCTTTTTGCCTAAGTGTTGGCGAGTTTTGCAAAGCTGGCGATAACTTTCGGTCTCCGTATGTCGGAATCGAGTCCGTAAAGTTCTAATAGCGTGTCTAATACCTCACAGCGGTCTTTGTGTGTGTGTTTTTGCGTGGCGTCCGGACGGACGATCTTGGGTTTTGGGCTCTTTTTGGCTTTTTGCCTAAGTGTTGGCGAGTTTTGCAAAGCTGGGCGATAACTTCGGTCTCCGTATGTGAATCGAGTCCGTAAGTTCTAAGCGTGTCTAATACCTCTCAGCGGTCTTGTGTGTGTGTTTGTGGCGTCCGGACGGACGATCTTGCGGTTTTGGCTCTTTTTGACTTTTTGCCTAAGTGTTGCGAGTTTTTGCAAAGCTGGGCGATAACTTTCGGTCTCCGTATGTCGAATCGAGTCCGTAAGTTCTAACAGCGTGTCTAATACCTCTGTGAGCGGTCTTTGTGTGTGTGTTTGTGTGGCGTCCGGACGGACGATCTTGGTTTTTGGGCTCTTTTTGGCTTTTTGCCTAAGTGTTGGCGAGTTTTTTGCAAAGCTGGGCGATAACTTTCGGTCTCCGTATGTCGAAATCGAGTCCGTAAGTTCTAGCAGTGTCTGTCTAATACCTCTGTGATCTTGTGTGTGTGTGTGTTTTTGCGTGGCGTCCGGACCAGACGATCTTGGGTTTGGGCTCTTTTTGGCTTTTTTGCCTAAGTGTTGGCGAGTTTTGCAAAGCTGGGCGATAACTTTCGGTCTCCGTATGTCGAATCGAGTCCGTAAGTTCTAACAGCGTGTCTAATACCTCTGGCGGTCTTTGTGTGTGTGTTTTGCGTGGCGTCGGAACGAGACGATCGGGTTTTGGGCTCTTTTTGACTTTTTGCCTAAGTGTTAGCGAGTTTTTGCAAGCTGGGCGATAACTTTCGGTCTCCGTATGTCGAGAATCGAGTCCGTAAGTTCTAACAGCGTGTCTAATACCTCTGTGGTCTTTGTGTGTGTGTGTGTGTTTTGCGTGGCGTCCGGACGGACGATCTTTGGTTTTGGGCTCTTTTGGCTTTTTGCCTAAGTGTTGGCGAGTTTTGCAAAGCTGGGCGATAACTTTCGGTCTCCGTATGTCGAAATCGAGTCCGTAAGTTCTAACACGCGTGTCTAATACCTACTGCGGTGCTTTGTGTGTGTGTTTTTGTGGCGTCCGAGACGACGATCTTGGGTTTTGGGCTCTTTTTGGCTTTTTGCCTAAGTGTTGTTGAGTTTTGCAAAGCTGGCGATAACTTTCGGTCTCCGTATATTGGAATCGAGTCCGTAAGTTCTAACGTGTGTATCTAATACCTCTGTGAGTCTTTGTGTGTGTGTGTTTTGCGTGGCGTCCGGACGGACGATCACGGGTTTTGGGCTCTTTTTGGCTTTTTACTAAGTGTTGGCGAGTTTTGCAAAGCTGGCGATAACTTTCGGTCTCCGTATGTCGAAATCGAGTCCGTAAGTTCTAACAGCGTGTCTAATACCTCTGATGGTGTTGTGTGTGTGTGTGTTTGCGTGGCGTCCGGACGAGACGATCACGGGTTTTGGGCTCTTTTTGGCTTTTTGCCTAAGTGTTGGCGAGTTTTACAAAGCTGGGCGATAACTTTCGGTCTCCGTATGTCGAATCGAGTCCGTAAGTTCTAACAGCGTGTCTAATACCTCTGTGGTCTTTGTGTGTGTGTTTTTTGCGTGGTCCGGACGGACGATCTGGGTTTTGGGCTCTTTTTGGCTTTTTGCCTAAGTGTTGGCGAGTTTTGCAAAGCTGGGCGATAACTTTCGGTCTCCGTATGTCGGAATCGAGTCCGTAAGTTCTAACGTGTGTCTAATACCTCTGCAGTCTTTGTGTGTGTGTGTTTGCGTGGCGTCGGACGGACGATCACGGGTTTTTGGCTCTTTTGGCTTTTTTTTGCCTAAGTGTTGGCGAGTTTTGCAAAGCTGGCGATAACTTTCGGTCTCCGTATGTCGAAATCGAGTCCGTAAGTTCTAATCGTGTCTAATACCTCTGCGGTGTTTGTGTGTGTGTGTGTTTGCGTGGCGGCGTCCGGACCAGACGATGCGGGTTTTGGGCTCTTTTTGGCTTTTTGCCTAAGTGTTGGCGAGTTTTGCAAAGCTGGCGATGGCGATAACTTCGGTCTCCGTATGTCGAATCGAGTCCGTAAGTTCTAACGCGTACTAATACCTCTGCGGTCTTTGTGTGTGTGTGTTGTGTGGCGTCCGGACGGACGATCTTTGGTTTTGGGCTCTTTTTGGCTTTTTGCTACCTAAGTGTTGGCGAGTTTTGCAAACTGGCGATAACTTCGGTCTCCGTATATCGAATCGAGTCCGTAAGTTCTAACGTGTCTAATACCTCTGCGGTCTTTGTGTGTGTGTTTTTGCGTGGCGTCCGAGACGGACGATCTTGGGTTTTGGGCTCTTTTTGACTTTTTGCCTAAGTGTTAGCGAGTTTTTGCAAAGCTGGGCGATAACTTCGGTCTCCGTATGTCGAATCTAGTCCGTAAGTTCTAGCGTGTGTCTAATACCTCTGGCGGTCTTTGTGTGTGTGTGTTTTTAGTGTGGCGTCCGGACGGACGATCTGGGTTTTGGGCTCTTTTTTGGCTTTTTGCCTAAGTGTTGGCGAGTTTTTGCAAAGCTGGGCGATAACTTTCGGTCTCCGTATGTCGAAATCGAGTCCCGTAAGTTCTAATCGTGTCTAATACCTACTGCGGTCTTTGTGTGTGTGTTTTGCGTGGCGTCCGGACCAGACGATCTGGGGTTTTAGGCTCTTTTGACTTTTTGCCTAAGTGTTGGCGAGTTTTGCAAGCTGGCGATAACTTTCGGTCTCCGTATGTGAATCGAGTCCGTAAGTTCTAATCGCGTGTCTAATACCTACAGCGGTCTTTGTGTGTGTGTGTTTTGTGCGTGTGCGTCCGGACGAACGATCTTGGGTTTTGGGCTCTTTTTGGCTTTTTGCCTAAGTGTTGGCGAGTTTTTGCAAAGCTGGGCGATAACTTTCGGTCTCCGTATGTCGAATCGAGTCCGTAAGTTCTAACGCGTGTCTCTAATACCTCTCAGCGGTGTTGTGTGTGTGTGTTGCGTGGCGTCCGGACGAGACGATCACGGTTTGGGCTCTTTTTGGCTTTTTGCCTAAGTGTTAGCGAGTTTTTTGCAAATTGGGCGATAACTTTCGGTCTCCGTATGTCGAATCGAGTCCGTAAGTTCTAACGTGTGTCTAACCTACTCTGTGGTCTTGTGTGTGTGTTTGCGTGGCGTCCGGACGGACGATCTTTTGGTTTTGGGCTCTTTTTGGCTTTTTGCCTAAGTGTTGGCGAGTTTTGCAAAGCTGGGCGATAACTTCGGTCTCCGTATGTCGAATCGAGTCCGTAAGTTCTAATAGCGTGTCTAATACCTCTGCGGTCTTTGTGTGTGTTTAACGTGGCGTCCGGACCAGACGAGACGATGTGGGGGTTTAGGGCTCTTTTTGGCTTTTTTGCCTAAGTGTTGTTGAGTTTTTTACAAAGCTGGGCGATAACTTTCGGTCTCCGTATGTCGGAATCGAGTCCGTAAGTTCTAATGGCGTGTCTAAATACCTCACAGCGGTCTTGTGTGTGTGTTTTTGCGTGGCGTCCGGACGGACGATCTGGGTTTTAGGCTCTTTTTGGCTTTTTGCCTAAGTGTTGGCGAGTTTTGCAAAAAAGCTGGGCGATAACTTTCGGTCTCCGTATATGTCGAATCGAGTCCGTAAGTTTTAAGCAGCGTGTCTAATACCTACAGCGGTGTTGTGTGTGTGTTTACGTGTTTGGCGTCCGGACGAGACGATGCGGGTTTTGGGCTCTTTTTGGCTTTTTGCCTAAGTGTTAGCGAGTTTTGCAAAGCTGGGCGATAACTTCGGTCTCCGTATGTCGGAATCGAGTCCGTAAGTTCTAACAGCGTGTCTAATACCTACTCTGGCGGTCTTTGTGTGTGTGTTTGCGTGGCGTCGGGACGGACGATGCGGGTTTTGGGCTCTTTTTCGCCTTTTTGCCTAAGTGTTGGCGAGTTTTGCAAAGCTGGGCGATAACTTCGGTCTCCGTGTATGTGGAATCGAGTCCGTAAGTTCTAATGCGTGTCTAATACCTACAGCGGTCTTTGTGTGTGTGTGTGCGTGGCGTCCGGAGACCAGACGATCTGGGTTTTTGGGCTCTTTTTTTTTGACTTTTTGCCTAAGTGTTGGCGAGTTTTTGCAAACTTGGCGATAACTTCGGTCTCCGTATGTCGGAAATCGAGTCCGTAAGTTCTAACAGCGTGTCTAATACCTCTGCGGTGTGTTGTGTGTGTGTTTTTGTGTGGCGTCCGGACGGACGATCTGGGTTTTGGGCTCTTTTTGGCTTTTTGCCTAAGTGTTGGCGAGTTTTGCAAAGCTGGCGATAACTTTCGGTCTCCGTATGTCGTCGATCGAGTCCGTAAGTTCTAGCGTGTCTAATACCTCTGCGGTCTTTGTGTGTGTGTGTTGTGCGTGGCGTCCGGGATGAGACGATCTTGGGTTTTGGGCTCTTTTTCGGCTTTTTGCCTAAGTGTTGTTGAGTTTTGCAAACTGGGCGATAACTCGGTCTCCGTATGTCGAAATCGAGTCCGTAAGTTCTAACGTTGTGTCTACCTACCTCAGCGGTCTTTGTGTGTGTGTTTGCGTGGCGTCCGGACGAGACGATCTTGGTTTTAGGGCTCTTTTGGGCTTTTTGCCTAAGTGTTGGCGAGTTTTGCAAAGCTGGCGATAACTTTCGGTCTCCGTATGTATGTAGAATCGAGTCCGTAAAGTTCTAACGTGTCTCTATACCTCTGCGGTGTTTGTGTGTGTGTTTGCGTGGCGTCGGGACGGACGTGATCTGGGTTTTGGGCTCTTTTTGGCTTTTTGCCTAAGTGTTGTGAGTTTTTGCAAACTAGGCGATAACTTTCGGTCTCCGTATGTCGAATCGAGTCCGTAAGTTCTAACGTGTGTCTAATACCTCTGCGGTGATGTGTGTGTGTGTTTGCGTGGCGTCCGGACGAGACGATCTGGGTTTTGGGCTCTTTTTGGCTTTTTGCCTAAGTGTTGGCGAGTTTTGCAAAGCTGGGCGATAACTTTCGGTCTCCGTATATATCGAATCGAGTCCCATAAGTTCTAACGCGTGTCTAATACCTCTGGCGGTCTTTGTGTGTGTGTGTGTTGCGTGGCGTCCGGACGAACGATCTTGGGTTTTGGGCTCTTTTTGACTTTTTGCCTAAGTGTTGGCGAGTTTTGCAAAAGCTGGGCGATAACTTTCGGTCTCCGTATGTCGAAATCGAGTCCGTAAGTTCTAACGCGTGTCTAATACCTACAGCGGTCTTTGTGTGTGTGTGTTTGGCGTCCGGACGGACGGACGATCTGGGTTTTGGGCTCTTTTTGACTTTTTGCCTAAGTGTTGCGAGTTTTGCAAAGCTAGGCGATAACTTCGGTCTCCGTATGTCGAAATCGAGTCCGTAAGTTCTAATCGTGTCTAATACCTACAGCGGTCTTTGTGTGTGTGTTTTGTGGCGTCCGGACCAGACGATCACTGGGTTTTTAGGCTCTTTTTGGCTTTTTGCCTAAGTGTTAGCGAGTTTTGCAAAGCTGGGCGATAACTTTCGGTCTCCGTATGTCATAATCGAGTCCGTAAAGTTCTAACTGCGTGTCTAATACCTCAGCGGTCTTTGTGTGTGTGTTTTTGTGGCGTCCGGACGAGACGATCTGGGTTTTGGGCTCTTTTTTGCTTTTTGCCTAAGTGTTGGCGAGTTTTTTGCAAAGCTGGGCGATAACTTGGTCTCCGTATGTCGAATCGAGTCCGTAAGTTCTAACGCGTGTCTAATACCTACAGCGGTTGTTGTGTGTGTGTGTTTGCGTGGCGTCGGGATGGAGACGATCTTTGGTTTTGGATTCTTTTTGACTTTTTGCCTAAGTGTTGGCGAGTTTTTGCAAATTAGGCGATAACTTTCGGTCTCCGTATGTCGGAATCGAGTCCGTAAGTTCTAACGTGTGTCTAATACCTACGTGGTCTTTGTGTGTGTGTGTTTGCGTGGCGTCCGAGACGAGACGATCTTGGGTTTTAGGCTCTTTTGACCTTTTGCCTAAGTGTTGGCGAGTTTTGCAAAGCTGGCGATAACTTTCGATCTCCGTATGTCGAATCGAGTCCGTAAGTTCTAACGTGTCTAATACCTCTCAGCGGTCTTTGTGTGTGTGTTTAAGTGGCGTCCGAGAGACGTCTGATCTTGGGTTTTAGGGCTCTTTTCGGCCTTTTGCCTAAGTGTTGTTGAGTTTTGCAAACTGGGCTATAACTCGATCTCCGTATATTGGAATCGAGTCCAGTAAGTTATAACGCGTGTCTAATACCTCTGTGCGTCTTTGTGTGTGTGTGTTAGCGTGGCGTCCGGATGAGACGATCTGGGTTTTGGGCTCTTTTTGGCTTTTTATCTAAGTGTTGAGAGTTTTTCAAAGCTGGCGATAACTTTCGGTCTCCGTATGTCGAGAATCGAGTCCGTAAAGTTTAACGCGTGTCTAATACCTACAGCGGTCTTTGTGTGTGTGTTGTTTAATGGCGTCCGGACGGACGATGCGGGTTTTGGATTTTTTTGGCTTTTTGCCTAAGTGTTAGCGAGTTTTGCAAACTTGGCGATAACTTTCGGTCTCCGTATGTCGGAATCGAGTCCGTAAGTTCTAACGCGTGTCTCTAATACCTCTGGCGGTGCTATGTGTGTGTGTTTTAGCGTCCGGACACCTGATGTTGGTTTTGGGCTCTTTTTGGCTTTTTGCCTAAGTGTTGGCAGTTTTTACAAAGCTAGGCGATAACTTTCGGTCTCCGTATGTCGAATCGAGTCCGTAAGTTCTAACGCGTGTCTCAATACCTACAGCGGTCTTTGTGTGTGTGTTTGCGTGGCGTCCGGGACCAGAGACGATCTGGTTTTTGGCTCTTTTTCGGCTTTTTACCTAAGTGTTGGCGAGTTTTGCAAAGCTGGGCGATAACTTTCGGTCTCCGTGTATGTCGGAATCGAGTCCGTAAGTTCTAATGCGTGTCTAATACCTACAGCGGTCTTTGTGTGTGTTTTGTGTGGCGTCCCGAGACGAGACGATCTTGGGTTTTGGGCTCTTTTTTGGCTTTTTGCCTAAGTGTTAGCGAGTTTTTCAAGCTGGGCGATAACTTCGGTCTCGTATGTCGGAATCGAGTCCGTAAGTTCTAACGTGTCTCTAATACCTACGTAGTCTTGTGTGTGTGTTTTAAGTGGCGTCCGGACGGACGATCTTTCGGTTTTGGGCTCTTTTTGGCTTTTTACCTAAGTGTTGGCGAGTTTTGCAAACTAGGCGATAACTTCGATCTCCGTATGTCGAATCGAGTCCCTTAAGTTCTAACGCGTGTGTCTAATACCTCTGGCGGTCTTTGTGTGTGTGTTTTTTAAGGCGTCCGGACCAGACGATCTGGGTTTTAGATTCTTTTTGGCTTTTTGCCTAAGTGTTCACGAGTTTTGCAAACCAGGCGATAACTAGGTCTCCATATATGGATTCGAGTCCGTAAGTTCTAACGTGTGTCTAATACCTCAGCGGTCTTTGTGTGTGTGTTTGTGTGGCGTCGTCCAGACGTACGATCACGGTTTTGGGCTCTTTTTGGCTTTTTGCCTAAGTGTTGGGGAGTTTTGCAAAGCTGGGCGATAACTTTCGGTCTCCGTATATGTCGAATCGAGTCCGTAAGTTCTAACAACGCGTGTCTAATACCTCTGCGGTCTTTGTGTGTGTGTGTGTTTAAGTGGCGTCCGAGACAGACGATCTGGGTTTTGGATTCTTTTGGCTTTTTGCTAAGTGTTAGCGAGTTTTGCAAAGCTGGGCGATAACTTTCGGTATCCGTATGTCGAATCTAGTCCGTAAGTTCTAACGCGTGTCTAATACCTCTGAGCGGTCTTGTGTGTGTGTGTTTAAGTAGGCGTCCGGACAGACGATCGTGGTTTTGGGCTCTTTTTGGCTTTTTGCCTAAGCATTGGCGAGTTTTGAAAATTGGACAATAACTTTCGGTCTCAGTATATGTCGAATCGAGTCCGTAAGTTCTAATGCGTGTCTCATACCTACGCGATCTTTGTGTGTGTGTTTTTTGTGGCGTCCGGACCAGACGATCTGGGGTTTTAGATTCTTTTTGGCTTTTTTGCCTAAGTGTTCACGAGTTTTGCAAACCCGGCGATAACTTTCGGTCTCCATATGTCGAATCGAGTCCGTAAGTTCTAGCAGCGTGTCTAATACCTCTGCGGTCTTTGTGTGTGTGTTTTGTGTAGCATCCGGACGTCGATCACGAGTTTTGGGCTCTTTTTGGCTTTTTGCCTAAGTGTTGGAGAGTTTTGCAAACTGGGCAATAAATCGGTCTCCGTATGTCGGAATCGAGTCCCGTAAGTTCTAACGCGTGTCTCATACCTACGCGGTGCTGTGTGTGTGTTTGCGTGGCGTCCAGACGGACGATGTGGGTTTTGGATTTTTTTTGGCTTTTTGCCTAAGTGTTAGCGAGTTTTGCAAATTGGGCGATAACTCGGTATCCGTTTGTCAGAATCGAGTCCCGTAAGTTCTAACGCATGCCTAATACCTACGTGGTGCTGTGTGTGTGTTTGCGTGGCGTCCGGACGGACGATGCGGGTTTTGGGCTCTTTTTCGGCTTTTTGCCTAAGTGTTGGCGAGTTTTACAAACTGGGCGATAACTCGGTCTCCGTATGTCGGAATCGAGTCCCGTAAGTTCTAACGCATGTATAGTACCTACGCGGTGCTGTGTGTGTGTTTGCGTGGCGACCGGACGTACAATGCGGGTTTAGGGCTCTTTTTCGGCCTTTTGCCTAAGTGTTGTTGAGTTTTGCAAACTGGGCGATAACTCGGTCTCTGTATTTCAGAATCCAGTCCCGTAAGTTCTAACACGTGTCTAGTACCTACACGGTGATGTGTGTGTGTGTGTGTTTGCATGGTGTCCGAACGGACGATGAGGGCTTTGGGCTCTTTTTTGGCTTTTTGCCTAAGTGTTGGCGAGTTTTGCAAACTGGGCGATAACTCGGTCTTCGTATGTCAGAATCGTGTCTCGTAAGTTCTAATGCGTGTCTAATACCTACGCGGTGCTGTGTGTGTGTTTGCGTGGCGTCCGGACAGACGATGCGGGTTTTGGGCTATTTTTCGACTTTTTGCCTAAGTGTTGGCGAGTTTTGCAAACTGGGCGATAAATCAGTCTCTGTATGTCGAAATCGAGTCCCGTAAGTTCTAACGCGTGTCTAATACCTATGCGGTGCTGTGTGTGTTTGCTTGGCGTCCGGACGGACAATGCGGGTTTTGGGCCCTTTTTCGGCTTTTTGCCTAAGTGTTGTTGAGTTTTGCAAACTGGGCGATAACTCGGTCTTCGTATGTCGAAATCGAGTCCCGTAAGTTCTAACGCATATCTAATACCTACGCGGTGCTGTGTGTGTGTTTGTGTGGCGTCCGGACGGACAATGCTGGTTTTGGGCTCTTTTTTGGCTTTTTACCAAAGTGTTGGCGAGTTTTGCAAACTGAGCGATAACTCGGTCTCCGTATGTCATAATCGAGTCTCGTAAGTTCTAACGCGTGTCTAATACCTCGCAGGCGCTTGCTCTGTGTGTGTTTGTGCGTGGCGTCCGGAAGGACGATGCGGGTTTTGGACTCTTTTTTGGCTTTTTGCCTAAGTGTTTGCTAGTTTTGCAAACTGGGCAATAAATTGGTCTTCGTATGTCGGAATCGAGTCCGGTAAGTTCTAACGCTTGTCTCATAGCTACGCGGTGCTGTGTGTGTGTTTGCGTGGCATTGGGACGGACGATGCGGGTTTTGGATTCTTTTTCGGCTTTTTGCCTAAGTGTTAGCGAGTTTTGCAAACTGGGCGATAACTCGGTCTCCGTATGTCAGAATCGAGTCCCGTAAGTTCTAACGCGTGTCTAATTCCTACGTGGTGCTGTGTGTGTGTTTGCGTGGCGTCCGGACAGACGATGCTGGTTTTGGCGCTTTTTCGGCCTTTTGCCTAAGTGTTGGCGAGTTTTGCAAACTGGGCGATAACTCGGTCTCCGTATGTCGGAATCAAGTCCCGTAAGTTCTAACGCATGTCTAATACCTCTGCGCAGTCTTTGTGTGTGTGTGTTTGTGTGGCGTCCGAACGTACGATGCGGTTTTAGGGCTCTTTTTCGGCCTTTTGCCTAAGTGTTGTTGAGTTTTGCAAACTGGGCTATAACTCGGTCTCCGTATATTGGAATCGAGTCCCGTAAGTTTTAACGCGTGTCTAATACCTACGCAGTGCTGTGTGTGTGTGTGTTTGCGTGGCGTCCGGATGGACGATGCGGGTTTTGGGCTCTTTTTTGGCTTTTTACCTAAGTGTTGGCGAGTTTTGCAAACTGGGCGATAACTCGGTCTCCGTATGTCGGAATCGAGTCCGTAAGTTTTAACGCGTGTCTAATACCTACGCGGTCTTTGTGTGTGTGCTTGCGTGGCGTCCGGACGGACGATGCAGGTTTTGGATTCTTTTTCGGCTTTTTGCCTAAGTGTTAGCGAGTTTTGCAAACTGGGCGATAACTCGGTATCCGTATGTCAGAATCGAGTCCCGTAAGTTCTAACGCGTGTCTAATACCTACATGTGTCTGTGTTTTTCTGGCGTCCGGACAGACAATGTGGGTTTTGGGCTCTTTTTTGGCTTTTTGTCTAAGTGTTGGCAAGTTTTACAAACTGGGCAATAACTCGGTCTCCGTATGTCGGAATCGAGTCCTGTAAGTTCTACCGCGTGTCTCATACCTACGCGGTGCTGTGTGTGTGTTTCCGTGGCGACCGGACGGACGATGCGGGTTTTGCATTCTTTTTCGGCTTTTTGCCTAAGTGTTAGCGAGTTTTGCAAACTGGGGGATAACTCGGTATCCGTATGTCGGAATCGAGTCCCGTAAGTTCTAATGTGTGTCTAATACCTACGCGGTGCTGTGTGTGTGTTTCCGTGGTGTCCGGACGGACGATGCGGGTTTGGGCTCTTTTTTGGCTTTTTACCTAAATGTTAGCGAGTTTTGCAAACTGGGCGATAACTCGGTCTTCGTATGTCAGAATCGAGTCCCGTAAGTTCTAACGCGTGTCTAATACCTACGCAGTGTTGTGTGTGTATTTGTATGGCGTCCAGACGGACGATGCTGGTTTTGGGCTCTTTTTTGGCTTTTTACCAAAGTGTTGGCGAGTTTTGCAAACTAGGCAATAACTCGGTCACCGTATATCGGAATCGAGTCCCTTAAGTTCTAACGCGTGTCTAATACCTACGCGGTGCTCTGTGTGTGTTTGCGTGGCGTCCGAACGGACGATGCGGGTTTTGGGCTCTTTTTCGGCTTTTTGCCTAAGTGTTAACGAGTTTTGCAAACTGGGCGATAACTCGGTATCCGTATGTCAGAATCTAGTCCCGTAAGTTCTAACGCGTGTCTAATACCTACGCGGTGCTGTGTGTGTGTTTGCGTGGCGTCCAGACAGACGATGCGGGTTTTGGGCTATTTTTTGGCTTTTTGCCTAAGTATTGGCGAGTTTTGCAAATTGGACAATAACTCGGTCTCCGTATGTCAGAATCGAGTCCGGTAAGTTCTAATGTGTGTCTCATACCTACGCGGTGCTGTGTGTGTGTTTTCGTGGCGTCCGGACGGACGATGCGGGTTTTAGATTCTTTTTCGGCTTTTTGCCTAAGTATTCACGAGTTTTGCAAACCAGGCGATAACTAGGTCTCCATATGTCGGAATCGAGTCCCGTACATTCTAACGCGTGTCTAATACCTACGCGGTGCTGTGTGTGTGTTTGTGTGGCGTCTAGACGTACGATGCGAGTTTTGGGCTCTTTTTCGGCTTTTTGCCTAAGTGTTGGCGAGTTTTGCAAACTGGGCAATAAATCGGTCTCCGTATGTCGGAATCGAGTCCCGTAAGTTCTAACGCGTGTCTCATACCTACGCGGTGCTGTGTGTGTGTTTGCGTGGCGACCGAACAGACGATACGGGTTTTGGATTCTTTTTCGGCGCCTAAGTGTTAGCAAGTTTTGCAAAGCTGGCGATAACTTTCGATATCCGTATGTCGAATCTAGTCCGTAAGTTCTAACGCGTGTTCAATACCTCACGGCTGTGTGTGTGTGTGTTTGCGGCGTCCGAGACGACGATCGGGTTTTGGGCTATTTTTAGCTTTTTGCCTAAGCATTGGCGAGTTTTGAAAATGGACAATAACTTTCGGTCTCCGTGTATGTCGAGAATCGAGTCCCAGAAGTTCTAATGCGTGTCTCTCATACCTCGCGGTCTTTGTGTTTTGTTTTAAATGGCGTCCGGACGGACGATGCGGGTTTTAGATTCTTTTTCGGCTTTTTGCCTAAGTATTCACGAGTTTTGCAAACCAGGCGATAACTAGGTCTCCATATGTCGGAATCGAGTCCCGTACATTCTAACGCGTGTCTAATACCTACGCGGTGCTGTGTGTGTGTTTGTGTGGCATCCAGACGTACGATGCGAGTTTTGGGCTCTGTTTCGGCTTTTTGCCTAAGTGTTGGGGAGTTTTGCAAACTGGGCAATAAATCGGTCTCCGTATTTCGGAATCGAGTCCCGTAAGTTCTAACGCGTGTCTCATACCTACGCGGTGCTGTGTGTGTGTTTGCGTGGCGACCAAACAGACGATACGGGTTTTGGATTCTTTTTCGGCGCCTAAGTGTTAGCAAGTTTTGCAAACTGGGCGATAACTCGGTCTCCGTATGTCGGAATCGAGTCCCGTAAGTTCTAACGCATGCCTAATACCTACGTGGTGCTGTGTGTGTTTGCGTGGAGTTCGGACGCATTTAATCGCGGGTTTGGGCTCTTTTTCGGCTTTTTGCTAAGTGTTGGCGAGTTTACAAAGCTGGCGATAACTTTCGATCTCCGTATGTCGGAATCGAGTCCTGTAAGTTCTAACGCATGTCTAGTACCTACGCGGTGCTGTGTGTGTGTGTGCGTGGCGACCGGACGTACGATGCGGGTTTAGGGCTCTTTTTCGGCCTTTTGCCTAAGTGTTGTTGAGTTTTGCAAACTGGGCGATAACTCGGTCTCCGTATGTCAAAATCGAGACCCGTATGTTCTAACGCGTGTCTAATACCTACGCGGTTCTGTGTGTGTTTTTTAGTGGCGTCCGGACCGACGATGCGGGTTTTGGGCTCTTTTTCGGCTTTTTACCTAAGTGTTGGCGAGTTTTGCAAACTGGACGATAACTCGGTCTCCGTATGTCAGAATCGAGTCCCGTAAGTTCTAACGCGTGTCTAATACCTACGCGGTGCTATGTGTGTGTTTGCCTGGCGTCCGGACGGTCGATTCGGGTTTTGGGCTCTTTTTCGGCTTTTTGCCTAAGTGTTGATGAGTTTTTGGGCTCTTTTTCGGCTTTTTGCCTAAGTGTTGACGTGTCTAATACCTACGCGGTGCTATGTGTGATAATAATGGAGTTAGGGTTTTATCTTAAGTTTATCTAATCAATACAATTACAAATTACATAAATTAAATAAGGAAATACAGAATTTAATTATTTTTACCTGTCGAATATGTGGTGGGAAGATGTTTGCCAAGACAAATGCACACACGCGGATGGCCTCCTCCTGTATTACACCCATGAGGTCGTCAACGGCAGCTGTAGGATCGATAGAGCCGTGGACAACTTCCTGAGCCAGCTGATAGATCCGCTTGCGTGATAGTGCGCCTGACTGCACAACACAACCCCTATATGATCCGCCGAAAGAAGTCGTCGGATAATGAAGGGCCGACGCCCGATCCATTCGCACCACTACCTCTAGTGGGTGGACGTCGCCGAGATCTCGCAGCAGGGACTAGGGTGTAAGCTGGGACATGGGGAATGCCCACAACTCTACCCTTCTTCTTTATAGCTGCGCAGCCAGGTCCTCTATCTCCTCGTCACACGCGTGGAGACTCGCTCTTTGAGTGTCACCTCTCTGGGTGCTCCGGGCCACTGCAAGATCCTCGAACCGTCGCTGAAAAAAAACACATTAATAGATGATACTCAAAGTATAAAATGAAATAATACAAAAAAATATCCGAATTTTAAATACATACTAAATAAGAGAATTAAATAACTTACAAAGAATGCGTTACGCCTCAGTGAGATATATAACCACTAGTCACCTTTCTTTTTGGTGGGCGTGCCACCAAAACTCCAAGCGGGAGGGTGCATGCTTTAAACTCACCTCAAGTCTCTCCCAGTGCAGTCGTCACGAATCGAGACCGAGAGTGCGTGTAGGAGGCGACTTTGTTGTCGAGGCGGTGAGCAACTGTCTTGACATCTTCTTGAAGGCCTCGCCATCCCAAATGCTACACATCTGGTCCCACATCGCAGCAGATATGAAATCTGGCTGGACATCCTTAAGTTTCTTTCCATCAGCCATCTTCGTCTGGGCCTTCTTCTTCTAGTCGTAGACCCACTTGTGCCAATTCATCTCTAGGTATCTGTGCAGAATAGTCATGTCATGGGCTTCCTGCCCATCCTCAAAATGATAATATCTCTGCACATTACACATTAAGAAGCTTAATAGACAACATAAATCAAAGAGGTAACAGTATATTCAAATAGAATATAAAACTAGCATATGAATGATTGACATCCTACCCTAAACTCAGCAATAATCAACTGACGTGTGCGGTCATCCACATCCGGCCACCTCATCCACGGGCTTGAGAATAAGTTGCGGACAATCCCAAGCAACGTGTTCCTTGGCATGGCATCAAGGATACTACAATTGAAATTAATACATTGCAAATTACAAAGAATATATAAGAACTAAATACTTATATTATAGTAATACTATATAGGATTATGAAATTACCTACGAGTCCCAACACGACATATAAGCGGCGCCTAGGGGGATTCCCTAGCAAGCCACGTGCACGTCATATAGTGGTGTCACTGCTTCATGCAATAACTCATAAAAACCCTTAGCCCCGTCATTCGGCTCTTGCTCGACGCTACTGTCATCCCTGTCTGTATTCCACTGGAAGTATGAACTAGCAGCTTCGACTATCATGTTAGTACAGTCAAAGGTTTCGTCTCCTCTAGATTCCGGTTCTGATTCATGTTCATCCAACCAAGTTTCCCCATGATAGATCCATGTCGTATAACCCTGCTTGAACCCATACGCAAATAAGTCGCACATAACATCACTCCTTTCTTTCCACACTTCATTCACACACCTCTTAGAAGGACATCTAATCTCATCGCCGCTAATTTGCTCAAACGCGAAATTGAGAAACTGTTCAACCCCACTACGGTACTCAGAGCTAAGCCCACTCTTATCAGTGGCTACCCTACGTTCCATCCAACTTCGATCAATAGACATCTCGGACAACTATCTGCTATATATATGGAAAGTTAGACAAACACAATCAAGTCTCCAAGTTAATGTATATGCAAGCTTATGAGTTTCCTAACTTTATCTCCACCTCTAAAAGGTCAAGCTTCTATCCCATTCCCGGATGTGTCGCCTCACTGATGCCAAAAACTTGAACACATCTTTAAATTTTTCAGAAATTTCGGCAGCACCTCCCCATGGTCTTCAAGTACACGAAATAGACTAACACATCGTAGTCTAAATATGCACCCGAAGAACATCAAGAGATATATACTGACCGAAAATTCAAAAAATATAAAGACGTGCTCAAGTCGTTAACACCAACCTAAGTGAGATCGAAACATACAAGAACAATCCTAAAATGGGTACTATTTGAGATTCACTCAAACTAAGTGAATCTCAAACGGGTTTCTAAGCTTCCTAAACTATATGAAAATATGCACGTGTGAAGTATAATGAGCTGGTAAATTTCTTAACCCACCCTCAAATAGGAAAAAAACAAATAAATTGAGAATTTGAATATGCTTGCAGTTTAATGGACCATCTATTTATTACATGTTACATATAAATCAGTTAAACTCAAATCAAATCTCTCCACAACAAACTAATATTAAATGCTCAGTATGTCAAGAGAGGCATGTAGATATAGATGCAAAAACATATTTCAATTTCAACCAGAAAGATACAATTTTTAGCCAAAACCAAATAAGCTATTATAGAAGCTAAATAGGCTTAACAGTGAAATATATGTAGGAGGCGGGTAGAGAGTAATCAGTAGAGCTAATGATTGCTAATAGAAGCTCAGCCATAAATGGCCAAGCGTATGTCTAAAAATTAGTTAAGTTTTATGTTTAATTGAGTTCTAAAAATACAATAGAAAATAATTAGACAGACATAAGGGAAGGGCTCGTCTAAAAGGGACAAAAAGAACTGATTTGAGATAAATGTTTACGTTATCTCCAACTGTTTGAGTAAATGTTTATGTTAGAACTGATTTGAGATGATGAGGTACTAACTGTGCAGTTAATACCAAAGGCTATGTTATCATGCTAATAATCGAATAAAGACATGAATACTTATAGGCTATATCTGACATGATATAGTGTGAGTAATTTGGAAGTGTTATGGTTCCATGTGTGAGCTAAATTAATTAGAAGATGATTGTGTTAGCAAGCTAGGTAATTACTGATTTCCTTGATATTAATATGGTTTATATGCTAAAGCATGGGGTCTAATATACTAGAACTTGAAGGCTAAGTATACAAATTCTAAGATATCATTCTCAAATTGGTAAATGACTTAAAACAGGGTAGTCTGTGCCTATTTGAAACATGCCAGATCAGCCCACTGTTTTGAGAGCTTGAATGACTAGCTTAAATGACTTGAGGTATGTTAATTTGTAGTCTATTTTGTGCCATCCGGATATATGCTATGCATGTTAAATGTTGTGTAAAAGATTACTCAAAGCTCATATGTTGCCTACCATACTATTTTGTCAACCAGGTTATCAAACCATGTTTTCATGTGAGTTTAAAGCCTATTGAAGGCTATTTTGAACAAAAATCTTAAGGCATTGCATCCATATGTTTTAAACCATGAACACATAGATATAACAAGTACATGTTGTGATAACCCTTGTGTTTGTAAGATTGAAGGCTGTTATGGAGATTTAGTGTTAAACTATGCCTAAAATGCCTAAAATGGACTATTTCATATTAGAAACTTAACTAACTAGTACAAGCATGTTTATAGATATAATGTTATGTTATAATCATGTTTTAAGATTTGTTTGCGTATCTAAAGGTTTCTTTTAACTACATGTGGACTGTTTAGGAAGTTATAGCTAAAACTATGCCTAAATATGAACTATTTTAGCAATTTTTTGCAGCTGATGTATTTAGACAGTAGAGAGTCTATATATCCTCCATAAATTGCAGCTGATGTATTTACAAATTGCAGAACCATTTTACACAACACAAATTACAAATAGCTAACACATAATTAATTCTACACTAGTATATATTGTAAGCAAACATATAATAGAGATGGATAATGCTCAAAAAAAGGTAGAATATATACTACTTAGCAGCAAAGACAATAATAGAAGCCTGATAACATAAGAAATTGAAGACCCAATTAAACCCTAACATATATAAATAAATTTGAACTTACAAATTAAAGCATAAGAAAAAAAAATTAACTTACTAATTGTTCTCTGAGAAATGGAGAACCAGCCGAAACCAAGAGGGAATCAAGGGAGGCAGCAGGTCACAGGCCAAGGAAAGGGGAGCAAGAAAGGGGCCAGTCGGTGGGAGCAAGAAATGGAGAGGTGGACGACAATGTTGATGGCGCCGGCGATCGGCGACGGTAGGGATGGTGCAGAGGCGACGACAGAGGTACAAAGACGACGGCGAGGTGCAGGGAGTCGAGCGAGAGAAAGAGAGAAAGAAAATAGAAGAAGAAAAATGAATTTTAGGGATTAAATATAGCATCATTCTCGACGACAATAAGATGTGACTCAATAGCGACGGCAAAGCCGTCGCCTATGACCTTTTCCCACGCGCGCGAAAAAATTCCCACCAAATTTGGACCAGGGAATGGTCATTCTCGACGGCTAGGCCATCGCTACTGAGGTTATTCTCGACGGGGATACTGCCGTCGCTAATGAGGCCGTCGCCAATGACCTGTTTTTTGTAGTGGTACCCACGAGGAACTATCATTAATATTTACCAAGTACCGACTTTTTATCGCTAAAGTCTTATTCGAACAACAATAAATAGAAGTGTGATAAATCTAGTTATAACTAATTATCAAAGCAAGTAAATGGATAACAAATGGTAATCGAAGGAAGTATAAGCTAAGGTCACAACTTCACCCCCACGGGCATTACATCGAACACAAAGTCTTTATGCTTCATCAAACTAGCTACCCTTCTCTCTTTGGTCTTAATGGTCACGACAATTTGTCGACCGAGAACACACAGATGCTCATACACCTCTGTCGAGGTATGCACGAACATATCCTCTCCAGATCCTGTAACAACCCAATATTTTATATACAAATAAAATAGAAATTTTGCGTATAATTATTATTTTTTATTTATTATTATTTTAAATATGGGGAATATGTGCCAAGATAATGTCTATATGTATTTATGTGATAAATAAAAATATGAATAGTTACAAATAATTTTATTTTAGAATTATTGATCATTATAAATTATATTCTTATCATAATTAATTTTATAGTAGAAATGTTTTATTAATTATTTTTCATGAAGATATAATCATATATTATTTATATAATATATGAAATGATTTTCAGAATTATTATAATAATTATAATTTGATTTTTCAGTGCTATAAATATGTACTGTAAATGTGGACCAATAAGGGTTGGTCAATTATGGTGTTATGTGACAAACCCTTGTATTACTGTGTGAAACCCTAATTACAAATTTTAGGAACTAATTTTATTTTATTTAAAACCCTAAATGAAAGCTTCGTAACATAATTATACATTAGGTGAGACAATTAAATAACCTAAGGGTTATGGTAATAAGGAAGGGTTAGTATTTAATATGTATACTAACTTAAGTGGATAATCTTGTTATTTCAAGTGACTAATAATTTTAAACCTATTTTTAGTAAACCTAATTAGGTTATGAGCTAAAGTCACATGTATAAGTAATTAAATTTCATAAGATTGGGAATGGAAATCCTAAATAAACAATTTGGGTAGCATATATTAAAATTGTTAGACTATATTTATTACATGGCCCAAAACAATTAAAGGAGAAGCCCAAAAGAAATAAAATACAAGCCCAAACTTAGTCCACTTGATTAAGGGTATTTTAGACCTTTGATTTATCTAATTTATGCATTAAAATAAAAGCTAAATGAAGGAATTAGTGGGCATTTATATAGCTGGCCCTATTAGGCCTTTTAAGGCAACTAATTAAGCTAAACAATGTCCAAAATTAGTAACTCTTACACACAAGTACATGGTTTTCAAGCTCACATTGGTTGTAAATCTATTAAGCACCTTTAATCACATGATTAGGCTCATTTGGAAGAGATAAGGTGAAGCCTTTTATCCAAGGGACAATAAAAGTATGGGGGATAATAGTTAATCACCCCATTCATTTGCTAGATCATTTTGCATTTCTCTCATTCTTCTTCTTCTAATTTTTCTCCCAAGCTAGCAACTTCAAGAGAGAGAGAGAGAGAGAGAGTTCATTTACCATATATAGAGAGAGAGGAGTGCTAGTTTGTTCATGCATCCTAAGTTAATCACTTACTTTGGTAGATCAAGGAAGGTTGCCATTAAATCAAGGTATAACCTAACCTTCATCTTCTTCTTCTACTTTGTTTTATAGCTTGAGTTTCGTTGGGGTTATGAACAAATACTCAAGATACCCTAGTCCTACATATCATCATGTATGGAACTTAGTATCTTGAGTGTTAGATCAAAGGCTTAGAGGAAGAATATGAGCATATGTATTCCAAGGGTGAAAACTCTTATTTTCTTCCACTAAATCTTGTGTAACTCAAGTTTTCCAACTTAGATTTGTGATCCGTCGAAGGGGGGGGGGGGGGGTGCTAGATATATGAGTTTTCTAGTAAACTCAAGTGATAGAACACAAATCTAGAAAGTTTTGAAACCTTTGGGGCTGTTTTCCCCAAAATAGTCCACTTGGAATGTTAAGGGTTCAAAATCCTAAAATAGCTTTTGTCCCATTTTTCTTGGGACTTTTTCGGACAGTTTCATGTCTCTTAAAAATCTGGGAAAATTCACAAAGGTACCTTGAGAAGTTATCTACATGTAGGAAAAATAACGGACACGTTTCGAGTTATAGATTGTTCGTAATGACTATTTCCGTAAAAGACTCCTAAATATTTACCTTCGAATATCTCACTTTGTGTATACACCGGAAAATTCCAAAATTTTACAATGAGTTCATATATGTAGGAGAGTATACCTGAAAATTTCAGATTTTTTTCTGAGCAAAACTCAATTTATGAAAATGAAGCAAGATCCGAGTGTTTTGGGAACTTTAAAATAGTAGATCATTTTCTAAAATTCCAAAATAATTTGGGGATCCTTGTGGGTTCATATTCTGTCAAAATCCGAGAAGATACAATTTTTGGAATCACTTTGCTATTTTTCCTAAAAATGATTAAGTTATGAATAAAAAAAAAATAAATAGTTAAATGATGTCTTTAATAAGAAAAATGTAATTTTTATGCTTGAATACTCATATATATCATATCATGACTATCTTAGAGCATTTTGGTAATTTATAATAAGAAATATTATTTATGACCTTTTATGGATATTAAACAAGTGGTTTTGTAAAGGGTTAATAATTAAAATAAATTGTTTATTGATCAAATAAATTATTAAAATGTTATTATGATATTAATAATATTAGAATATGATATTATTAAGTAAATAAAAATATTTAGATTAAAGCATCATTAAAATATTATTAAATAATTAATCTTAGATTAAAATATTATTAAAAGATTAATAATATTAAATTAAAGTATTATTGGATGACTAAAATATTATTAATTAAATAATAATATTCGATTAAATAAAATGTTATTAAAAATGTAATAACATTAGTAAAGGAATAAAATACTATTAAATGATTAATAATATTAGTAAATGAATAAAATATTAATACTATTGGCAAATGAATAAAAATATTATAAGTAAGATATTATTAAGGTAATAATATTAATGCATAATTAAAATATTATTAAGAGGATTAATAATATTAGTAAAGTATTAAAATATTATTAAGATGTTAAGAATATTAGTAAGCGAATAAAAGTAGTATTAGTGAACTAATAATACTAAGAGGTGAATTAAATATTATCAACATTAATACTATTAAGTGAATTAAAAATATTTTAAGTTATACTTAATGTCTTTTAATATTTTAAGAAATAGTACATTAATATTTTAATATTAATGGTAATTATTTAAAATGATTTTAAATGTTTTAAAAATCATTTAAGGGTAATATAAATGTTTTAAAAATATTTTGAGTTATTATGAATAACTTTAATATTTTGTAACGGTTTCATTAATAGTTTAATAATAATTAAATGTTAATAGAATTATTTGATATTTGAATCATTTAATAATGATTTGGGGTTTGAAAATTCATGATAAATTAATAAATGTTTATTAAGTCATTTAAAATAATATAGTGATACTTACGGATATTGAGCGTTGGAATAGAGTCTTAGACTCGATAATTACACGATAAAGCTATCGGTTTTCCTACATGTTTTTAGAAATTGATCCGGACTTAGATATTTTGACTGTATTAATGTTTGTTTGTGATGCAATAACCTGTTGAACATGTGTGATAATGTGATTAGGTTATGTCTTTATCAAGAAATGCGATTACTATATGTTATAGTATATTGTTCTAATCGAGCGAATGATTTGATTAATGATAGGTTAAGTGATATAAAGAGATAAAACTAAGTTGCATTTTGTAAGCGGTAGCATCGGTAAGTATCCTACCTTTGTATTTTCTTTATCTGATGGACATGAGTAAGAATGTTTTAGAATTATATTATTATTGTATGTATTATTAACCCTATATTATATACGCTCATTGATTATCAACATGTTAGTATATGGTAATTCAGATATATATTTTGTTCATTAATTTCTATAAATGGTTATACAAGTGTCCCCACTTGGATAATCATTGCATTTAATCACATGTTGATACACCTTTGTTAATTACTTGTATACATATATGTTGAATTATAGATTATTGTTGAACAAGATAAAACCTTATTATTATCCAACTGAATTGCTTTGGTTTGGAACCCCGACAAGTATGAACATCCCTTACACGGGAAAACTTTTATGCACCCAAGGCGGACAGAGTGAACGATCCTATCGTTCTTGCATGCGATGATTGATCAATCTGAGGTACAACAGTTTGATCACCCCGTGCTAGTAAGTTATGACAGTTAATGATGAAGTTCTGCTTAACCTTTTCAAAATGAAAACAATGTTCATAGTATGTCCCTTAACCCTATTTATAGTCGATGACTTAGTTTTAAAAATTTGAAAGAGGGTTGTTATGTTATTATTATCGGTTCAGATTACTTCACAACTATTGATTTGTTGTAGAAGGGTAGTATAAAGAAAACATTTAAATTCTTTCAGCTTATATATATATAATTGTTATTACTTGCTGGGCACTCAAATGCTCATCCTTGCTTAATTTAAATGTTTTCAGCTAAATGTGAATAACCTGAAGGCTCTGCTAAGAACAAGGGAAAGTGAAAGGTTGCTGAATGACTTCAATATTATCTTATGTAATAGTTTATTATTATTAAGACGATGTTATATATTTATTATCATGTATTATAAGGAATGATTAAAGGTTACGTACTTGGGAGCTAGACTTTGATAGTTATGTAAATTAAGTTTAATATTTATATTATTGTTATTATTATTAGTATTAGTATTATTTCGCTCATAGAAATGGTATCGTGAAGCACTGAATTCGAGTTTCAAGTACCTGAATTTGGGGGCTTTACAGGTTGGTATCAAAGCTTTAGGGTTAAAAACCTTAGGTGGGTTATACCTTAGGCTATAACCTTGGAATAGAGGGAAATGTTGAAAATACAAATAACTCATATAGAGTTTATAAAGAGATGAATTGGATAAATTCATCATCAAACAAAATAAAAGCTAACTTATATAAAACTATTATTTTCTGTGTGTATATATTCTTTGTTAATCAAGATAGTTTGTGTGTAGATGTTATATGGGATAAGGATTAGGATACCCTCAGGTCGTAAAGAAAGAGCAGATCTCCATGGTCGAGCCAATATCAAAGCAAATAGCTGAAATAGAGGCTCACATTGAAAGCTACCTCAATGAGGTGGTTATTTTGAAAAGTATAATCTTAATTCCCGAAATGATAGTATAACAGATAGGTAGAGTATAGTTAAAGAATATGTGGTCAATGTCGAGTTCTTAAACTCATATATTTGTGGTGAGTTCTTAAACTCATAATGTGTCGTAAGTTTGACGAACTAGGAATAGTTAGGTGTGAATGGATTATCGAGGATAATGAGAATATATAGATTACTAAGCAATTGATCCTTAATGAAGGTGTAAGAAATAAGTAGTACTAGAATTACTTGAATATGTCTGATTCTATGTTGTGTATATGATAAGTATATAGGTGTAATGTAATATTTTGTATAAGTTATGGTAATGAATCCAGACTTCTAAGTCACAAAGGGATAGCGAATGTTTAAAGCAGTATGTGCTATGGTATGTAAAGTGCTATGAATATGGATCTATGTTGGATTAATGAAATAAGTTGGTATGAAGATAGTAATTATTTATCTGAATATTGGTTAATACGTTAAACCAAAGTTTTCAAAATCTAATATTTTGAGTACATGACTGTTTGAATAGAAAATTTTGCGTGTTATGTTAAACGTATACGATAAGGCTTAGAATGTAAGTTAATAAGGAATAATTTATGATAATGCCGCCAAGACGAAAACGAAACCAAAGGGCAAAAGAACCTGTCAACAAAGCTGGAAGACAACCAGATCGATACAGAATTTTGCGATTATGGACGATCAAGCTATGTAGAATGGAATACCAACTGTGGGAAATCAGCCAAATAATTGATCGGCAAACGTCAAAGACTTCAAGACAATCGGATCGCCAGGATTTAGAAGATCAACTGACCCCGTATAAACAATTATGATAGCTAGGATAACAGAGGGGCAAAAGACCGCTTTTGCCACCTACATGATGAAGGGTGAGGCAAAGTTTTGGTGGGAAGCGAATCAGGCGAGGGCAGGAGAGGGTGTTGTTACTTGGGATATGTTTAAGACACTGTTCTTCGAAAACTATTTTTCATCTAGTATGTAGGCTAGGATGGAGGTAAAATTTTAGAGTTGAAGCAGGAGAATATGACGGTGTCAGAATACGCCGCAAAATTCAATGAGTTGGCTAGGTTTTCTCCACATCAAGTTGATACGGAGGCTAGGAAAGCTAGAAGGTTTGAGCTGGGATTAAAACCCTGGCTCTATAACAAGGTGGCGGTGTTGCAGATTCCTACATTTACAGCACTCATGGAGAAAGCTATTATAGCTGAGGAGGGGAGTGAGACCATAAGCCTCTACAAAAAGGAGAGAAAAAACAAGAGTAAGGTCGAAGGAACTGGGAATGTGGAAGTTAATAGTGGGAGTAGTGGTGGTAGTAGCAAAAGGAAGGGAAACAATTTTGGGAGTGTGCAGGTAAAGCTGGAAGGAGTTAAGATGCAAGCTATGCAGTGTGGAAACTGTGGAAAGAACCACTCTGGAGAATGTTTGAAGGGGAAGTTCGTGTGCTACAAGTGCGGGCAGGAGGACCATATGTCTCCCAACTGCCCCAATCCTAGGATGAACAGTGGGTGTTTTCTGTGTGGATCGACTGAGCACAAGGTGAAGGATTGTTTGAAGAGGAGGATGGAGGCAGGGAGTGTGAATACTGGCAAGGGCAATGGACCTCTGGCAATCACGGGACCAACGTCATCCAGCAAGCCGACGAAATCAACAGCAAGGGTCTACAACATGACGGTCCAGGATACCATAGCAGCTGTTGGTGCAATTCCAGGTATTATTCGTATAGCTTTTATTTTCTTTTGCATGATTTTCATATATATAGTAAATTATTTTATAAAGAAATTTTGAAGAAGGAATTTGAGTTCTTTTAGAAATCAAATTTTTGTTTAATCCGATAGACAAGCTTAACGTGAATAGGTTAAAGATCAGTACGATCATTTATGATCAAGATCTACTTGTAATGATTGTATATACTACGTACACTTGTATGTGTAGGTTTTAAAACGGTGATTCCGGGGACGAAATCTTTATAAGGGAGGGTGAATGTAACAACCCGATATTTTCTATACAAATAAATTAGAAATTTTGCGTATAATTATTATTATTTTATTATTATTATTTTAAATATGGGGAATATGTGCCAAGATAATGTGTATATGTATTTATGTGATAAATAAAAATATGAATAGTTACAAATAATTTTATTTTAGAATTATTGATCATTATAAATTATATTCTTATCATAATTAATTTTATAGTAGAAATGTTTTATTAATTATTTTCCATGAAGATATAATCATATATTACTTATATAATATATGAAATAATTTTTAGAATTATTATAATAATTATAATTCGATTTTTCAGTGCTATAAATATGTACTGTATATGTGGTCCAATAAGGGTTGGTCAATTATGGTGTTATGTGACAAACCCTTGTATTACTGTGTGAAACCCTAATTACAAATTTTAGGAACTAATTTTATTTTATTTTAAACCCTAAATGAAAGCTTCGTAACCTAATTATACATTAGGTGAGACAATTAAAAAACCTAAGGGTTGTGATAATAAGGAAGGGTTAGTATTTAATATGTATACTAACTTAAGTGGATAATCTTGTTATTTCAAGTGACTAATAATTTTAAACCTATTTCTAGTAAACCTAATTAGGTTATGAGCTAAAGTCACATGTATAAGTAATTAAATTTCATAAGATTGGGAGTGGAAACCCTAAATAAATAATTTGGGTAGCATATATTAAAATGGTTAGACTATGTTTATTACATGGCCCAAAACAATTAAAGGAGAAGCCCAAAAGAAATAAAATACAAGCCCAAACATAGTCAACTTGATTAAGGGTATTTTAGACCTTTGATTTATCTAATTTATGCATTAAAATAAAAGCTAAATGAAGGAATTAGTGGGCATTTATATAGCTGGCCCTATTAGGCCTTT
Organism: Panax ginseng; assembly: GCA_020205605.1. Classification (NCBI taxonomy): domain Eukaryota; kingdom Viridiplantae; phylum Streptophyta; class Magnoliopsida; order Apiales; family Araliaceae; genus Panax; species Panax ginseng. The sequence continues at coordinate 54,850,307 of CM035150.1, forward strand.
TAAGGCAACTAATTAAGCTAAACAATGTCCATAATTAGTAACTCTTACACACAAGTACATGGTTGTCAAGCTCTCATTGGTTGCAAATCTATTAAGCACTTTTAATCACATTATTAGGCTCATTTGGAAGAGATAAGGTGAAGCCTTTTATCCAAGGGACAATAAAAGTATGGGGGATAATAGTTAATCACCCCATTCATTTGCTAGATCATTTTGCATTTCTCTCATTCTTCTTCTTCTAATTTTTCTCCCAAGCTAGCAACTTCAAGAAAGAGAAAAGAGAGAGAGAGGTTCGGCCATTTAGAGAGAGAGAGAGAGGAGTGCTAGTTTGTTCATGCATCCTAAGTTAATCACTTACTTTGGTAGAACAAGGAAGGTTGCCATTAAATCAAGGTATAACCTAACCTTCATCTTCTTCTTCTACTTTGTTTTATAGCTTGAGTTTTGTTGGGGTTATGAACAAATACTCAAGATACCCTAGTCCTACATATCATCATGTATGGAACTAAGTATCTTGAGTGTTAGATCAAAGGCTTAGAGGAAGAATATGAGCATATGTTCTCCAAGGGTGAAAACTCTTGTTTTCTTCCACTAAATCTTGTGTAACTCAAGTTTTCCAACTTAGATTTGTGATCCGTCGAAGGGGGGTGCTAGATACATGAGTTATCTAGTAAACCCAAGTGATAGAACATAAATCTAGCAAGTTTTGAAACCTTTGGGGATAGTTTCCCCAAAATAGTCCACTTGGAATGTTAAGGGTTCAAAACCCTAAAATAGCTTCTGTCCCGTTTTTCTTGGGACTGTTTTGGACAGTTTCATGTCTCTTAAAAATATGGGAAAATTCACAGAGGTACCTTGAGAAGTTATCTACATGTAGGAAAAAGAACGGACACTTTTCGAGTTATAGATTGTGCGTAATGACTATTTCTGTAAAGGACTCCTAAATATTTACCTTCGAATATCTCACTGTGTATACACTAGAAAATTCCAAAATTTTACAGTAGATTCACATATGTAGGAGACCATACCCTAAAAATTTTAGATTTTTCTGAGCAAAACTCAATTTATAAAAAATGAAGCAAGATCCGAGTGTTTTGGGAACTTTAAAAATAGTAGATCATTTTCTAAAATTCTAGAAAAATTTGGGGATCCTTGTGGGTTCATATTCTATCAAAATCTAGAAGATGCAAATTTTTGGAATCACTTTGCTATTTTTCTTAGAAATGATTAAGTTATGAATAAAAAGAACTAAATATTTAAATGATGTCTTTAATAAGAAAAATGTGATTTTTATGCTTGAATACTCATAATATATCATATCATGACTATTTTAGAGCATTTTGGTAATTTATAATAAGAAATATTATTTATAACCTTTTATGGATATTAAATAAGTGGTTTTGTAAAGGGTTAATAATTAGAATAAAATGTTTATTGATCAAATAAATTATTAAAATATTATTATGATATTAATAATATTAGAATATGATATTGTTAAGTAAATAAAAATATTTAGATTAAAGCTTCATTAAAATATTATTAAATAATTAATCTTAGATTAAAATATTATTAAAAGATTAATAATATTAAATTAAAGTATTATTGGATGAATAAAATATTATTAATTAAATAATAATATTCGAGATTAAATAAAATGTTATTAAAAATGTAATAACATTAGTAAAGGAATAAAATACTATTAAATGATTAATAATATTAGTAAATGAATAAAATATTAATACTATTGGCAAATGAATAAAAAAATTATAAGTAAGATATTATTAAGGTAATAATATTAATGCATGATTAAAATATTATTAAGAGGATTAATAATATTAGTAAAGTATTAAAATATTATTAAGATGTTAAGAATATTAGTAAGCGAATAAAAGTAGTATTAGTGAACTAATAATACTAAGAGGTGAATTAAATATTATCAACATTAATACTATTAAGTGAATTAAAAATATTTTAAGTTATACTTAATGTCTTTTAATATTTTAAGAAATAGTAAATTAATATTTTAATATTAATGGTAATTATTTAAAAATGATTTTAAATATTTTAAAAATCATTTAAGGGTAATATAAATGTTTAAAAATATTTTGAGTTATTATGAATAACTTTAATATTTTGGCAACGGTTTCATTAATAGTTTAATAATAATTAAATGTTAATAGAATTATTTGATATTTGAATCATTTAATAATGATTTCGGGGTTTGAAAATTCATGATAAATTAATAAATGTTTATTAAGTCATTTAAAATAATATGACTGATACTTACGAATATTGAACGTTGGAATAGAGTCTTAGACTCGATAATTACCCGATAAAGCTATCGGTACACCGACATGTTTCAGAAATTGATCTGGACTTAGATATTTTGACTGTATTAATGTTTGTTTATGATGCAATAACTGTTGAACATGTGTGATAATGTGATTAGGTTATGTCTTTGTTCACAAATGCGATGACTATATGTTATAGTATATTGTTCTAATCGAACGAATGATCTGATTAATGATAGGTCGTGATATAAGAGATAAAACTAAGTTGCATTTTGTAAGCAATTACATCGAGTGCAAGTATCCTACCTTTGCATTTTCTTTATCTGATGGACATGAGTAAGAATGTTTCGTAATTATATTATTATTCTATGCATTATTAACCCTATATTATATACGCTCATTGATTATCAACATGTTAGTATATGGTAATTCAGATATATATTTTGTTCATTAATTTTTATAAATGGTTATACAAGTGTCCCCACTTGGATAATCATTGCATTTAATCACATGTTGATACACCTTTGTTAATTACTTGTATACATATATGTTGAATTATAGATTATTGTTGAACAAGATAAAACCTTATTATTATCCAACCGAATTGCTTTGGTTTGGAACCCCGACAAGTATGAACATCCCTTACACGAGAAAACTTTTATGCGCCCAAGGCGGACAGAGTGAACGATCCTATCGTTCTTGCATGCAGAATTGATCAATATAGGGTACAACGGGCTGATCACCCCCGTGGCCGTAAGTTATGACTGTTTACAGATGAAGTTCTGTTTAACCTTTTCAAAAATAAAAACAATGTTCATAGTATGTCCCCTTAACCCTATTTATAGTAAGTACGTAGTTTCAAAAATTTGAAAGAGGGTTGTTATGTAATTATTATCGGTTCAGATTACTTCACAACTATTGATTTGTTGTAGAAGGGTAGTATAAAGACAATATTTAAATTCTTTCAGCTTATATATATAATTGTTATTACTTGTTGGGCACTCAAATGCTCAGCCTTGCTTAATTTAAATATTTTCAGCTAAGTGTGAATAACCTGAAGGCTCTGCTAAGAACAAGGGAAAGTGAAAGGTTGCTGAATGATTTCAATGTTATCTTATGTAATACTTTGTTATTATTAAGACAATGTTATATATTTATTATCATGTATTGTAAGGAATGATTAATGGTTACGTACTTGGGAGCTAGACTTTGATAGTTAGGTAAATTAAGTTTAATATTTATATTATTGTCATTATTATTAGTATTATTCCGCTCATAGAAATGGTATCGTGAAGCACTGAATTCGGATTTCAAGTACCTGAATTTGGGGGCTTTACAGATCCACCTGAAAGGGAATAGAACAGAAAAGAACATCCAAGCTAGGTAATAATCCTACACATGTCTATGCGAATTAACCTAACAAGGATTTAGGCATAAGTTCTCTATTAGGTCACACGTGGCGCACATATATATGTCTATTCTACGCACAACTTATGCAGTCGAAACCCACAATCTCATGCCAACATATTTAGGTGTAAATCTATAATCCTTATGTCGATATCATATAGATTACCAAAATCATCACTAATATCTTAGCGAGAATCATTAAGCATGAATATATTAAACCAAATCATATGGTGCCAACCAAAGAGATAAGACAGTCAAATTAAATAACAAAGGGTTCCATTATAACCTTAGAGCCAATATTCAGTTCATAGCTATTGAACAAAATATAAGTAGCAATAAAGACAACATTTATATATTACAAAATCAGAGGAAATAAATGGATAAGAATAAACTCTGTCGAGGAACTTCAGTCTCCAAGCATTTCGCTCATCTCAAGCTTTCCAATCCGTGTAGCTCACTGCTCTTGATGCTCTAAGGAAATCCAGACTTCTCCCTAAACTACCTAATATATATTTACAGACCTTAACTAATAGAAAGCAAAAGAAATTACATAAGAAACTATCCTAAGCTAAGCTATATAATTATATGGTCTTAGGTCTGATATGAGATATCTCCTTGTCACGAGAGGCTCTCCTCCGATATATATTGTTGAGCTTGACGCGAACGCATGAATAAAATTAAAATTTTAAAGCAATTTCCAAACCCCTAAAAGCAGGATCCATGCGAAAATCAATTAATTCGAGGTTTAGAGATTATACCAGATATAAACAAAAAGCGAGAATCAAAACCGATCAAGCCTCCGAATCTCCAACGCAATACAAACCGATTATACTCTCTACTATGTATCCACATACGAACGCCGCACGAACCGTTGAACGATTCTCGCAATAAGAAGGACTTCATGATACTAGCCACCAAAAGGAATGGATTTTCTAAACTGCTTTTCTCTAGTCTCTCTCTAAGAGCGGCTAGGGTTTTTCAATTATGATATCTTACCCTAAGTAGCTGCTATATATCATATATATAGTAGTTAAAAGGAATTAATCAAATCAAAACCTAATTTTATAAAATCCGAATTTATATATATATATATCTCTTAATTAAGTCTTACTTAATTAATATACATATATACAAATTATCCTTTTAATTTAAATTCGTGATTTAAATACTATTAATCATATTAATATATTTAAATCCTTAAAATTTAAATTAATTCCCTTTAAATAACGTTACTATGTGTGTGACCTTATAGGTTATTATTACGTTGGCAATAATTTTAAAATCATATTATAAAATTATAAACAATTGAACGCCATCTAGTAATGCATCACTGCTACCCAAGTAATAATAAGATCGATGATTCGATGCAACCTTTTCGTGACCAATGTTTCAATGTAATTTAATCCTTTTAACCTTAATATCCTAGATTAAACTCGAGTCATGGAATGTGTCATACTCTTCATAATTTAATCTGACTTTTCTTGATCAATGAGTAGACTATATGAAACAAATCACTATTTGAGCATGGCCATGCATTTCATAGTCCTACTCAATCAAGAGGCCTATGGATATCACCCATAATATATAGGATGGTTAAATTCCATCTAGATCACTCATATTTCTCACACGATTAATGATGAACCCAATAATCACCTTTATAGTCCACCCTATTAAAGGTGACATTTGATGATATCAAAGTACATAAATTCTCGTGTAATAATATAGCGATTTCGGTCTGGAGGACCATTACATCATTGTCACTATGAGAATTGCTAACGACACTTCGCATAATGCTCCATATAGAATTCTCATGGTGGGTCCATCCGATAAAGACATCGTTCTCTAACATGTACCTATGCATTGACTTAATATCTCATATATTTATGACCAATGAGATTTGGTCATCAATCAATCCACATACTAGTCTCCACGCATCATTGTTGTCCCATCAACGGTGATACTCGACTAGGGACATTTAAGAACAATCGATACTAATGGTAATATATATTCTCATGTTCAAGTCACATACTTGAAACTATATAATTTGTATCACTATTCTAAGGAATTTTATTATGTTAACAATTATATTACGCAAAGAAATAAAATCATAATAAAATCATATATTTATTCAATCAAATATAATATCAAAACGTTAAGCAATTATATCAAATAATTGGCCTCTAGGGCATAAACTCTAACAGATCTCCCACTTGCACTAGAGCCAATCACTCATGTATCTAATACCCATGGAACTAGTGTGATCGTCGTGTAGCCTTCATGCGACAAAGCCTTGTTAGTGGATCTCGCAACATTATCATCTGTTGGCACTCTTCCTATATGTACATCTCTCTATCAATGATTTCACGGATGAGATGGTACCGCCTTAAGTATATGCTTGGATCGTTGGTGAGATCTCGGGTTCCTTAGCTCATGCAATGGCTCCATTATTATCACAAAGATAGAGCAACCGGATCAACAATGGTTGGAACAACACCAAGTTCGAAGGATGAACTTTTTAATCCATACAACCTCCTTGGGTTTGCACTAGAAGCAAGAATATACTCGACCATGTTGTAGAATCGCCATCGCCTCTTGCTTGAACTTTTCCAAATAACAAAGACCACCATTAAGGCAAAACACAAAACTGGACCGAGACTTATAGTCATCATTGTCATCCGAAACTAACATCTGTGTAACCTTTCATCGCTAGTTCGCCTTCACCTCCATATACCAAGAATGAATCCTTAGTCCTTTTCGTGTGCTTGAGGATATTCTTGATCAACGTCCAGATGACCTTCACCGGATTCGATCGGTATCTCCTTTCGTCATGCTCAAAGCATACGAGACATCCTGGACGAGTACATATCATTGCATACATAATAGATCCAATTGCCCAAAGCATAAGGGATCTTTCTCATACGCTCCTCATCATCTTGTGATTTAGGACATTGGGCCTTAGAGATCTTTACACCATGAGTCACGGGTAAGTTTCCTCTTTTACGCTTCTTGCATGTCTTTGAACTGTTTCAACACTTTATCAATATATGTACTTTGACTTAGGTCGAGCATTTTTCTTGATCTATCTCTATAGATCTTGATACCTAAAATGTAGGCGACATCATTAAATCTTTCATGGAGAAACATTTTCCTAACCATGTTTTTACAGCCTGTAAGGAAGGAATGTCATTCCCAATAATTAATATGTCATCAACATATAATACTAGGAATATAATGTGACTCTCACTAACCTTCTTATATACACAAGGTTCATCTTCATTTTAATAAAGCCAAATACTTTGATCGCTTCATCAAATCAAGATTCCAACTCCGAGAGGCTTGCTTCAATCCATAAATGGATCATTGAAGCTTACATACCTTTCCAAAGATCCTTTGGAGTGACAAAACCCTCGAGTTGTGTCATATACACATCCTCAAGGAGATTTTCGTTAAGAAAGCGGTTTTGACATCCATCTGCCAGATTTCGTAATCATAAAAAGTCGCAATAGCAAGTAAGATCCCGATGGATTTAACCATTTCCACCGGAGAGAAGGTTTCATCATAGTCAACACCTTGAATTTGTTTGAAACCTTTTGCTACCATCGGCCTTTATAGGTTTGTACATTACCATCCATGCTTGGTTTTCTTCTTGAAAACCCACTTACACCCAATTAGGTTTACCTTGGTGGGATCAACCAGAGTCCATACTTGGTTAGTATACATGAGTCCATCTCGATTTCATGGCTTCAAGCCATTTCTCGAAATCTGGTCCATTCATAGCTTCTTGGTAGGAGCGTGCTCATCTTGATCTATGAGCATCACATCGCTGCTTTTGAGTCACAAGATATCCATAATATCTCTCGTGCTCTTGGCGTGTCCTACCAGATCTCTGAATGACTTGTGTAATTTGAGCGGTGTTCACTTTCCACAATTTCTTGTGGTTCTGCTCATGTTCCAACTTCGGGTTCAATGATATTTTGTGGTTCTCGAATTTCTTGAGTTCTACTTTCCTCCCACTTGCTTCCTTTAGAGACAAATTCTCTTTCTAGAAAAATACCAGTTCAAGCAACAACCACTATTTTCTCGGAAGGTTTGTAGAAATAATACCCTTTTGTTTCCTTTGGGTATCCCACAAAATTACATTTGTCGATTTGGGTCCGAGCTTGTCGAAATTGAGACGCTTTCTGAACGCCTCATAACCCAAATCTTCATGAACGACATACTAGGGCGCTTCCCGATCCACATTTCATATGGTGTTCTCGAACCGTCTTTGTAGGAACACGGTTAAGTGTGAATGCAAATTGCCTCTAGGGCATGACCCCGGAAGCTTATTGGAAGATCTGCGCATGACTCATCATTGATCGTACCATGTCCAACAAGGTTCGATTCCTCCTCTCGATACACCATTCCATTGCGGTGTTCCCAGGTGGAGTGAGTCGTGATATAATACCACACTCCTTTAGAAGGTCATCAAAGTCTTGGCTTAAGTATTCACCTCCTCGACGGATCGAAGGGCTTTTATGCTTTTGCCAAATTGGTTTTGAACTTCATTCTTGAATTCTTTGAACTTTTCAAAGGATTCGGATTTGTGTCTCATAAGATACACATATCCATATCTACTAAAGTCATCAGTAAATGTAATGAAGTAATAAAACCTACCTCTTGCTAATCTAACTCATGGGTCCACATACATCACTATGTATAAGTCCCAATACATCGCTAGCCTTGCTCAACGTGTCCAATGAAAGGGCTTTAGTCATCTTGCCTAATAAACAAGACTCGCATTTCTCATATGATTCAAAATCAAATGAATCCAAGAACCCATCTTTATGGAGTTTGGATATGCGTTTCTCATTTATATGGCCTAAACGACAAAGCACGAGAGATATGTCGGATTTGAATCATTTGATTTAAATCGCTTTTGTATTTATGTTATAGATAGGCATTTCTAAATCAAGAATATAGAGACCGTTAAACAATTGTGCAACACCATAACAAATATCATTTAATTAAAACAAACAACGATTGTTCTTTATTATAAATGAAAAACCTTTCTTGTCAAAACAAGAAATGAAATAATGTTTTTGCTTATAGCGAGCACAAAATAACAATCTTCTAATTCTAAAACTAGCCCAGTGGCAAAGATAAATGATAAGTTCCTACGGCGGTCAGGCAAAGACTTTTGCTCTATTTCCAACTCGTGGGTCAACCTCTCCTTTCGCTAAAGTTCTACTCCTTCAGAGTCCTTGCACATTAACACAAATGTGAGAACCACATCCGAAGATCCAATACCCATGATGTAGAAGTAGATAAGTTGACTTCTATAACATATATACCGAATCAAGTCGTACTTCCTTTTCTTTTCTTCACTTCTTCAGCTTAAGCATGATAGTTCCTTTTCCAAAGTCCGTGTTTTCCACGTATGACATTCACCTTCTTTAGCCACCCCACCTTTAGGTTTTAAAGCTGTTTGGTTTTTGGAATTGGGTTTGACAAAAGATTTAGATCCTATCTTCTTCTTGCCTTTCCAATTTCCCTTAGCATTCCCCTTTGCACCATCATTATGGGAGCGGGTCCTCGCCTTTTTCACGTTGTTCTCGTGCAGTTCTTAACATGCTCAACAACTCAATAAAGGGTTTCTCAATTTCATTCATAAGATAGTTCATAACAAATTGAGAGTAGGCTACATTGTTCAAAGATTGCAAAACAAGGTCGGTTTGGGATTCCGGAGTGATTGGAAAACCCAACCTATCAAGGTACTCAATATACCCAATCATTTTCAAAGACATGTGGACCAAGCTGGATCACGTTCACCCATTTTGCGGTGATACAACGCCTTGCTTGTATCATACCTCTCTGTCGAGCATGCCCTTGAACAATTTCTTGAGATGCTCGATCATCTCATAAGCATCCATTAACTCGTGTTGCTTACGAAGCTCGGCGTTCATGGTTGCTAGCATGACACAACTCACATCCGAGCATCATCTTGATGCTTCTTGTAAAGCATTGTGCTCACATACGTGGTGCGATGGATGGTGGTCTTTGCGAATGGGCCCATCAAGGACATATAGCTTACGCTTTTGTTTGAGGACAATCCTCAAGTTCCTATGCCATCCAAGGAAATTAATTCCACTTAGCTTGTCCTTTTCAAGGACCGATCGTAATGAAAGACTATTTGTGTTGTTGTTGTTTTGCCATTTGATATCTACAATTTATAAGTGCAACAATAATAAGTCAAATTACTGAGTTGATATTATATAATTGATAATAGTACATTCAAAATATACCTCCCACTATTTTATTCAAATTAATAGCCCTCACCATTAATTCGGAAAGCATTTTCTATTAAATCTTTCTAGTGAGCCAAGATCCATATTTCATTATGCCTTAAGTTAGCTTTTGGCTATTCTCTCAAAACATAATTATTTAGGTAGACAACCCTTTGTCAATTATATCATATATAACTCCTGGATAGTTTGGTAAACAACATTTGTTTCTAGTCCATCTAATGGTACCAACCAAACTCTATGCCTCTAAGTCCACAATCCTATTGAGATAACTTAGTTAAGTCGGGCCCAATGATTTTAATAGTTTGGATATCACAATTATCCTATCGCATCTTACCTAGATAAATAGGGTACTTTGCTTTGGCAAACCTACATCTATTGATCAAGGTCTTGATGAGTGTTATTCATCGGAAGGCATCTGATTTAGACTTAATAATTTAATGAGGGATTTTATTAATTTAGATCTCACCAATTTTAATCTTGTTAAGCATGCACATTATTAATCATATCATATCACATACAAGCATAAATAAAGTGCAAAATTAAATGTGTCACAGTTATGGCCCAATCCATCATCCAATCTTTTCAAGCTAATGAAAGATTGAAGGTCAATCTAAGGTGGTAAAAGATCTTAAAATAAATAACTTCCTTGGATCTTCCTCTAGCATCGCCTCCTCTCCATCATCATCTTTCCATTGTGTTCTCCATCTTGACATCTTCATCAATTACAGATTATTACATGACATAAAGAAACCTCGAGTTACATTCGAGGGGATTTAGATGAGAAGAGAATATTACATTAGAATTTATAGAAAGGCACGACATGCAAGCCGTATTTCAAAACCAAAAACCACTAACCTATGGGTCAAAAGGCCATAACTGTGCACCATGCATATCACAATAAGCACATAACAATTTATATATAATTAAAGAAAACTATATATAAAATATAGGGACACAAACCATCGTGCGCCATTCTGACGGGGGTCCAAGGGGGGTCCCACAGGCGGTGGTCCTACCGACCGGTCAATGAAAGCGTGGTCGGCGGCCCTACTTAGAAAAAAAATTTTTGAACTACATTCTGTATTGCAGATTTTTTTCCATACGAATCTCTGAAGCAGTTTGAGAATCATACATTTAATCCACCAAAACACCCATAATAACAAATCATATATGTCCGGTTTTGATTTAATCATATTAAAATGAATAACAATACACCGAAATTTATCATATATTTCAGATTCGATTTAATCATATTAAAACGAATAACAAGACACACCTGAATTTATCATATATTTCAGTTTACGATTAATCATATTAAAACGATTCTTCATGCTTCTAATCCGATTAGAATAGTTATATTGTTATTCCACCGATTAAAGATACGATTAATCAAAGATTCATCATATATATTACCGTAATACACATTCAACGGAATATCATATATTCAATTTTATATCGGTAAACATGCATCATCATATATCATATATATCGAATACAATTAAAACACGTAATCAATTAATCTTTTCGCAAGTAGCTCGATACCACTCGTTGGGCTTGATTTAAACGTATAAATAAAATTAAAATTTTAAAGCAATTTACAAAACCTAAAAACAGGATCCATGCGAAAATCAATTAATTCAGAGGTTTAGAGATTATACCGAGATATAAACAAAAACGAAATCAAAACCGATCGCTACTCGAATCTCCAACGCAATACAAACCGATTGCGCCTCTCTAGTATCCACATCCACCGACCGCCGCATCGAATCGTCGAAACGATTCTCGCAATAAGAAGACTTCATGTGAGTACTAGCCACCAAAAGGAATGGATTTTCTGAAACTGCTTTCTCTCTCTCTCTAAAGAGGCTAGGGTTTTTCAATTTCGATATCTTACCCTAAGTAGGCTATATATATCATATATATAGTAGTTAAAAGGAATTAATCAAATCAAAACCTAATTTTATAAAATCCGAATTTATATATATATATCTCTTAATTAAGTCTTACTTAATTAATATACATATATACAATTATCCTTTTAATTTAAATTAAATGATTTAAATACTATTAATCATATTAATATATTTAAATCCTTAAAATTTAAATTAATTCCCTTTTAAATAACGTTCTATGTGTGTGACCCTATAGGTTATTATTACGTTGGCAATAATTTTAAAATCATATTATAAAATTATAAATGATGAGCGGCATCTAGTAATGCATCATCGCTACCCAAGTAATAATAAGATCGATGATTCGATGCAACCTTTTCGTGACCAATGTTTCAATGTAATTTAATCCTTTTTAACCTTAATATCCTAGATTAAACTCAAGTCATGGAATGTGTCATACTCTTCATAATTTAATCGACTTTTCTTGATCAATGAGTAGACTATATGAAACAAATCACTATTTGAGCATGGCCATGCATTTCATAGTCCTACTCATTCAAGAGGCCTATGGATATCACCCATAATATATATAGGATGGTTAAATTCCATCTAGATCACTCATATTTCTCACACGATTAATGATGAACCCAATAATCACCTTTATAGTCCACCCTATTAAAGGTGACATTTGATGATATCAAAGTACATAAATTCTCGTGTAGTAATAATATAGCGATTTCTGTGCCTGAGGACCATTACATCATTGTCACTATGAGAATTGCTAACGACACTTCGCATAATGCTCCATATAGAATTCTCATGGTGGGTCGTCATCCGAGACATCGTTCTCTAACATGTACCTATGCATTGACTTAATATCTCATATATTTATGACCAATGAGATTTGGTCATCAGTCAATCCACATACTAGTCTCCATGCAACTATATATAATCTCATGTTCAAGTCACATACTTGAAACTATATAATTTGTATCACTATTCTAAGGAATTTTATTATGTTAACAATTATATTACGCAGTAAATAAAACCATAATAAAATCATATATTTATTCAATCAAATATAATATCAAAACGTTAAGCAATTATATCAAATAATTGGCCTCTAGGGCATAAACTCTAACATATATATATATATATATATATATATATATATATATATATATATCCGTCCCTCCTTTTCGCTAGGTCAAAATCAAGTCGTCTCTCTGCAGCAACCGGGAGCTCGTCTTTGCGGCCAGGCAATAGAACTATGGGTGGCATCATGTGCTGTGTGTGCAGAAAAAACACGAGCTCATGTTGTGCACGAGCCCATAAAGGATTAATGGCACTGCAGTGCGAAGGTGATGTCATAAAGGACCAGGGGGTGGTACTGCAGTCATGAGCTTCAAGTTTAGCATGCATGACGACGAGTATCCGAAAAGATGACCATTTTGCCCCTTGAATGCTAGAAAACACCTGTAAAGCCCTGCAATACGTCGGTTAAGCATAATAACACTATAATCATATAAAATTATATAAAATGTACGAGATCAGGCAACTATTTAAGTCATAAAGTATCCGATTCGCGGGGTATAAATCCCACTCATCAATGACTTACGGACACAGAGGGTGATTAGCCCGTTATGCCATGTACTGATCAAGTACTACTTGTTAGAATGATTTTTTCGTTCATCATAACCGCCTTAAGCGCACAAAATCTTTCCCAATTTTGGGATGTTTACCTCAGTCTTTATAGGATTCTGCACCAAAACAATTTGGTTCTGGAAAATTTCAAAGAACGCTTTGAATTTCATAAATGTTGGTCTAGCTGAATCAAATAGCTTAGACTCCTACCAATAATTCAATTTCAATCAAAAATGTTTGTATGGCCAAAACCCTATTGGCACTAGTTTATTTTTAAAATTTCTAAAATTAGTTTTATGACGTCATGATACCATACTGTGTTAACAACCCGTTTGAAGATTCCGTCATTGTATGACTATGTCATAACACATCATACTATAGTGGGACAATGATTTTTAGATCGAATTCAACACTAAGTAATTCTGCATTTATAACTCAATCATGTTTATCATCTTTGCACCAGGTTACATGATGCATTAATAATATAAAATTTATTTTAATATTTTCAAATCATTATCGTCTAGCTGAAATAATTAGCATAGACTATACTTTAAACAGTTCAAAAATAATTGTAAATCAGTTTTATCATCTCAACAGGTAACGATGTGTCAGAGTCCCGAAGTCCACATGTGGCGACCCCAAATCCAGGTACTTGAAACCCGAACTCGGTTCTCCACGATACCATTTCTTTAAGCTGAATAATACTAAATAATAATACATTCAACTTAATTTACATACATCAAAGTTTACTTCCCAGTGCGTGACCTTCAAATACATTCCTTACAATATCTGACAATAGATTCCATTGTCTTACTAACTATAACCATTAACTCATACTAAATCTCATTCGAATAGCTTTTCTTTTCCCTTGTTCGTGTGCTCGAGCCTTGGTGTCGATCGTCTGAATCTTGAAAACATTTAATTTAAGCAAGGATGAGCATTTGAGTGCCCGAATAAGTAATAACAATTATATATATAAGTGAAAGAATATAAGTATTCTCTTTACATAACACTTCTACAATCTAATCAAAAGTTGTGAAGTAATCATCTTGATAAAAGATTCACATAACAACTCTCTTTCAATTTCTTGAAATTAGGCTCCACCCATGAATAGGGTTTAAGAAACATACTATGAACATGATTTTTCATTTTCGAAAATGTTTAGCAAAAATTCATCCGCAAACCGTCATAACTTACTAGCACGAGGGTGATCGACCCGTTTGTACCTGTATTGATCAATACTACATAACTTGAACGAAATTCATCGCTCACCCTTTGTCCGTAAAAGCGTAAAATTTTTCCATTATCGGGATGTTCATACATGCACGGTTCCAAACCCGAAGGTTTTTAATCTTGCTCAACAATAATATGTAATTCAACATATATGTATACGGGTAATTGACAAAGATATATCAACATGTGAATAAATGCCATGATTATCCAAATTGGGACACTTGTATAACCATTTAGAAATCAACTTAACGTAATATATATCTGAGCTAACATGTTGATAATCAAAGCGTATATAATCACATGCGGGAATAGAATAATTACGAAACTTCTTACTCATGTCCATTGCATAAAAAGGAAATGCAAAGGTAAGATACTTGCTTGATTCTTTGATTACAAATCTCAACTTAGGTTTTATCTCTTTATCACAACCTATCAAGAATCGGATCATTCGTTCGATTAGAACAATATATCATAACACATAGTCTTTATCTATTACGATTGAAGACATAGTCTAATCACGTCATCACATAATAGCGGTGATCATACTTTTAGTTCATATTCTACACTTGAAATATTTTATACATTTTTCAAATATCTCATCCATGTTCTTACAAAGATAGCCTTTTCTTTCTATTATAGGTCCGACATTTGTTGGCGTCATCGACGACTTTATCGGGTAAATCTTTGAGTCTAAGACTCTTATTCTATACCTCAACATCTCAAATATCGGACATTTTACTTTTAATCATTTTGAATTTTCCGAAAATTGAAAATTTAAAATAAATCAAATCATCACTCAAGGGCTTATAGTGATATAAGCTGTTACTATGGGTGCTCTTCATCAAATCTGGACTTCATAACCTATTCTCAAGTCGGCTAGTTTGGTTAATTTATAACTTTCAAACATCGGAATCATAATTAAATGATTTAAACATCAAATAATTCTATTATCATTAATAATTAATTAATATTAAATTATTAATGAAACCATTACTAAAAATAAAAAGTTATTTATAATAACTCAAACTATTTTAAAACATTTATATTACCCTTAAATGATTTTTAAAACAATTAAAATCATTTTTAAATAATCACCATTAATATATAAATATTAATGTACTATTCATCCAAATATTAAAAGTAATTAATTATAACTTCAAATATTTTTAAATCCTTAATATCCTCTTTAAATGATTTTAAATAAATAAAACCATTTTAAACTATTTATTTAATAATAATTATTAAATAAACTAAATATCATTAATATTATCTTAATATCATTAATATTAAATTATTAATGAAATTATCCTTTAAATATTAAAAGTTATATTTTATAACTTAAAATATTTTTAAATACCTTAATTTCATTTAAAATGATTTTTATAATATTAAAATCATTTTTAAACTAAATTATTTAATATAATCATTAAATAACTTTAATATCATTAATATATAATTAATTAATGAAATTTATCACAAAATATTAAAAGTCATGGGAAATAACTTAAAATATTTTCTTATACCATAATATAATTTTTCATGATTTTTCATGAATTAAAACTATTTTTAAATAATTTATTTAATATTATAATTAAATAAATAAATACCTTTTATATTCCAAAAATATTAAATATTTATGAAATATACTCAAAATAATTAAAAACTATTTTTAGACTTTAAAATAATTTTTCATAATTTATTTGGTATTTTTAATAATTAAAACTAATTTTTCTAATTTTTAAATTAATTTTCTAAAATCGAAATTAAAATAATTAAAAGCTGTCATTAAAGGCCCCTATAGTAGACAGGCACTGCATATAGGTGTTCTTGAGCCTACCCCAGATCTTCATAAAAGCGAGGCAAGGTGGGCTACTTTGGCCGTGAATAACTCTCTCATATTAACGAATTTGGACAATCTATAAATTGGGTCTTGTAGAGGAATTACCATAATACAATCTCCAATAATCATACCCTCTAAACAAACATCGGATCTGGGATAAATCAAACATCAAAGTAGCTACCAAAAGCTGTTTCTTCACGAAGAACAGCAGTTCGAGGTGCCTACTTTGGACCTCTATAACTTGATGATCGTAAACGTTTATGTGATCTATCAATTCCGATTATGTAGACAACATGTAGGAATACAACGCTAACACTTAACATCATCATAAAACAATAAATCAAGCATCTAAAGTATGGTCAAACCTTGTCGGAAAAATTAACACTTAGAAAATTCTCAGGGCGCCGAATTTTTACGGTCAATGCCACAACCCACTTTGACCTTAAATAACTCTTAATCCGTAATATATATGGACCTGATTCTTTTTGGAGGTTAAATACCACATAACAAGCTATACATATCAACCTTTATAACACAAAACACATTAAAGATGACCCAGAGATATAAGGCGACATTTGCCAAAAATATTTACGGACACTTGGAATATTTTACGGGTTTGAAAAACAATGCAGGTCATCTTGGCCAACCCACTTTGACCGCTTATAAATCCCGATCTACAATAGATATAGACCTGATTCCTTTTGGAGTTTAAAGACCACATAACAAGCTACACCTAACAACTTTTAAACAACAAAAACAAGATAATCACGAGAGATATAAGTCTTGACATTTGCCCAAAAATCACGAATTGGTTTTTCCAACTTGCTCAAATCTTCAAATTTGTGCACTTTGATGTTATGGGTTCATGATTTTACAACCCGAAACATTAATAGACTCCTATTACACTACTTTAAACAATCAATTTCATCAATTAACATCGAATCGATGGATTTCAAAATTAGGAATTTCATACCTTTTCACAGCTTCAATTTTTGATTTTTTTGGCTTTGATGCTTGATTTGTTGTTTGTGATGGTTGGGCTTTGTTTAGGGACCCGATATGCTACAATAATTCGTAGGTTTTAGAGAGAAGCTTAAGGATGAGAGTTGGATGAATTTTAGTGTACAAAATATATTATCTCTCTCCAATCTATATATAAACCAAGTTAGATGCATTGGATGCTACTCAATGGTTGATTGAATCTGCATAATTGAGTCTTGGATGCTTAATTGGTAGGGTAAGTATGTTTGTCATGCTTTGCTAGCAAGATTCCTCAATAATACACTAATAAGCCAAAAGGGCATTTTAGTAATTTTGCATATAATTTCATGGGCATTTTGTACATAGCAATTAAATGTAGTATTTAATCACTAGATTATAATTCTTACCATTTACCAATTAATTCTATCCTTTGGTAAATTAAAACTTTTATACATTAACATCGTAATTAAACTTGATAATTTTAAATTAGGGTTTTATGTAAAATTAGGATTTTCTAATTAGGGTTTCTTAACGCCATCAATTAGGGTTTCTAATTGACCATTAGGGTTCTCTAATTATCTCGCAGTATGTTCTAACACGATTCGTTACTGGTCTCTAACTTCAACCGATTAGGGTTGTAATAATTAGGGTTTGTCTAATTATCGACATACAACGATAATTAGGGTTTTCTTCTAATTATCGACATCTTATACACAAAGAACCTTCATATACACAAATCACTACTCGGTCATATCTCAAATCGAGTTTAATAATTAGGTTTCACAACGGTAATATGCTATGACCTAATTGATTGTCGTTATCTCAATATTATCTGTCTGCACATACACAAAATACATAATTATTGTCTCAGAAAATCATTATAACAATAATATAATATTATTATTCTCATCTCTTGATCACAATCCCAATTCGGGTTTGGATCTCATATCCGACTTCTCTTTCTTACATAACATCAAGAATCGAGTTAAAATAGTTAACTTAATTATTCGAACAAATCATATAATAAAATATTTATTATATAATTTCAATTATCACTTCATATATTATTTCCAATCATGTTTTCATGGAAAATAATTAATAAAAAAAAACATTTTGGCTTGCATAGATTAATTACCATAAAAATATAATTTGTCGTAATTAATAATTCCAAAATTATTTCTAATTTTCCAAGTAATAAATATATTCGCATTTATCATTCACATTACTAGACACTTATTCTCGCTATTAAATAAATAAATAAAAATTTATACATAAAATTTCTTAATTATTTTATATAGAAAATCTCGGGTTATTACATTCACCTCCCTTATAAGGATTCCGGTCCCTAATCACCGCTTTAAAACTCATACACGAAGAGTACATAACGCATATAATCCTTGCACATAGACCTCGATCAATACTTGATCGAACTGATCTTTAACTATTCTCCATAACGATTGTCTTTCTGATAAATAGAAATTTGATTTCTAAAAGAACTCAAATTCCTTCCTCAAAATTTCTTTAATAAAGAAATCTACTATATATATATAGAAAATCATATAAGACACATAAGTTATTCAAATAAGACTGAGTTCTGTTTCCAATTTGCCACCGTATCCTCGGACCGCCAAGTATTTGTAGACCACATTTGGGTTGTTTGTTGAAATTGTTTTCGTTGTGCGCCTTATCTTGTTGTCATTTCTCGCATTCACATTTCTTATCTCACTTCTCCTTCTTGAATAATCTTTCACCTTATACTCCATTGATTCACAAATAAAACATTCGCTATACATTCTTGAATTGAGACAATTGGAAGAGATATGTCTCTTCTGCCCACAAACTTTCTCTTTATCTCATTTCCCTTTTATCGTATAGGTGATAAAAGTTATCTTTTGCCCTTTTCATTATCCTAACTATCATAAACGCTTCTACTGAGTCACTTAATCCTCTATACCCTAGCAATAGGATTGCCTTAAAGTCTTTGGCGTTTGACGTTCGATTATCTGGTTGATCTTCCGTGGCTGGTTTTCGTTTTCGTCTCGGTGACATAATCATAAATTATTCTTCATTTCCTTAGATTCTAAGCCTCATCGTATACGTTCGACATATAACACAAAATTTTCTACTCAAATAATCATGTATTCCAAAATATTAAATTTTGAAACTTGGTTTACTATATTAACCAATATTCAGATAAATGTCTGCTATCTTTATAACAACTTACTTCATTAATCCAACTTGTGACACTCATGGTACTTCCAACCATAGCACTTCACATTAATAGAACTTAACATACTATATACATATTGCTTTAAACATCGCCTATCCCTTTGTGACTACAACGAATGGATTTAAAATCTTGACCAACATAAAAGTTGAAAATAGTTCATTACTTATCACATATATTACATAACATAACCCATACTACCTATTTACTAAGCCTTCTTCTCTGGACATTCATTAATTTCGATGTCCTTCCATTCCACAATTAAAACATCCACCTTGCTTATAGTTGGGGCAGCAACGAGGAGAGGTATGTCCCCTCACAAACCATTAAATATAACATATCTTCTTCCCTTTCTTCTTCAGGTTTTCCTAAGTCGATCTTCTATCTTTCTTTTCCTTTACCTCTCGGGAGTCGCATTACGGTGTGTCGCTTGAGGCTCCCATCTGGTCAATTTGGATTTTGAGCTTATCTTGCTCTTCCATTGTTTCTTTTAATGCTTTTCGCATTGAATATTAAGCAACTTTTCTATCTCCCACAACCTTTCTAGTGAAGAAACCTTGTTCTCCAGATCTCGCACTTTTCGCTTGATGCTTGAGCAGCTTCAACTTTAGTGTCTCGAATCACTATCCGTCAAATCCACCATTTCTCGGATCTCGATACTCGTTTTCCACTATAGCCACCTCGTTCGATTTGGGCTCTTGGTAAGCTTCTATTTCAAATTTGTTGGCCTCGATATTAGCTTGGGGTATGGATCCGATCCTTCTTATTCCACATATCTTTTCCACCGACATCTACATACATAAGTTACCCCGATTAGCATATAGTATATATACCACACAATCAAGAGTTTTATATCGTTGTCTCTTATTTTGTTTGACGATGAATTTATTCAATCCATCTCTATAAACACATCAACGCTATCTTTTCTCGCCAAAGGCGCTCCATCCACTCTGCATCAATCGTATGAAGGCTATGCCTCTAAAGCCCGCTCCAAGGTATATATCCCGTGTCTTTGGCTTCTATCTCAACCTTCAACCTGCCCCTATCTCAGATCTCCCTCTGCTCCAACCTCCTCAGAATTCTCTTTAACTCCATCTGTTCGGTGAAGTGGCGTCCTTGTCTTCTTTGTTCAAAATCCGAGAGTCGATTCTCATGACTCCGCTTGCAAACTTCTAACCCTTAAGTCGTCGTTCTAACTATCAAATCTCTTATCATCTCACCGTCTGTAACTCCTCGCTAGAGTCCATCGCCTCTTGGGTCAAGGAATTATTATTTTGACTTTCGTCATCCATCCTATGACCACAATAAACGAGACAACATCATTACTGAAATAAAATATATTCATCATTAAAATGAAGTAATATTTTATTTAGTACCACTAAAACTCGATGAATCTCTTAAACTCATCATATCCTATAACTTCTCACACCGAGTACTTCGTCTCATGGTTCATCGAATATCTATCTTACTTTCGTCCTCCATTCTACTAAGGTTATAATTCTTCACCGTAGTTCTTCGCTCACCGAATATCTATCTTAACTTTTGTTATCCATTCTACTAAGGTTATAACCTAGGTTTCAGCATTCCTAACGCTTATAACCTACAAACTTTGATACCAACCTCGTATGCGACCCCCAAATCCGTGTACTTGAAACCCGAACTTCGGTTCTCCACGATACCATTTCTTTAAAATTTGAATAATACTAAATAATAATACATTCGAACTTAATTTACATACATCAAAGTTTACTTCCCTGTCACGTGACCTTCAAATACATTCCTTACAATATCTCGACAATAGATTCCATTGTCTTACTAACTATAACCATTAACTCATACTAAATCTCATTCGAATAGCTTTTCTTTTCCCTTGTTAGGTGCACGAGCCTTGGTCGATCGTCATGAATCGA
This sequence comes from Panax ginseng, assembly GCA_020205605.1. Lineage (NCBI taxonomy): Eukaryota > Viridiplantae > Streptophyta > Magnoliopsida > Apiales > Araliaceae > Panax > Panax ginseng. The sequence goes on from CM035150.1 coordinate 54,872,019, forward strand.
AAACATTTAATTTAAGCAAGGATGAACATTTGAGTGCCCAGCAAGTAATAACAATTATATATATAAGCTGAAAGAATATAAGTATTCTCTTTACATAACACTTCTACAACGAATCAAAAGTTGTGAAGTAATCATCTTGATAAAGATTCACATAACAACTCTCTTTCAATTTCTTGAAATTAGGCTCCACCCATGAATAGGGTTTAAGAAACATACTATGAACATGATTTTTCATTTTCGAAAAGGTTTAGCAGAAATTCATCCGCAAATCGTCATAACTTACGGGCACGGAGGGTGAGCAGCCCCGTTGTACCCTGTATTGATCAATACTACATTACTTGAACGAAATTCATCGCTCACCCTTTGTCCATAGAAAGCGCATAAAAATTTTCCCATTATCGGGATGTTCATACATGCACAGGTTCCAAACCCGAAGGTTTTAATCTTGCTCAACAATAATATGTAATTCAACATATATGTATCTGGGTAATTGACAAAGATATATCAACATGTGAATAAATGCCATGATTATCCAAATGGGGACACTTGTATAACCATTTAGAAATCAACTTAACGTAATATATATCCGAGCTAACATGTTGATAATCAAAGCGTACATAATCATGTCACGAGAATAGAATAATTCTCAAACTTCTTACTCATGTCCATTGCATAAAGGAAATGCAAAGGTAAGATACTTTCTCGATTTCTTTGATTACAAATCTCAACTTAGGTTTTATCTCTTTATCACAACCTATCAAGAATCGGATCATTCGCTCGATTAGAACAATATATCATAACACATAGTCTTTATCTATACTACAACAAAGACATAGTCTAATCACGTCATCACATAATAGCGATGATCATACTTTTAGTTCATATTCTACACTTGAAATATTTTTATACATTTTTCAAATATCTCATCCGTGTTCTTCAAGAGCCTTTTCTTTTCTATTATAGGTCTCGACATTTGTTGGCGTCATCGGGCGACTTTATCGGGTAAATCTTGAGTCTAAGACTCTTATTCTATACCTCAACATCTGTAAATATCAGACATTTTACTTTTAATCATTTTCGAATTTTCCAGAAATTGAAAAATTTAAATAAATCAAATCTGTCACTCAAGGGCTTATAGTGATATAACTCATGTTACTATGGGTGCTCTTCATCAAATCTCGACTTCATAACCTAGCTTCTCAAGTCGACTAGTTTGGTTGGCTATAACTTTCAAACATCGGAATCATAATTAAATGATTTAAACATCAAACAATTCTATTATCATTAATAATTAATTAATATTAAATTATTAATGAAACCATTACAAAAAATAAAAAGTTATTTATAATAACTCAAACTATTTTTAAAACATTTATATTACCCTTAAATGATTTTTAAAACAATTAAAATTATTTTAAATAATCACCATTAATATATAAATATTAATGTACTATTCATCAAATATTAAAAGTAATTAATTATAACTTCAAATATTTTTAAATCCTTAATATCCTCTTTAAATGATTTTTAAATAAATAAAACCATTTTAAACTATTTATTTAATAATAATTATTAAATAAACTAAATATCATTAATATTATCTTAATATCATTAATATTAAATTATTAATGAAATTATCCTTTAAATATTAAAAGTTATATTTTATAACTTAAAATATTTTTAAATACCTTAATTTCATTTAAAATGATTTTTATAATATTAAAATCATTTTTAAACTAAATTATTTAATATAATCATTAAATAACTTTAATATCATTAATATATAATTAATTAATGAAATTTATCACAAAATATTAAAAGTCATGGAAATAACTTAAAATATTTTCTTATACCATAATATAATTTTTCATGATTTTTCATGAATTAAAACTATTTTTAAATAATTTATTTAATATTATAATTAAATAAATAAATACCTTTATATTCAAAAATATTAAATATTTATGAAATATACTCAAAATAATTAAAAACTATTTTTCGACTTTAAAATAATTTTTCATAATTTATTTGGTATTTTAATAATTAAAACTAATTTTCTAATTTTTAAATTAATTTTCTAAAAATCGAAAATTAAAATAATTAAAATCGTAAGCTAAAGGCCCCTATAGTAGACAGTAACTGTCATATATAGGTGTTCTTGAGCCTACCGATCTTCATAAGGCGTAACCGAGCCAAGGTGGCTACTTTGGCCGTGAATAACTCTCTCTCATATTAACGAATTTGGACAATCTATAAATTGGGTCTTGTAGAGAATTACCATAATACAATCTCCAATAATCATACCTCTAAACAAACATCGATCTGGGATAAATCAGCCATCAAAGTAGCTACCAAAGTCGTTTTTCACGAAGAACGATTCGAGGTGCCTACTTTGGACCTCTATAACTTGATGATGCGTATAACGTTTATGTGATCTATCAATTCCATTGTGTAGACAACATGTAGGAATACAACGCTAACACTTAACATCATCATAAAAACAATAAATCAAGCATCTAAAGTATGGTCAAACCTTGTCAGAAAAATTAACACTTAGAAAATTGCAGGCCGCCCGAATTTTTTTTACAGTCAATCTTATCGACCCACTTTGACCTTAAATAACTCTTAATCCGTAATATATATGGACCTGATTCTTTTTGGAGGTTAAATACCACATAACAAGCTATACATATCAACCTTTATAACACAAAACACATTAAAGATGACCGAGATATAAGGCACGACATTTGCCAAAAAATATTACGGACACTTAGAATATTTTACGGGTTTGAAAAACAATGGATCAATCTTAGGTCAACCCACTTTGACCGCTTATAAATCCTTATCTACAATAGATATAGACCTGATTCCTTTTGGAGTTTAAAGACCACATAACAAACTACACCTAACAACTTTTAAACAACAAAAGCAATAAATAATCACGAGAGATATAAGTCTTGACATTTGCCCAAAAATCACGAGAATTCGGTTTTTCCAACTTGCTCAAATCTTCAAATTAGTGCACTTTGATGTTATGGGTTCATAATTTTACAACCCGAACATTAATAGACTCCTATTACACTACTTTAAACAATCAATTTCATCAATTAACATCGAATCGAAGGATTTCAAAATTAGGGAATTTCGTACCTTTTCTAGCTTTCATTTTTGATTTTTTGGCTTTGATGCTTCCGATTTGTTGTTTGTGATGGTTGGGCTTTGTTTAGGGACCGATATGCTACAATAATTCGTGAGTTTTAGAGAGAGAAGCTTAAGGATGAGAGTTGGATGAATTTTAGTGTACAAAATATATTATCTCTCTCCAATCTATATATAAACCAAGTTAGATGCATTGGATGCTACTCAATGGTTGATTGAATCTGCATAATTGAGTCTTGGATGCTTAATTGGTAGGTAAGTATGTTTGCCATGCTTTGCTAGCAAGATTCCTCTCAATAATACACTAATAAGCCAAAAAGGGCATTTTGGTAATTTCGCATATAATTTCATGGGCATTTTTGTACATAGCAATTAAATGTAGTATTTAATCACTAGATTATAATTCTTACCATTTACCAATTAATTCTATCCTTTGGTAAATTAAAACTTTTATACATTAACATCGTAATTAAACTTAGATAATTTTAAATTAGGGTTTTCTATGAAAATTAGGATTTTCTAATTAGGGTTTCTTAACGCCATCAATTAGGGTTTCTAATTGACCATTAGGGTTCTCTAATTATCTGTATGTATGTTCTAACACGATGTCATTACGGTCTCTAACTTCAACCGATTAGGGTTGTAATAATTAGGGTTTGTCCTAATTATCGACATACAACGATAATTAGGGTTTTCTTCTAATTATCGACATCTTATACATAAGAACCTTCATATACACAAATCACTACTCGGTCATATCTAAATAATCGAGTTTAATAATTAGGGTTTCACAAATAGGTAATATGCTATGACCTAATTGAATTGTCATTTTTTTCAATATTATCTCTGTCACATATACACAGAGTATATAATTATTGTACTGTAAAATCATTATAACAATAATATAATATTATTATTCTCATCTCTTGATCACAATCCCAATTCAGGGTTTGGATCTCATATCTGACTTCTCTTTCTTACACAACATCAGTAATCAAGTTAAAATAGTTAACTTAATTATTCTGAACAAATCATATAATAAAATATTTATTATATAATTTCAATTATCACTTCATATATTATTTCCAATCATGTTTTCATGGAAAATAATTAATAAAAAAACATTTTGGGCTTGCAAGATTAATTACCATAAAAAATATAATTTGTCGTAATTAATAATTCCAAAATTATTTCTAATTTTCCAAGTAATAAATATATTCGCATTTATCATTCACATTACTAGACACTTATTCTCGTCATTAAATAAATAAATAAAAAATTTATACGCAAAATTTCTTAATTATTTTATATAGAAAATCTCGGGTTATTACACCACATATACACAATTATCCCAGGAGTTGAGAATAAAAATTCAGTTTTAAAAAGGCACATCAGTGTGTTTTAGCTTGATGTCAAAAATTTCGAAGTCTAGCATAGCTAGAAGATTTGGAATTCCTATGCTTTCACTAATGATCTATTGCTTAATAATTCTATCTATTCCTATTATCCTCAATACTCCATTCACACTTAGCTATATCCCAGTTCGTTAAGCTTACCACACGTTATGAGTTCAGGAACTTTCCACAATAATATGATTTTAAGAACTTCCTAGTCAGACCATAGGCGTCCATTCGCTGAGGGGTTCCAAAACTTACCATAAGTGTAAGACCCCAACTTTTTATAAATAAAATCGAATTTTCTCTAATTATTATTGTGAATAATAAGGTGTTAATTTGATATAATGCTTTGGTTATGGGTGAAATGTGCAAATTTTGCAAAATAAACAAGTGGTTATAAAATATTCATTGTTGTCGGGAAATATTTGTTTGGTCGTGGAATATTCTTGTTGTCGGGGAATATTCGTACGATGGCGCAGCCATTTGTGGGCCCCATAACAGAAAACGGTCGAATGAAGAAAATGACAAGTTTGAGTTTTTACAAATAATGGCGTAGTTGTTACCATTAACACTGTTGAAATACCCGGTGGTTTAAATACAATAATACGCGTGGTTGCACAGTAGCACACTGTATTGCACAATATTTTTTGAATTATTGATTCTTACGTAAGAAGGCACTACTCAATAATTGTTACAGTAATTACTTTTTAATATTTTATTTTATTGATTCAATAATTGCTACGTTGATATTTTATATTATTGTTGTTTCAATAATTATCAATGCACGATATTTTCCATTATCAAATCAATAATTCATATTATTTGAATAGTATTATTAGATAACATTATTGGTAATGTATAAGGAAGTTCTGTATAGGAAAGGGGGTTGGTCACCTAATTGCGCGCCAATAAGGAGAAATCCTTATCGGAAAGCCCCCTCTTTCTTGGGAACGACCTTGATTGTCATAATTGTGATTCTGTAATATTATTTGTGAATAATTAATTATTGATTTATATGATAAGGAAATGTTTATTTTATTTGGATATAAATGATGGATATATTTATTGTGGTTATAAATGGAGGAATTAATGTTGAAGTGTTTTATCAGTATTTTTGTCGGAATAGAGGTTGAAAATCTTCCGTATGTGGATTTCGGTCATTTTTTGTTTGGAATTTGGAAAAACTTAAATCTACAAAGTTGTAGAGAATTTAATTTTCTATGGAATAGACATAAAATTCGCATTTTTCTGATAAAATGACTATTTATTATGAATTATTGAAGTTTCGGATATATATGTTTTTATTAAAAACATGGTGGGCCCCACTTTTAGTTGGTGAGAAATGTGCTGAAATTTTATTTCAAAAGTGGTGGGCGTGAATAGTAACAGGTAAAGCCATCAAGTAGCATGTTAGTCTGCTATGGCGTTCTAAGCATTTTCCTATAAATAGGGTGCTTAGTTAGAATTGAAAATCACATCAGAATCATAAGCTTTCTCTCTCTATATTTTCGAGCGTATTTTGTGAGTATTTAGATACTTTGTGAGTTGCTATTCAGTGCAAGTTTCCTTCAGCCTTATACCTGATATTTCAGCCAGAAGTACTATTTTTTTGATGTAAGGGATGTTATTTTCTTCGTAAATGATATTATTTTCTTCAATATCATTATGCCGAAATATTGATAAGAATTTTATTGTGAAATTTCTACCTTTTTGTGTCGGTATTACTATTCACGTATACGACACTATTCACGAATATGACACTATTCACGAATATGACACTATTCATAGAAAAATGAAATTTTCTCTTCTTTGTCCAAGATGTCTATTATGGTTACTATCTTTGATTGTATCCATGTTTTGATCTTCATTCTTGAATTTTACTCCACTATAGTTTATTATGGAGCGTTTTTGAACTTGGATTATCTAAAGTATGAATCCCTAATTTTTGTCCTTTTATCTCACTAGATTTGTTTCTTTAAAATATTTTTCATCATCCTCAGTCCTAAATGATGATATAACTAAATATCATTGGCCTGTAGTGCAAAGTTGAATGATTAACTGATGAATATCTTTGGCCGTAGAGCAAAGATGAACAGGTGTTGAGATGAACATGACCAACTGGTGCTACAAATGAATATCTTTGGCATGTAGTGCAAAGATGAATATTTGATTCAAGATGTATATTGATTGATGTTACAGGGATAACATATTGACGATGGACTTTTAAATTCATAGATAATAGTAGATTTCATTCTCTATTTAACTCTTCTACTGAATTGTTATTTTCACTGTGAATATTGATCTAAAACTGGTTGTCCATTATATTTTATCTGATTTGTTGAAGGCTAATGATAATTTGTTGTTCATTATCTTAATCATAATATTCTTTACTCACTACTACAAAACAGTAAATAGACAACGCGAAAAAAACATTGTGGTTTCAGTCAGAAAAATGTCATGGTTAAGGATGTTGTCTATTTGACACACTTACACAACGTTTTTAAAACGTTGTAGTTAAGCACAATACACAACGTTTTTTTAGGAAAAAACGTTGTAGATTTGTTTTCCAAAAATTAACAGATGCATAAAAACGTTGTAGAAGGTATGATTCCACAACGTTTTTTGGATAAAAATGTTGTTGTTTAGTATATCAGACAACGTTTTTTAAATGTTGTAGATAAAAAAAAAGAAAAAAAAGGATGTGGTTCACCTATACCAATGCACCTGCAATATGCTAATGCCATGATATATAGCCAAAATGTATCAACCATTCAAAATACATCCCAATAATACCATTCGTTTATAATTTCAAATTACTACATCCACAAAATATATACCAAACTATCCATATATACATCTCAAATTCACATCACATAGATTATCTTCCACAGGGGTATTTAGTAATTACTTAATTATCTTCCGCAACCATAGTACTGACCTCACCTTTCTCAACAGAGGATAGAAAACTCTGGCTTTCTTCTGCTCATTCCAGTGATACTTCTTCCATGCCAAACCAACAATACAACCCATTAAAGCTGCCACAACTATCTCCTTCACTAAATTTGGTCCCTTCAGTGTCACATGAGTAATCCTACCACCACCCATTTAATTGCAGCACCAAATAACAACCTGCATCCATGCCAATTTAATTGGAATTATGAGGGGATTATGAGGAGGAATAGCAGAAAGTACCACAAGCCCTAAATAGAAGAATCACTCAACCAAACGAGTACTGCCCAAAAAATGTAATTCTTGGATACCGACTATACAACCTAGAAATCCTACACATAAAAACAAGTAAATACAAGACCTTCAAGAGTTTTTTGGTTTGTTTGCTACAATATAATCTGTCTCATTTAGCTCTGCAGAAGATAAAGACAACGCATCACTAGCGCTAATCTGCTGCTGCTGCGACCTCCTCAGCAGTCTTGCTCCCTTTCACCCTTTTTGCAAGTTTTATAATCTTTGATCTATAGGTTAGTTTACACCTAATTCTAGTTATAATATACATAGTATATAGAAGTATTTTTAGCATTTATAACACCACCATTTCAGTCATAATAGGCTGCTCAAAATAGTACTCAAATTTGCCTTTGACATTCCATTTCAGTCATATTGACTCTGCATGAGACATGGCTTCGAATTTGTTTATAAGGACTCTATTATTCTACTCCGACCAGCAGTTTAGCACTCAACTCACCAAGAGAACACCACGAGGAGGACGAGCACCAACTCGAGTCTACCTGTCTGGGTTCCTTAGGAATTCCTGAGGTAGTAAACATAAATGATTAATAACAATTCAAAAATGAGAATGGAGCCTCTATAACAAAAGAAAATTGATAAATGAGTGCCAAGTATTATTATTGAAGATGAGTAATTTCCAACATACTACAATTTCTTCAAGCTCCTCCTTAGCCTCGTCAATACCAAAGAACATCGAAAAAATGTGATACTTTCTCCTTGTTCACCACCTTTGCCACACGAGAGCTCCCGGACTTGCGCTTTCTAAGGTGACCGGTTGTCTGCTTCAGAAAATAAAGTAAATAATCACTCAAACATTCACTATGAAGAAATTGCTAAAGCAAGTAATCACTCAATTCTCTGGCATACCTTCTCTCTCCTAGGCCATACTTCAAAAGCATGGCAAAGACTTAAAGACCGTTGTTAAAGGATTTGCTTTATCCTCGCAAGTATTAACGTAAAATATGTTACAAACCTTGTCCCAAAAAAAAACTTCAATAATAAGTAATACTACTATCTGTAGAAGACTACAATGTTCATTTTTTCAATGGAAAGAAGAAAACCAAAATCTTTGTGAATTTTACATGCAAACAATATCGGGAGCGTAACCATTTATGGGTTCATATAGTCCAGTCCCTACTGGATCCAAAATGTCGTTGTATATCTCCGAAAGCGTAAGTTTGTGAAGGCTATATGAATAACCAATATAATGCAATAGAATTCTTAAAAGCTTACCATTGTGTTCAAAATAATTTTATCCTTTGTCAAATCAGTGGCTGTGCATTCAATGAACACATTCTTCGTCTTTAAAGTAATGGCTGAATGATGTAATTATTGACAAAGGATCCAAAATCAACCGTGGCAAAGGATCCTCTCTTGATGGCAAAGGGCAAACTGGTAAGCAACTGTGCCTCCAAAAGCATGACCAATAATAAAAACCTGTAGACAAGGAGCTGAAGATCACATTTTCTTTTAAAATCACTTAAACTATTAGGACTACTTATTTGAGCATTTGATGATGCAATTATTGACAGATGAAAACACTCACTCATGTATAAAAGGAAAGCAACTGCCAGTTTGTCTTCTCTATTAAAACTTTTGAAACACAAATAGGTTCTAGAATATTAAAAGTTGCAAAGGGATCGCTCACAACAGAAAGTATGTTTATTCACAAACGGAAGCTAATTGTAACATAAATAACTACATATCAACAAAAAATAAAATGAGGTGGACGCTTTATCAACTAACAAATAAAGGGGGATTGCTGGAAGATGATTGATAAAGGAATGTCTACAAATAAAAACTTAAAGAATCATTAACATACGAGCACACAGCTGCAAACACTCCTTTGAGATTGATATTCAACTGTTCGTGATTCCAACAAGGTAAACTTGTATCTACCCAATTTCAACAACTAGATAAACTTGCTAAATGTACAAAAACCAACTCACCTCCTGTTCAGTGTTGCATAGAGAACATATGACCTGGAGAAGCACGAGAAAATAGAAAATGTAAAGAGGGAAATGCATACCAAGAGTGGTGAGGTGATACGCTTTTCAACTGCAAGAACAACCCCTTCCTTAGTCTTCCATCCAATTGTAGTTGAACCTAACTTCAACAGTAGTCAAGCCCCACATAAAAAAAATCACTTGCAAAAGGATTTCTACCATTCCAGCAACTAAATCAAGCGAATAACAATCAACATACAAATAGCAAAGGTGCAAATATTATTACCTTGATAGCCTCAATAGCATATTCAACCTGAAACAATCGGCCTTCGTAAGTATTAATGCAATAGACAAGTAGATGATCTCGAGGATTGAGAAAGAAAAACCCTAGATTTGTAGTCAAAATGCATTCACCTGGTGAGAAACATCTTCAATCTAATGAGAACTTAAAACTCTGTAGGAAAAAGCCCAAGACGAAGATAAACATGATTAAACTAATTGAATTTCAGAGTTCAATTCGTGGAATCAAAACAGTTATAAATAAATAAAATGATTTCAATCGATTAGTAAGAGAACTTTTACTTACCGGTGAATAAAGTTAGGTAAGACTTGAGGAGATGCTGTTGTATTGAATTTGTATGAGGAGAAAAAGCCCACTTCATAGTGAATAGATGTTTTGTTTATATGTATGAGGAGAAAAAACTCAGATCGGTAGATCTCATGAGAAACATACTTTCCATGGGGTAGTACGGCATCTCTCATAAGCATCTTCGATGGAATCCCTTGTTCTTTCGTAAGCATCGCCGATGTGGTAGGTCTTCGATGGATAGTACCCTTCTTTCTGAAGGCCCGAGAGAAGGAATTCCTCGTTCTAGAACTCAAACCATATCCGGTTACTGTATCTTCTCTCCTTAACTCTTACTCTCTCTAAAACATAGAGGAAGAAACAAACCCTAGGCTTGATTTACTTATGTGTTTCTCTCTCTGTATTTTAATTTTAATTTTAAGTTTGTTCCGTGTTTTTACATATAGACAACGTTTTTTAAAAAAAAACGTTATCTAGTTAAAATAAAAAAAATGCCCTTTTAAAATAGATAACGTTTTTGCATATATATCTACAACGTTTTGTTTAAAAAAGTTGTGGAAAAAAATACCACAACGTTTTTATAAAAAACGTTGTCTTTTAAGCGTTAACTATTTAGTACTTTGTACTAGTGACTGGGATAGTTGAGCTCACCCATTTCCTTTTTGTTCCATTTTTCTTCTCAGGAGGTGAGAATATAGCAGGAACTAGCCAGGGTATGGATTGATGGTTCTAGAAAGTTGTTTTAGCAGTCCTCACTATTTATGTAAAATAGTGTATCAATAATTGTAATGAGGACTCCTTTTGAGTTTGAATACTATCTATTAGAAAATATTTGTATTTAAACTCACAGTATATATGTTGTCATAATGAAGTTGTATTTGTTTCTGTACCATGTATTTGACGAGTCAGAATGGGTGATGTATACCTATTTTGGTGGCGTCACAGTTGGTATCAGAGCTTAGGGATATGGTCTCTGGCGGAGATCGGGGAATAGAACTAGGAGGGGAGAGACGAGTAATCCTTCGCTAATGTCATACCTAAGCTTATTTGGTTGGTCAGTTGGAGCATATGGTTAATATGTGATATGTTAATTTGTTAATTAACCTTTGTTTTTGTGGCGATATTTTAGAATGGCGGTGAAAATATTAACAATGGAGTGAATGAGGCCCGTGGAGACGCCTTTAATCACCACCCGAGGGGCGTGCAACAAGAAGGCAATATTCCTCCCGTAAACAACACTCACCGAACAAATGATGATGATGGGATGTTTAGAAGCTTTTTTGCGTTCATATGCAAAATCGGGATTTAGAGAAAATCGGAATTTTTAGAGAATTAAATTTTTATTTAAAGAGTTGGGACCACCATAACGCTTAGATTTTTTGAAATGAATTTAATTTATTATTTATGGAGCAAGCTAATCGAAGGTGATTATTTATGACAATATGACCTAGATATGTCGAAACGTCATAGGATTTTGGCTACGTGGTAGAATTAAAGTGTTTGAATTTCCAAGACGAAAATAAAAGCTTTCCGAGAAAGTTTCCGAAAAACACTATTCACGATTTCTTTCAAGGAATTATTTTTGAACTTCCGAGAAATACGTAACGATAGAATATCGAGGTGAGATGGAATATCCAATAATATTTCAGTTATGGAAAACGTAATATTTCGCCTGTGGACTTAAAACCTAACGTTTAGGAAATGTGACTTTCGAGAAGGAATTTAAATGTATGTAATGAATTAAGCGATGATCGTATTATACGTAGGTATTGTACGAGAAGTAATGAATACGATATATATATATGAGTTAGTATACGAGTACGTATAAATAATGGTATGTCGTATATGTTGAATAAGTATACGAGGTGGAATACAAGATTAATACGTAAATTATACGTTATAAGGCTTTAAGCCATATGTATTGAATTTGTAGAATTGTGTAAGAAATTGTAAAGTCCAATAAGATATTGATAAGCCCAAGTGGTTGATTAATGAGAAGCCCAAAGTAACTTAATGCAAGCCCAAAATAAATTGTTAATGCAAGCCCAATGTATAAGTTAAGTTAATTAAACCTTAAGCCCAAAGTAAGAATCCAATGGATTAGGAGGATCCATGGGGCAACCCATGATTATATGGGTGAATTAGTGATCAAGAATTAAATGTGTTGAGCAAGTAGACTTAAGTGTTAAGCAAAGGATAAGTTAAATAACTTAAAGGCTAAGTAAAGTGCTTATGCTTGGTGGCTAAGCAAGAGATAAGTTATGTGATGACCAAGTAACTTAAAAGCTAAGTAAAGGATAAGTTTTGTGGGGAGCAAGCAAGAGATAAAAGTTGTGGAGGCCAAGTAAACTTGGTGAGCAAATAAGGAATAATAAGGAGGTGGAATTAAGGAGGTGGAGTGGCTTAATGACCCTTATGCCCTAACTTAGGATTTCCTATAAATAGAGAAGCCTCACTTCATTTGTTGGTTGTTCAAATTTCATCCAACTCCTCTCAAGCTAAACAACTTATTTGGTTGAGAGAATAAGCTTAGAAAAAGTAAGAAAGCTAGTCTTTCATATTTCAAGGATCAAGAAGGAGATTAAAAGATTGAAGAAGGCATAGTCAAGTGAATATCAAAGAGTAAGTGATCCTAAGCCATGATTTTCTTTCTCTTCCATTAGTAGAGAAGGGGGTATTGGTAGAGCTAGTATGTTAAGGAATGATAAACCGAAGGGCTTAAGTCTTAATAAGCCGTATAAATCATGAATAAGCTATCCATAATCATTTAAGTTACGAACTTGTGAAGAACAATAATGAAAGTATAAGAACTTGTAAGAAGTGGTAATATGTTTACATTAATAAAATTAGTATGATTAATAAGATGTAAGAATAATGATTAAAGGACTTAACTAATTAATAAGTCATATGAAAAGAAATTAAGTCATTATAATGAAAATAAAATAGTTTATAAGTTTATAAGTTTTGAATTTATTAAGAATAAGTAATAACTTATCATGTTTATAAGTTAATGAATCATGTATGTCAAGATGGTAGTATAATGGATTGAATCCAATTGAAATGGTTTAAAAATCTCAAGTAACGAAGTTTCACTTTAAATTCACACGATTAGATTTACATCGTCGTCAATTCGTGAAATTCTCGAATGGAAGTCAAATTTTGATATTGAGCTTGGAAACATTGGTTTTCAATGGAGACAAGTCTTATTTGGCATTATAGAGTTGCGGACTCAAAAATGGCGGATTCCGACTTAGAACGAAGAAACGAGCATTGAACGTTCACGAACGCTTTATCGCGCTTTCGTTAAAAATGGACTAATAGGTGAATTTTTAGCAAATGAAGTAGAATAGATAAAATTCTTGCATGATCACGTAGAGTACGAAATTTGTGAACCGTAGGCTCTTGAACGAGCCAATTCGGACTTATAACGAAGAAGTTACGATACCGGGAATCTCACAAGTATAAAAAGTCTGTCAAATTTTACGGTGCACAGAGTCGTCCGTCATGGCCGACCAACCCAAGGCAAAGTAAGTCATCAGCAGCGTAGAAGCACAAAGTGAAGCCAACCTTCTGAGAGTGGAGCCAGAAGAACGACAAGTTAACAAAGGGACTCATGCCAGTCACATCGAGTCCTGGTCTTCAAGCCCTAATAAAGCGGCATAGCAGATGTGACATACACATAGTGTAATAATCGCATACCGCAACACCGACTTAAAACATAGAAAATGAAGAATGGTTACAAGTGGAACATGAATGGGAATTGTTAACAATGAGTTAAGGAACTTAATCAAACATTGTTAAGTTATAATTAAACCCCAAGTATGATCTCTTAGGGTTAAAGAAAGTCAATTGAAGATGAACGCAAAGCGGTATGCAATAAGCGTACTTAACCAATTGACGATCGAAGTTTCAATTAATAACGTAATGACGTTAGTAAGCCATGAGGAAGGATAATTAACTTGAACCGAGTTTGTATTAATGAAATAATTTCAATTAAGTTATAAGAGAACAAAGTTGGTAAGAATGATGTAAAAGAATGACGGCAAAGCCGAAACCATAAATAACAAATCTAATACGGGATTAGATTGAGAAGTAGGTAAGATTCTTTAAGAACTATGTATGTTCAATAATGACCTAATATGGTATGTTATGTGGTTATGTGTTGTAGAGACCGTAAGGACTCAAAGGAAACGTAATTATACTGTAGCAGACGCTAAAGGCAAGTTTTTCTTAAACGTTTGTCTAACCTTCGTGTTAGCCAGGTTTTCAAATGATTCACATTATGAGATGCATGTATGGTTTTGAAGAAAGAGTCGATGCCGCTTTAGCTCTCTGCTAGACTAATCTGGATAGATTGATTGAACTATTTATAAGTTTTTCAATATAGAATTGCTAACGCTATCCTACGCCAACTAATTGGTACGGATTCAAGGTAAGCTTGAATATGAATAAACAAATGTATTTTCATCGAGTATTCGATGGGCACGTGAGGTTGCCACAACTTAAACGTATACACGTTTAATGAATGTAGTGTTGATCAACATAGAGTACTATAGGCTGATCACCTAGAAGTGCTCGTAAGATATGCCGGACTTACGGACTTCGTGCCGGGTTGTCCTTTTCAAAGAGACTATAAGACGTTCACGTCTTGAACCAGAATTGATGAATTACAGATTATTGTTATTGCAAAATGTTTTGAAGGAAAAGAAACGCTATTTTAAGTTATTGATAGTATTTCGTAACTATCATCTAGTTATTGAAGATATACGATTCCTATGTTTCAAGCATGCTTTTAAAATGAAATTGTTGTATTTGCTGAGCTTGTTATGCTCACTCTTGCTTGAACCATATGAATGCAGCTTAGACCGAATGGACCGAAGGATTCTACAAGGATAAAGAGAAGGCTAAAGTGAACGTGTAGATTACCTATGTAATAGTATAGGTTTGTAATGATAATATTTGATATTATGACAAGAACAAATGTAACGGTTATAAAGAACCTGGGGAATGGTAGTATTGTTTTGGAATATATATAAGACATATTCATTCTTTTGAGGCATTTCAATTGAATGTTTGTGTGAATCTGTAAAGACCGTGGAGCACCATATGTCGGGTTGAAAGAGACCCGGATTTGGGGGCGTCACATGGTTGGTATCAAAGCATTAGGTTATAAAACTTAAGGGGGAAGAACCTTAGGCTAATAACCTCGTTAAGGAAGAGAAGTCCGAAGGAAGTAAACTCGAGCTTTACTTAAGTTGAATAAGTCAATAAGGTATTGAGGAAACTCAGTACCAAAAGATTTAAAAGATGGAAAGTAACCCTAAATAAATTAAATGTGATTTGTGCTTATACTATTTTGTGTTATATACTAATCAACATGTTATGTGTTATTGTAGGATGTCGATAGATAACTTGACGTATAGAGATGTACATGCGGTGAACGAAGAGCTTGTGAACAGAGTAGAGCCTGTACCCATGCCAGTGGCGGAGGTACCAAGAGTGATTCTATAGGAGTCAGAGACAGAGGAGTACTTTTCTGAGGAAGACTACTCTGAGGGAGAGATGGATATAGCATCATACCTTAGTACGATGAATGATGGGGAGGAAGGAAAGAGAGGTAACATCGGCTGAAACGGTGGTACCTACACTGAGTCATCACCTCCGGATGCAATGGAAGCATTGTATCTAGTAAGCTTGACAAGAATGTGCAATCGAGTGCAGTTGTGCAGTGTAATCGAGAATGAAGAGATTAGTGCTCTCCATGAAGCGAAGATGTCTGCAGA
The DNA here is from genome assembly GCA_020205605.1 of Panax ginseng. Taxonomy (NCBI): domain Eukaryota; kingdom Viridiplantae; phylum Streptophyta; class Magnoliopsida; order Apiales; family Araliaceae; genus Panax; species Panax ginseng. The sequence goes on from CM035150.1 coordinate 54,888,133, forward strand.
AGATGATTTTGAGTTAGAGCATGATGAGAAGGTGCTTATGATAAATAAGGCTAGGGAATTATAAGGCAGGAGGTCGATGAGCTTCATAGAGAACTTGGGGAGAAGGACTCTAAGATAGCCGGATGTCTTACATCCATGAGAGCGCTCATAAGGATTTCAAGATGAAGGTTGCTTGTTATTCCAATGAGTCGAGACAAACCACGCTATACTATTAGTCGGGATAATCAGAGGAATGATTGTGAATGAGAAACACGAGGATGTTGTTATGCATTATTAGAAGTCTAGAGTTATAAATATGTGTGTGTAGTGACGTAAAACCCTCTTTTAAAGGGTAGTCTTTTTTGTAAATCCCAACTTTTGTGAAGTTCAATTGCGGGATAGAAATGTAATAGCTTTTGTCTATGAAAACAAATTGTAAATAGTTTCAAACTATGAAGAAGCATATGAATATAATGAAGATTTCATGGAAACGATTTGTTATGATGCGATTTGGTATGTGGCGATTAATAACGAAGTAAGTAAATAGATAATAATGAAATTTTATTTATTTAATCTGAATAATGCCGCCTAGGAGAAGATAACGTAATCGAAGCGTAATCATGTAATGATAATGAAGAAGGGTCAAAACAACCCTATACAAGAGTTCGTTAATTTATTAATTGGTGCGCATTTAACCAAACCAAGGGTAGAGTACCCGGGAACCTAGGGTAGCTAGAACGATTACCTTTAAAGAGTTTAAAAGGCGTAGGTCCGCCGGGAGTTCAAAGGAACGACGGACCCAATAGAGTCCCAGACATGGGTAAAAGAAATAGAGAAGGCGTTTGTTATTACAAGCGTAGGTGAGATGCATAAGTTTTCTTTTGTGACTTAATGAGGAAGAATGAAGCCAACTTTTGGTGGGAGGCTCACCAGGGTGAGGCTAGAAACAGATGCGATAATATGGGAACAATTCAAGAAGGTGTTCTTGAGAATTATTTCCCTACAAATATGCAAGAGGAGGATAGAGAATGAATTCTTAGAACTTAAGCAAGGGGACATGATATTTCCCGAAAGACGCTGCCAAATTCAAATGAATTGGCAAGGTTTGTTTTACATCAAGTGGACACCGAGGAGGAGGAAGGCTCAGGGTTTGAGCGGGGCCTAAAACCACAGCTCTATAGTAGGATTTTGGTGATTCTAGAGTGTTTCCTATGGGATCATTCTCGAGAAGGTGATTATAGCATAAGGTGATAGTGAGTTGTAGACTCAATACCACAAAGAGGAAAAAATGAGAGCAAGAGAGAGGGAGGAACCAAGGTAGAGAATGGTAGTGGCGTGTATGCCAAAGAGACAAAAATTTTTAACTCCGGGAATACTGAAGTGGGACAAGGGGATCCTAAGTGAAGGATCGAGGTGTGTAAGATATGTGGAAAGACTTATCTAGGAGTTTGGCTGGAAGGGATTATAAATACCTTTAAAACATTAAGGTAGAGGAGGAGGAAATAACTTTCGTTAATTTATCCATGGAAAATTTGTTTCATGAATAATTCAGGTAAGCAGGTATCAGTAGATAAACACTGTTAATGCTGAGAGAATTTGAAGAAATTCTCGATATGAATGGGTGGATTAACCATATAGCTATAATAAATAGTTATAAGAAAAGTATGAATTTTCAGTTTTTCAGAAAACCCAAGGTAGTAATTTATGATAATAAAACACCGAGACGCCTTGTCGTCTAACTTGGACGTAAGTTAGTAGGATGTTAAAGAAGAGGATGAGTCGTTGCGGTTACGTATCGACTATCGTAATAGGAGTAAGTTGGTGATTAAGGATAAATACCCATGGCCCGTGATCGATGATTTATTTGATCAATTGAAGAGGGCAACGAATTTTCTAAGATAGATTTGTGTACGGGTATAGTCGGTTGAAAGTAAAGAAGAAGGAGGAGGGACCTAAGATGACGTTCAGAATTCGTTATAGTTATGACGAGTTTACGGTTATGTCATTTGGGTTGAATAATATCTTGGAAGTTAGATTTTCGTAAGGGGCACCAAAGCAAGTTTGGTGGCAAATTGATAGTTCTCTTGTGAGGTGCTATGGTTAAATGTACCATTAAGCGTCACAAGATTTAAGAAAAGGTTAAGTAAGGCACTTGTATTATCTTTATCAGATGATACGGGGAATTTTGTAGTGTATCTCGATGTTTTGCATGGATGACATGATTGCGTGCTCTTATAGCATGGCAATGTCATTGTATATGCATCACGCCAGTTAAGGATTATGAGAAGGTTTATCCTACTTATGATCTAGAATTGGCAGTTGTAGTTTTGAATTAAAAATCTGAAGATAGTATTTATACGGAGAAGTGTGAGATATACACGGACTCTAAGAGTCTAAAATATATCTCCACACGTAGGAGTTGAAAATACAAGAGAGAGAGGATGATATCTTATATCATTCGAGGAAGGTAAACATTGAGTTTAAATGCTAAGTAGGAAGGGTAAGGAAAACTATCGATGTTAACGACTCGTAATGAGTTAATAATGAGATGGCAAGAGTGGAGTTAGAAGTTAAATTATGGAATGAAGGGGTAGAATTGTTATTCAAAACGTAGACTCAATCCATGATAATGGAATGAGTTAAGTATGTACAACTAAGTAACGAGGGATGCAAGCGAATGAAGAAGATGATGCAGGATAAGTAGAAGACTAAGTATAGTCTTATTTTGAGGGAGGGATTTGAGTTCCATATAAATATGAGTTCAAAGAATAACTAAGATGATATAGAGATCGCATAATGTGTTAATAAGTGTTTAACTTCCAACTCAGATTATTGATAGGAAGTGATAAGTCATGTGAATTAAGATAATACATTCGATGAAGGTGAAATGAAAGAACCCCAATGTCGAAGAAGCATTGTGGGAACTCGAGATTAAAATAAAGGAAAAATTTTCCTTTGTGGTGTAGGTATTATTAGCGAGATTCTGGGGACAGAATCCTTATAAGGAGGTAAGAATGTAACGCCCGAGAAAATCGAATTTTTGAGAATTAAATTTTTTTTTTATTAAATGAATTTAATTGATTATTTATGGAGCAAGCTAATCAAGGTCGTTTATATGACCTAGAAATGTCGTAACATCGTAGGATTTTGGCTACGTGGTAGAATTAAAGTGTTTGAATTTCCAAGACGAAAAATAAAAGCTTTCCGAGAAAGTTTCCAAAAAACACTATTCACGCATTTCGCTTCTGGGAATTATTTTTGAACTTCCGAGAAATACGTAATGATAGAATATCGAGGTGAGATGGAATATCCAATAATATTTCAAGCATGGAAAACGTAATATTTCGCTTGTGGACTTAAAACCTAACGATTAGGAAAATGAATTTCGAGAAGGAATTTAAATGTATGTAATGAATTAAAGTAATGATCGTATAATACGTAGGTATTATGCGAGAAGTAAAGAATACGAATATATATGAGTTATTATACTGAAAGTATGAATATGAATAATGGTATGTCGATATGTTGAATAAGTATACGAATTAGAATACTAGATTAATACGTAAATTATATGTTATAAGGCTTTAAGCCATATGTATTGAATTTGTAGAATTGTGTAAGAAATTGTAAAGTCCAATAAGATATTGATAAGCCCAAGTGGTTGATTAATGAGAAGCCCAAAGTAACTTAATGCAAGCCCAAAGAATTGTTAATGCAAGCCCAATGTATAAGTTAGGTTAATTAAACCTTAAGCCCAAAGTAAGAATCCAATGGATTAGGAGGATCCATGGGGCAACCCATGATTATATGGGTGAATTAGTGATCAAGAATTAAATGTGTTGAGCAAGTAGACTTAAGTGTTAAGCAAAGGATAAGTTAAATAACTTAAAGGCTAAGTAAAGTGCTTATGCTTGGTGGCTAAGCAAGAGATAAGTTATGTGATGACCAAGTAACTTAAAAGCTAAGTAAAGGATAAGTTTTGTGGGGAGCAAGCAAGAGATAAAAGTTGTGGAGGCCAAGTAAACTTGGTGAGCAAATAAGGAATAGTAAGGAGGTGGAATTAAGGAGGTGGAGTGGCTTAATGACCCTTATGCCCTAACTTAGGATTTCCTATAAATAGAGAAGCCTCACTTCATTTGTTGGTTGTTCAAATTTCATCCAACTCCTCTCAAGCTAAACAACTTATTTGGTTGAGAGAATAAGCTAGTAAAGTAAGAAAGCTAGTCTTTCATATTTCAAGGATCAAGATGGAGATTAAAGATTGAGCAAGGCATAGTCAGTGAATATCAAAGAGTAAGTGATCCTAAGCCATGATTTTCTTTCTCTTCCATTAGTAGAGAAGGGGGTATTGGTAGAGCTAGTATGTTAAGGAATGACAAACCAAAGGGCTTAAGTCTTAATAAGCCGTATAAATCATGAATAAACTATTCATAATCATTTAAGTTACGAACTTGTGAAGAACAATAATGAAAGTATAAGAACTTGTAAGAAGTGGTAATATGTTTACATTAATAAAATTAGTATGATTAATAAGATGTAAGAATAATGATTAAAGGACTTAACTAATTAATAAGTCATAAGCAAAAGAAATTAAGTCATGTTAATGAAAATATAAGTAATTTATAAGTTTATAAGTTTTGAACTTATCAAGAATAATTAATAACTTATCATGTTTATAAGTTAATGAATCATGTATGTCAAGATGTTAGTATAATGGATTGAATCCAATTGAAATGGTTTAAAAATCTCAAGTAACGAAGTTTCGCCGGAAAATTCACACGATTAGACGACAATCGTCGAATTCGTGAAATTCTCGGAATGGAAGTCAAATTTTGATATTGAGCTTGGAAACATTGGTTTTCAATGGAGACAAGTCTTATTTGGCATTATAGAGTTACGGACTCAAAAATGGCCGGATTCGACTTAGAACGAAGAAACGAGCATTGAACGTTCACGAACGTTTATCGTTTTCGTTAAAAATGGACTAATAGGTGAATTTTTAGCAAATGAAGTAGAATAGATAAAATTCTTGCATGATCACGTAGAGTATGAAATTTTTGAACCGTAGGCTCTTGAACGAGCCAATTCGGACTTATAACGAAGAAGTTACGAGGGTAAGGAATCTCACAAGTGTGTGAAAAAGTCATCAAATTTTCTCGGTGCATGAAGAGTCATGGCCTGCAAATTTCAAGGCAAAGTAAATCACGCCAGCCGCCAAGCAGCTGGCCGAAGTGAAGCATCAAACCTTCGAGAGAGTGGGCAGCCAAGCGGACATTAACAAAGGACTCGATCATGCCATATACGAGTCCGGTCTTCAAGCCCTAATCTATCGCGAACGCCGCATGCTGCAACATAATAGTGTAATAGCCGTGCACAATGCCATGCATTTTAAAACTTAGACAATGAAGAATGGTTACAAGTGGAACATGAATTGAAATTGTTAACAATGAATTAAGGAACTTAATCAAACATTGTTAAGTTATAATTAAACCCCAAGTATGATCTCTTAGGGTTAAAGAAAGTCAATTGAAGATGAACGCAAAGCGGTATGCAATAAGCATACTTAACCATTGACGATCGAGTTTCAATTAATAACGTAATGACGTTAGTAAGCCATGAGGAAGGATAATTAACTTGAACCGAGTTGTATTAATGAAATAATTTCAATTAAGTCATAGAAAGGAACGAAGTTGGTAAGAATGATGTAAAAGAATGATGGCAAGTCGAACCCATAAATAACAAATCTAATACTGAGGATTAGATTGAGAAGTAGGGGTAAGATTCTTTAAGAACTATGTATGTTCAATAATGACCTAATATGGTATGTTATGTGGTTATGTGTTGTAGAGACCGTAAAGACTCAAAGGAAACGTAATTATTATCTTGAGCAGATTTAAGGGCAAGTTTTTCTTAAACGTTTGTCTAACCTTCGTGTTAGCCAGGTTTTCAAATGATTCACATTATGAGATGCATGTATGGTTTTGAAGAAAGAGTCGATGCCAGTTTTAGCTCGGCTAGACTAATCTTGATAGATTGATTGAACTATTTACAAGTCTTTCAATATAGAATTGCTAACGCTATCCTACGCCAACTAATTGGTACGAATTCAAGGTAAGCTTGAATATGAATAAACAAATGTATTTTCATCGAGTATTCGATGGGCACGTGAGGTTGCCACAACTTAAACGTATACACGTTTAATGAATGTAGTGTTGATCAACATAGAGTACTATAGGCTGATCACCTAGAAGTGCTCGTAAGATATGCCGGACTTACGGACTTCGTGCCGGGTTGTCCTTTTCAAAGAGACTATAAGACGTTCACGTCTTGAACCAGAATTGATGAATTACAGATTATTGTTATTGCAAAATGTTTTGAAGGAAAAGAAACGCTATTTTAAGTTATTGATAGTACTTCGTAACTATCATCCAGTTATTGAAGATATACGATTCCTATGTTTCAAGCATGCTTTTAAAATGAAATTGTTGTATTTGCTGAGCTTGTTATGCTCACTCTTGCTTGAACCATATGAATGCAGCTTAGATATATGACCAAAGGATTCTACAAAGGATAAAGAGAAGGCTAAAGTGAACGTGTAGATTACCTATGTAATAGTATAGGTTTGTAATGATAATATTTGATATTATGACAAGAACAAATGTAACGGTTATAAAGAACCTGGGGAATGGTAGTATTGTTTTGGAATATATATAAGACATATTCGTTCTTTTGAGGCATTTCAATTGAATGTTTGTGTGAACTGTAGCACCGTGGAGCACCATATGTCGGGTTGAAAGAGACCTATCTTATCTCCGATAAATTTTCTTTATATTCGGATGTTGTAAATAGGGCACAATTATTAGAGCGAGATAATGACTATGTTCAACCGAGGGACCACAACCAGTATTCATATCAATTAAAGCGTGATCATCTGAGAAAAAAACCAAAGTGGGGAGGAAAACATTCGGACAAAAGCGGTAACCACTCTTGTGGTAATCATGGCCATGATGGTAGAAGAAGCGAGTCGAGGGGAGATTTCAAAAAGAGAAGGTACAACAATGATAACGTGAAGAGGTCAACACAAACATCAACTATTTCTAGGGGAGGATAACGATCATCGGTCGTTTGTTATAAATGCGGGAAAGAGGGACACATCAGCCCAAACTGCTCACAAAAATCCAAGGTGTGTTATAACTGTGGAAAGGAAGGTCATATAGCTAGAGATTGTCTTGTAGCAAAACCAACTCCAACGGGGATGGTGACTCCAAAGGCTGTCCCGGACAAATCAAAGTCGGTGGTTCCTGGAAGGGCATTTATCGTGACTGCCCAAAATGTAAGGAACCCGAACGAGGTGATCACGGGTAAGCTAATCATAAACTCTTGCGAAGTTTATCCCTTATTAGATACCGGTTCTACCCATTCTTTTATCTCTCTTGCTTGTGCTCAACGTTTGAACTTGACTCCGGAAAAATTAGACTTTGACTTATCTGTTGAGACTCTGTTAGGAAAAACCTTCAATACATCTATTGTTTATAAATCTTGCTTGATCCAAATTGGTATCATCACATTACCTGTTGATCTTATTTCTTTGAAAATAATTGCATTTGATGTGATTTTAGGGATTGATTGGTTAACTATTCATCATGCCAAAATTGATTATTTTCGTAAGGTTGTTAGTTTTCATATTCCTAACCAACCTGTTATGCGAATTCAAGCAGCCAAACCACTAAAGTCAATCATTGTCATATCAAGCCATAAAGTTATTCGTTTATTAAAAAATGGATGTCAAGCTTTCTTAGCTCATGTCACGGACTTGAACAAAAACACGTCAGATTTGAATAATATTTACATTGTTAGTGAATTTCCGGGCGTATTTCAAGAAGAACTTCCCGGCCTACCCCAAAACGTGAAGTTGAATTCTTTATTGACCTTGAACCCGTACAAAGCCCATTTCTAAAACCCCATATTGAATGGCTCTATTGAACTTCGTGAGTTAAAGGTCCAACTACGTGAGTTGTTGGACATCGGTTTCATCTGCCTAAAGTACATCTCCTTGGCGTGCTCCTATTTTATTTATAAAGAAGAAAGACGGGAGTATGCGACTTTGTATTGACTATCAGAAATTGAACCACGTCACCATCAAGAATAGGTATCCGCTACCTCGCATTGATGACTTGTTCGACCAGTTGCAAGGAGCACAATTCTTTTCAAAGATCGATCTTTGTTCTGGATATCATCAGCTGAAGATTAAAACTAAGGATATTCCAAAGGCGCCTTGAAACTTCAGACGGGCATTATGAATTCTTAGTCATGTCTTTTGGATTGACTAATGCTCCTGCTGCTTTCATGGATATGATGAACCATGTGTTTAAAGAATATTTGGATCAGTTCGTTGTCGTCTTTATTGATGACATCCTCATCTATTCCAAAAGCCATGAAGATCATGAGCGCCATTTGAAGCTGGTACTCAAAGGCTTCGTGACTACAAGCTATATGCCAAGCTGAAGAAATGCGAGTTCTGGCTTGAGAAAGTAGCATTCCTTGGGCACGTGGTGTCAAAACATGGAGTATCCATTGACCCGACGAAGATTGAAGCAATACAAAGTTGGGAGAAACTGAAGTCGATGACCGAAGTATGTAGCTTTCTGGGCTTAGCTGGTTATTATTTGAGATTCGTGGAAGGATTTTCTAGAATCGCTACTCCGTTTACTCAGCTGACTCGGAAAGATACAAAATTCGTATGGAGCGAGGAATGCGAGAAGAGTTTCCAAGAGCTCAAGAAGATACTCATTTCGGCACCTGTTCTGATAATACCATCTGGTTCGGATGGATTTGTTATCTACAACGATGCTTCAGGCAAAGGGTTAGGATGTGTTCTCATGCAACATGGGAAAGTCATAGCCTATGCCTTGCGACAACTCAAAGAATATTAGAGGAATTATCCTATTCATAATCTGGAGTTGGAAGCAGTCGTTTTCGCATTAAACATCTGGAGACACTACCTGTATGGGGAGAAAGTGGAGATTTATACGGATCATAAAAGCCTCAAATATTTCTTCACCCAAAAGGAACTCAACATGCGGCAACAACGTTAGCTCGAGTTGTTGAAAGATTACGACCATACCATCCAATATCATCCTGGAAAAGCAAGCGTGGTAGCTGATGCATTGAGTAGAAAATCATATGCGGGTACGAGTGCAATGTTGTTAACACTAAGGTCCATTTTGTATGACTTGAAAAGGATGGAGATAGAGGTAAAGGCTCCAAGTACACATGATGATATCAAACATACGAGTAGAACCGACTTTAATCGATAACGTTAAAGTTGCTCAAGCTACGGACCTGGAGCTGATGCGTATAAAGAAGAAAGTGCAAGAAGGTGTTATTCCAAAAGTAAGAATCTACGAAGAAGGAATTCTTCGAGTCAACTCCAGACTTTACGTTCCTAAAGATTCTGACTTGAAGCATAGAATCATGATGGAGGCACACAACACACCGTTTGCAATCCATTTTGGGAGTACCAAAATGTATCATGATCTTCGACATACATTTTGGTGGAGCAATATGAAGAGAGAGATCACGGAGTTTATCTCGAGGTGTTTAACTTGTCAACGTGTAAAGGCAGAGCATCAAGTGCCAAAGGATCCATTGCAACCACTTGAGATTTCGAAATGGAAGTGGGAACACATTACTATAGATTTCGTTATGGGTCTTCCCAAGGTTTCTCAAGGCATAGATGCGATTTGGGTCATTGTTGATAGATTAACCAAGTCTGCTCATTTCTTGCCGATACGGGAGACTTATTCCCTTGAACGTCTTGCTCGTATGTACGTGAATGAGATTGTGAGATTGCATGGCATGCTAGTATCCATAGTTTCGGATCGTGACCCAAGATTCACTTCACAATTTTGGGTTAGCTTGCAGAAAGCTATGGGCACAGATTTACGATTCAATTCGGCACAACATCCTCAAACAGACGGGCAATCGGAAAGGACAATTCAAACCCTTGAAGATCTATTAAATCTATGTGTCCTAGATATCAAAGGAAGTTAGGATAAGTACCTGTCAGTGGTGGAATTTTCCTACAACAATAGTTATCAAACAAGTATAGGCATGGCTCCATTCGAGGCGTTGTATGGAAGAAAGTGTCGTTCTCCCGTATGCTAGGACGAGGTGGGTGAAGCAACGTTGTTGGGACCAGAATTGGTACGCATAACTACAGAAATGATCTAAACGATTCGACAACGTATACAAACGGCACTGGATTGACAAAAGAGTTATGCGGATCTTCATCGAAAGGACGTGGAATCCCCTAATCCGTCCCAAATCGCCACTGATCCTAAGATACTATTTCTATCACTATCATGAAGATATAAACATAAATTGTTTATACATTAAACTTTTACACATCATTCCCAAGGTCTACAACCTTAACTTAATACATACCTTCAATATCTTAGAAGATTTACAATACTATTTTCATCGTAAAATTTAATAAATTTAACTACAACATAAAGAAACTTTAAAGACTTTGTCTTTGCCTTTGCCTCATTCTTATTCAAGCCTTCATCTTAATCAAAAATTTTATCATGATATAGCAAGGGTGAGCAACAAATTTGCCCAAAGAAGTTTTACATACAAAGGAGATATATCATGATTGAAAAGAATGGATAAGCTTTCAAGTTTTCAACAATATAATAATTGTGAAATAACATGAATCAATTTTTTCAACGATCGAACGATCGAACCAATAATAATGGATGTCAACAATTAATATGAACAAGTTTAATCAAAACATATGGTAATGAAGGTGATCACCTTTCATACCGATGAACATATACAACATGCATAAATGCTAATCATCAATAATTTATCGACGTGGTAAAATCAACAATGATTAACCACTAACATGCTTTGAATTAACAACTCAAGTCGAAAGTTAGAAACTTGCACAATAATTATAAGTTCAAGTTTAGAACTTGCTTCTGCACTGCTGATTACCGCTAAGCAATCAATTTAATCTCTTATAAAAGACCTATCATTAATAAGATCGATCCTCCAATTAGCATAATACATTTTATCCCACAACACTATTACTCAAATAATAAATTAGCTAACATTTAGCCACATAATTAAACATTAAATAATTCTTTAACTCATTAGTAATATTATTATCCCTTAATAATATTACTATCACTTATCCATTATCTTAAACTTTTGCCTAATATTCTTTTTATAGAATATTTATTATTTACAAATATTATTAATCATTTAATAATATTTAAATCCTTTACTAATATTATTAATCATTTAATAATATTGTAATCACCTTCTAATATTATTAATCATGTAATAATATTTTACTTGTTTCATAAATAATAAAGGTCTCACACATTTTAAGATGCAAATATTTTACACACCTGAAACTTAAACCATTTAAATTTCATTTTAGAAATATCTTTTACCTCTACTCGCAAATTCGAGTTTAAATAAATTAATGTATAGCTTTTATAGTAAAAATCAATTTACTATATTATTTCTTCACTTTAAATAACTTTTACTTCATTTGTCCGCTCATGAGTCAACACCCACTATTGCCTCATATATAAACATTTTATCTCACTAGCAGACATTCGCTTATTTATTTTTTATTTTATTATTCGTGATTTTTGCTTCAAGATTTAAATCTCAAATTTCAAAAACTTCATTTTGAGCAATCAAAACCTCAAAATATCATTTTTATGATTAATACAATATTTCAAAGGTTTTACATTCTTTGTTCCACCACAAAATAATTTTATAGGCAACTATATATATATATATATATATATATATATATATATATATATATATATATATATATATTTTTTCGCTTAAATATGTAATTTATATTTATTACATATTTTTATTGCTTTATTTATGCCCTCGAAAGAAAGTTTCTCAAGATAAAATATTACTTATAGTCAAATTTCGCACTATAAGACTTTATTAGATTATTATGACTTATTATTTCTATCATTTGCCCAAACACATAATATACTTCATCAATATCAATTTCAACAATTACATTGAAAAATATCATAAATCTCTTATTAAATCTCCCGTCGAATATTATTAATTATGCAATAATATTTTACGCTAAGGTTATCAACCTTTTAATAATATTCCAATCAAATACTACTAATAATATCTCAATACAATATTATTAGTCATATAAAAATAACTTAAGTCATTAATCACATAAATAAACAATTATTTCAATTGTTTTCCTTTTTAATAAATAACTTGCTTAAGCATTCTAAAATGCTATAAACATTACAACACTTTAAACCCGACCCAAAGCTTCATTACAAACTTGCATAAACCATGCTCACGGGTCTCACTTCATACATCGATTTTTCCTATTTTTGGACACTTTTGATTTTCGAATATTTTACCCAGCCTCACTAAAACAGCCATAACTCTCAAGCTTTTTAAAACATTTTTGAGCGATTCTTGAGCCCACGCCAAGATAACTTCAAGGGCTACAATTTTTGTCTCACGACATTTTTCCAAAATCATAACACATCAGTCCAGAAATTTACACAAAGGTGGCTGTTCGGAATTTGATTAACAGTTTTGATACACATCTCCCGAACGCCATAACTACCTCATCCGGAATCGGAATTAGTCCGTTCCGGAGTCTATGGAAAGCTAAATCAGAGTACTACAACATACCAAAAGCCCAGAATTTTTAAAGCACAAAAACTGGACGAAATTGCCCTCGCTACTGACTGCCACGAATCTGTCCATTTTTTGTTATAAAAACGGAACTGTTTTCACCAAATCAATTATTACTACCCCATGTAAACTCAACATTTTTGAGTACTACCACTTGGGTTAACTACTAAACACATATATCTAACATCCCTTTTGACGGATCGCAAAAAAAGAAGTCATAGATTTAAAACGTAGAAATTTCAAAGTATATAGAAATTTTGAGTTTCTAAACTAGAAAAATTTATTTTTTCTCTTTTTGGTTTCAAACCAAATCAACACCCAAAATAGCTAAATCCATACATGAATCTATATAAATCACATATATCTTAGGGTTTTAACTCCCAAATCAAAAACCCAAATCATCAATTTCATAAAATAAAGGAATAAAGCTTAGAGAGAAAAAATTACCTTCCTTCTTCTTCTTCTTCTTCTTTCATGGATGGATCTCCTCCTGTATGAAGATCAAAACTCCTCTTCTTCTCCTCTCTCTCTCCTCCTTTCCTCTCTCTCTCTCTCTCTCTCTCTCTTATTGCCGATCTTCTTCCTTTTTCTTTCTTAATCGTTTTTTTTTTTTAAATATTCTTCCACTTGGCCTTTAAATTGCCACATTCATGATGGTTTAATTAATTGTTTTCATTAAATTGCTTTTATTAAATGATCACCATGCCCATCATCACTAATTGGGTTAAAATAAATTGAGACATTTTCCATAAATGTTTGGGCTTTCCCACTAAAATTTTTTAAAGAAATGAAATATATACATAGACCAATTCTTTTCTATCTTTACCCACCCTAAATATTTAATTAGGGTATCATTCCAAATAATTAGAATTTAAATCATCACTTACTACTACAATAAATTCTATAACCCAATTAAGCTTTATTTTTAATTAAGTTATAAAATTAATAACCCGAGATAATAAAAATATATCTCTTAACTTAATACAATTTACTAATCTCCCCACAAGTGGGCTTAGCTTGGCTCTCAATAATTAATTCCATCGAGCTAGCCATTTTACTTGATTACTTACTAACAAAAATAAAATTAGGCTTCCTCTACAAATTAGATTGGGCCTTTATAATTTTGTCCCATACATAATATGCTAGGCTAGATTATTAATTTAATCGCCTTAAATCATATTATCTACAAGTCTCATACTTAATTAATTAATTGGGCTTGCTTATATAATATAACTTCCTTTAGTCCATTAAATATATTTCTCTCGGACTCTATATAAATTAATTGGGCTATAATATTATTATAGTCCATTACTTCTAATTCTATTCCATTCTACCCTTATCATTAAATTAGAGTTTACATGCACTCAAATGAAATAAAAATTTTACTTAAGTACATTTAATATCTTAACCTAATTAGACTTGCTATAATTAGGCTATAAAATTAATTAACCGAGATGTATAAAATAAATCTCTCATAATTGGTATATATTCTAAATACCATAATTTCTTTTCCCATAACCCTTAAGTTATTAAATCTTTCATTCCTAATTTATAATTAGATCACATTAGTTTCTTTTATTTGTTTATATAATAAACAAATATAAACTATCACATAATCTTCATATTCCTTTACTCACCTATTCTAACAAAATAATTTAATAAATTGGGACATGTTCCACAATTCACTTAAATTAGGTCACTAAAATAAAATATTAGGACCACTAAATAACGATAACCATTTAGGTTATTTAATTATCACACCTAATATATATATTAGGTTACATAACTTAATTTTATTTCACTTTTATATACAAAATAAATGTATTCACATTATATAATGTATATTTATTTAATCATACATAATTCATATAATCATAACATATTTCACTTCTCATTGCTAATCGTATTAACTAACGACTTTTATACTTATTTAAATTTATTTGCCAATCAAGGCCAACACTCAAGCTATGTTAATTACTAACATAGTTTTATCTTGATCATTAACTTGATTCATCATTCCTCTTGCTAAAATATATATATATATATATATATATATATATATATATATATCTTCGCTTAACCTCATAAGATCTCTTTCTTGTGAAATCTTATCTCCAATAATAAAATTTCCATATGTACTTATATAACATTTCTTAGACTATTCACCACATCGAATTTACAGTATCGTAATACCTTATTCTCGATATTCCTCCAAGTACATATTAATTCATTTCTAGGGTTTTAGAATTTTGTAATCCCATATTTTCTCTATTCTCATTCAATATCAAACCATATAGGTTTTACTTGAAAATTTTAAATAAATCTCAAATTCTCATCTAGGTTTTATTCTTTAACCTTTATTCTAATCATTTAAGATTTCCTTAGAAATTTTCGTTATCACATTCACCCTTCTTCTAAGAATTTCGCCCTCTAAATTAAAGCATACTAATCTCTCGCTATTCTCTTATTCATAACTAGGTTTTCAACTTAACCTTTACAATTTCCTCCTTTGAGGATTTCTTTTCTATCATCATATTTCACCATAACTACTCACTAGAGTTTTTACATCTTCTAAACATTCTTCAAAACTAGGTTGTCGTAATAACCTTTATTCAATCATCTCGATTCTACTCGCATACAAACGAGTTTACATTATTTCATATCAATCATCACGCTCTACCCACCACAACATTACTCAAGGGTTTAAAAAAAACTTTTCATATCCATTCGAGGGATCATAAAAATTTTGAACTCCGAGGTTTAGGGTATTTCTACCGCTACCCTTTCAATTAAGAAAGAAAGGTACTCTACCTCTTAAACATTTCTTTAATAGGTATGTTTACAATCACAAAGAAGGTAAACTACCGATGCCGTCGTACTTTTAGATGATGATCACCATTGTACCTTAGTAATCTGAACGACTATATGCATCCTTAGATTGGAATATTTTATCCAATTAGTATATCCCCATTTTCGTGGTTGTTCACCTCGACTTATCATAAGATTCCGCACCAAAACAATTTGGTTTGGCATAAGCTTTCAAAGAATACTTTGAATTTCATAAACATTTGTCTAGTCAATCAAATAGCTTTTGATTATTATCAATAATTCAATTTCAATCGAAATATTTCGCCAAATTCAATTGGCATAAATTATCTTTAAAATTTTAAAATCATTTTGACGTTATGATACCGCAGATCAGATATACACAATTCGCTGAGGATTCCGGCATTTTATGACTTTGTCATACTACATTATACTATAGTGGGGTGATGATCTTTAGATCACATCCAACACTAAGTAATTCTCGCATTGATAACTCCATCATTTTTATCATCTTTGCACCAGTCAGCATGATGCATTAATGATATAAAAAAAATACATTTTGACATCTCAAATCATTTTCGCCTAGCCAAATCAATAAGCATAGACTCTTCTTTAAATCGCTCAAAACCTTTGCAAATATGTTTTATCATCTCAATAGTAACGAGGTGTCGCTGTGAGTCTCAAGTCCACGATACACAAATTGTCACCAGGAGTTGAGAATAAAAATTCATTTTTCAAAAGCACATAGTGCATATTTAGCTTGATGTCAAAAACTTCGAAGTCTAGCATAGCTAGAAGATTTGGAATACCTATGCTTCCATCATCAACTTCACTTTTTCTACTGATCCATTGCTTAATAAATCTATCTATTCTTATAATTCTCAATGCTTCATTCACAACTTTGCTATACCCCAGTTCATCAAACTTATCACACATTTTGGGTTCAAGAACTTGCCACAATCATATGGGTTTAAGAACTTATCCTAGTCGTAATTTAAAGCGCCCATTCGCTATGGGGTTCAAAACATATCATATGATTATGAGTCATGAACTTACCATAAGTATGAGTTTTAAGAACTCGCAATTAACCTTATATTCTTTACCTATTCGTTATACACATAAGAAAAGAATCACCTTCTCAACATGTATATATCAAATAAATACACATTAGGTTCCAATGATTATCAATGTAAGAAGCTAAGGTTGTCAAATCAAACTCCTACCACTAATCAATATAGAAAGCTGCTTTACAATTCCCCGCCCATACAAAGAATTGGTCAACCTAACCACTATATCGACTGTAGCTAAGTGATTCTAAAACCAAGTTCAAATTCCCCCGCCCATACAAGGAATCATACAACTCAAATTTCCGATTTAAGTCCTCAATTGAAAACCCATATAATCTTAACTTTCTTTTCTTAATACTGAATTTTCTTTAATCCGTATCTTAACATTTTCCACTCATTTCGAGTTTACATTGTACCATTTCATAGTACCTTCTCTTTATAGCATCAAGCTATATCATTCCAATCACTTAACAAATCATATGTTATTCAATGATTTAATCTGATCACGCAGTGATCTTATTTTTGTAATCATTTCTTCTTATGCTTACGATCGCTTTATTTTACGATCTTCTTATTCTTCTCCTTAATCATATTATATTATGATTTTATTAGCACTTTTCCTCTTATAGACATCGCCTCATTTAGTATCACTTTTCATCTCTATTACCGAGTCGTAACTCCATTTCTTATCCTTATAACTCTTTAAGATTCTTCTTCAATCTTCTTTATCTCTTCTCTTTACTTAACGATGAATTTCCATAAACTCATCTCTTATCGCTTAAACTCTATTCGAGTTTATTACTTATCATCTTTGTGGTTATAGCCTAAGGTACACCTACCTAAGGTTTATAACCCATGCCTTTGATACTAATCAGAGATCCCCGAATCCGTCCCAAATCGCCACGGATCCTAGATATACTATTTCTATCACTATTGCTAAGATATAAACATAAATTGTTTATACATTAAACTTTTTACACATCATTCCCCAAGGTCTACAACCTTAACTTAATACATACCTCAATATCTTAGAAGATTTACAATACTATTTTCATCGTAAAATTTAATAAATTTAACTACAACATAAAGAAACTTTGCACTTTGTCTTTGCCTCTCCCTTATTCAAGCCTTCATCTTAATCAAAAAATTTTATCATGATATAGCAAGGGTGAGCAAATAAATTTGCCCAAAGAAGTTTTACATACAAAAGGAGATATATCATGATTGAAAAGAATGGATAAGCTTTCAAGTTTTCAACAATATAATAATTGTGAAATAACATGAATCAATTTTTCAACGATTGAATGATCGAACCAATAATAATGGATGTCAACAATTAATATGAACAAGTTTAATCAAACATATGGTAATGAAGGTGATCACTTTCATACCGATGAACATATACAACATGCATAATGTGCGAATCAATAATTTATCGACGTGGTAAAATCAACAATGATTAACCACTAACATGCTTTGAATTAACAACTCAATTTGAGTTAGAAACTTGCACAATAATTATAAGTTCAAGTTTAGAACTTGCTCGCACTGCTGATTACCGCTAAGCAATCAATTTAATCTCTTATAAAAGACCTATCATTAATAAGATCGATCCTCCAATTAGCATAATACATTTTATCTCACAACATTATTACTCAAATAATAAATTAGCTAACATTTAGCCACATAATTAAACATTAAATAATTCTTTAACTCATTAGTAATATTATTATCCCTTAATAATATTACTATCACTTATCCATTATCTTAAACTTTTGCCTAATATTCTTTTTATAGAATATTTATTATTTACAAATATTATTAATCATTTAATAATATTTAAATCCTTTACTAATATTATTAATCATTTAATAATATTGTAATCACCTTCTAATATTATTAATCATGTAATAATATTTTACTTGTTTCATAAATAATAAAGGTCTCACACATTTTAAGATGCAAATACTTTACACCTTGAAACTTAAACCATTTAAATTTCATTTTAGAAATATCTTTTACCTCTACTCAAAAAATTCGAGTTTAAATAAATTAATGTATAGCTTTTATAGTAAAAATCAATTTACTATATTATTTCTTCACTTTAAATAACTTTTACTTCAGTTTGTCCATTCATGAGTCAACACTGACTATTGCCTCATATATAAACATTTTATCTCACTAGCACATTCGCTTTATTTTTTATTTTACGATTATTCGTGATTTTGCTTCACATTGTAAATCTCAAATTTCAAAACTTCATTTTGAGCAATCAAAAACCTCAAAATATCATTTTTATGATTAATACAATATTTCAAAGGTTTTACATTCTTTGTTCCACCACAAAATAATTTTTATAGGCAACTATATATATATATATATATATATATATATATATATATATATATATATATATATATTATATTTCGCTTAAATATGTAATTTATATTTATTACATATTTTTATTGCTTTATTTATGCCCGAAAGAAAGTTTCTCAAGATATAATATTACTTATAGTCAAATTTCGCACTATAAGACTTTATTAGATTATTATGACTTATTATTTCTCTATCATTTGCCCAAACACATAATATACTTCATTGAATATCAATTTCAACATTTACATTGAAAAATATCATAAATCTCTTATTAAATCTCCCGTCAATATTATTAATTATGCAATAATATTTTACGCTAAGGTTATCAACCTTTAATAATATTCCAATCAAATACTACTAATAATATCTCAATACAATATTATTAGTCATATAAAATAACTTAAGTCATTAATCACATAAATAAACAATTATTTCAATTGTTTTCCTTTTTAATAAATAACTTGCTTAAGCATTCTAAAATGCTATAAACATTACAACACTTTAAACCCCACCCAAAGCTTCATTACAAACTTGCATAAACCATGCTCACGGGTCTCACTTCATACATCGATTTTTCCTATTTTTGGACACTTTTGATTTTCTAAATATTTTACCCAGCCTCACTAAAACAGCCATAACTCTCAAGCTTTTAAAACATTTTTGAGCGATTCTTGAGCCCACGCGAAGATAACTTCAAGGGCTACAACTTTTGTCTCACGACATTTTTCCAAAATCATTACACATCAGTCCAGAAATTTACACAAATGTGGCTGTTCGGAATTTGATTAACAGTTTTGATACACATCTCCCGAATGCCATAACTACCTCATCCGGAATCGGAATTAGTCCGTTCCGGAGTCTATGGAAAGCTAAATCAGAGTACTACAACATACCAAAAGCCCAGAATTTTTAAAGCACAAAAACTGGACGAAATTGCCCTCGCTACTGACTGCCACGAATCTGTCCATTTTTTTGTTATAAAAACGGAACTGTTTTCACCAAATCAGTACTACCCCATGTAAACTCAACATTTTTGAGTACTACCACTTGGGTTAACTACTAAACACATATATCTAACATCCCTTTTTGACGGATCGCAAAAAGAAGTCATAGATTTAAAACGGTAGATTTTCAAAGTACATAGAAATTTTGAGTTTCTAAACTAGAAAAATTTTATTTTTCTCTTCTTTTGGTTTCAAACCAAATCAACATCCAAAATAGCTAAATCCATACATGAATCTATATAAATCACATATATCTTAGGGTTTTAACTCCCAAATCAAAAACCCAAATCATCAATTTCATAAAATAAAGGAATAAAGCTTAGAGAGAGAAAAATTTTACCTTCTTCTTCTTCTTCTTCTCTTCCATGGATGGATCTTTTCCCCTCAAGAAGATCAAAAAACTCTTCTTCTCTCTCTCTCTGAGCCGCAAGCTCTCTCTCTCTCTCTCTCTCTCTCATATTCTTATTTCTTCTTTTCTTTTTTTCTTTCTTTTAAATATTTACCACTTGGCCTTTAAATTGCCACATGATGGTTTAATTAATTGTTTTCATTAAATTGTTTTATTAAATGATCACCATGCCCATCATCACTAATTGGGTTAAAATAAATTGAGACATTTTCCATAAATGTTTGGGCTTTCCCACTAAATTCTTTTGGGCAATGAAATATATACATAGACCAATTCTTTCTATCTTTACCCACCCTAAATATTTAATTAGGGTATCATTCCAAACAATTAGAATTTAAATCATCATTCTACTACAATAAATTCTATAACCCAATTAAGCTTATTTTAATTAAGTTATAAAATTAATAACCTGAGATAATAAAAATATATCTCTTAACTTAATACAATTTACTAATCTCCCACAAGTGGGCTTAGCTTGGGCTCTCAATAATTAATTCCATCGAGCTAGCCATTTTACTTGATTACTTACTAACAAAAAAAATAAAATTAGGCTTCCTCTACAAATTAGATTGGGCCTTTATAATTTTGTCCCATACATAATATGCTAGGCTAGATTATTAATTTAATCATCTCTAAATCATATTATCTACAAGTCTCATACTTAATTAATTAATTGGGCTTGCTTATATAATATAACTTCCTTAGTCCATTAAATATATTTCTCTTGACTCTATATAAATTAATTGGGCTATGATATTATTATAGCCCATTACTTCTAATTCTATTCCATTCTACCCTTATCATTAAATTAGAGTTTACATGCACTCAAATGAAATAAAATTTTACTTAAGTACATTTAATATCTTAACCTAATTAGACTTGCTATAATTAGGCTATAAAATTAATTAACCGAGATGTATAAAATAAATCTCTCATAATTGGTATATATTCTAAATACCATAATTTCTTTTCCCATAACCCTTAAGTTATTAAATCTTTCATTCCTAATTTATAATTAGATCACATTAGTTTCTTTTATTTGCTTATATAATAAACAAATATAAACTATCACATAATCTTCATATTCCTTTACTCACCTATTCTAACAAAATAATTTAATAAATTGGGACATGTTCCACAATTCACTTAAATTAGGTCACTAAAATAAAATATTAGACCACTAAATAACGATAACCATTTAGGTTATTTAATTATCACGCCTAATATATATATATTAGGTTACATAACTTAATTTTACTTCACTTTTATATACAAAATAAATGTATTCACATTATATAATGTATATTTATTTAATCATACATATAATTCAGATAATCATAACATATTTCACTTCTCATTGCTAATCGTATTAACTAACGACTTTTATACTTATTTAAATTCTTATTTGCCAATCAAGGCTAACACTCAAGCTATGTTAATTACTAACATAGTTTTATCTTGATCATTAACTTGATTCATCATTCCTCTTGCTAAAATATATATATATATATATATATATATATAAGACATAAATCTCTTCCTCGTGAAATCTTATCTCCAATAATAAAATTTCTATATGTACTTATATAACATTTCTTAGACTATTCACCACATCGAATTTACAGTGTATCGTAATACCTTATTCTTGATATTCCTTCAAGTACATATTAATTCATTTCTAGGGTTTTAGAATTTTGTAATCCCATATTTTCTCTATTCTCATTCAATATCAAACCATATAGGTTTTTTTCTTGAAAATTTTAAATAAATTCTCAAATTCTCATCTAGGTTTTATTCTTTAACCTTTATTCTAATCATTTAAGATTTTAGAAATTTTCGAAGTTATCACAAGAACTTCCTCAGTCCAAGTCTGTTGAAAGAAGTATGACTAATCAGATAGATATTTACCTCTAACGAGTCTCTTGATCTGCCAAGCCAAGTCGAAACGTAGACTACACTCGTAGACTAGAGTCTCGATGTCGTAAGTCAAGGATCGATTACACTCGAAATATAGAGTCTATTGATTACATGCAAAGATCGATGAAGACAACAAGCACAAAGGCGTAAATTGTAGAATATCAAGATCGATCTAGGAGTCGTGAATGTGCACTTGCAGTAGAAAATTGAATCGTAGAGTCTGCGAACTACGACCTCAACCGTTGTGCTCCCAATGCCAAGGCAGAATCGTAGAGCAAATACGATTCTCAACAAATGATCACTCCTAGAATATCCAAAGAAATAAATCCTCTGGTTGGCACTGCAAAGATACATCCCACCTGAAGGGAACCAGAGAACACTCAACGAATGGCATGCATGCTAACAGAAGATCTAAACATCAAACCCAATCAGCATCAAGATTGAGTTGAAGAAGCCATTCAAGATGAAGTCTTCCACAAGTTGATCGAAGAAGACTTGATGGCCCGACTAAAAAAAGTCGACAAAGTCACGATGGTTATCATGTGATAAGATGACAACAACGATCTTGGAAGTATACCGGGATCGTAGTGTTTGCCAAACAAAGAAAGAACTAATGAAGTACATACGAGAGATCTTGGTCGACTTCTAAAGAACAAGGCTAAAGTGATTAAGCATTGGGTCGGATCCATTGATGATAAGTGAGCAGGAGATCACAAGGAGAAAGCGAAATTTGGACACGCCACAAATCTGAAGTGTCTTGATATTTAGAAGGGACGAATAAAGAAGTCAAGTCATCGACATCGAGAACGGTTGAGGCAAACAAAGTGTTGAAATCTTTGCACAACAAGAAGAAGGAAAAGGTGTTCTACATTGAAGATCCAATTAACACTCTTCAAGATCGTGAGTGTTGTCTCTACCGATCGACATGACACTAAGATCGGGTCCTTGAAGACATGCATCGAATCGTAGAGTTCAATAGCTGAAAGGCTGAAGCATTGTAGCGGTTCAATCTGAGGGTAATATTCGAGACAAGAGCTTATTGAGAGCATCGATGCAAAAGGACAACCTCGATCGAGAAATCGGAAGGAGGAAATAAAGTCTTGACACCCCAAGACATTAAAGTGACATCTCGATGGGTAGGTGAAATAGTAGATTGCGAATGTCGGAGAAAGTATGACTTGTCACATCGCGATCTACCTCTATCAACTCGAGATCTGTGAAGATGTTTGAATAGCTTTCAACGGCTACTTTCCAATGGAAGGATTGGGAAGGAGTATAAATCAGCTAGAGCTTCAAAGATCGAAGGTTGCTGGAGTTGCCGAGTTTGGAGTAACGGTGGACTGTTCTAAACCATGTAAGATAGTGAGTCCGAAGGCTCACTCTACGATCCACCAAGAACACTTAGAGTCAGACAAAGAAAGAAGTAGAAGTGAGAGTTCTACAATGTAGAAGTGAGAGTTCTACTACTTGAAGAGTGTTCTGAACTACCGAGAGAAAGAAGAGCATCATGTCATCTTGGTGTCCATCATGGGAAGACTCTAAGTACCATAGAGAAGAGCTCACAGTCATCTTAGCAAGTCCATCATGAGAAGACATCAAGTATCAAGAAGGGAGATCACAAACGTCATCATGGTGGCAAGCATGAGAAAGTTTCTAAGTACCTAGCAGAAAAGCTTACAGTCATCTTAGAAACCCATCATGTGTAGCCATCATGTATCAAGAGGAATGATCTTCAAGGCAGTCATCAAGGGATCATCCGAAGTGGTTGAGTAACTGAAGAAGCTGAGCATCATGCAACACTCAACTGCACTTCAAGGGTGATCACGCAAAGCTATAAAATCTGAGAAGATGTTTAGAGCATGAAGACATCTTAGCGACTCGACACCAACTCCAACAAACAAACAAACAACTCAAGCGAAAGCCGGGGCACGAGGGTCCTTGTCAGGAGGACTAAATGAAGTTCAAACCTGCTTTGGGCTTGAAGTTCCTAGGGAACTAGAGGAGTTCAAAGATCTTTGGCCTTGAAGAGTTCTTAGTGAACTAGAGAGTCCCAAAATTGCTTTGGCCTTGAAGGAATCTTAGTGATTCGAGGTCTTGCCCTTCCTTGGTAAAATCTGCTAGTTGAAAGCGGAAGAGTGGATTAGGAGCTTGAGTCTACGAACCACTTAAAACCCCTTGTGTCTTTTACCTTATGTCATTTACATTATGTCTATTAACTACTATAACTGCTATATATGTTTTAACTGCTTACAACCAAACTAACTCTACGAACAATGTATGTATGAGTATGAATATATCAATGAAGGGGATCTTTTACTTATTACGTTGTGCTTGAAAAGATTCTTATGTTTGTCATATGCTAATGTAATAGCAATACAAAATAAAAGAAAAAGTATTTGAAATTAAAAAGGATCTATTCAACCCCCTTCTAGATCTATTGTGCTCTTTGGGAACTAACAATTGGTATCGAGCGGGTTCTCATACTATATTCAAAAGCTAATCGCTTTGAGTCGATCCCGAGCACAAACATTGTTCTAAACTTAGTTTAGTAGTAAGTAACTTGTTATATCTGAGATGAGCTCACACGTTGGAAATATTGTGTATAGGTAAATGTGTATATACACACAGAAATTTTTTCAGTTGGTCCATATTCTCAAATATTATATCAACAAGACCAATCCTAGCTGCGATCAATCTTGTAGTCTAAAGACCAGACGAGATAGCCCAAGAGACATCAACAACACAGTCGAAGCATCCACCACTGAAAGATGAAAAGGCCATACATGCTAAGAAATGCTTATCGAGAGAAGAAAAGTTCTTCTCGGACATATATGTCACGGCAATCGGCCATTTGGGTGCAAACTTGGTAAATTAAGGATGTCAAAGAACTGAAGATCTTTGAGATTCTCGGGATGTATCTTCAAGACTACGGTTTGATTGATTAAAGGCCAACAAGAGCAATAAGTTATCGAGGAGCAAATGTGAAACTATGCACATCAATGCCTAAACTTCGGTATGTTAAAGGTAAATGATTGTTGAGAAAGCCGGCGGTAAAAAGGTACAGTTCCTCACTATTACATGTGTTCATCATAAAAGCACCCTCTTATGAACCATAACAGATTTTACATCGAGAAGTCATAATCTACCTAAAAAGGTGAAGAGAGAAAGTACTCTATGGATAGAAACTCAAATGACTATAAACTTTCTCTCCATCCAAGTTTTAGGTTGAAGATGACAACTTGAAGGAAATATGAAATGGGTCATAAGAGCATCACAGGTCAAATTAATTCTATGTGAAGTAATCTTTGCTGGTGGGTTAGTATGTATGTACAAATCCTTGTTCTAAGTGTTTGATAACTCACATAGTATGATTAGTTCTACAAGAGTATCTTGATGATGTGTAGAAACTGATCACCTCCATAAATCAACTAGATACTCCTAAATCGTAGAGTTGATTCTCACTTTGTGAACACTTAAACCTTGTGAACATAACCCTGCAAATGATGAAACCATCAAAGAGAAAGAGTATGTTTTTCAAATATCAAATCTTACACACACTCGCCTTCATGCAACTCAAAATGTACCATCTAAAACTAGTTGTATGCATGAATATGACTGTTGGTGACAAATGTGATGATTATCCAAATATGAGGAACAAGGGTTTAGAAAACTAACCTGGCAGAACCCATTTAATTGTGGGTACCAAAAATAGAAATGTATCTAACTGCTGCGGTACTTGAGTGCAATCGACCACACTAAGGAATCTTTGAAGCGAAGACTTGATCGAAGAAGACTCAACCCGGTGAGAAAGGCTAAGGAGTTGCATTGAAGAGATTCTAATAAAATTCCTATATGTCCAACCTATCCTTGAAGGCCCATTGAGCTAACCAGAATGGAGCTCGGATGGTACGCTAATTCTGTATATATGGAGCATACCATTCAACCAAAAGATGAAAAGGTCTTATATGCTCAAAAAGCAAGCAAAGAATGCTATATGAGAAGAATCCTCAAGGAAGCTCACAACAGAGGATCATCGAGCATCAGTCTAGAGGAACTCATCATGGAAGCAAACTTCATAAACACAAGATTGTCAAAGAAAACTACGTTCGTAGAGCTGTCAAAAGATCGTAGAGTGATCAGTCCTGAAAATATCCATGCCTACGATACTGAGGAGATCTAAGTGATAATTGTGATTCCGATCGAAGAAGGAGATATGCAAGGTGCCTTCAAATGAACCTAAAAGTAAAGGGAATCACATCTATCTGAAAGACGGCATCAACCATGGGGAGCAGTGATCTGTTGAGAAACAACAACACTAAGTTATACTATGAAGAAATGTACCGATTATAGAGTCCCAAAACTTTGTGGTGATGAACCAAATGAAGATCCATAGTCGGTAGGAGCGTCTCAAAATACTCTTGATAATAACCTATCGACCACCCTAACTCAAAATCGTGGAGTGCTCACGATCAAACATCGATCGCGATGTAGAAGCGAGGAAAACACCACGATTACAGCAAATGCAATTGTCCAAAGTTGGTAGAGGACTTCCCCAACAGAAAAGGTCAAAAGAGATGTCAGTGCAAATAACTCCTAAAGTAATTCATCTGGAAAGCGCCTCAGGGACAAACCTGACCCTTAGTTCACTCTAAGAGGTTGGCCCTTCTGAGCTACCTTGACCCAGAAGGAATGCTTGATCAAGTTCATCTCAAGGACCAAAATAGTCAGCGATCGTGAGAGTCGAAGTTGAAGAGAACTCCATGATCGTAATAGCAACCTCGGCGATCGTAGAAAGCGAGACTCGACGATCGTAGTCTACTGAAAGATGATAATCCGGTTCACGAGGAGCTTTGAGAAAATGAACAATTGCTCAACAATTCAAAATGGGGAGATAAGTTCAATCATCATATCGAAAGAAGTCTTGCTATTCATCTCGAAATGGAGCCCTCGAACCTTCAACATTATTGGTCAGATGAGCGATAAAATAAGGACTGATGTCAAAACCACCCACTACAGCATCTCTCAAAAGTTGATCACTATGTCAATAAAGGAAAACGTAGAGTCCATAGCTGCCTTACCATGCTACTCTACGAATCAAAAGGTCGACGGTCAAAGCCACGTCGATTAAACGTCTACTCTTCTAAAAAGAAATATCTAACTAAAAAGATATGGGAGTTTCTGACTCATTCTTTGGGCATCGTGCAACCAATGGTGGGTTGACACATCACTTTGGTTATCTTGAGAGTAGAAGGAAGCGCCATAAAGACAAATTCAAATCTACAAACAGTTATCAGAAGCTATCGAACCCTTCTCCCTCCCCTTTTCAAACCCTAAAATCCTTTCAAGAGCCAAAATAGGTTAACACTCCAGAGCCTTACCAAATCACAATTAGCCATCTCTCATAAACCTCTCTAAATCTTATACCCATATTCCTCGAACTATTGAAATGGGAGAGTGGCGAGTAATCACTAGCATTCAACTCGGAACCAAGTCATTTGAGAAATCCGAAAAGAAATTCAGAGACATTCTTGAGTTTGTAAAGAAAGCTGGATTCTCAGAATGCCTTGAGGCTAGCACTCGAGTATATGTTGACCTGGTGAAAGAGTTCTACTCAAATGCTTCCATAAACTCCAGAACCCTCTCTACCAAGGTCAAAGGTCAATCTCTAAAGCTGAAATCTTCTAACCTCAACCAATGCGGTTTTCCTAACTAAGGACTGAAGAGCCTTGATGATGTCAATACGGAAAAAGCAAAGGAGATCATGGGGTACCAAAGAAACCCTAGTCTGAAAGACATGAAGAAGGAGTTTCCAGAAGAGTAAGAGTTCCTTGCTGAAATAGTTGGAAAATGCATACTAAGCAAGGATACTGCACATGACACGGTGCTTGATCAGCAGTTGAAAATAATGTCAGCAATAGTTCTAAAAAAATAGATTAACTTTGGAGTTATCCTGTTTGACCAAATCTCCAAATGGGTAGAAAAATTGAGCTAAAGAAATCTCTGAAAAAACCTCGACAAAGGTATTTCATGGAAGACTACTGAGCATTGTAATAAAGAAGAAGCTAGGAGGCAAGATCAAGGATGCTGAAGGAGAGCCTCTGAATGTTCACAAAGTGATGTCTCCATAATTATTTGTAAATTGGAAGAAAAACCCCAAGGAGAACCGAAGGCTGACAACTGGGAGCAGCAGCAGGGCCTCTGCAAAGAAGAGGAAGACAGAAGAGGTAGAAAGCTCCGAGTCTGATGACTCTGTGCCAACATCAACCACACCAGTCAGAAAGAAATCCAGAGGTGTGAAGAAAACCAAGGCCCCATCAAGAATCTCTCCTCCAAGACAAGGATAAAGAAGAAAAAAGTCATCATGCGAAACCACAAGTGAAGAAGCAGCAGGTTTGCTTCAAGAGCCATTAAGAAAAGAAAGCTAAAGGTGGAAAAGCAAACCATTCGACTTCCCAAAATAGTACATCTAATGAAGAGAAGGATGTAGAATCAGAAAAAGAAAAGGCAACTGACAATCTCAAGGCTGAGTCCCCACAGACCAAATCCAACAGTAAAGGTGAAGCTGGATTAATGAATGAAAATGTAGCATCTGCTGATGAAGGGGAATACTCAAGCCCTGTGGCTAATCCTCAGAGCAGTCACTTTGCTGATGAAGAAAAGATTCAAGATAACCAAATTCAATCTCCAAATGCAACTGCCCCTACTAGCCCAGATAATGGGTCAGATAATGCTATTTCAAGAGAAGAAGAACATGCCTCTTCCAGTTCTGAAAGCCACCATGATGGCTCAAAAGGTGATAAGTCCAATGAAGAAGGGTCTGCCCCTGCCCTTGCTGAACTCCAAGGAAGCTCATTTGATGAACCAAAAGCTTCTGAGTCTGAAGAAGAAGAAGACTCTGACTCTCCCAAAATAGATACTCCAAGAAGAAGGAAGAGCTACAGACTGCAAGCCAAATTTGCCTCTAAAAGGAGCAGTGATCACTCCAATACTATCATTAAACTAAGTGATGATGAGTTTGTATCAAATGATGAAAGTGTTGAAGATGGAACCAGTGGTGAAGAAGATGAATCGAGAGGAAGATCTTCTTTGAAGAAGGTTACGAAATGAAATGCGACAAGAAGGATTCATTGATGGAAATGATGAGATTGGTTCGAGGTTCGAAGAGAAGAGATGGAAAAAGATTCGATTACGCACCACGAGAATCGGAAGAACAAGAAGATTATCCGATTCTCTCTCCCGCAAGATTTAACAGAAGAATAGTGGTGGAAGTTTCAAATGAACTACCAGAGGCACCTCCCGAAAGATGGGTTAACTATGGAGATGAGCAGCTCAAGGTGGTAAGAATGACTACCTTTGATATAGCTAAAAACTGGAATAACATGGAGCTAGATTGCACAACCATTCTCTATAATCCTGATAACTTGCTAATGAGATGGTTTTTCCAATGGATGCCATGGCTAAAGGCTTATACTGAAAGAGATGGAAGCTACTTCAACTGGTGCTTCTCTCACTTTCCAAGCATGGAGCTGGTGGCACAAAACTTCCCAAGGGTAAAGAGTTTTGCTACAAAAAACCAGCCCCGCTTCAAAGTCTATCGCCATGCTGGAAATCACTATATCCCCTACGATCGTTGAGTGGACTCTCAAGGAAGAAGGAACATGACAAAGGAGATGATCGTAGAGTCTGTTCACTCTACTGCTGATGGTGTTCAAGATCAAAACCGAAACCTCCATCTCTCAAGCACTCTTGTCGAGACATTCCTTCATCCTCTCACCGACGATTGGAACTCAATGATTCTTCAGATTCTCAACACCTTTGAAAATCTGTCCAAGAATGCAGATCGTAGAGTTCAATCTAATGCTCGACAGGAGGCTGCTCAACCAGATAATCAAATATCTGTGGAGAAGGAGCTGATGAAAAACTCTGATGAACTGAGTGAGAAAATATCTCTATTCACTGAAGAGTCACAGAAGCTGACAACAGCAGGAGATATTTCACTCCAGAACAAGCTTCAAGCTACTATGGCTGATGTATCTCTCAAACTCAAAGAGAGGGATAACATCTATCTGAAAGTCATGAATGATCAGAAGGCAGATGCTCTACGAGCACAGAAGGCCAATGAAGAACAGATTCAAGCCCTCTCTGACAAGATTGATGACATGAAGCAGTCTTTCTCAGTGCAACTTGAGCTAGGCCAACAGGAACTCAAGTTTGAAGTTGCTAATTCCTCCTACCTGATGGAAGCGACTTATGTCCAACATGGGCGACTCTCCCAAATGATTAATGACAAAAAGGGAAAAAAGAGGCATAGAAAGAGGAAAAGCAAGAGGCACTCAAAGAAGAATAGAAGGAAAGGAGAGAAGAAGTCAAAGAAGAAGACAGCAATTTGCAAAAAAGAATCATCATCATGAGGGGGAGCAGGAAGATGATGATAACATGATCCTTGAGTCGAGGGGGGAGCATGTTGGAAAAGAAGGCGAAAGGGAACAAAGCAAAGACAGAAGATCATCATCCCGGAGAAGAAGAAACAAGAGAGGGGAGCAAGAAGAAGAACAAATAGATGAATAGTTGATCAGCGGACATCTTGGAAACATACATGGAGCCAAAGAGGTACATCTCTAACTAACTAGTTAGGTATGTTCTGGATCCGGGATGTAAAATGTCGATGTATTAAATTCCACATCATTATAAATGACATTCATAATTATCTATTTTAGAAATCTGTTTGCTCACTTTATATATAAGATTCATTCATAACATGCATATGCACTTATTGTTTTTGTCATAATCAAATAGGGGAAGATTGTCAGGAATAAGCATGTGAATGTTATTCCTATTTATATATGATTTTATTATGATATACATGAATGAAAATGCAAGTATGCTTGCAGTAAGAAAAGTTATAAAGTCTTTTAATAGATAATAGAAATATGTGTACAAGGACTTAGAATGAATTGATCAAATATGTTAGGTTGATCCTACATAAACAAAATAGCTTTGTAAAGTCCTTAAAAAGAAATGATGTACAAGGACTATAAACATAGAAAGATCAAGCATGTTAGGATGATCTTATGATGTAATAGATAAACATGTCGATCGTCGAAACCTTTGCACCAAAAATCGTAGTCTTCCAAGAGAGTCGAGGAAAACTCGAGGAGCTATCGAAGCGAAATCGTAGTCTGCAAGATAGTAGATCTCGGGTTAAATGAACTACCGGGAGAGAAGATGAAGGATCGTAGTGTGTCGAGTAGAACTTCCTCGGGATCGAAGTCTGCTTTGAGGAAGTCGTGTTCGAATCGTGAGACGACACCTTCTGGCCGATAGAACATCTGCCGAAAGCCAAGTCGAAAGCGTAGACTACTTTCGAGTCGTGAGAGTCTCTTGATCTTAGAAGCCAAGTCAAGGATCGTAGACTACACTCTGAGTCGTAGAGTCTATTGATTACATGCAGAGATCGTAGTCGAGCAAGATCAGATGAAGACAACAAGCACAATGGCAGAAATCATAGAGTGTCAAGATCGATCTAGGAGTCGTAGAATATGCACTTGCAGTAGAAGCTGAATCGTAGAGTCTTGAAACTACGACCTCAACGAGTGTGCTCACAATGCCAAAGGCGAGAATCGTAGAAAAATCGATTCTCAACAAATGAAACACTCCCAGAATATCCAAAGGAATAAAAGCCTCTGGTTGGCCTTTGCAAAGATACATCCCACACAAGGGAACTAGAGAGCACTCAACGAATGGCATGTATGCTAACGGAAGATCTAAACATCAACCCAATCGACATCAAGATTGAGTTGAAGAAGCCATTCAAGATGAAGTCTTCCACAAGTTGATCGAGAAGAAGACTTGATGGCGACTAAAAAAAATCGACAAGTCGCGATAGGCTGTCATGTGATAAGATGACAACGATCTTGGAAGCTACCAAGATCGTAGTGTTTGCCAAACAAAGAAAGAAGCGATGAAGTACATACGGAGATCTTTGACAACTTACGAAGAACAAGGCTAAAGTGATTAAGCATTGGGTCGATCCATTGATGATAAGTGAGCGGGAGATCACAAGGAGAAAGCGAAATTTGGACACGCCACAAATCTGAAGTGTCTTGCTATTTAGAAGGGACGAACAAAGAAGTCAAGTCATCGATTATCGAGAGCGGTTGAGGCAAATAGAAGTGTTGAAGCCTTGCACAAAAGAAGGAAGAGGTGTTCTACATTGAAGATCCATCAACACTCTTCAAGATCATAGTGTTGTCTCTACTGCCGGTCGACATGACACTATGATCGAGTCCTTGAAGACATGCATCGAGAATCGTAGAGATTCGAATAGTTGAAAGTGCGAAGCATTGGCAGCGGTTCAATCGAAGGGTAATATTCGGACAAGAGCTTATTGAGAGCATCGATGCAAAGGACAACCTCGATCGAGAAATCGAAGGAGAAATAAAGTCTTGACACCCCAAGACATTAAAGTGACATCTCTGATGGGTAGGTGAAATAGTAGACTACAA
The DNA here is from genome assembly GCA_020205605.1 of Panax ginseng. NCBI lineage: Eukaryota > Viridiplantae > Streptophyta > Magnoliopsida > Apiales > Araliaceae > Panax > Panax ginseng. The sequence goes on from CM035150.1 coordinate 54,920,939, forward strand.
TGTCAGAGAAAGTATGCCTTGTCACATCAGCAGTCTACCTCTGTCAACTCGAGATCTGTGAAGACATTTGAATAGATTTTAACGGCTACTTTCTAACGGAAGGATTGGGAAGGAGTATAAATCTGCTAGAGCTTCAAAGATCGAAGGTTGCTGGAGTTGCCAAGTTTGGAGTAACGGTGGACTGTTCTAAATCATATAAGATAGTGAATCTGAAGGCTCACTCTACGATCAACCAAGAACACTTAGAGTCAAACAAAGAAAGAAGTAGAAGTGAGAGTTCTACAATGTAGAAGTGAGAGTTCTACTACTTGAAGAGTGTTCTGAACTGCCGAGAGAAAGAAGAGCATCATGTCATCTTGGTGTCCATCATGGGAAGACTCTAAGTACCATAGAGAAGAGCTCACAGTCATCTTAGCAAGTCCATCATGAGAAGACATCAAGTATCAATAAGGGAGATCACAAACGTCATCATGGTGGCAAGCATGAGAAAGTTTCTAAGTACCTAACAGAAGAGCTTACAATCATCTTAGAAACCCATCATGTGCGAGCCATCATGTATCAAGAGGAATGATCTTCAAAGGCGGTCATCAAGGGATCATCAAAGTGGTTGAAATAACTTGAAGAAGTTGAGCATCATGCAACACTCAAGCGCACTTCAAGGTGATCACGCAAAAGCTACTAATCTGAGAAGATGTTGAGCATGAAGACATCTTAGCGACTCAACACCAACTCAACAAACAAACAAAACAACTCAACGAAGCCGAGGGCTGAGGGGTCCTTTGTCAGAGGACTAAATGAAGTTCAAAGCTGCTTTGGGCTTGAAGAGTTCTAGGGAACTAGAGGAGTTCCAAAGACTCTTGGCCTTGAAGACTTCTTAGTGAATGAAGTCCCAAAATTGCTTGGCCTTGAAGGAATCTTAGTGATTGAGGTCTTGCCCTTTCCTTAGTGGAAATCACTGCTAGTTGAAAGCGAAAAGAGTGGATTAGGAGCTTGAGTCTACGAACCACTTAAAACCCTTGTGTCTTTTACCTTATGTCATTTACATTATGTCTATTAAGCTGCTATAATTGCTATGTATGTTTTAGCTTCTTTTACAACCAAACTAACTCTACAAATAATGTATGTATGAGTATGAATATATCAATGAAGGGGATCTTTTACTTATTCCATTTGTGCTTGAAAAGATTCAAAATTATGTTTGTCATATGCTAATCTATTGTAATAGCAATACAAAAACCAGATAAAAGAAAAACGTATTTGAAATTAAAAAGATCTCCTACGCAACCCCCCACAAGTTAAGGTTTTGTGGAGATCTATTGAAATGACCTCTTTATTGAGGACGAAATTTTATAAGGAGGGGAGGTTGTAAGACCCCAACTTTTTTATAAATAAAATTGAATTTCCTCTAATTATTATTATGAATAATAAGGTGTTAATTTGATATAATGCTTTGGTTATGGGTGAAATGTGCAAATTTTACAAAATAAGCAAGTGATTATAAAATATTCATTGTTGTCGGGGAATATTCATTTGGTCGTGGAATATTCCTGCTATCGGGGAATATTCGTACGATGGCGCATCCATTTGTGGGCCCCAAAACAGATAACTGTCGGATGAAGAAAATGACAAGTTTGAGTTTTTATAAATAACGGCGTAGTTGTTACCGAATTAACCTTTGTTGGAATACCCATTGGTTAAAATACGATGTCTGGCGTGGATGCACGATAGCAGACGGTATTGCGAAGATTGTTGAATTATTGATTCTTACGCAAGAAGGCACTACTCAATAATTATTCTGACGGTAATTATTGTTCAATATTTTATTTTATTGATTCAATAATTACTGCGTTGATATTTTATATTATTGATGTTTCAATAATTTTCATTGCACAATATCTCCATTATTAGATCAATAATTCATATTATTTGAATAATATTGTTAGATAACATTATTGGCAATGTCTAAGGAAGTTCTGTCTAGGAAAGTGGTTTGGTCACCTAATTGCACGCCAATAAGGAGAAATGTTTATCGGAAAGCCCACTCTTTCTTGGGAACGACATGGTTGTCATAATTGTGATTCTGTAATATTATTTATGAATAATTAATTATTGATTTATATGATGATGAAATATTTTTTTTATATGGATATAAATGATGGATATATTTTATGTGGACATAAATGAAGGAATTAATGCTGAGGTGTTTTATCAGAATTTTGTCAGAATGGAGGTTTTGAAATTCGTCTGTATGTGGATTTCAGTCATTTTTCGTTTGGAATTTGGAAAAACTTAAACTTACAAAGTTGTAGAGAATTTAATTTTCTATGGAATAGACATGAGATTTGAATTTTTCTAATAAAATGGCTATTTGTTATGAATTATTGAAGTTTCAAAAATAAATGTTTTTATTCAAAATATGGTGGGCCCCACTTTTGGTTGGTGAGAAATGAAATGTGCTGGAATTTATTTTCAAAAGTGGTGGGCTTGAATAGTAGCAGGTAAAGCCATCAAGTAGCAGGTTAGTCTACTATGGCGTTCTAAGCATTTTCCTATAAATAGGGTGCTTAGTTAGAATTAAAAATCACACCAGAATCATAAGCTTTCTCTCTCTATATTATCGAGCGTATTTTGTGAGTATTTAGATACTTTGTGAGTTGCTATTCAGTGCAAGTTTCCTTTAGCCTTATACCTGATATTTCAGCCGGGAGTACTGTTCTTTTGAGGTAAGGGATGTTATTTTCTTCGTAAATGATTTAATTTTCTTCAATATCATTATGCCAAAATATTGATATGAATTTTATTGTGGAAATTCTACCTTTTTGTGTCGGGGTTACTATTCACGTATACGACACTATTCAGGAATATGACACTATTCATAGAAAAAAATGAAATTTTCTCTTCTTTGTCCAAGATGTCTATTATGGTTACTATCTTTGATTGTATCCATGTTTTGATCTTCATTCTTGAATTTTACTCCACTATGGTTTATTATGGAGCGTTTTTGAAGTTAGATTATCTAAAGTACGAATCCCTAATCTTTGCCCTTTTATCCCACGGGATTCGTTTCTTTAAAATATTTTTCATCATCCTCAGTCCTAAATGATGATATAACTGAATATCTTTGGCATGTAGTGCAAAGATGAATGATTAACTAATGAATATCTTTGGCCTGTAGTGCAAAGATGAATATTTGATTCAAGATGTATATTGATTAATGTTATAGGGATAAAATATTGATGATGGACTTTTAAATTCATAGATGATAGTAGATTTCATTCTCTACTTAACTCTTCTATTGAATTGTTATTTCCGCTGCGAATATTGATCTAAAACTTGTTGTCCATTATATTTTATCTGATTTGTTGAAGGCTAACGATAATTTGTTGTTCATTATCTTAGTCATAATATTCTTTACTGGGCTAGTTGAGCTCACCATTTTCCTTTTTGTTCCATTTTTCTTCTCAGGAGGTGAGAATATAGCAAGAACTAGCCGGGGTACGGAGTGATGGTTCTAGAAAGTTGTTTTAGTAGTCCTCACTATTTTTGTAAAATAGTGTATCAATAATTGTAATGAGGACTCCTTTTGAGTTTGAATACTGTCTATTAGACAATATTTGTATTTAAACTCACAGTATATGTGTTGTCATATTTTGCACGACAATTGCATTAATAAATTTGTATTTGTTTCTGTACAATGTATTTGGCGACTCAGAATGAGTGATGTATACCTATTTTGGGGGCGTCACAATAAGTATGAGTTTTAAGAACTAGCACCTAATCTTATATCCTCTACCTATCCGTTATACACATGAAAAAATAATCACCTTCTTAACATGTATACAAAGAATAATGACAAGAACATTTCAATGATTATCAGTGCCAGAAACTAAGTGGTCGTCAAACTAAACACAATCCTCTGCCCATATAAAGAATTAGTCAACCCAGCCATTAATCAATATAGGAAGCTAAGCAGTTGTTATACCAATGACAATTCCCCGCCCATACAAAGAATTGTTGAACTTAACCACTATATCAACTAGGAAGTTAAGTGGTTCTAAAACCAAGGACAAATTCCCCGCCCATACAAGGAATCATACAACTCAACTGCTGACATAAGTCCTCAATTGAAATCCCACTTAATCCTAGCTCCATACTTACTCCATATAAATTTTGTTTATTCCGTATTACATTAACCCCAACCCTTTTTCTGAGTTGGCACAGTACCAATTCATAGTACAACTGACACATAACAGTTTTGCTGTAAAACTTTTAATCATTCGATTGATTCTCCTCCCTACTATGACCTTATCAGATCACTGTGTGATCTCATCATATCATATTACGATTCATTTCTATACTATGATCGTTTTGTTTTACGATCTCCTTTCCCTGTATACTTTTAGTCTTTTAGACTCTATCTATTCATTACTATTGTTCATCTTTATTATCGGAGTTAGGTAACTCTGGATCTTTTATAACTTGTTGAGATTCTTCTTTGAATCTTATTGACGCACTAACTCTATTTGAGTTAGTCCTTATCCTCATTCCAACGGTTATTAACCTAAGGTAACCCTACCTAAGGTTTATAACTTACAGCTTTAATACCTACTGTAGTGTCCCCAATTCCAGGTACTAATCACCACGAATCTGGTACACTAATTCTATAACTATTCTGGATGATATAAACATAATTTGTTTATACATTAAACTTTACACATAATCCCCAAGGTCGATAACCTTAACTTATACCTGAATTCTATATTCTACTCGACATACAATGTCATTAGCATACAATACTATTACAAGTTTTATCTTTTGTACGATAAACCAATGTTGGAACTGTCTTTTACTTTGCCTGTATCCGACGTATTCGTACTAATCTGCAATGTTTATTATGGTATAGCAAGGGTGAGCAACAAGTTGGCTCAACAAGTTTATGTTCAAGAAAAGATATATCATGATTGAAAGAATGAACAATAAGCTGGCTGACTTTCACAATATAACAATTGTTAAATAACATGAATCAATTTTCATAACTGAATGACCGAGACAATAAAATGAATGGTTAACAATGAACATGAATAAATCACATGGACCAAATGGTAATGAAGGTGATCATCATTTCATACCCGATGAACATATGCAACATACACAATGTGCGAATCAACAAATCATAGACGTGATATAATCAGCAATGATTAACCACTAGTTAAAAGAATAGTTCAAGAAAACTTACCTCTATCGCCGACTACTGCTATGCAATCTATTTAGCTTCATCTGAAGACCTAATATTAATAATATCAATATCCAAATTAGAATAATATCATCACAGTTAATACTGTTAATTACAGTTATAAAATAACCTAAACACATTACTACATAAGCCTATCAGTCAACAAAACACATAAGACCTGATATCAAGTCAAACTATTTTAGTCTGAATTGAGTTCGGTACTATTTCGACATCCCGTTTGCCTAATCGAATAATTATCGAGCCTAATATCAATAAGACTCTACTTAAATGCTTTAATATTATCTTAGATAATTTATTATTCAGACAAAATATTTTTCACAAGCTCATAATAATTTTCAAATAATTATTATCATTTATACTGATTTTTCAATCATTAATATCATATTTACATGATTTAAATACCACCATATTCCATTTTCATTAATATTTATTTAATTTCAAATATTAATGAAATACATGACATAATATTATAAGTATTTATAATATCTCAAAGTTTTTTAATACCTTAATATCACATTTAAATGATTTTAAAACATTTAAAACCATTATTAAAAAAAAGCGCCATTAATATTAAAATATTAATGTATTTTATAACAAAATATTAAAAGTTATGTTTTATAGCTTAAAATTTTTATAACCTTTAAATAATTTTATTATGATTTTTAAAACATTAAAACTATTTTTCATAATTTAATTAATATAATTAATAAATAAATTAATTATCATTAATATCAAATTATTAATAAAATACATCCAAAAATATTAAAAGTTATTCAAAATAACTTCAAATATTTTCTAACACTTTAATATATTTTCAAATGATTTTTAAAGTATTAAAATGATTTTTTTAGTAATTTATTTAATATAATAATTAAATAAATTAAATATCATTAATATTTAAAATATTATGATATTTATGAAATATATCTCAAATTATTAAAAATCAATATTTAGGCTTTAAAATAATTTTTACAAATTAATTATGAATTTTTCATAATTATTTATCAGTTAATTCTAATTATTTAATAAAAATAATGAATTTATATATAAACTGTCGCTAAAGGGTGCTATAGTGACAAAACTGTCGCTATAGGTGTTCTTCAAAACTCAAGAACATTCAAAGTCCATGATCAGGTTGCCTAGTTTGACCAATCACCAACCCTTGATCTTGATGTTTTTGGGCTGGTATATGTAATAGTTATGTAGTATTGATGTAATACTACAAGCACAAACCAAGTTTATGGCCAAATTACATCAAATCAATGAGATATATGCTCTCAAAAACTTTTCAGAGGTTGTTCTTCACTTCTGGTTTTCCAAGAAATGAAGAACAGTTCATGGTGCTACTTTTGGATCCTCATAACTTTGTTCTTGGGTCTTGTTTGTATGATATAAGGGTTCAATCTTGTAGTCCTTATGTTGAAGAACAACAATAAAACATTAGATTAGTCTAACTACATCACAAACTAAAGATCTAAGACAGTCAAACCTTGTCAGAAAACTGTTCTTGACGAATTCTGGGTTTTCCAGAATTCTTCCCAGACAGTTGGTTAACCCTTGTTTGACCATCCACAACTTTTATCCTGATGATCTGGTTATTCTAATGGTATGGATTGATAGTTTATATGTCAGACTACAACATCTATACATCAACATGGCCTAACTACTTTAGAGTTGCAAGATCAAAGGCCTTAAAAATGTTGTCAGAAAATCTGGGTTTATGGGGATTTTCTAGGTTGCCCAAAAATCAGTTCCCCTTGTCAGTCAATCATGTTTGACCACTGATAAGTGGATTTAATATACACGAATCGATGTTCATTTCAAGTTTAAATTAGTAGTTATCTTCTTATTTTGTGTTTGTTTTCACTCGTTTCATGTTATTTTATGTGTAGGGTGGTCATGGAGGCAAGTGGTGAAGTAAGGCGGACTTTTGGAGCAAAGTTGAAAAAATGCATGAAGTCACAATATTTCGTTAGTAGTGGACATGCCCGCCCGGGCGGGCCTTATTAGGCTTGTACCCCCCGCCGGGGAAGGGGTGCCGGATTCTGTAAGTGTCTTGCTGCTGTTTGAACTCTGCTGGGACTTGGTTTGTGGGACTTTGATGATGCGCATGGACTCTAATAAAAGGGGACTTCGGCCAAAACAGATGAGGAGCTAGAGATTACTTGGAAAAACAACAATCTTACAACACACGGAGCATAATTCAAGAGCGATTTCCAGGATTCAAGAAAAACTTTGGAGAAGTAATTTTCAGAGATTGTCACGACGGTTGCGAATCAAGGCTACGTGAAGGGGTTTTCATTACTCTTCTTCTCGTTAGTCTTATTTGTAATTGGAAGGATGTTTTCAACAAATTATTCAGTTTTTAATTCATTCGTTATGAACTAATTTACTTATTAGACTTGTGATGCATCTTTGGGTGAAACGATGATTCTATAGCTTTGATTTCCAATTCAATAATATATTTTCAGTTTATCTATGTTAATTTGAGCGTGAATTTATGAATTGCTTGATCAACAGTTCTTTGTTGATTTGAAAGGAATCGAGAGAGGAGATTCGAATCTAGACCTAGTTAATATAGCATGTGTCATGAATTTTGTCAATAACAGATTTTGATTATTGTTAAGGTAGAGATACGCTTGACATCACATGTAATCGCATAGAGAGCTTAAACTTAAACCTTCTTTAATTGTAGTTCACATAGAGATATAGTGAGTTGGTTAATTTAGGTGTTTAACAGATTTCTATCTTAAGTGTGGATTGATGTTAATATGGTATTAGTGCATCGAGAGGTGGCTATTACTACGTTCGTGTTCTTGATTAATAAACTGGGATATTAAATTGAGTTGGAATAAAGGTTTGAAAATCAGAGTGAAGCTCAGGGTGAAATCATAAGTCTAGTTCTCCATTAATTGTTTGAAATTCCAGATTTTGATATTGGTGACTGTTTTGTGATAGTTTACTTATTTATTAATTTGGTTTTTTTATATAGTTTTAAAACCATTGAATTGAATAGTTTAATAAAATTAGGATTAATAGAAAATTGATAATTGTGAAGTTAAAATTTTTGATAATTTGTCCTCATAGGAACGATACTCTATTTACCACTATATTACTTGTTGACCACGTACACTTGCGTGTTTTTGCGCGTATTGATTTTACCCAACAAGTTTTTTAGCGCGTTCTTCTGGATAATTTAGTCGAGATTTTAATACTTTTTTACGATATCAGTTTAATTAGTCCAGTTTTACTTAAACATTTTTTTGGTTCTTGTTTCTCCTATTTCAGGTTTTTGATATTGGTTTATGAAAACGTGATCCAAACATCCAGACTTGCTTCCTTTTGAGGATGACATTGAAAGAAGATTTCAGAGGTTAAGTAAGTGGATCGAGGACACGAGGAACGAATTCGAAAATTCTGATAAGGAAGAAATCATGGTTGCCGAAGACCAGAAAGCGTTGAGGGATTTTGCAACACCTAGTTTGACTGATATGCAGTCGAGCATTACTAGGCCTGCAATAGCTGCGAACACTTTTGAAATTAAGCCTGGGACCATTCAGATGACGTAGAACTCATGTCAGTTTGGGGGAATGGCGAATGACGATCCGAAAGAGCATTTTATCAGTTTTCTGGAAATGTGTGACACGTTCAAGTACAATGGGGTGTCGGATGAGGCAGTGAGACTTCTCTTGTTCCCATTCACTTTACGGGACAAGGCGAAGAGTTGGTTACATTCTCTTCCGCCGGGGTCGATCACTACGTGGGAAGACTTGGCTCAAAAATTTCTTGCCAAATTTTTCCCACCGGCGAAGACTGCGAAAATGAGGAATGACATCACAATGTTTGAGTAGCTGAATGGGGAGTCACTATATGAGGCATGGAAGCGATACAAGGAATTACTCAGAAAGTGCCCACATCATGGATTTCCCAAGTGGTTACAAATGAACACCTTTTATAACGGGCTACATGGAAATGTCAGAACCATCATTGATGCGGCATCGGACGGTGCATTCATGGCTAAGAGTTACGAGGACGCATATAATTTGATCGAAACAATGGCGACAAATAACTACCAAAGGCCCCAACAAGAAAGACCTGACAGTAAAAGGCGGTGGGATCTTGGAATTAGATGGATACTAATGACTATACAAGCACAGCTTTCTGCATTATTCATGAAGTTTGATACTATGAATGATAGGGTTAATACGATGACAAGGGCTCAAGTTCAGCAGGTTATGGTAGTATGAGAATTGTGTGCGGGTGATCATCAAACGGATCGATTAGTGCAATAAATCCACATCCGATTCGGTTCATAAAATAACTACTAATAGAATTCCATAAAATACATACCAAAACACCTACAACCGGGGAATAGGAACCACCCAAACCTCTCGTGGAGCAATAGCCAGCAAAATCAAGCTCCAGGACCATCATATCCCCTTGGTTTTCAGAGTCATCAACAATCGGTTCAACATCAGGAAAGGAAATCCGATTTCGAGGAAATGGTGTTAAAGTTCATAACCAGCACTGATGCATTAATAAAAAATCAAGAAATGGTGATGAAAAGTCAAGAGATGTCAATCACGAATTTGGAAAATCAGATTGGACAGATGGCGTTAGCAATGAATAATAGACCACAAGGAACATTACCTAGCGACACTGAGAGAAATCCGAAGGGTAATCATGAGCAATGTCAAGCAGTTATGTTGAGAAGTGGAAAACATCTCAGGGGTAAGTGCAGAAAATTCAACAACACCGGAGGAAAAAGTTGATGACAGTATCGTGACGAAGGGTAACAAAAATAAAGAAAACAATGAGCCGATTGTTTATCCTCCACCGCCGTTTCAGCAGAGGGTCCAAATACAGAAATTGGATAAGCAGTTCGCAAAGTTTTTAGACGTGTTCAAGAAACTCCAAATTAACATCCCATTCACAGAGGCCCTAGAGTAAATGTCGAGTTATGCGAAGTTTATGAAGGGAATCCTGTCGAGGAAGAAGAAATGGGAAGAATTCGAAACAGTGGCACTAACAGAGGAGTGTAGTGCAGTGTTACAGAAGAAGCTACCACAAAAACTCAAAGACCCGGGGAGCTTTACTATCCCGTGCACGATCAGGAAGATGTCGTTTAACAAATGCTTATGTGATTTGGGGGCGAGTATAAACTGTTAGAGTTTATGCCCTAGAGGCCAATTATTTGATATAATTGTTTAACATTTTGATATTATATTTGATTGAATAAATGAATGATTTTATTATTGTTTTATTTACTGCGTTATATAAATGTTAACATAATAAAATTCCTTAGAATAGTGATACAATTTATATAGTTTCAAGTATGTGACTTGAACATGAGATTATATAATTACAATTAGTATCATTGCTCTTAAATGTCCATAGTCGAGTACCATTGTCGATAGGACAACAATGATGCATTGAGACTAGTATGTGGATTGACCGATGACCAAATCTCATTGGTCATAAATATATGAGATATTGTGTCAATGCATAGGTATGTGTTGAGAGAGCGATGTCTTTGAGACGGACCCACCATGAGAATTCTACGTGGAACATTATGCAAATTGTCAGTAGCGATTCTCATAGTGACAATGATGTTATGGTCCTCCGACCTGAAAAATCACTATATTACTACATGAGAATTTATGTACTTTGATATCATCAAATGTCACCTTTAATAGGGTGGACTATAAAGGTGATTATTGGGTACATCATGAATCGTGTGAGGAATATGAGTGATCTAGATGGAATTTAACCATCCTATATATTAGGAGTGATATCCATAGGCCTCTTGATTGAGTAGGACTATGAAATGCATGGCCATGCTCAAATATTGATTTGTTTCATATAGTCTACTCATTGATCAAGAAAAATCAGATTAAATTATGAAGAGTATGACACATTCCATGACTCGAGTTTAATCTAGGATATTAAGGTTAAAAGGATTAAATTACATTGAAACATTGGTCACAAAAAGGTTGCATCGAATCATCGATCTTATTATTACTTGGGTAGTAGTGATGCATTACTAGATGCCGCTCACTGTTTGTAATTTTATAATATGATTATAAAATTATTGCCAACGTAATAATAACCTATAGGATCACACACATAGAACGTAATTTAAAAGGGAACGAATTTAAAATTTAAGGATTTAAATATATTAATATGATTAATATTATTTAAATCACGAATTTAAATTAAAAGGATAATTTGTATATATATGTATATTAATTAAGTAAGACTTAATTAAGATATATATATATATATACATATATTTGGATTTTATGAAATTAGGTTTTGATTTGATTAATTCCTTTTAACTATTATATATATGATATATAGCGACTACTTTAGGGTATCATCATAATAGAAAAACCTAGCAAGCTCTTACGAGAGAGACTAGAGAGAAAACAGGTTTCATAATCGTTCCTTTGGTGGCTAGTCTGCAAGTCCCTCTTATTACGAGAATCGTTCGACGGTTAGATGCGACGTTAAATGTGGATCTTAGTAGAGGCGTGGTTCTAATTGGATTGCGTAAAAGGATTGAAGCTATTTGAAACTTTTTCATAATCGATATAATATCTAAACCACTAAATTAATTTGATTTTCTCTTGGATCTGTTTTTTTTTTTAATTTCATTTTTTATTTTTTATTTAAAAACCAACAATGGTATCGAACTACTTGCGAAATGATTAATTCAGATAACGTGTTTAATTGTTTTCGATATATATGATATGTGATCATACAATTTTATCGGTCTGAAATTGATTATATTGTTTTCGATATATATAATATATGATGATACAATTTTACTGAACTGTTAATTGAGTATATATTCTGTAATCGACTTATTCTGGTATTATGAATATCATTAATAGATATGCATTATATGATGTTCTGTTAATTGAGTATATAATATTCTATAATCGACATATTTTGGTATTATGAATATCAGTAATAGATATGCATGTATATGATGTTCTGTTAATTGTATCTTATAAAGCGTAATAACAGTATACAACTTATGTTCTAATTGGATTAGAAGTATGCAGATTCAGTTTAATATGATTAATTAAAACTGGACATATATGATATGTACCGGTTGTATTGTTATTATGACTATTTTGGTGGATTAAATATATGATTAAAAACTGTTTGATTTGTATAAAAAATTCAAAATGTCTGATTGTAGTTCGAAATTTTTTTTTTTCGGTATTTGCTTGAGACTTATCGCTAGAGACCCCCTTGGACTCCCAGTTATAGCGCCGCGATGGTTATGTCCCCTATATGTTATATATTGTTTTCTTTAATTATATATAAATTCTTATGTGCTTATTGTGATATGCATGGTGCACAGTTATGGGTTTTTGACGCATAGGTTAGTGGTTTTTGGTTTTGAAATACGGCTTGCATGTCGTGCCTTTCTATAAATTCTAATGTAATATTCTCTTCTCATCTAAATCTCCTCGAATGTAACTCGAGGTTTCTTTATGTCATGTAATAATCTGTAATTGATGAAGATGTCAAGATGAAGAACACAATGGAAAGATGATGATGGAGATGAGGCACATGCTTGAGGAAGATCCAAGAAAGCTATTTATTTTAAGATCTTTTACCACCTTAGATTGACCTTCAATCTTTCATTAGCTTGAAAAGATTGACAGTGGATTGGGCCATAACTGTGACACATTTAATTTTGCACTTTATTTATGCTTTTATGCGATATGATATGATAAATAATGTGCATGTTTAATAAGATTAAAATTGGTGAGATCTAATTTTTTTAATAAAATCCCTCATTAAATTATTAAGTCTAAATCAGATGCCTTCCAATGAATAACACTCATCAAGACCTTGATCAATAGATGTAGGTTTGCCAAAGCAAAGTACCCTATTTATCTAGGTAAGATGCGATAGGATAATTGTGATATCCAAACTGTTAAAATCATTGGGCCCGACTTAACTAAGTTATCTCAATAGGATTGTGGACTTAGAGGCATGGAGTTTGGTAGCTACCATTAGATGGACTAGAAATAAACGTTGTTTACCAAACTATCCAGGAGTTATATATGATATAATTGACAAGGGGTTGTCTACCTAAATAATTGTGTTTTATGAGATTAGCCAAAGCTAACTTAAGTCATAATGAAATATGGATCTTGGCTCACTAGAAAGGTTTAATAGAAAATGCTTTCCGAATTAATGGTGAGGGCTATTAATTTGAATAAAATAGTGGGAGGTATATTTTGAATGTACTTATATCAATTACATAATATTAACTCTGCAATTTGACTTATTATTTTTGCACTTATAAATTGTAGATATCAATGGCAAACAACAACAACACAAATAGTCTTTCATTACGATCAGTCCTTGAAAAGAACAAGCTGAGTTGATGGATGTTTATGAGATGATCGAGCATCTCAAGAAATTGTTCGAAGGGCATGCTCGACAGGAGAGATATGATACAAACAAGGCGTTGTATCAACGCAAAATGGGTGAACGTGATCCGAGTTGGTCCACATGTCTTTGAAAATGATTGGGTATATTGAGTACCTTGATAGGTTGGGTTTTCAATCACTCCGGAAGCCCAAAAGATCTTGTTTACAATCTTTGAACACCAAATACTCTCAATTTGTTATGAACTATCTTATGAATGAAATTGAGAAACCCCTTCTTGAGTTGTTGTGCATGTTAAGAAGCTGCAAGAAACAACATGAAAAAGGCATGACCCGCTCCCATAATGATGGTGCAAAGGGAATACTAAGGGAAATTGGAAAGGCAAGAAGAAGATAGGATCTAAATCTTTTGCCAAACCCAATTCCAAAACCAAAAAAGGCTTTAAAACCTAAAGGTGGGGTGGCTAAAGAAGGTGAATGTCACTTACATGGAAAACACAGACCTTTGGAAAAGGCTGTCATCTGCTTATTTGGAAGAAGTGAAGAAAAGGAAAGGAAGTATGACTTCTGATTCAGGTATATATGTTAAAGAAGTCAACTTGTCTACTTCTACATCATGGGTATTGGATACTGGATGTGGTTCTCACATTTGTGTTAATGTGCAGGGACTCCGAAGGAGTAGGAATTTGGCAAAAGGAGAGGTTGACCTACGAGTTGGGAATGGAGCAAAAGTTGATGCACTGGCCGTAGGAACTTATCATTTATCTTTGCCCACTGGGTTGGTTTTAGAATTAAAAGATTGTTATTGTGTTCCTGCTATAAGCAAAAACATTATTTCTGTTTCTTGTTTGGACAAGAAAGGTTTTTCATTTATAATAAAGAACAATCGTTGTTTGTTTTACTTAAATGATATTTGTTATAGTGTTGCACAATTTTTTAACGGTCTCTATATTCTTGATTTAGAAATGCCTATCTATAACATAAATATAAAACGATTTAAATCAAATGATTCAAATCTGACATATCTCTGGCACTGTCATTTAGGCCATATAAATGAGAAATGCATATCCAAACTCCATAAAGATGGGTTCTTGGATTCATTTGATTTTGAATCATATGAGAAATGCGAGTCTTGTTTATTAGGCAAGATGACTAAAGCCCCTCTCTTGGACACGATGAGCGGGCTAGCGATGTATTGGGACTTATACATAGTGATGTATGTGGACCCATGAGTTAGTTAGCAAGAGGTAGGTTTTATTACTTCATTACATTTCTTGATGACTTTAGTAGATATGGATATGTGTATCTTATGAGACACAAATCCGAATCCTTTGAAAAGTTCAAGGAATTCAAGAATGAAGTTCAAAACCAATTTGGCAAAAGCATAAAAGCCCTTGATCCCGATCGAGGAGGTGAATACTTAAGCCAAGACTTTGATGACCTTCTAAAGGAGTGTGGTATTATATCACGACTCACTCCACTGGAACACCATGAATGGAATGGTGTATCGAGAGGAGAATCGAACCTTGTTGGACATGGTACGATCAATGATGAGTCATGCGAGATCTTCGATAAGCTTACGGGGTCATGCCACTAGAGGCAATTTGCATTCACATTAGCAGTGTTCCTACTGAAGGCGGTTCAAAGACACCATATGAGATGTGGACTGGGAAACGTCCTAGTATGTCGTTCATGAAGATTTGGGGTTGCGAGGCGTTCATAAAACGTCTGGATTCTGATAAGCTCGGACCCAAATCTGACAAATGTAATTTTGTGGGATACCCAAAGGAAACAAAAGGGTATTATTTCTACAAACCTTCTGAGAACAAAGTATTTGTTGCTCGAACTGGTACTTTTCTAGAAAGAGAATTTGTCTCTAAAGGAAACAGTGGGAGGAAAGTAGAACTCGAAGAAATTCGAGAACCACAAAATATCATTGAACCTGAGTTGGAACGTGAGCAGGAACCACAAGATATTGTGGAAAGGGAACTTACTCAAATTACACAAGGCATTCGTAGATCTGGTAGGACACGCCAAGAGCCTGAGAGATATTATGGATATCTTGTAACTCAAAACGGTGATGTGATGCTCATAGATCAAGATGAGCACACTTCCTACCAAGAAGCTATGAATGGACCAGATTAGAGAAATGGCTTGAAGCCATGAAATGCGAGATGGACTCCATGTATACTAACCAAGTATGGACTCTGGTTGATCCACAGAAGGAATAAAACCAATCGGGTGCAAGTGGGTTTTCAAGAAGAAAACCGACATGGATGGTAATGTACAAACCTATAAAGGCCGACTAGTAGAAAAAGGTTACAAGCAAGTTCAAGGTGTTGACTATGATGAAACCTTCTCTCCAGTGGCAATGGTTAAATCCATCAGGATCTTACTTGTTATTGCAGCTTTTTATGATTACGAAATCTGGCAGATGGATGTCAAAACTTCTTTCCTTAATGGAAATCTCCTTGAGGATGTGTACATGACACAACCTGAGGGTTTTGTCAATCCAAAGGATGCTGGAAAGGTATGTAAGTTGCAGCGATCCATTTATGGATTGAAACAAGCCTCTCGGAGTTGGAATCTTCAATTTGATGAAACAGTTAAAGAACTTGGCTTTATTAAAAATGAAGATGAACCTTGTGTATATAAGAAGGTTAGTGGGAGTCACATTGTATTCCTAGTATTATATGTTGATGACATATTAATTATTGGGAATGACATTCCTTCCTTACAGGCTGTAAAAACATGGTTAGGAAAATGTTTCTCCATGAAAGATTTGGGCGATGTTGCCTACATTTTAGGTATCAAGATCTATAGAGATAGATCGAGAAAAATGTTCGGCCTAAGTCAAAGTACATATATTGATAAAGTGTTGAAACGGTTCAGCATGCAAGAGGCGAAAAGAGGAAACTTACCGTGACTCATGGTGTAAAGATCTCTAAGGCCCAATGTCCTAAATCACAAGATGAAGGAGGCGTATGAAAAGATCCCTTATGCTTGACAATTGGATCTATCATGTATCTGATGATATGTACTCGTCCCAGGATGTCTCGTATGCTTTGAGCATGGCGAAGCGGATACCGATCGAATCCGGTGAAGGTCAATGGAATGACGATCGAGAATATCCTCCTCAAGTACACGAAAAGGACTAAGGATTCATTCTTAGTATATGGAGGTGAAACCAGGCGGCGATAAAGGGTTACCTGACGGATGCTAGTTTCGGTGAAAATAATGACTATAAGTCTCGGTCGGGTTTTGTGTTTTGCCTTAATGGTGGTGTTGTTAAATTTTGAAAAGTTGAAGCAAAGGCGATGGCGATTCTACAATGCGGAAGTGAGTATATTCTTTCTAGTCTAGTGCGACCAGGATCTTTGTATAGATTAAAAAGTTCATCATTGAACTTGGTGTTGTTCAACCATTGTTGATCAGGTTGCTCTATCTTTGTGATAATAATGGAGCCATTGCACGAGGCTAAGGAACCCAGATCTCACCAACGATCCAAGCATATACTTAAGCGGTACCATCTCATCCGTGAAATCATTGATAGAGAGATGTACATATAGGAAGAGTGCCAACAAATGATAATGTTGCGAGATCCATTGACCAAGGCTTTATCGCGGTGAAGCCACGAAGGTCACACTATTTCCATGGGTATTAGATACATGAGTGATTGGCTCTAGTGCAAGTGGGAGACTGTTAGAGTTTATGCCCT
The DNA here is from genome assembly GCA_020205605.1 of Panax ginseng. NCBI lineage: Eukaryota > Viridiplantae > Streptophyta > Magnoliopsida > Apiales > Araliaceae > Panax > Panax ginseng. The sequence goes on from CM035150.1 coordinate 54,938,328, forward strand.
AGAGGCCAATTATTTGATATAATTGCTTAACATTTTGATATTATATTTGATTGAATAAATGAATGATTTTATTATGATTTTATTTACTGCGTTATATAAATGTTAACATAATAAAATTCCTTAGAATAGTGATACAATTTATATAGTTTCAAGTATGTGATTTGAACATGAGATTGTGTAATTACAATTAGTATCATTGCTCTTAAATGTCCCTAGTCGAGTACCATTCTTGATAGGACAACAATGATGCATTGAGACTAGTATGTGGATTGACTGATGACCAAATCTCATTGGTCATAAATATATGAGATATTAAGTCAATGCATAGGTATGTGTTAGAGAACAATGTACTGGACAGACCCACCATGAGAATTCTACGTGGAACATTATGCAAATTGTCATTAGCGATTCTCATAGTGACAATGATGTAATGGTCCTCCGACCTGAAAAATCACTATATTACTACACGAGAATTTATGTACTTTGATATCATCAAATGTCACCTTTAATAGGGTGGACTATAAAGGTGATTATTGGGTACATCATGAATCGTGTGAGGAATATGAGTGATCTAGATGGAATTTAGCCATCCTATATATTAGGGGTGATATCCATAGGCCTCTTGATTGAGTAGGACTATGAAATGCATGGCCATGCTCAAATATTGATTTATTTCATATAGTCTACTCATTGATCAAGAAAAATCAAATTAAATTATGAAGAGTATGACACATTCCATGAATCGAGTTTAATCTAGGATATTAAGGTTAAAAGTATTAAATTACATTGAAACATTGGTCACGAAAAGGTTGCATCGAATCATCGATCTTATTATTACTTGGGTAACAGTGATGCATTACTAGATGCCGCTCACTGTTTGTAATTTTATAATATGATTATAAAATTATTGCCAACGTAATAATAACCTATAAGGTCACACACATAGAACTTAATTTAAAAGGGATCGAATTTAAATTTTAAGGATTTAAATATATTAATTTGATTAATATTATTTAAATCACGAATTTAAATTAAAAGGATAATTTGTATATATATGTATATTAATTAAGACTTAATTAAGATATATATATATATATATATATATATATATTTGGATTTTATGAAATTAGGTTTTGATTTGATTAATTCCTTTTAACTACTATATATATGATATATAGCAGCTACTTAGGGTATCATCATAATAGAAAAACCCTAGCCGCTCTTACAGAGAGACTAGAGAGAAAACAGTTTCATAATCGTTCCTTTGGTGACTAGTACCACAAGTCCCTCTTATTGTAGAATCGTTCGACAGTTCGTGCGGCGTTCGTGTGGATACTGTAGAGACGTGGTTCTAATTGGATTGCGTAAAGGATTCGAAGCTATTTCAAACTTTTTCATAATCGGTATAATATCTAAACCAATCTTGAATTAATTTGATTTCTCTTGGATCTGTTTTGGGTTTGAAATTGCTTTGATTATTTTTAAATTTTACTTCGTTTTGTGCGAAAACCCAATGAAACTTGATGCCATTGTCGGTGTACTCGAAATTGGGTTTGCCTACTTGGCTTCTGAATATTTCATTGCGGTTGGCGAGATAGAAATTAGATCACATGTCCGAGAGGAATTGTAGATGACATTACGGTAAAAGTGGATAAGTTTATATTCCTGCGGACTTTATCATCTTTGGATTTTGATGAAGATAAGAACATCCCGATCATCCTAGGGAGACCTTTCTTGTACGGGAAGGACACTTTCATAGATGTGCAAAAGGAGAACTTCTGATGAGGGTCCAAGATCAAGAAATAAAATTCAATGTGTTCAAGGCCATGAAATATCCTACGAGACGAGGAAGAGTGTTATCGAATGGATTTAATTGAGCAAATTACCAGCGAAGATATTAGCAAGAGTTTGATCAACGATCCGTTAGAAAAAAACCTTATTGGGGGATGAGGAAAAAGACGACCTAGAATTTGTGGACTTATTACAGATGCTAGACTCGTTGCCACGAGTTAAGCCGATTCGAAACCTTATTTGAACCATTGCTGCTTTGAGGAGGCAGTTGCGGAAAAATTGAAACCATCATTGGAGGAGCCACAGGCATTGAAACTTAAACCACTCCTAAACATCTCGGTATGCGTATTTAGGCGATTCAAATTCTTTACACAGTAATTATTTACATGCAGCTTAACGAATTGCGGGAAGAAAAAATTCTTTGAGGTGCTTAGGGATCATAAATCGGCTATTAGATGGGCGTTTGCGGATATAAAGGCATTAGCCCATCATTTTGCATGCACAAGATTACGATGGAGGATGATGCAAGTCCATCGATGGAGCATCAACGTCGACTTAACCCAATCATGAAGGAAGTGGTCAAGAAGGAAATTACGAAATTATTGGATCTTTGGTATCATATATCCAATTTCGATGATAAATGGGTAAGTCCGGTTCATTGTGTCTGTAGAAGAAAGGGGAATGACGGTGTTACGAATGAGGACAACGAGTTAATTCCAACAAGGATAGTGACGAGTTGGAGGGTGTGCATCGATTATAGGAGATTGAATAAAACAACTGAGAAAGGATCATTTCCCTACCTTTTATCGATCAAATGTTAGATAGGTTAGCGGGACATGAGTTTTACTGTTTATTGGATGGATACTCGGGATATAATCAGATCGCCATCACTCCTGAGGATCAAGAAAAGATAACATTTATATGCCCTTACGGCACATTTAGCGTTAGGAGGATGTCATTCGGGCTATCAACAGCACTATGACTTTCAAACGGTGTATGATGGCTATTTTTCATATGTGGTGGAGAAGAATGTTGAAGTCTTCATGGGCGATTTCTTGGTCTATGGAGACAATTTTGATACTTACTGAGAGAATGCGGTCATGGTGTTGCGGACGATGTAAGGATACAAACCTCATACTAAATTGGGAAAAATGTCACTTCATGGTTGAAGAGGGCATAATTTTGGGCCATAAGATGTCTGCTCAAGGATTGGAGGTGGACAATGCAAAGTTGGATACAATCGAGAAATTACCTCCACCGAGATCAGTTAAGGGTATTAGAAGTTTTCTGGGGCATGCTGAGTTCTACAGGAGGTTCATAAAAGACTTCTCTAAGATTGCAAAACCTTTATGCAGTCTTTTAGAGAAGGATGCTACTTTCAGCTTTACTGCGGAATGTAAGTCCACATTTGAATTGTTGAAGAAGAAATTAGCTACAGCCACCGTGATAGTCGCACCGAACTGGAAAATGCCATTCGAGCTTATGTGTGATCTGACGACTATGCGGTTGAAATATTTTGGGACAAAGAAGAGACAAGGTGTTTCACGCCATATACTATGCAAGCAAAACACTCACAGAGACTCAAATGAACTACACTACCACGAAAAAGGAATTGCTTGCAGTGGTGTACGCGTTCGACAAATTCCAGGCATACTTGATTGGGACTAAGGTAATAGTCTACACGGACCATTCGGCGATTCGGTACCTAATAGCGAAAAAAGATGCTAAGCCACGCCTTATCCGATGGATTCTCCTACTTCAAGAGTTTGATTTAGAAATTAAAGATAGAAAGGGATGGAGAATCAAGTTGTCGACCATTTATCAAATTTGAAAATCAGGAGAAAAGGATGAAGATAGATCTTGCGATCAACGAGTCATTCCGGATGAGCAACTATTTGGGTTAAATGTAGAATTTATGTGGTATGTCAGATTTCCACGAATTTTGTGGTAAGCAAAATGCTTCCCCAATCTTACGACAATAGAAAAAGAAGTTTCTTCATGCGTCGTCAAGTGGTACATGTGGGATGAGTAAATATCTATTCAAGCGGTGTCTTGATAAGATGATTCAACGATGTATCCCCTACGGTTGAAGTCCACAACATCTTTGCAAGAATGCCACTCATCGACATATGGTGGACATTATGTTGAAATGCGCGCACCACGGCAAAAGTGCTTCAATCCGGGTTTTATTGGGCTACATTGTTCAAAGCGCCCACCAATTTGTGAAAACATGTGATAGATGCCAAAGGGTGGGAAACATATCGAAACGGAATGAGATGCCCCTACAAACAATTCTTAAAGTGGAAATCTTTGATGTATGGGGCATCGATTTCATGGGACCATTCCCTTCGTCTTTGAGCAATCAGTATATTCTGTTCGCGGTGGATTACGTCTCGAAATGGGTCGAAGCTGTAGCACTACCATCTAACGATGCCAAGGTGGTCCTCAAATTCCTATAGAAAAACATTTTCACGAGGTTTGGTACACCAAGAGCAATAATCGATGATGAAGGTAGTCAACTTCGCAATAAGTCATTTACGACTCTTTTGGCTAAGTATGGGGAATTGACCATAAGGTGGCTACAACATATCACCCTCAAACAAATGGGCGAGTGAGGTTTGAATAGAGAAAGTCGAAGATATTGGAAAAAGTCATAAATCTGAGTCAAAAGATTGGTCACTTGGTTGGATGACGCATTATGGGCGTGCTTGAATTGCATACAAAACACCAATCGGATGTCACCTATATCAACTCTTATGCGGAAAAATATGTCACTTACGGTGGAGCTACTGACCTGAAGGCTTACTTTAGGCCATACATAAATTGAATTTTGATCAATGCATGTAGGAGAAAAAGAGAATACTCTCAACTAAATGAGCTCGACAAATTCCGACTCAAGCCTACGAGAGCGCCAAGCTATATAAAGAAAAGGTTAAAAGATGGCACGACCAAAAAATTGCATGAACGAACATTGGGTAGGGGTCAATCGATCCTCTTGTTCAACTCACATTGCGATTGTTCCCGGGAAAGCTTAAGTCGAGATGGTGGGACCATTTACTATAAAACGCGTATTTCCTCATGGCGGCCGTTGAACTCTGATTCGTAATCCATTAGGGATGTTCAAGGTCAATGGTCAACGGATAAAGCATTCTTTGGGATGGCGAGTCGAATCGGGGGGCCTTAAAGCGACATTACCCTCGCCATACATACGATAAAAGCGAGGGAGTAGTCGGGTTGAGCGACTTAAAATCAAGCACTAATTGGGAAGGCAACCAAACTTTTCTTTATTTTTCATAGTTCATGTTTAATTGTTAGGATGTAGTTTATTAAGCGGTAGTTAGGTCTTATCAAGTAAAAGTTTTGCTAAAAATCTCAATGAAACTCAAGTCGTCATTAATCTAACATATTGCATGTTTTTGGTTTGGGAGAGGTCTAACATGAGTAAGAGCAACAACGTGACCAAGACATGGAGGAAAAATGGAGAATTTGCATCTCAAAATTTTTGCATCCAAAATTTTTAGTCGAAAATTCAAAGTCGATAGGCGTTTAGCACTTCTTTTAGGAGTGAAGTCCCGAGATCTGAAGCGGAACACGACTATTAAACACGCTTGCTGCTAAGTCTTGCCATACACCCACACACGCCTACTCCTTCTTGCTCTCACTCTCCTTAACATCACTACCTAAACTTCCATACCAACCCACTACTACCCATTACCTACATCAAAACCTCATCCCCACTACTAATTTCCACGATCTCCACTACCCAAACTTAGATCACGTATATTCCCAACCACACCACTACATATATATCACTCCATCTCATCTCTATTTCTTCCCACAATCAATTTTCGAATTAGGGTATTCTGAGAGGTTGTTTTTGAGAAAAAATTCAATTGCTTCCTTGGGGCTCCAACTCATCCATTCCACATACACCAATTTCCAAGTTCAGATTTCAAATTGGGTAACCTACCCCAACTGCACACCAAGTGTTTGATAAATTGACTGAACCACGTTTTAAGGGAAGGTAGGGTTTGCTAGCAAGAGTTCCCATCTGAAATTCAATGGCTTCTCAACCGACATCCAAACGCCAACGGGGGGAGAGTTCAAGCGCCGCTCAACCGCAACGAACCTATGATCACCGAAAATTTGTGAGTCCCGCCGCCGCCGATCGGTATGATTACATGCTAACTAAAGCACTTACGCTAGAGCGGGGATTGGCCCTCGAGGGGAATGATGGGGAGATGATGTCTCAAATTCACCAAAAGGGGTGGCTTCACTTCACTGAACATCCGATGCCCGCCGTTGTCAACATTGTCGAGAATTTTTATGCAAGCGCCAAGACAAAGCTCCTTTCAAAGCGTTTGTCTTGGGTCGCATGGTTCCGATTCGATGTGATGCCATAAATGCTTACTTATCGATTCACGGGTGCCACGACATTGTCAGTATATACAATTGAGGGATTCTAACCCTGACTATGAGGAGGTCATTACAAACATGACAAAGTCGGGCACATCTTGGATCAAAGGTAGAAAGGGAGGAATAGTGTTTAATAGCAAGGACCTTAGCCAGTATGGAAAAATATGGTACGCATTCTTATGCGCAAAATTGCTTCCGTCCCAACACACTTCGGACGTCAACAAAGAGAAGGCGTTACTGTTATACGCCATTGTGCAAGATTTCATTATTGACGTCGGGGCCATCATCAATTTCTCCATCCGCCGGTGTTTACGTGGTAATTTTTCGGGCGGTTTACCACATCCATCACTTATATGTGCGTTGTGCCACAACGCCGGGGTAAGATATTCTGATGATGAGCCCACTCAAATGCCACTCGCTTTGCTTGATTCCAGAATGATTGCGCGGTATTCAGTTTGGCCTGGAGGATAGTCACATCCACGAGGTTTGGGTTTTATTTTTCCATCGGCGTCGGAAGACGAAGTCGATGCCGAAGATACTTCTAGGGATGAGGATGAAGCGATGGGAGATCAAGGAACCGAGCAGGCACCGCGGACCGAGGCAATTTCTAGTCCTCAGTTCCTTGAGTTCCAAAATCAAATGAACGCGCACAATAGGGCAGCACATCGAGAAATGCGGCGATTGGCGATGCGCCAAGATCATATGTTTGATGCAATGAACGCCTTTTTTGCCTCACTGAACACAACACTCCAAAGTTTCAACCCGGCGGCTCAATTTCCATATCAACAACTCGGACCATTACCTCGATTTCCTCCCAGTGATTCCGATGAAGAAGAGCACCAACAACCTCTCCAGACTTAGACGATTCCAGGGAAGTCCTCATGAACTTAATTTTTATCCAATGAGGGCATTGTCTTATTTAAGTTTGGGGGATTTATTTGTTAGTTGCATGCATTTTGTTATTTTTGTTTTCATATCTAGTTTTGCATTATAGATTAGGTATTTGCATAGTAGTTAGGATTTTGCATGGTTTAAATAATAATAATAATAATAATAATAAAATTTAGTTAAATAGTGTTTGTATATTTCCAACGGTGTCGCATTTTACAGTTTATTTTGGCCAATGATGAGATTGTGAATAAGTTAACCAATATAGTATGGATTATTAGAACTGTGATTTAATTTCTATTATGAATCGATTCTTGGACTTGTTAGAAACTGTTACAAAAAGGGTAGCACTAATAACATCTTTGTTGATCGGTCAGTTCAAATTGATACATAAAAAGTTTCTAAAGGATAATGCTAGGGTGAACCAGAAAATGACAAGGATAGGCAGTGAAGGCTTAAATTTGGCAAAAACCTAAGTTTGGGGGAATATATGTGGGGTATATAAGCTTTAAAAAAAATGAAAAAAAAATGAAACATGTTGAGTCTTGTGGTGGGTTGAGGAGAAACACTCCCCATAAACACAAGCGTGAGATGGAGCGTAAAACGCACTCACCAACCATCTATCAAAAGAAAAAGAAAAGGGAAATAATCACGGGAAAAGAGCAAAAAGCCCCCACGTGAAAAAAAAGAAGAAGAAAAGAAAGTATAAGTATCCTGCATGTATCCTTGAATTTGGTTGTGTTTAATTTTAGTTGAGTCGTGCCTATCTTTGAGATTTTTAAATTTGCACTGTATGATTCCTTCTAAGAAGTTATTTGTGTATTGAATTTGGGTCTGTATCAGTTATCTTAGATGTTGATCACACACGCACGCTATACCAGTGATAATTGTTCAAGAATTGAGAATTAATACGTAAGTGTGGGTTGGTTTTGATAATTCGTATTGTAAAGTTGCTTGTTTTCTCTGAGGCCGGTGTGATAAGTTAGTTTATGCGATGTTGTTGGATTTTTTAGGCATTTAGATTGTTATTGCATTTCATTGCATTGCATAGCATGTAGTTTGTTTTGTGCTCGAGGACTAGCACGGTTTAAGTTTGGGGGATTTTGATAAGTGGATTTAATATACACGAATCAATGTTCATTTCAAGTTTAAATTAAGTAGTTATCTTCTTGTTTTGTGTTCGTTTTACTCGTTTCATGTTATTTTATATGTAGGGTGGTCATGGAGGCAAGTGGTGAAGAAAGGCGGTCTTTTGGAGCAAATTTGGAAAAATGTTGAAGTCACAATATTTCGTTAGCGAGTGGACATGCCACGTAAAATGAGCCTTTATTATCTTTGTTCCCCGTGAAGCGGGGTCTTGGATTCTGCAAGTGTCCTGTTACATTTTTTGAACTCTCTTGGGACTTGGTTTTGGGACTTTGATGATCGCATGGACTTTAATAAAAGGGGACTTTGACCAAAAAGCAGATGAGGAGCTAGAATTACTTGGAAAAACAACAATCTTACAACCACCACGGAGCATAATTGAAGCGATTTCGAGGATTCAAGAAAAAAAACTTTGGAGGAGTAATTTTTAGAGATTGTCACGATGGTTGCGAATCAAGGCTACGTGAAGGGGTTTTCATTATTCTTCTTCTCTTTAGTCTTATTTGTAATTGGAAGGATGTTTTCAACAAATTATTCGGTTTTAATTCATTCGTTATGAACTAATTTACTTATTAGACTTGTGATGGATCTTTGGGTGAAACGATGATTCTATAGCTTTGATTTCCAATTCAATAATATATTTTAGTTTATCTATGTTAATTTGAGCGTGAATTTATGAATTGCACGATCAATGATTCTTTGTGGATTTGAAAGGAATCGAGAGAGAGATTCGAATCTGAACTGAGTTAATATAGCATGGTCATGAATTTTGTCGATAGCGAGATTTTGATTATTGTTAAGGTAAAGATAAACTGACATCACATGTAATCGTATAAAGAGCTTAAACTTAAACCTTCTTTAATTGCGGTTCACATAGAGATATAGTGAGTTGGTTAATTTAGGTGTTTAGCAGTTTCTATCTTAATTGTGGATTGATGTTAATCTGGTATTAGTGCATCGAGAGGTGGCTATTACTACGTTCGTGTTCTTGATTAATAATCTGGGATATTAAATTGAGTTGGAATAAAGGTTTGAAAATCAGAGTGAAGCTCAGGGTGAAATTATAAGTCTAGTTCTCCATTAATTGTTTGAAATTCCGAATTTTGATATTGGTGACTGTTTTGTGATAGTTTACTTATTTATTAATTTAGTTTTTTATATAGTTTTAAAACCATTGAATTGAATAGTTTAATAAAATTAGGATTAATAGAAAATTGATAATTGTGAAGTTAATTTTTTTGATAATTTGTTCTCGTGGGAACAATACTCCATTTACCACTATATTACTTGTTGACCACGTACACTTGCGTGTTTTTGCGCGTATTGATTTTACCCAACAACCACTTATATCTTGAGATCTAGACATGGTATGGACTTTATTCCACTTCCAGTCTACTCTCCTCATGGCAGAGAACAAATCTATAACATCTAACACACATAACATCTAACACACAGAGATCTAGAGGCCCTAACATATGACTGTCAGACCTCAAAACTAGGTTTCATAGTCATTTTTAAAAACTCTATTTTCTTGCATCTAGATGTTATGGATCTATGATGTAACATCATAGATCACTAAATAACACCTATTAACACATATCTATGCAACAAATAACATCATTAACATAAATCTTAAGGATTTATAAAAATTAGAGTTTGTACCTCTTTAATGCACAAATCTTGATTCTGATTCTTATGATCTGATCTTGGGTTGCTAAAGACTTTACTAGGGAATGATTCATTTATGAATTTTGTAGCCTTGGAGAGAGAATGTGTAATAACCCGAGAATTTAGATATTTATTAAAATCTTAAAAGATTGAATTAAGGTTAAAAATTAAACCTAGACAGAAAATAAGTTTATGGGTTTGACATTTTTGGAAAGGAATTTTGTAAATTTAAAAACTTTTGGTTAAGGTCTACAGTGTTAAGGGTATAAGTGTATATGTTCTGTGTGTATGGTCATATGTGTGTACAGTATGTGGTTAAGAGTCAAGAGTTGACCAGATAAACTATATCAATCATGAACCCTAAAATATATTAAGAACCTCGACGTTCAGTTAGAAAACCCTAACGATTGTTAAGAAACCCTATTACCGTTTCTGGAAAGCCTAATTTCAGTTTCGGGACTCCGAAACCCTAATTCGGAATATTAAAACCCTAATTGGGAAGTTTGAAAATAAGTATAAGAATTTTTATGTTATTGATTTTATATTTAATTAGGGATAGCCCTAATTGATTATTAGAAAACCCTAATTGTTTAGCTGGAAACCCTAATGCATAATTATGGAACCTAAATGATATATTAACAGTTTTAATAAAAGAAATATTAACCCTAATTAGCAAGCTTGAATGTGATTAGTAACTCTAATGTAATTAGAAAACCCTAATTATAATTTAGAAATCTTAATTTTCTATTTTTAGAACTTAATTAGAAAAGCCTGGGAAATTAATTTGTGTAATCTTAGGGTTAAACCCTAAGGGTCAAAACCTAAGGGTTGTGACAAGTTACCTTTATGCCAGTTACTTTACAAGTCCAATGACCAAACTACCCTTTTTAATATTTTAATGAGGTGAAATGTAGATCTAGCCCTAGTAAGTGGTTGGTGACTAACCCTAAGCTATGCCTTGTGCCTATATACTAAAAATCTCAGCCAACTTGCTATAATAGATTCATTCACTACTACAAAACAGTAAATAGACAACGCGAAACGTTGTGGTTTCAGTCAGAAAAACGTCGTGGTTAAAGGTGTTATCTATTTGACACCCTTACACAACATTTTTAAAACGTTGTAGTTAAGCACAATACACAACGTTTTTTAGGGGGAAAATGTTGCAGATTTGTTGTCCAAAAATTAGCAGATGCTTAAAAATGTTATAGAAAATATGATTCCACAACGTTTTTTGGATAAAAATATTGTTGTTTAGTATATCAGACAACGTTTTTTAAATGTTGTAGATAAAAAAAGAAAAGAACAAAAAAAGATGTGATTCACCTATATTACCAATGCACCTGCAATATGCTAATGCCATGATACATAGCCAAAATATATCAACCATCCAAAATACATCCCAATAATACCATTCGTTTACAGTTTCAAATTACTACATCCACAAAATATATATCAAACTATCCATATATCCAACACGTATCTATTCAACCAGCACCGCAATGTATGCCAACTCTATATGTCGATATACAGACAGAAAACTAATATCGATATACAGACAAAATTAGAAAAATTACATGTGACTTGGTAAGGAAAGTTGTAGGAGAAATTTTAGACTTTTCAACATCTCTCTCAAGCTTTGGAAATGTGTCATTCTGAAACATAGAACCATTTGGGATTGCATATATACATCTCTGCATATTCTTTACAACCACACAGCAACTCTGATAAGTATGATAAACCTGCCAGATAAGATGAATTCAGCTTAGAGAAGGAAAACATCAATTAGAATGTAATAACCCGATATTTTCTATATAAATAAATCAGAAATTTGTGTATAATTTTTTTTTATTTTAAGAATGAGGATTTGTACAAGATAATGTGTGTATGTAATTATGTAATAAATAAATATATGTTTATTACATGAATGTTTACAAATAATTTTATTTTAGAATTTTTGATTATTATAAAGTTTATTCTTTTAATAATTAATTTTATAGTAAAAATGTTTTTATTAATTATTTTTCATGAAAATATAATTATATATTATTTAAATAATATATGAAATGGTTATTAGAATTATTATAATAAATACTTTATTATATGAATTTATTTCAGATTAATTAAGTTAATTATTTTAACATAATAATGGTGTATATGAATATTAAATCAGATATAGAATCCAAACCCTAATTTTGGGTTTGGAATAAGAAAAGAGGATAATAATATAATATTAATTATATTTTTATTTTTCAGTGCTATAATATGTACGCACAGATAATGGTTGATCAATTATGTTGTGGCATGACAAAAAGGTAGCATTAATTCGTTAAACATTAACTTGAAATTACTCAAACCGTAGTTGTGGTGGATAGGAAATGGTAGTAAGTGATTTATAACCATTATTATATTACGTTAATTAGGTAAACCCTAATTATTGTCTAAAAACCCTAATTTCTAATTTGAAACCCTAATTGTTAAAATGGTAGCCTTAATTATTATTTTAGTAAATTATTATGTTAATTAAGAAACCCTAATTATTTAAGAAACCCTAATTGTAAATTGAGGACCCTAATTGTATAAATTAGGAATATTTAATGCTAAAAATTTAAAGCTCTAATTTCGTAATTGTAACCCTAATTGCTAATTAGGTAATCCTAATTGCTAAATTGGAAAGATAAATACTATTTAGAAAAACTTAACCCTAATTAGGGAGAATCTTAATTATTCAAAACCCTAATTAATATTTAGAAATATTAATTACTAGAAACCCTAATATTTATATTATAAACCCTAATTTATAAATTGCAAACCCTAATCGCTAAATTGGGAAGTGAAATGCTAATTAGTGTCTCTTAAACCTAATTAGCAAAGTGTTAAGTAATTAAAAACACGGCGAGCGAGCGGAGACGAGGCCATAGAACTGGACACACCTTTAGCATCGAACCGGCGATAAGAGAAACTACTAGAACTCTTAGACTCACTGATATTTGCACTCAAACTATAGCAAAAACGCTAGGCAAAGAGAAACGAGAGTGGCTAGGGTTTGGAGGAAGTAAACACACTGGAGAGAGAGAGAGCATGAAAGGAGTAGAGAGAAAGGGGTTGGGGAGATATAAATAAGGAGAGGGAACGAAAGATTCTGTTTTTTTATTTTTAGTTTTCACTTGACCTCGATTTTTTGCTCCGTATTTTTGTATATAAATAACGTTTTTAAAAAAAACGTTATCTAATTAAAACAAAAAAAATACCCTTTTAAATAGATAACGTTTTTGCATATATATCTACAACGATTTTTTAAAAAACGTTGTAAAAAAAAATACTACAACGTTTTTCTTAAAAACGTTGTGGTTTAAACGTTGTCTATTTAGTACTATGTACTGGTGATTAAATCAAAAATCAAAAGATAAAAGTAAGTAAAGTAACTTACTTTACTTCTCATACTTGCCAAGTCCATTATCTCTCTCCCATTCGAAATTTTAGAGTGAAATTGAGTGAGAAACAAAACCAATGTCAGCCTTTAACTTTCCAAGAACAAACATCAAAGTCAGAATCAAGATCAAGCTCAAAAATGAGGTATAAACCCTAAATTTGAAAATCTAAGTATTTGATGTTAGATGTTGTTAATGATTGGTTAGATATGTGTTAGAGGGTGTCATTTAGTGATCTGGGTTGTTAAATCCCAGATCCATAACATCTAGATGCTCGAAATTGAAGATTTCAAAAATCTGAAAAAAGTTGAAAAAGTTGTCTGACGGCCTAATGTCAGGGCTTCTAGATCCGTGTGTGTTAGGTGTTATGTGTGTTTTATGTTATAGATCTGTAGTATGCCATGTGGACTATGATTTGGAACTGAAATCAGGATCATATCATGGTTAGATTTCAAGTTAAGAACGGTCAAACCTATTTGACCGATCACGGAATTATTTTCTGGGCAACCCAGAAAATTCCCAGAAAAACCAAAATGTCTGACAAGTTTTTCAAGGGCATGAATCTTTCTGTTGTTAACCATTTTGGCCATGTTGTAGTTATAGTTATGTACACTGACATGTAGGCTACACGATCATGCCTTTAGATCACTTAGATCCATAACAGGATCAAAGATAATTAAGGTCAATCTAGAGTTGACTGCCTAGTTTGTTGCAATTCTGGAAAACCCAGATTCATGATGAACAAGGTCTCTGACATGGTTTGACCATGCCAGATCTTCTTCATGTGTTGTTGTTAGAGCGATATGATGTTATATAACTGTACTATGACATGTGAACTACACGTTCGAACTCTTAGATCACATATACAACACCTAGAATCGAAGTTATAGAGCACCAAAGTAGCACCGTTGTAACTGCTTGAGTTTCTGGGCAACCCAGAAACTCAAGAACACGCCTGACAACATACTTTTTAGCTTCGATCTCACAGGTTTGTTATGTGTTGGCAATGAAAGTTATTTGGGGGCTTGTAGTGTGACATTAATACTACACCATTTACACCCTAGCAAGCCAGAAATTATAAAGACCAAAGATCTAGCCTTGGTCAAACATAACACCATGTAAACTACCTTTGAATGTCTGGGTTTGGCTAAAAAACACCTATAATGAGATTACGTCCTGCTTATAGGGCCCTTTTAGTGATAGTTTATTTATGGAAAATAAGTACTTTATTTAATAAATAGATAAAAATAGTTTTTAATTATTAAAATTACATAATAAATTCCTAAAAATTATTTTAAAGCACTGAAAAATAGTTTTTAATTATTCTCAATATATTTCATAAATATTTTATATTTTTGGAATAATAATGGTATTTAATTTATTTAATTATAATATTAAGTAAATTACTTAAAAATAATTTTAATACATGAAAATTATATTATGATATAAGAAAATATTTGAAGTTATTTTTGATGACTTTTAATATTTTGTGATGAATTTCATTAATTAATTAATATTAATGGTAATTAATTTATTTACTAAATGTATTAAATAAATTATGGAAAAATAGAATTAATGATTTAAAAATCATATAAAAATGATTTAAGTATTATAAAAATATTTGAAGTTATAAAATATAACTTTTGATATTTTGTCATGAAAAAAACATTAATATTTAATATCAATGGCAATTATCTGATAATGGATTTAAAGGTTTAAAAATCATATAAATATGATTTTAAGGTATTAAAAGACTTTGATATATTATAAATATATTATAATATTATGTTATGATTTTCATTAATATTTAGTATTAAATAAATATTAATGATAATGGAATTAAGTAATATTTAAATCATATAAATATGATGTTAATGATGGAAAAATCATAATAAATGATAATAATTACTTGGAAATTATTATGAGCCTATGAAAATTATTTTGACTGGATAATTAATTATCTAACATATTTGTGAACCAGTTTAAGTAGAGTCTTAAGTAAAATAGGCTTGCTATTATCCTATTAGGCAATCGGGATGTCGAAATAGTACCGAACTCAACTCAGACTGAAATAGTTTGACTTAATACTAGGTCTTATGTGTTTTATAGACTGATAGGATTATGTGATAATGTGTTTAGGTTATTTTAAATTGTGATGATATTATTCTAACTTGGAAAATCGATATGATTAATATTAGGTCTTCAGATAAAGCTAAGTTATGTTTCTTAATGGTAATCAACCGATCAAGCAAGTTTCTTATACTAACTTATTGTGAAAGTTTTTCTTGAACTATTCTTTGAACTTGTGATTAATCATTGTTGATTACATCACGTCTATGAATTGTTGAATCGCACTTTGTGCTTATTACATGTGTTCATCAGGTATGAAAGACTGATCACCTTCATTACCATTCGGTCCAGATATAATTGATATTTTCATGTTAAATGTTCGTTCAACTATGAAAATTTATCCATGCTAATTCACAATTATATTGTTGAATGTTAGCCAGCTATTATTCAAAATCTTTCCATCATGATATATCCATAATTTATTGAACTTAAACTTGCTGGGCAAACTTGTTGTTCACCCTTGCTATATCATGATAAACATTGCAGATTAAGGCGAACACGTCGGATACAAGGAAAAGTCAAAGCCAAGTTTAGCTTGGGAATATGTGTTCAGCTAGTTTTGTAACAGTATTATATTATTATAACATTGTATGTTAGATACGATATTGATTCAGGTTTTAAGTAAGGTTCTCGACCTTGGGGATAATGTTTAATATTTAATGTATAAACAATTTAGGTTTATATCTTCCGCAATAGTTAGAACTAGTGTACCAGATTCGTGGTGATTTAGGACCAGAATTTGGGGGCGCTACAATTGGTATCAAAGCTGTTGGTTACCTTAGATTAATAACCGCAGTGATTAGAATAAGATCTAACTCACATAGAGTTAGTGTGTCGGTAGGATTCAAAGACAAATCTCGGTAAGTTGTAAAGATACGAAGTTCCCTAACTCTGATAATAAAGGTGAATAGTAGTGGAGAATAGATAAAGTCTAAAAGACTAAAAGTAATGGGATAGAAGATCGTAAAACAAAACGATAATAACATAAGAATATATCGTAATATATACGATAAGATCACTCCGTGATCGGATAAGGTTATAGTAGTGAGAATGATCAAGCGAATGATTGAAAAGTTTACGGAAAAAATGTCATGTCAGTTGTACTATGAATTGGTACAGATTCAGGAAAGGACCATGAATACGAGTTGAATGAAAATTCTTATTGAGAAGGGAGTTAGGATTAAGTGGGGATTTTAATTGAGGACTCATGTCAGCAACTGATTTTGGTGTAACAACCACTTAGTTTCTTACACTGATAATCACTGAAATGTTTGTGTCACGCTATTTGCTATATACCAGTGTAGAAGGTGATTCTTTTCCTAGGTATATAACAGATAGGTAGGGTATAGTTAGAGAATATAAGGTTAAGTACGAGTTCTTAAAACTCATACTTATGGTACGTTCGTGACTCATGATTATATGAAATGTTTTTGAACCCAACAACGAATGGACGCCAAAGGTCTGACTAGGACAAGTTCTTAAAATCATATGATTGTGGAAAGTTCCTGAACTCATAAGTGTGGTAAGTTCGACGAACTGGGTATAGACATGTGTGATTGGAGTATTGAGAATTATAGGAATAGATATGTTACTAAGTAATTGATCATTAGTGGAGACATAGGTTTTCCAAATCTTATAGCTATGCTAGACTTCAAAATATTGACATCAAGCTAAATACGCACTATGTGTTTTTGAAAATAAATTCTTATTCTCAACTTATGGTGACCATTATGTATGTGTGGACTTTGGACCACCGACACATCGTTACCTGTTGAGATGATAAAACGGAATTGCACGGTTTTTGAAAGGTTTAAAGGATAGTCTATGCTACTTGTTTCGGCTAGATGATAAGGATTTGAAATATCAAAATATATTTTTATTTATCACTTATGTACTATGTAACCTGGTGCATAGATGATAAAAAGTTGATGAAGTTGTAAATACAAGAATACTTAGTGTTGAATTTGATCCAACATCGTTATTCCACTATTGTATGATGTGTTATGACAAAGTCACTCGATGACGGCATCCTCAAACGGGCTGTTAATACAGTACGACATCATGCCATCATTTTCGAACTATTTTTCAAATAATTTTAATTTTCCAACGGGGTTTGGCTATACCTAAATATTTCGATTGAATTGAATTATTGATATAAGTCTACGCTATTCGATTCAGCTAGACCAACGTTTATAAAATCCTAATCGTTCTTGAAAATTTTCCCGAACCAAATTGTTTTGGTGAGGAATCCGATAAAGACTGAGGTAAGAATTTTGTGCGCCTAAGGCGGATAAGGAGAATGGGCAAAACTTGTTCCGACCAGTAGTACATGGCCAGTACAGGGTATACCGAGCTAATTACCCACTATGTCCGTAAGTTATGACGGTTTATAGATGAATTTCCATAAAACCTTTTTGAAAATGAAAGCTTATGGTCTATATGACTCCTCAGCATGATTTGAATAATTTAACACTTGTGAGTGATGTTTTGGGTAGTATGTGGTAATGAGTATGAAGGGTGTAAGGTGTAAGGTAAATTTCAGAGACGAAATTTTTAGAAGAAGGGGTGAATGTAATAACCCGAGAATTTAGATATTTATTAAAATCTTAAAAGATTGAATTAAGGTTAAAAATTAAACCTAAACAGAAAATAAGTGTATGGATTTGACATTTTTGGAATAGAATTTTGTGAATTTAAAAACTTTTGGCTAAGGTCTACAGTGTTAAGGGTATAAGTGTATATGTTCTGTGTGTATGGTCATATGTGTGTACAGTATGTGGTTAAGAGTCAAGGGTTGACCAGATAAACTATATCAGTCACGAACCTCAATAATATATTAAGAACCTCGACGTTCAGTTAGAAAACTCTAACGATTGTTAAGAAACCCTATTACCAGTTCTGGAAACCCTAGTTTCAGTTTCGGGAATCCGAAACCCTAATTCAGAATTTTAAAACCCTAATTGGAAAGTTTGAAAATAAGTATAAGAATTTTTATGTTATTGATTTTATATTTAATTAGGGATAGCCCTAATTGATTATTAGAAAACACTAATTGTTCAGCTGGAAACCCTAATGTACAATTATGGAACCTAAATGATATATTAACAATTTTAATTAAGGAAATATTAACCCTAATTAGCAAGCTTGAATGTGATTAGTAACTCTAATGTAATTAGGAAACCCTAATTATAATTTAGAAATCTTAATTTTCTATTTTTAGAACTTAATTAGAAAAGCCTAGGAAATTAATTTGTGAGGGTTAAACCCTAAGGGTCAAAACCTAAGGGTTATGACAAGTTACCTTTATGCCATTTGCTTTACAAGTCCAATGACCAAACTACCCTTTTTAATATTTTAATGAGGTGGAGTGTAGATCTAGCCCTAGTAAGTGGTTGGTGACTAACCCGAAGCTATGCCATGTGCCTATATACTAAAAATCTCAGCTAACTTGCTATAATAGATTCATTAAATCAAAAATCAAAAGATAAAAGTATGTAAAGTAACTTATTTTACTTCTCATACTTGCCAAGTCCATTCACTCTCTCCCATCCGAAATTTTAGAGTGAAATTGAGTGAGAAACAAAACCAATGTCAGCCTTTAACTTGCCAAGAACAAACATCAAAGTCAGAATCAAGATCAAGCTCAAAAAGGAGGTATAAACCCTAAATTTGAAAATCTATGTATTTGATATTAGATGTTGTTAATGATTGGTTAGATATGTGTTAGAGGGTGTCATTTAGTGATCTGGGTTGTTAAATACCAGATCCATAACATCTAGATGCTCGAAATTGAAGATTTCAAAAATCTAGAAAAAGTTGAAAAAGTTGTCTGACAGCTTAATGTCAGGGCTTCTAGATCCGTGTGTGTTAGGTGTTATATGTTTTATGTTATAGATCTGTAGTTAGCCATGTGGACTATGATTTGGAACTAAAATCAGGATCATATCATGGTTAGATTTCAAGTTAAGAACGGTCAAACCTAGTTGACCAATCACAGAATGATTTTCTGGGCAACCCAAAAAATTCCCAGAAAAACCAAAATGTCTGAC
Source organism: Panax ginseng (assembly GCA_020205605.1). Classification (NCBI taxonomy): domain Eukaryota; kingdom Viridiplantae; phylum Streptophyta; class Magnoliopsida; order Apiales; family Araliaceae; genus Panax; species Panax ginseng. Next base: position 54,957,847 of record CM035150.1, read on the forward strand.
AAGCTTTTCAAGGCCATGAATCTTTCTGTTGTTAACCATTTTGGCCATGTTGTAGTTATAGTTATGTACACTGACATGTAGGCTACACGATCATGCCTTTAGATCACTTAGATCCATAACAGGATCAAAGATAATTAAGGTCAAACTAGAGTTAACTGCCTGGTTTGTTGCAATTCTGGAAAACCCAGATTCATGATGAACAAGGTCTCTGACATGGTTTGACCATGCCAGATCTTCTTCATGTGTTGTTGTTAGAGCGATATGATGTTATATAACTGTACTATGACATGTGAACTACATGTTCGAACTCTTAGATCATATATACAACACCTAGAATCGAAGTTATAGAGCACCAAAGTAGCACCCTTGTAACTGCTTGAGTTTCTGGGCAACCCAGAAACTCAAGAGCACGCCTGACAACATATTTTTTTAGCTTAGATCTCACAGGTTTGTTATGTGTTGGCAATGAAAGTTGTTTGGGCTTGTAGTGTGACATTAATACTACAACATTTACACCCTAGCAAGCCAGAAATCATAAAGACCAAAGATCTAGCCTTGGTCAAACATAACACCCTGTAAACTACCTTTGAATGTCTGGGTTTGGCTCAAGAACACCTATAGCGACGGGTCTGTCGCTATAGGGCCCTTTAGTAACAGTTTATTTATGGAAAATAAGTACTTTATTTAATAAATAGATAAAAATAGTTTTTAATTATTAAAATTACATAATAAATTCCTAAAAATTATTTTAAATCCTGAAAAATAGTTTTTAATTATTCTGAATATATTTCATAAGTATTTTATATTTTTGGAATAATAATGGTATTTAATTTAATTAATTATAATATTAAGTAAATTACTTAAAAATAATTTTAATACATGAAAAATCATGAAAATTATATTATGATATAAGAAAATATTTGAAGTTATTTTTGATGACTTTTAATATTTTGTGATGAATTTCATTAATTAATTAATATTAATAGTAATTAATTTATTTACTAAATGTATTAAATAAATTATGGAAAATAGAATTAATGATTTAAAATCATATAAAAAATTATTTAAGTGTTATAAAAATATTTGAAGTTATAAAATACAACTTTTGATATTTTGTCATGAAAAAAATATTAATATTAAATATCAATGGCAATTATCGAATAATAAATTTAATGGTTTAAAAATCATATAAATATGATTTTAAGGTATTAAAATACTTTGATATATTATAAATATATTATAATATTATGTTATGATTTTCATTAATATTTAGTATTAAATAAATATTAATGATAATGGAATTAAGTGGTATATAAATCATATAAATATGATGTTAATGATGGAAAAATCATAATAAATGATAATAATTACTTGGAAATTATTATGAGCATATGAAAATTATTTTGACTGAATAATTAATTATCTATCATATTTATGAACCAGTTTAAGTAGAGTCTTAAGTAAAATAGGCTTGATATTATCCGATTAGGCAATCAGGATGTCGAAATAGTACCGAACTCAACTCAGACTGAAATAGTTTGACTTAATACTAGGTCTTATGTGTTTTGTAGACTGATAGGATTATGTGATAATGTGTTTAGGTTATTTTATATTGTGATAATATTATTCTAACTTGGGAAATAGATATGATTAATATTAGGTCTTCAGATAAAGCTAAGTTATGTTTCGTAATGGTAATCAATCGATCAAGCAAGTTTCTTATACTTATCGTGAAAGTTTTTCTTGAACTGTTCTTTGAACTTGTTATTAATCATTGTTGATTACATCACGTCCATTAATTGTTGAATCGCACTTTATGCTTATTGCATGTGTTCATCAAGTATGAAAGGCTGATCACCTTCATTACCATTCGGTCCAGATATAATTGATATATTCATGTTAAATGTTCGTTCAGCTATGAAAATTTATCCATGCTAATTCTCAATTATATTGTTAAATGTTAGCCAGCTATTATTCAAAATCTTTCCATCATGATATATCCATAATTTATTGAACTTAAACTTGTTGGGCAAACTTGTTGCTCACCCTTGCTATATCATGATAAACATTGCAGATTAAGGCGAACATGTCGGATACAAGGAAAAGTCAAAGCCAAGTTTAGCTTGGGAATATGCGTGCAGCTAGTTTTGTAACAGTATTGTATTATTATAACATTGTATGTTAGATACGATATTGATTCAGGTTTTAAGTAAGGTTCACGACCTTAGGGATAGTGTGTAATATTTATTGTATAAATAATTTATGTTTATATCTTCCGCAATAGTTAGAACTAGTGTACCAGATTCGTGGTGATTTAGGACCAGAATTTGGGGGCGCTACAAAATGACTTCGTTGAGTGTATATGTACAAATGAGGCTTATTTTTGTATTTTCTCTCTCTTTAATCTCTTTATATCTTGATGCAATGTATTTGGCTGGTATAGTTGTCAAGAATTGGCTGATATGGGAAGATATAAAGCACATGGGAGATTTGTAATACATGAGAATTTTCACGTATTATTAAATGAATATATTAATAGAAATAAATATTTTTAAGTGAATATAAGTGTTAATATTTTGTAAGTTGATTATTTCAATTGATTCGTATTAGATTAATACGTATTGAGAAGTGTGGAATTTACAATGAGAATTGTGAAATGCCTTGTGTGGCACAATGTGAAACGAGGAAATTCACTAAGCAAATTAAAAAGGGAATTACGAAAGATTAATCGTGTTTGATCATGTGATTTCATGTAGTTAACGAGTACACTCTTAAATTGACAATATCACTCTTGTGGGCATTAATTCATGTCGTGTAAAATGAGTTTGGCGATGGAGGTTGACATTGGCTTGAAGCTAAACCGCCTCTTGGCATTGTAGTAGAGTATACTGGTAATTGCGCCATCCTAATAAGATAAATGGCCTTGATTCGCCAAATGGTCACTGGAGAAAATTAATTTTCTACTTTAGAAATTAAATGGAACACTTATGTGATATGTGTGATATTGATAAACCATAGGATAAAAGTACGTTGTGTTGATATTAATCGACGACGGAATTATTAAGTGAGCAATTAATTAATATTAATTGTTAATGGTTATTGTAGAATATTGATAATGGTAATTAATTAATAATTTGTGATTATTATTATTAGCAATATTTCTATAAATATAATAAGAAATATAAAAATAATTAATGGTTATAGAGATCCGTAATTACATTAATCAATGAGGAATGAATTAATTAATATTGGTGGTAATTAATCAAGAAATGAATAATTTATTTATTTGACATAAAATAAATAAGTAAGTTATTAATATAATAAGATTATATTGATTGATTATGTGCAAGTGTGCAATAATTAAATATATTATTTATATATAGAATACAATTGTATTATATAGTGTAATACGACACTTATGTGACTATATCAGTATATAGTAAACTATATATTAAGATTTATTGAAACTATATGATATGAATACATCATGAAATGTATGTGATAATATGCATGTAAGTAGACATTAAAATAAAATTTACATGAATTATATATATATATATATATATATATATATATATATATATATATATATATTGATAACATCTACTACTTTGAAATATCAAATCATATTGTGACATTAATTTATAACTAATATATGGTTGAGAGGTGTATAAAATATAACATAAGACTAGGAAAAGGTATAAGTGTTGCAAGAATGCTGAGATAATTGGCTTGTCCCAAATTTAGTGTCCCATTTGCTCCTCATTTCTCCTACACGTGTAAAACATAAAGGCTAAGGCCATTTTCTTCTTTTCTTCCAAGCACCTTCTAGATCATGAGTATGAGGGAGTGGTTATAATGATGATCTCCAACAAACATTTACCAACCCTCTCTTAACCTTCATACAATCCTCAAATCCATGGGTTTAATTTAGTGGGAAATTGCAAAATCTGTGTATTGGGTTTTCTATATATATGGACTCTCCTTCTCCAATTGACATTGCTGAGAATTGCTAAGTGTGGGATTGAGAGAATACAAGTATTCTAGGATATTGGAAGTTCAATTTGCAGCAAGTTCATTCATATTACAGAGGTATAACCTCACTTCCTTGCTTTCCATTTTTAGTTTCTGTCAAAATGAGTTTCGAGTTCTTGAATTTTAAATTCTTGATTTGGTGGAGTTAGATGTTAAAAGGGTTAGGTAATGTTCATATAGTTGTTATATAATCATATAAGCATGTTTAAACTGATATCTGACTAGTTAGAATCGAATTCGTGAATAATTTCTATGGTTGGGCTAGTTTTCTGCCGAAGCAAACTATTCCTGGTTCGAATTAAACACGCTAGCAATTGCCACGGATTAACATTATTAAGGCGCAGCTGCAGCATTCTTACTGACTCGAGTTCGCTTTTGATTTCTGTTTTACAATCTGCTAAGTGTTGGTATAATACTATGACTTAAACTAGCATGCAAGCATGTGTAAGGGGTATATATAAGGTGAGCATGTTTAGACTAGCATACATGATTAACGAAAGTGTATAGTTTAAAATGGATTTAGGACTTTAGAAAGGAAATTGATATGTATGTATACCGACTTTGCAAAGATGTTGGTATGATTTAGAAATGCATGAATAACCCGTTAACTTGTGTGTATATGATTCATAAGGAAGCATGAACATGTTGAACTAATTAGTAAGCTTTACAAATGAAAATACGAATTTTGAACGTGAATATTGATAAGCTACCTTGAAGGTTAGAATCTGACATTTGTGATCATGTTTGATGTTACTCTTAGACTCACTCATGTAGCATAAATGTATATACACCATGCTTGTGTATCATATTTCAAGTGAAGCATGAACGAAGCATATTTTCAACTAAAACGGTGCTAATTTCACATATGTGTTATGAATACTCACAAGCATGCCTAATATGAGTTTTATAACTACCTTGTATGTTTAGAGAGCAAGAATGATAGACTTTGTGGTTTCATGACCATGAATGGCCTTAACTTGTTGAAATGTTTAATTTAGAATTATATTATAAAAGGGGAACCTAGATTGACTTGAGAAGCATGAAAAGACCTTTAACACAACAACATATATTATGTATGATTGTTGTGTTCAAGCCGGACAGGAACCACAAGGCAAAAATTGAGTCTTAGTTTAGTTGCAGGATCTGCAAGAATCACACGGCCCTAAACTTAGCCACGGCGTTAAATAAGGCCATCCTAGAATCGAGATTCTCGATTCTCGATTTTTGACAACTAACCGGGTATGGTGCCTATATTGCTAGAAGTGGTTTAAAACCTACTGATACATGTATATATATGAGGATTAAGTAATATCACAGTGTTTGTCTTGTAAAAGGAAAGTCCATGGGTAAAAAGGACTTAACCTTGAGCATTCTTAATTTGCTTATGAAATACCTAGATAATTGATTTCGTGATAAACATATAAGCTGATTTTGTACCATATGTGCATATTTGAATCATGTCAAGCTTGATTAAAGAATGTGTTAGCTAATGAGCATCTTGTACTTATAATACACTATAATAGGATTCGAAAGTGTTGATTTATTAACGTGGATAAACTATGCTTAAGACAAGTATTTGAACTATCCTTTACATTGTGCAAGTATCCTAAACCATTGCTTTACTTTATTCAACGGATATCGTAAGCTTATCTCTTTGAATGCAAGTTATCCTACTTATTCATTCAATTGAGCTAGTATGTTTAAAACTCTTGTAAAAACTATTATTCATGTTGAACTTGGTATTGTTCTTGAATATTGTGAAGGGGTCTATTTCATTGATTCGGCTAGTCTATATGCATGTTTATAAAACTGTCCAAACGAATTGATTGGTGTAGAAATCTTAAAAACTGAGTTGAACAACCCTTATGGTAAGGGGAGTGTATGTTGTTGGAAAACCCAATACATGAGTAAATTATTACTGTGGTGTTATGCATAACTTAGAGTATTATAGATTGATTATCTATGGTACTTGATTCCTTTGGGTTATTAGTTTAATATTGGTAATTCTAGTAGATGTTCAATATGAAGGGTTTCGACACAGAAACGCACAGCAGAAATAGAAAAATTTAAAGAAATTTAGAAACCCTAAACAGGACCAATGCGAAAAATAATTAATTCAGTGGTTAGAAAATTATACCGATTATGAAGCAAGAATTGATGCGGTCGAATCTCCAACGCAATCTAAATGAATTGCGTCTATACTAAGATCCACAATGAACGCCCCATGTAATCATTCTACGATCTCAGAAGAAGGAACCGCATGAGACTAGCCACCAAGGATGAGGATTTTCGAAACTGTTTTCTCTAGTCTCTCTCTAAGAGCGACTAGGGTTTTGTATTTTGACGTAATCCCTAAAATGACTGATATATATCATATATATAGCAGTTAGGAGGAATTAATCAAAACCTAATATTATTACAATCCTAATATATATATATATATATATATATATATATATCTTAATTAAGTCTTACTTAATTAATATACATATATATAATTATCATTTTTAATTTAAATTTGTGATTTAAAATACTATCAATCATATTGATATATTTAAATCCTTACAATTTAAATTAATTTCCTTTAAAATTACGCTCTATGTGTGTGACTTTATAGGTTATTATTACATCGGCAATAATTTTAAAATCATATTATAAAATTATAAACAGTGAGCGGCATGTAGTAATGCACCACTGCTACCCAAGTAATAATAAGATCGATGATTCGATGCAACCTTTTCGTGACCAATGTTTCAATGTTATTTAATCCTTTTAACCTTAATATCCTAGATTAAACTCGAGTCATGGAATGTGTCATACTCTTCATAATTTAATCTGAGTTTTTCTTGATCAATGAGTAGACTATATGAAACAAATCACTATTTGAGCATGGCCATGCATTTTATAGTTCTACTCAATCAAGAGGCCTATGGATATCACCCCTAATACATAGGAGGGTTAAATTCCATCTAGATCACTTATATTCCTCACACGATTCATGATGTACCAAAATAATCACCTTTATAGTCCTCCCAATTAAAGGTGACATTTGATGATATCAAAGTACATAAATTCCCGTGAAGAAATATGTATATATGTATATAGAGATTTCAAGTCGGAGGACCATTACATCATAGCCACTATGAGAATTGCTAATGACACTTCGCATAATGCTCCACATAGAATTCTCATGGTGGGTCTGTCCAGTACATCGTTCTCTAACATGTAACTATGCATTGACTTAATATCTCATATATTTATGACCAATGAGATTTGGTCATCAGTCAATCCATATACTAGTCTTAATGTGAGACCCCAGATTTTATGAATAAAGATTTAATTTTCTCGAATTTTTTTGTTTTAATATTATGGTGTGGATTTGATATAATGTTATAGTTGTGGGTAATATTTATAAATTTTGAAAAGTATGCAAGTTGTTATAAAATATTCGATTGGTCGGGAAATATTCTTTTGTTGGGAATATCCGTGACGACTCAAGACAATCTTTTGGTGGACCCTACGACGAAAGTATGGTCGATTTAGAAAATGACAGTAATTATCTTTTATAAAATAACGGCTAAGTGTTACCGTTAAAAACTGTTGAACTACCCGTTAGTAAAAGAAAACAAAGAATACGATATGGTTGCATAGTAGCACACGGTGTTGGTTATTAATGCTTACGTGATAAGTCACTCAGTTTTGTTTTATTAGTATTATTAATGTAATAAAACAGAAAAAGCTTTTTATATAAAATAGAATACTTTTATAAAGTTATTCTATAAATAGAATATATTATATTCTATTATGCATAGTGTTTTGCATATTAAATCTTTTATATAAAATAGAATACTTTTATAAAGTTATTCTATAAATAGAATATATTATATTTTATTATGCATAGTGTTGCATAAAGTTGTCTCAAGATAAGTGTTTTGCATAGTAAAATCTTTTTATATAAAAATGTAATACTTTTATAAAGTTATTCGCTTTATTAGATTATAAATAGAATATATTATATTTAATTTAAAAGATTTTGCTTTAAATATGGACCGTCCGATTAAAAGTAAATCAATCTGGACCGCTCATGAATTAGTTACTATGCAAATCCCATTCTTCTATAAATAGAAACTCATTCATTCATTATTTCTTACTTAATTCATCAAACTCTAGAGAGAGAAACTATAGAGAGAGTTCTTCTTCTATAATCTTGAGCGTATTTCTTTAGAGTTTAAGAAAGCTTTGAGCATAGTGCAAGTTTTTTACGAGTATATCCTCGCCTCTACAAGCTCTAATACTCTTCTTTTACTAGAAGATATATTATTTGTTGTACTGTAAGGGTAATCATTCTTTCTTATTCGTGAAGAGAACTTACATTATTCCATTCTTTATTATTATGTTGAATAACTCATGCTCATGGCACCGCATACATGGTGAAATTCTTCCATTATTCCATTCTTAAATTATTCTCATTGGAATAACTCATCTGCAAGCATCCTATCGCATGCATGGTGATTTCTATTGTTATTCTATTCTTTATTATTCTCGCGTAATATCCTCGTCTCAACGCTTACGCCGACCGGGTTCCATTATTTATTATTCGCCGTAATATCCTCGTCTGCAGCATTTACGCCGGACCTGGTTCCATTATTTATTATTCTGTTGGGAATAACCTGTTTGTGCGGATTACGCACACATGGTGAAATTCTTCTGTTATTCCATTCCTTAGTATAATATTGGAATAACCTGTCTATGCGAAGTACTGCATACATGGTGAAATTCTTTTATTATTCCATTCTTTATTATACTGTTGGTTATTGGTTTTACAGTTGTATGTCTTTGGCCCTGTAGTGCAAAAGATGATATCTTTCATGAATATCTTTGGCCTGTAGTGCAAGGATGATCTGTTATTTGATAGCTTTGACCCGTAGTGCGAAGATGAACAGGTGTATGACATGATCATGACCACTAGTGATACTAAAGAATATCATTGGCCGCAGTGCATAGATAATTCAATGATGTGATTGTCATGATCATGACCATTAGTTAACAGTTGAATGTCTTTGGCCGTAGTGCACTGACATGCAATTGATTGGTATGATCATGACCATTGGTTTTATAGTTGAATATCTTTGGCCCGTAGTGTAAAGATAGGCAACTGATTGGTATGTTCATTGTTATTACATTTGAATATCTTCAGCCTTTGGGGTAAGGATGTTGAGTAAATGTTCTATTAAGCCTTTGTGGCAAGAAAGAACTGTTAATTCATATTATTATAAATATGAATTATGAATTTAACTAACATTTTTTATGTTTCAGGTGAAGACATGTGATGAAAATTATCTTCGTCCTGGGTGCGAAGAGGAATTTAGAATCACAATTGTGATTATGAGTTATTCACATGATCGTAGACGGGAATTGTTGATTGATGTTACAGGGATAAATCATTATTGGTGGACTTTTAACATAGAGAAGATAATAGACCTTATGGTCTATTTGACTCTTCTAATGGATTGCTCGTTCCGCTGCACCTATGGTTGAAAAGTTTTATTATCTACCATATATTCTAAATCTCTAATTTATTATTGATGAAAGCAATTGATAATTTAATTATCTTTAGTCATGATATTCTTTACTGGGCTAGTTGTGCTCACCCTTTTGCTTCACAATTCCTTTTAGGTAATAAAAGTGTAGCTGGGTCGAGCAGGGTATTAAGAGGATTAGAACAGTGGTCTATAGCTGTTGAGGTTCTCCCTAAATAGTATGGAAATAATTTTATTGAAAACTTTAGATAAGTGTGTCGTATTGTATACATCATTTGATATTTAATTTTGGTGAACTGAATAGGGTGAGGTGAACCCAACTTTGGAAGGGTGTTTTGCCACTATCATACAAGATGTCTAATGATATACAACCTCGTGTTATCATAAGATAGGGTTGTGCGCATCCACTTGCTGAATATATCTACGGGCACTACCTATATGATCTTGGAGTTTATTTGAAATATACTATTCACTTGGAGATAGTGGAGATAGTTATATGTCAAGAGAAGACTCACCATTGTAAAGAAGATGATAGTAATCTTCTCATTTTTTTGGGGGTCTATTGGGTCAACCAAGGATAATTATGTGGACATATGATATCTATTATAACCTAGACGCATGGCCTCCCATGTACGAAGGTTTCCTTGAGCACTTCCCAAAGATTTTAATTTCTAAAATAGTTTTTGACTATACGTTTATGTAAAGTACCATTGTAAGGTTGTGGTCGAGGCACCATAAGAGTTACATACATTTGTATTAAAACTCACAGCTTAATCGTAGGTCGATTCTATACGACAGTTCAACAGTTGTATAAATGAAGTTGTATTTGAATTTTGTATCATGTATCTGGCAACTCAGAATGGGTGATGTATACCTAATTTTGGGAGTGTCACATTTGGTATGAGAGCTTAGGGATATAGTCGCTGGCGGATATAAGAGTCTAGAACTAGGAGGGGAGAGACGAGTTATATACTTCGCTAGTGTGTGACTTACCTAAGCTGAAATTGTTTACTTGATAAGTTGACAAATTGTGATATGTCAATTAACCTTTATTTTGAAGCTATATTCTAGAATGATATCTGAAATACAGGAGATGAGAAATGGGAAAATCATGATAGAGAGGAAATTACCAGGAAGGTACAATCTGAAAAGAAAACAAGATATTCTCATCCCTTCAAATATCAGGTACGTACGTAAATTTCGAGGGCAAAATTTCATAAGGAGGGGAGATTGTGAGACCCCAGATTTTATGAATAAGGATTTAATTTTCTCGAAATATCTTTTTTTAATATTATGGTGTGGATTTGATATAATGTTATAGTTGTGGGTAATATTTATAAATTTTGAAAAGTATGCAAGTTGTTATAAAATATTCGATTGGTTGGGGAATATTATTTTTGTCGGGGAATATCCGTACGACGGCACAATCATTGGTGGACCCCACGACAAAAGTATTGTCGTATTTAGAAAACGACAAAATTATCTTTTTATAAAATAACAGTGAAAGTGTAAATCAAGTTAAAACTGCTGAACTACACCTGGTAGTAGTAAAGAAATGTAATACGTGTGGTTGCATAGTAGCACACGGTGTTGGTTATTAATGCTTACGTGATAAGTCACTCATTTTTGTTTTATTAGTATTATTAATGTAATAAAACAAAAAATCTTTTTATATAAAATAGAATACTTTTATAAAGTTATTCTATAAATAGAATATATTATATTCTATTATGCATAGTGTTTTGCATAGTAAAATTTTTTTATATAAAACAGAATATTTTTATAAAGTTACTCTATAAATAGAATATATTATATTTTATTATGCATAGTTTTGCATAGTATCTCAGATAGTGTTTTTGCATAGTAAAATCTTTTTATATAAAATGTAATACTTTTATAAAGTTATTCGTTTTATTAGATTATAAATAGAATATATTATATTTTATTTAAAAGATTTTGCTTTAAATATGGACCGTCCGATTAAAAGAAAATCAATCTGGACCGTTCATGAATTAGTTACTATGCAGTCCATTCTTCTATAAATAGAAACTCATTCATTCATTATTTCTTACGAATTCACTGAAACTCTAGAGAGAGAAACTATAGAGAGAGTTCTTCTTCTATAATCTTGAGCGTATTTCTTTAGAGTTTAAGAAAGCTTTGAGCGTAGTACAAGTTTTTAACGAGTATATCCTCGCCCTACAAGTCGAAATACTGTTCTTTTATGGTAATGGATATTATTTGTTGTACTCGTAAGGGGTAATCATTCTTTCTTATTCGTGAAGAGAACTTCTGTTATTCCATTCTTTATTATTATGTTGGAATAACCTGTCTATGCGAAGTACCGCATACATGGTGAAATTCTTCTGTTATTCCATTCTTAAATTATTCTGTTGGAATAACTTGTCTGTGCGGTCTATCGCATGCATGGTGATTTCTAGTTGTTATTCTATTCTTTATTATTCCGTCGTAATATCCTGCTTTGTAACGCTCTACGCCTTTACGGTTCCATTATTTACTATTCTGTCAGAATATCCTGTTTGTGCATTTACGCCGGACCTGGTTCCATTATTTATTATTCTATTGGGAATAACCTGTTTGTGCGGATTACGCACGCATGGTGAAATTCTTCTGTTATTCCATTCCTTAGTATTATGTTGGAATAACCTGTCTATGAGAAGTACTGCATATATGGTGAAATTCTTTTATTATTCCATTCTTTATTATACTGTTGGTTATTAATTTTACAGTTGTATGTCTTTGGCCTGTAGTGCAAAGATGATATGATGTTGAATATCTTTGGCCTGTAGTGCAAGGATGATCTGTTGTTTGATAGCTTTGACCCGTAGTGCGAAGATGAACATGTGTATGACATGATCATGACCACTAGTGATACTAACGAATATCCTTGGCCGTAGTGCATAGATAATTCAATGATGTGATTGTCATGATCATGACCATTAGTTAACAGTTGAATGTCTTTGGCCGTAGTGCACTGACATGCAATTGATTGGTATGATCATGACCATTGGTTTTATAGTTGAATATCTTTGGCCCGTAGTGCAAAGATAGGCAAATCATTGGTATGTTCATTGTTATTACATTTGAATATCTTCACCTTTGGGGGTAAGGATGTTGAGTAAACATTCTATTAAGCCTTTAATGGCAAGAAAAAACTGTTAATTCATATTATTATAAATATGAATTGTGAATTTAACTAACATTTTGATGTTTCGTGAAGACATGTGATGAAAATTATCTTCGTCCTGGGTGCGAAGAGGAATTTAGAATCACAATTGTGATTATGAGTTATTCACATGATCGTGGATGGGAATTGTTGATTGATGTTACAGGGATAAAACATTATTGGTGGACTTTTAACATAGAGAAGATAATAGACCTTATGGTCTATTTGACTCTTCTAATGGATTGCTCGTTCCGCTGCAACTATGGTTGAAAAGTTTTATTATCTACCATATATTCTAAATCTCTGATTTATTATTGATGAAAGCAATTGATAATTTAATTATCTTTAGTCATGATATTCTTTACTGGGCTAGTTGTGCTCACCCTTTTGCTTCACAATTCCTTTTAGGTAATAAAAGTGTAGCCGGGTCGAAAGTAGGTATTAAGAGGATTAGAATTCATGGTCTATAAATTTGTTGAGGTTCTCCCTAAATAGTATGGAAATAATTTTATTGAAAACTTTAGATAAGTGTGTCGTATTGTATACATCATTTGATATTTAATTTTGGTGAACTGAATAGGGTGAGGTGAACCCAACTTTGGAAGGTTGTTTTGCCACTATCATACAAGATGTATAATGATATACAACCACGTGTTATCATAAGACAGGGTTGTGCGCATCCACTTGCTGAGTATATCTACGGGCACTACCTATATGATCTTGGAGTTTATTTGAAATATATTATTCACTTGGAGATAGTAGAGATAGTTATATGCCAAGATAAGACTCACCATTGGAAAGAAGATGATAGTAATCTTCTCATTTTTTTTTTGGGTCTATTGGGTCAACCAAGGATAATTATGTGGACATATGATATCTATTATAACCTAGACGCATGACCTACCATGTACGAAGGTTTCCTTGAGCACTTTCCAAAGATTTTAATTTCTAAAATAGTTTTTGACTATACGTTTATGTAAAGTACCATTGTAAGGTTGTGGTCGAGGCACCATAAGAGTTACAATAATTTGTATTAAAACTCACAGTTAACTATGGTCGTATTCTATACGACAGTTCAACAGTTGTATAAATGAAGTTGTATTTGAATTTTGTATCATGTATTTGGCGACTCAGAATGGGTGATGTATACCTAATTTTGGGGGTGTCACATTTGGTATCAGAGCTTAGGGATATAGTCGCTGGCGGATATAAGAGTTTAGAACTAGGAGGGGAGAGACGAAAGTTATATACTTCAGCTAAAGTGTGACGACCTAAGTTTCGAAATTGTTTACTTGATAAGTTGACAAATTGTGATATGTCAATTAACCTTTATTTTGAAGCTATATTCTAGAATGATATCCTCAAATACGGGAGAGATGAAAATGGGAAAATCATGATAGCCAGGAAATTACCAGGAAGGTACAATCTGAAAAGAAAACAAGATATTCTCATCCCTTCAAATATCAGGTACGTAAGTAAATTTCGAGGGCAAAATTTCATAAGGAGGGGAGATTTTGAGACCCCAGATTTTATGAATAAAGATTTAATTTTCTCGAAATATTTTTTTTTTAATATTATGGTGTGGATTTGATATAATGTTATAGTTGTGGGTAATATTTATAAATTTTGAAAAGTATGCAAGTTGTTATAAAATATTCGATTGGTCGGAGAATATTATTTTTGTCGGGGAATATCCGTACGACGGCACAATCATTGGTGGACCCCACGACAAAGTATTGTCGTATTTAAAAAGCGATGAAATTATCTTTTATACAATAACGGTGAAGTGTAAACTGTTAAAAGCTGTTGAACTACCCGTGTAGTAAAAAAGTGAATGTCACGTGTGGTTGCATAGTAGCACACACCTGTTGGTTATTAATGCTTACGTGATAAGTCACTCATTTTTATTTTATTAGTATTATTAATGTAATAAAATGAAAATCTTTTTATATAAAATAGAATACTTTTATAAAGTTATTCTATAAATAGAATATATTATATTCTATTATGCATAGTAGTGTTTTGCATAGTAAAATATTTTTATATAAAATGTAATACTTTTATAAAGTTATTCTATAAATAGAATATATTATATTTTATTATGCATAGTGTTACATAGTGTTTGCATAGTGTTTTTGCATAGTAAAATCTTTTATATAAAAATGTATACTTTTATAAAGTTATTCGTTTTATTAGATTATAAATAGAATATATTATATTTTATTTAAAATATTTTGCTTTAAATATGAATCGTCCGATTAAAATTAAATCAATCTGGACCGTTCATGAATTAGTTACTATGCAAATTCGCTTCTTCTATAAATAGAAACTCATTCATTCATTATTTCTTACTTAATTCAATTGAAACTCTAGAGAGAAAACTATAGAGAGTTCTTCTTCTATAATCTTGAGCGTATTTCTTTAGAGTTTAAGAAAGCTTTGAGCGTAGTACAAGTTTTTTACAAGTATATCCTCGCCCTACAAGTCGGAATACTCTTCTTTTACGGAAAGGGATATTATTTGTTGTACTCGTAAGGGGTAATCATTCTTTCTTATTCGTGAAGAGAACTTATGTTATTCCATTCTTTATTATTATGTTGGAATAACCTGTCTATGCGAAGTACCACATACATGGTGAAATTCTTCTATTATTCTATTATTCTATTCTTTAATTATTCTGTTGGAATAACCTGTTTGTGCGGTCTATCGCATGCATGGTGCTTTCTGTTGTTATTCTATTCTTTATTATTCGGTCAGAATATCCTGTCTGTGCGTTTTTGCCGGACTGGTTCCATTATTTATTATTCTGTCAGAATATCCTGTCTGTGCATTTACGCTGGACCTGGTTCTATTATTTATTATTCTGTTGGGAATAACCTGTTTGTGCGGATTACGCAAGCATGGTGAAATTCTTCTGTTATTCCATTCCTTAGTATTATGTTGGAATAACCTGTCTATGCGAAGTACTGCATACATGGTGAAATTCTCTTATTATTCCATTCTTTATTATACTGTTGGTTATTGGTTTTACAATTTGTATGTCTTTGGCTCGTAGTGCAAAGATGATATCTTGTTGAATATCTTTGCCTTGTATCGCAAGGATGATCTGTTGTTTGATAGCTTTGACCCGTAGTGCGAAGATGAACAGGTGTATGACATGATCATGACCACTAGTGATACTAACGAATATCATTGGCCGCAGTGCATAGATAATTCAATGATGTGATTGTCATGATCATGACCATTAGTTAACAGTTGAATGTCTTTGGTCGTAGTGCACTGACATGCAATTGATTGGTATAATCATGACCATTGGTTTTATAGTTGAATATCTTTGGCCCGTAGTGCAAAGATAGGCAACTGATTGGTATGTTAATTGTTATTACATTTGAATATCTTCAGCCTTTGGGGTAAGGATGTTGAGTAAACATTCTATTAAGCCTTTGTGGCAAGAAAGAAATGTTAATTCATATTATTATAAATATGAATTGTGAATTTAACTAACATTTTTGATGTTTCAGGTGAAGACATGTGATGAAAATTATCTTCGTCCTGGGTGCGAAGAGGAATTTAGAATCACAATTGTGATTATGAGTTATTCACATGATCGTGGACGAGAATTGTTGATTGATGTTACAGGGATAAAACATTATTGGTGGACTTTTAACATAGAGAAGATAATAGACCTTATGGTCTATTTGACTCTTCTAATGGATTGCTTTCGTTCACAGCAACTATGGTTGAAAAGTTTTATTATCTACCATATGTTCTAAATCTACGATTTATTATTGATGAAAGCTATTGATAATTTAATTATCTTTAGTCATGATATTCTTTATTGGAGCTAGTTGTGCTCACCCTTTTGCTTCACAATTCCTTTTAGGTAATAAAAGTGTAGTGGGGTCGAAGCAGGTATTAAGAGGATTAGAACGGTGGTCTATAGTCATGAGGTTCTCCCTAAATAGTATGGAAATAATTTTATTGAAAACTTTAGATAAGTGTATCAGATTGTATACATCATTTGATATTTAATTTTGGTGAACTCAATAGGTGAGGTGAACCCAACTTTGAAGGTTGTTTTGCCACTATCATACAAGATGTATAATGATATACAACCTCGTGTTATCATAAGACAGGGTTGTGCGCATCCACTTGCTGAGTATATCTACGGGCACTACCTATATGATCTTGGAGTTTATTTGAAATATACTATTCACTTGGAGATAGTGGAGATAGTTATATGTCAAGAGAAGACTCACCATTGGAAAGAAGATGATAGTAATCTTCTCATTTTTTTTTGGGGTCTATTGGGTCAACCAAGGATAATTATGTGGACATATGATATCTATTATAACCTAGACGCATGGCCTACCATGTACGAAGGTTTCCTTGAGCACTTCCCAAAGATTTTAATTTCTAAAATAGTTTTTGACTATACGTTTATGTAAAGTACCATTGTAAGGTTGTGGTCGAGGCACCATAAGAGTTACATACAGTTGTATTAAAACTCACAGTTAACTGTGGTCGTATTCTATACGACAGTTCAATAGTTGTATAAATGAAGTTGTATTTGAATTTTGTATTATGTATCTGGCGACTCAGAATGGGTGATGTATACCTAATTTTGGGGGTGTCACATTTGGTATCAGAGCTTAGGGATATAGTCGCTGACGGATATAAGAGTCTAGAACTAGGAGGGGAGAGACGAGTTATATACTTCGCTAGTGTGTGACTTACCTAAGCTGAAATTGTTTACTTGATAAGTTGACAAATTGTGATATGTCAATTAACCTTTATTTTGAAGCTATATTCTAGAATGATATCTGAAATACAAGAGATGAGAAATGGGAAAATCATAATAGCGAGGAAATTACCAGGAAGGTACAATCTAAAAAGAAAACAAGGTATTCTCATCCCTTCAAATATCAGTGCGTCGCACGTAAATTTCGAGGGGCTTAAATTTCATATGGAGGGAGATTAGAGACCCAGATTTTATGAATAAAATTTAATTTACTGGAATCTTTTTTTTTTTAATATTATGGTGTGGATTTGATATAATGTTATAGTTGTGGGTAATATTTATAAATTTTGAAAAGTATGCAAGTTGTTATAAAATATTCGATTGGTTTGGGAATATTCTTTTTGTCGGGAAATATCTCGTATTTACCAATGCACAATCATTTGGTGGATCCCACGAAATTAAATTATTGTCGATTTAGAAAATGATGTAATTATCTTTTTATAAAATAACGCGAAGTGTAAATCAAGTAAAACCTGTTGAACTACCCGGTAGTAAAAGTACGATGTACGTGTGGTTGCATAGTAAGACACCTGTTGGTTATTAATGCTTACGTGATAAGTCACTCGGGTTTTGTTTTATTAGTATTATTAATGTTATAAAATGTAAAATCTTTTTATATAAAATAGAATACTTTTATAAAGTTATTCTATAAATAGAATATATTATATTCTATTATGCATAGTATTTTGCACAATAAATTTTTTTATATATAAAACATAATACTTTTATAAAGTTATTCTATAAATAGAATATATTATATTTTATTATGCATAGTGTTGCATAAAGTATCAGATAGTGTTTTGCATAGTAAAATATTTTTATATAAAACAGAATACTTTTATAAAGTTATTCATTTTATTAGATTATAAATAGAATATATTATATTTTATTTAAAATATTTTGCTTTAAATATCGATCGTCCGATTAAAAGTAAATCAATCTGGACCGTTCATGAATTAGTTACTATGCAGTCCATTCTTCTATAAATAGAAACTCATTCATTCATTATTTCTTACGAATTCATTGAAACTCTAGAAAGAGAAACTATAGAGAGAGTTCTTCTTCTATAATCTTGAGCGTATTTTTTTTGAGTTTAAGAAAGTTTTGAGCATAGTACAAGTTTTCTTCGAGTATATCCTCGCCTTACAAGTCGGAATACTCTTCTTTTACTGTAAGAGATATTATTTATTGTACTCGTAAGGGGTATTCTTTCTTTCTTATTCGTGAAGAGAACTTCTGTTATTCCATTCTTTATTATTATGTTGGAATAACCTGTCTATGCGAAGTACCGCATACATGGTGAAATTCTTCTGTTATTCTATTCTTTAATTATTCTCGCTGGAATAACTCCGTTCTGCGCGGCCTATCGCATGCATGGTGATTTCATTGTTATTCTATTCTTTATTATTCGCCGTAATATCCATGCTCATGCGCTTACATCGGACCTAGTTCCATTATTTATTATTCTGTCAGAATATCCTGTCTGTGCATTTACGCCGGACCTGGTTCCATTATTTATTATTCTGTTACTACACTACTGCAGTATTCAATCTCCTACTAAAGTAAGCGGTGTTATTTCTTTTGTATTCATGAAGAGAACTTCTGTTATTCCATTCTTTATTATTCTGTTGGAATAACCTGATACGCGGACTACCATATACTTGGTGAAATTCTTCTGTTATTCCATTCTTTATTATTATGTTGGAATAACCTGTCTATGCGAAGTACTGCATACATGGTGAATATCTTCTATTATTCCATTCTTTATCATTCTGTTGGAAATCCTTTCTGTGCTGTACGCATAACCTGGTTCCATTATTTATCATTCTGTTGGAACATCCTGTCTGTTCTTTACGCATGACCTGGTTCCATTATTTATTATTCTGTTGAAATAACCTGTATGTGTGGTCTATCGCATGCTTGGTGAATTCTTTTGTTATTCCATTTATTATTATACTCAGTTGGTTAAAGCTTTGACTTCGATACTCCATGAAATTAGTGGAATATCCTTGATATTTGCACTTCATCCAGTATCTTTTCATGGAAATATTCTTCTGTGCATTCTTGAATTTTACACCACAAAGCAGTATCATGTTGACAATTTGGACGTTATTGGTTCCTGGATAAATTAATTCTTGAACTTGTTTTATTGAATTCATATATCATTGTCATCATCCTCATGTTTATATTATGTTGAAAGTCATATGTGGCCTATAGTGCATAGATGGACTTGGTATGATTATGACCAGGGATCATTCGGTATAATCATGACCGTAATGTTACAAATGATGTGGTAAAAGTCCTCATTGGCTTGTAGTGCATTGATAGACAGTTGTTGGCATGATCATGACCATTGGTGAAAACACGAATATCCTTAGCCCGTAGTGCATGAATAATTTGCGGTTGTGATACTAATGAATATCCTTGGTCGTAGTGCAGGGATGATGTGGATTATTAATTAAGCTGAGTCTCAGTGATAAAAGTATTGTAAAACCTTTTAAACATAGAAGATAGTAGATTTTATTCTCTACTTGACTCTTTTAATGGATTGTTTGTTCCGCTGCAGTTAAACTTGATGTTTGTTATATTGTATCAGTTTAATACTGTTGAAGGCTAACGATAATTTATTCTGCATTATCTTAGTCATAATATTTCTTACTGGGCTAGTTGAGCTCACCCTTTTGCTTTCATTGTTCTCTTAAGGAAATGAGAACGTAGTAGGGACTAGTCGGGTTACAGAGTGACGGTCCAGATGATAGCATTAGTAGTCCTCACTATTCTATGAAATAGTGTGATAATAAATGTATTGAGGACTTATTTTGAGTTTGAATACTGTCTAGAAGACAATATTTGTATTAAAACACACAGTTTATGTTGTATATTTAAGATTGTATTTATGACGCCCCCAAAATAGGTATCCATCACCCATTTTGAGTTGTCAATACATGGTACAGAAACAACTACAACTTTATTATTACAATAGTAAAACTGTGAGTTTGGATACAAATATTATCTTCTAGACAATATCTATACCCAAATAAATCCTCATCACATTTATTGATACATTATTTTACAAAATGGTGAGGACTACTAAACAACTCTCTCTATAACCATCATTCCATACCTGCACTGCATTTCGCTTACATTCTCGCCTCCCGAGAAGAAAAATGGAACAAAAAGGAAAAGGGTGAGCTCAACTAGCCCAAGAAGAATATTATGACTAAGATAATATACAACAAATTATCGTTAGTCTCTAAACAGGAAAAATCTAATAGAATACAATAGACAACAAGTTTTAAATCAATATTCGCAGAAGTGGAAATAATAATTCATTAGAAGAGTTAAGCAGAGAATGCAAACTACTATCTTCTATGTATGAATTTAAAAGTTCATCGCTCTATCTTTTATCCCTCAGAACATCAATAAATATATATCTCGAATCAAATATTCATCTTTGCACTACAAAGCCAAAGATATTCATCATTGGTCATGTTCATCTAAACACTGCTCATCTTTGCACTACAGGCCAAAGATATTCATCAGAAATCATTCATCTTTGCACTACAGGCCAAAGATATTCAATAATGTCATCATTTAAGACTGAGGATGATGAAAAATATTTTTAAAGAAACGAATCAAGTGAAACAAAATAACAAGGATTAAGGATTTGTACTTTGTTTTATCCATGTCCAAAAATACCTCAAAAATAATCATAATGGTGTAAAATTCAAGAATGATCAAAACATGGATACAATCAAAGCTAGTATCCATAATAGATATTTTGGACGAAAAAGGAAAAATTTTATTTTTTCGATGAATAAAGGTTGAGATTCGTGAATAAAGTTTGATACGATACGTGAATAGTAATCCCAGCACAACAAGTTCCAAATTTGATTAAAAGTTCAGATCAATACTTCAGCATAATGATATTGGAAGAATTAATATCATTTTTTTTATAAAAAAAAATAATAATATCCCTTACCTCGAAAGATTTATACTTCTAAATGAACAATTTGATATAAAGCTATGACTTAAACTTTCACCGTATAGCAGCAATACTCAAAGTATACTCAAAATACTCACAAGAATACGCTCGATAATATAGAGAGAAAAACTTCGCTTTAAATGTGATTTTCAATTCTAACCTAAACACCCTATTTATAGGAAAATGCTTAGAACACCAAAGCGTAAAATTTATTAAAATATATTATTAATAATAAATTTCATACGCCTCCTTGGAAAATCAGATTTCTAACATATCCCATATGCTCATCTTCTAGAAAAGTGAGAAAAAACGTTTTTATTAAAAAATATTTAAAACTTCCAAAAATTAATTATTTCGAGCTTCGTAACTTCAATAATTCATAATAAATAGCCTTTTTATCGTAAAATTCAATCTCATGTCTTTTTATAAGAAATTCAATTCTCTACAACTTTACGTAAGAAAGTTTTTCCAAATTCCAAACAAAAATTGACCAAAATCCATAAACCAAGCGATTTTACAAAGCTATAATCAAATTTCAAATCAAGAAATGGGGTCCAATTTACATGTTTAACATGTTTTAAACATTTATTGCAACAAAATACTCTTCCTCCTCAGATACTCATATATCCCACATTTGTTGTAAAAATATCACCATTATTATATTATTAAAATATAATAATATATATATTTAAATGAATTATTTTATCGTAAAAAAGATAAAATTTCAATTTTCAACAATTGTCACATTAAAATTTTCTCCATCTATATCCACATAAAATCAATATTTTCCTCATCATATGAATCAATAATTAATTATTCACAAATAATATTACTGTAATCACAATATTGACAACTGTGCGCTTCCTCAGGAAAGAGGGGCTTTCCAATAAGAATATTTCTTTACTCAAGCGCAATTAGGTGACCAAACCTCTCCTTATGTAACTTTCTAGACATTGCCAATAATGTTATCCAATAATATTATTCAGATAATATGAATTATTGCTTCGATAATGAAAAATACCGCAGTAGTGACAATTATCAAACAACAAAGAATATAAAATATCAACACACAGCAATTATTGAATCAATAAAATAAAATACTGAACAGTAATTACTGTAACCATTATTGAGTAGTGCCTTCTTACGTAAGAATCAATAATTGGTGCAATACCGTATTGTGCTACTGTGTTTTAACCACCGAGTATTTTAACAAGATAATTGTGAATAACTACGCCTGCTTATTTTTAAACAACTTATATTTGTCGTTTTCTTCATCCAATCGCTTTCAGTTATGGGCCCACACATGGTTTCTACCACGCATTTAATATTCCCTTGACAAAGATTTAATATTCCACGACCAAACGAATATTCCCCACAACAATGAATATTTTATAACCACTTGCTTATTTTGAAATATTTGTGTATTTTACCCATAACTATCCACATTAATCACATCAACCCTTACTATTTCAAAATAATAATTAGAGGAAATTAAATTTCATTTATTAAATATTTGGGGTCTTACAGTATTTGTATTCTGTACCATGTATTTGGCGACTCAGAATAGGTGATGTATACCTATTTTGGGGGCGTCACAGTTGGTATCAAAGCTTAGAGATATGATCCTTGGCTAAGATGTGAGACTAGAACTAGGAGGGGAGAGACGGGGAATTCCTTCTCTAGTATGACCTACCTAAGTTTATTTGGTATTTAATTGGTCGGTCATAGTATAAGGATATTATGTTGCATGTCAATTAACCCTTGTTTTGTGGCAGTATTTGAAAATGACATCCGAGAATATGGAGATAAGAAATGGAGCACATGAGACCGTTGAGTCACCAACGATCGATACCCAGGATAATGTGTAACAAGAAGACCATAATCCTCAGATAAACAACAATACCGATCAAATAACGAACAATTGGATGTTCAGAAGCTTTATGCAATTCATGCAACATCAAAAGAGCGGCTCTCGCCCAAAATACTGTGTGGAAACACCGACAACTCTCGCATTTATCACCGCTAAATAGCTTCAAGGAGCCGGGACCACCGAGTTTATTGGAGAGCCAAAACCACTTAAAGTGAGACGTGGATAAAGCGGCACTCACCAAGATATTTGATGTCTTGGGATGTTCCGAGGAGCAAAAGGTTCCTTTTGCCACCTTTATGTTGTGAGGAGAGGTAGATTACTGGTGGGAATCGGTAAAGCGTACTCAACCTGCCTCATTGAAGATGACTTGGGAGAAGTTCCAAGAATTGTTTAACGACAAGTACTTTCCCGAAAGTATTCGTCACATGAAGGAGGTAGAGTTCATCAAGCTGGAGAAAAATAACATGACCGTGTCGCAGTACGAAGCCAAGTTTGCCGAATTGTCCCGGTTTGCGTCCCATTTGGTTGATAATGAGGAGAGAATGACGCGTATATTTCTAAGAGGTTTGAAACCCGAGATACGTCAATATCTTATCTCTCATAAACTGTGTTTGTATTTGGATGTTGTAAATATGGCTCAGTTATTGGAGCGCGATAATGAGTTAACCCAACCAAGAGAGAGCAGCCGACAAGTCTATAATACCAGTGGTAGTAGTCATCGAAGCGGTGACAACAAACGTGGAGGAAATCAACATGCCAGAAATGGTAACCACTTCGGTGGTAATCATGGCCAAGATAATAGAAGTGGAAATTTTAAGAAGAGGAGATTTAATAATGATGGAAAGACGTCAGCACCAACACCTGTTGTTAAAGAAGGAGAACGACCACCGGTCGTATGTTTCAAATGCGGACAAGAGAGACACATCAGTCCAAACTGTACGCAGCAGTCAAAAACATGTTACAATTGTGGAAAAGAAGGTCACCTAGCCCAATTTTATCGTGCACCAAAGTCAAGTCCAGTTGGGATGGAGGAATCAAAAGCAGTCCCAGACAAGACTAAACCGATAGTTCAAGGGAGAGCATTTGTCGTAACCTCCCAAAAAGCGAGGAATCTGAACAAGGTGATCACGGGTAAGCTAATCATAAACTCTAGCAATGTCTATACCTTATTTCATACTAGTTCTACCCATTCTTTTATTTCTCCTACTTGCGCTCAACGTTTAAATTTGACTCCAGAGAAATTAGACTTTGACTTATCTGTTGAAACTCCGTTAGGGGAAACCTTTATTACATCCACAGTTTATAAGTCTTGTTTGATTCAAATTGGC
Organism: Panax ginseng; assembly: GCA_020205605.1. Lineage (NCBI taxonomy): Eukaryota > Viridiplantae > Streptophyta > Magnoliopsida > Apiales > Araliaceae > Panax > Panax ginseng. The sequence continues at coordinate 54,982,593 of CM035150.1, forward strand.
AACCGCACGTTACCTGCCGATCTTATCTCTTTGAAAATATTTGCATTCGATGTGATTTTAGGGATTGATTGGTTAACCATTCATCATGCTAAAATTGAATGTTTTCGTAAGGTTGTTAGCTTTCATGTTCCTAACCAACCAATTATTCGAATTCAAGCAACCAAACCATTAAAGTCAATCATCGCCATCTCAAGCCATAAAGCTATTCGCTTATTGAAAACGGATGTCGTCAAGCTTTAGCTCATGTCACTGATTTAAACAAAAATACGCTCGCCTTTTGAATGATATTTCTATTGTTAATAAATTTTCCGACGATTCCTCAAGAACTTCCCGCCTACCCCCCGAGCGTGAAATCGAGTTTTTTATTGACCTTGAACCTGGTACAAAACCCATTTCCAAAGTCCCATATCGAATGGCTCCTATTGAATTTTAGGAGTTAAAACCCAACTACAGAATTGTTAGACATCGCCATTCGCCCTAAGACGCCTCCTCGGGCTGCTCCCGCTTCTATTCGTGAAGAAGAAAGATGGATGTATGCGACTTTGTATTGTTTATTGGGAGTTAAATCATGTCAGCATCAAGAATAGGTATTCGTTACCTCACATTGATGACCTGTTCGACCAGTTGCAAGGAGCACAATTCATTTCAAAGATTAATCTTCATTCGGGATATCATCAGCTAAAGATTAAAACTGAGGATGTTCGAAGACTCCCTTCAGAACTCGGTACGGGCATTATGAATTTTTATTCATGTCTTTTGGATTGACTAATGCTCCTGCTGCTTTCATGGATATGATGAATCGAGTATTCAAGGAATATTTGGATCAGTTCGTTGTTGTCTTTATTGATGACATCCTCATCTATTCCAAAAGTCATGAAGATCATGAGCACCATTTGAAGCTGATACTTGAAAGGCTTCGTGAAAACAAGCTATATGCCAAGCTGAAGAAATGCGAGTTCTGGCTTGAGGAAGTAGCATTACTTGGGCACGTGGTGTCAAAATATGGAGTATCTGTTGACCCAGCAAAGATTGAAGCAATACAAAGCTGGGAGCAACCTAAATTAGTGATCGAAATACGTAGCTTTCTCGGCTTAGCTGGTTATTATTGGAGATTCGTAGAAGGGTTTTCTTGAATCGCCACTCCATTAACTCAGCTGACTCGAAAAGATACAAAATTTGGTTGGACCGAGGAATGTGAGAAGAGTTTTTAAGAACTCAAGAGGAGACTCATTTCGGCACCTGTTCTGGCAATACCATCTGGATCGCAAGGATTTATCATCTACAGTGATGCTTCAGGCAAGGGTTTAGGATGTGTTCTCATGCAACACGGGAAAGTCATAGCCTATGCCTCACGATAACTCAAAGAATATGAGAGAACTTATCCTACTCATGATCTAGAGTTGGCAGCTGTCGTTTTCGCACTTAAAATCTGGAGACATTACTTGTTTGGGGAGAAGGTGGAGATCTTTACGGATCATAAAAGCCTCAAATATTTCTTCACCCAAAAGGAACTCAATATGCTAAGAACGATGTTGGCTTGAACTGCAAGAAAGATTATGATCATACCATTCAATACCATCCTCGAAAAGCGAACGCCAGAGGCGACACATTGAGTAGAAGATCATATGCGGGTATGAAAGCGATATTGTCAAACGCAAAGGCCCATTTTGTATGACTTGCAAAGGATGGAAATAGAGATAAAGACTCAGGACCCATGTGATGATGGCAAATATACGAGTAGAACCGACTTTAATTGATAAAGTTAAAGTCGCTTCAAGCTACGCACTCTGTAGCTAATGCGCGCATGAAGAAGAAAGTGCAAGAAGGTGCTATTCCAAGCAAGAATCGATGAAGAAGGAATACTTAGAGTCAACTCCAGACTTTGTGTTCCTAACGACTCTGATTTGAAGTATAAGATCATGATGGAGGCGCATAACACACCGTTTGCAATCCATCCTGGGAGTACCAAAATGTATCGTGATCTTCTACATACATTTTGGTGGAGCAATATGAAAAGAGAGATAGCGGCGTTTATCTCAAGGTATTTAACTTGTCAACGAGTCAAGGCGGAGCATCAATTGCCAAAAGTCCCATTGCAATCACTTGAAATTCCAGAATGGAAGTGGGAGCACATTACCATGGATTTCGTTACTGGTCATTGTTAATGAGTCAAGGCGGAGCATCAGGTTTCTCAAGGAATTAATGCGATTTGGGTCATTATTGATAGATTAACCAAATCTGTTCATTTCTTACCTATACGAGAAACTTATACACTTGAACGTCTTGCTCGTATTTACATAAATGAGATTGTAAGACTGTATGGTATGCCAGTATCCATAGTTTCTGATCGAGACCCAAGATTCACTTCACGATTTTGGGTTAGTTTGCAAAAAGCTATGGGCACAGATTTACGATTTAGTTCGGCATATCATCCTCAAATGGACGGACAATCAGAGAGGACTATTCAAACTCTTGAGGATCTATTAAGACTCTGTGTCCTTTACTTCAAAGGAAGTTGGGACAAGTTCTTGCCATTAGTGGAATTCTCCTACAACAATAGTTATCAAGCAAGTATCGGCATGGCTCCATTCGAGGCGTTGTATGGACGCAAGTGTCGTTCTCTAGTATGCTGGGATGAGGAGGGTGAAGCAACGCTGTTGGGACCGGAATTAGTACGTATGACTAAGGAGAAGATTTAAATGATCCGCCAACGTATAAAAACCTCACAAGATCAACAAAAGAGTTATGCTGATCTTTATCGAAAGGACGTGGAATTCAATGTTGGAGAACATGTTTTGTTACCTGTGGCTCCATGGAAATGAGTTACAAGATTTGGAAAGAGAGAAAAGCTCAATCCTCGATTCATTGGCCCATTTGAAATCCTTGACCGAGTAGGAACTGTAGCCTATAGACTCACTTTACCGCCAAGTATGTCTCATGTTGATAACATTTTTCATATATCCATGTTAAGTAAATATGTGGAGGACCCGAACCACATTATTGAGTTAGAACCGGATGAAATAGCGGAAGATTTAACGTATGAAGAGGTTCCTGCTCAGATCTTGGATAAGAAGGAACATATTCTACGCTCCAAGGTTATACCTCGAGTCAAAGTTTTGTGGAGAAACCACGATGTTGAAGAAATGACTTAAGAGTTAGAATCTGAAATGAAATCAAGGTATCCTCACCACTTCGTCATACCAGGTATGTACCCTAATTTCGAGGATGAAATTTCATAAGAAGGGGAGGTTGTAAGACCCCAACTTTTATGAATAAAGATTAATTTTATCTAAATATCATTTTTGAATATTATGGTGTGGATTTGATATAATGTTATAGTTGTGGGTAATATTTATAAATTTCGGAAAGTGAGCAAGTTGTTATAAAATATTCGTTTAGTCGGGGAATATTCTTTTTGTCAGGGAATATTTGTACGACGACACAATCATTGGTGGACCCCATAACAGAATTATTGTCGGAGTTAAAAAATGACAAAATTATCTTTTTATAAAAAAATAACGGCGGAAGTTTTACCGTTAACTGTTGAAATACCCGGTAATAAAGGTACAGTATTACGCGTGGTTGCATATTAGCACACGGTATTGATTATTGATGCTTATGTGAGAAGTCACCGCTTATACTCAATTATTACTACAATGAATTGTCAGATCATATCTCTTATATTATTGATTCAATATTGTCACAAAGATCATCTCAGATAATATGTTATATTATTAAATCAATAATTGAGATGACAAGTTATAATATTTAATGATGAATAATTGTTTAAAGATTAAATATGTGTTGATTAAAAATAAAATGATTTGTGGTAATATTTATTCAATCCTTAATGTATATAAGAAGTCTATTATGAGACGTTTGTGGTAAGTTTGGTTATTTTATGGGGGCCCATATGTCACCATCTAAGAGTCTCTTTCGTCAATAGTAATTACCTTTACCAGACGTCAAACCACTTGCCGTTTCATATTATAGGCGTCGAACCAATTGTCGTTTCACATTAGAGGCGTCGAACCAATTGTTGTTTCACATTACAAATGTCGAACCAATTGTCGTTTTACATTACAGGCGTCAAACCACTTGTTATTTCACATTACAGGCGTCAAACCACTTGGTGTTTCACATTATAGGCATCAAACCACTTTTCTTTTCACATCACCAGTCGTCAAGCCGCTTGCCTTTTCACATTGCAAGGGCTAAGCTAGAAATCTTCTATAAATAGAGGTCTAGTTCTTCATTATTTTTCACGAATTCATTCAAGCTATAAAGAGAATAAGAGAAAAAGAAGAAGAGTATTCTGTTACTACACTACTGCAGTATTCAATCTCTTACTAAAGTAAGGGGTGTTATTTCTTTTGTATTCATGAAGAGAACTTCTGCTATTCCATTCTTTATTATTCTGTTGGAATAACATGTATACGCGGACTATCCTATACCCGGTGAAAATTTTCTTTTATTCCATTCTTTATTATTATGTTGGAATAACCTGTCTATGCGAAGTACTGCATACGTGGTGAAATTCTTCTATTATTCCATTCTTTATCATTCCGCTTGAACATCCCGCCCTGCGGCTGCATCGCATAACTCCGGTTCCATTATTTATCATTCTGTTGGAACATCCTGTCTGTGCTTTACGCATGACCTGATTCCATTATTTATTATTCTGTTGAAATATCCTGTCTGTACGTTTACACATGACCTGGTTCCATTATTTATTATTCTATTTGAATAACCTGTCTGTGTGGTCTATCGTATGCTTGGTGAATTCTTTTGTTATTTCATTCGTTATTATACTCAGTTGGTTAAAGCTTTGACTTCGATACTCCATGAAATTAGTGGATTATCCTTGATATTTGCGCTTCATCCAGTATCTTTTCATGAAAATATTCTTCTGAGAATTCTTGAATTTTACACCACAAAGCAGTATCATGTTGACAATTTGGACGTTATTGGTTCCTGGATAAATTAATTCTTGAGCTTGTTTTTATTGAATTCCTATATCATCGTCATCATCCTCATGTTTATATTCTGTTGAAAGTCATATATGGCCTGTAGTGCATAGATGGACTTGGTATGATTACGACCAATGATCATTCGGTATAATCATGACCGTAATGTTACAAATGATGTGGTAAAAGTACTCATTGGCTCGTAGTGCGTTAATGGACAGTTGTTGTCATGATCATGACCATTGATGAAAACAGGAATATCCTTGGCCCATAGTGCATGCATAATTTTATCTGAAGGATTTAATTTAAGGAAAATAATTAAATTAAATCAATTGCTTAATATTTAAGAAGATAATTAAATTAAATGAATTGTTTAATTTAACTAAAATAAATAAAGTGATGTTTTCTAATTAAATTGGATATATAATTATTTAATTATTTATTATAAGCATAATTATAATAGGAATATAATTATTTTAATTATAAATTATAAGCTATTAAAATGGGTTACATGTGTGACAAGTGTAATCAGATAATATAAATATTATTTAAATAATCTAGTATGGGAATTAAGTAGACCAAACGTAGCCTTATGGCTTTTGGTTATTTTAACTGATGTGAGCCTTTTTATTTTCTTCACCTGACGTACGTGGGTTATATCACGTATTCTCCTAATAAGCTAAGAACAAAGAAAAGGAGAAACACAGAGAACTTTTAGAGAGAATCAAAGGAAGAATTTCTAAACTTTGTTAACATCTTCTTGCTAGTAAGAGATTTAAGGTATAATCCATTCTTAAATTTTCATGTTTTAGTTTTGTAATCTTATTCTCTAAAATTATTGAATTTTGTTGGGTTAGGGTTTGAGGTGTTGATTACTTACATGTGTAATCTGATAATTGTTATATAGAAGTTGTATTGAGTAATCAAATTCATGAAAAAGTGGTTTGTAGAAGAAAATTAAGATAACAGTGTTTTGTATATGAAAATGGCTTAGTAAGTCCAAAATTTGATGTTCAATCTTTGCTATAATCTATAAATTGATGTTGGATTATGTTAGTATGTTAAGAAACGAAAGCGGCGTAGTTTGAATCATGTCAATTGATTAAGAAACGAAGTCATGGCGATTGAATTCGCTAAATTGTTAAAACATGAACAATTAGTATGAACATGAGTTATAAATTAATATTTGGGTTAGTTAATGTTTATGTTAATTGATGGGTATTTGGTATATTGTAGTTTTATGAGTTACAAACCTATGTATAGAAAATGGATCTGAATTGATGAGTATAACTCAAGTTATGATCATTGGAAGGAGTAAGGGTCTCGTAATCGCTGAAGAGTAGAGCCCGAGGGCACATTATATGACTTTGGGCTCAATTGCTTCCCCAAGGTCAATTGGGCGCAAATTGCTGGCTTACATCGATGAATAGCTTAGATCTGCCTCGACACATTGCGAAGAATTAAGCATAACATTTTCATACGAACTCTGATTAAGGCGATTCAAGATGATCCAGAACGAGGACGAATAGACCTAAAAGTTTTTTGCTTTAAGGTATTTAGTTTGAGGTCTTTAGTAAGGGTCAAAATGGTCATATTTAGCACTGTTGTGTTTTCAGAGGCAATCAGAGGGCGTCGGGTATGCACGTATGCAAGTGTAGTGCTCTTGACGATAATAGATGTTGTTCTAAGTTATAGAACATGAATATTATGAAGTATAATGCTGCTTAACATTAATAAATATTATATTAGATAAGTTGAATACGCATACTAAGCACACACAAGAGAGACAAATTGGGTGTGTGACGAATAAACGTCGAAACGTGGTGATAAGTGATAATGAACATAAAAAGTGTTTTAAATCAAATGAAATGAATATTATAAGATATTGAATAGTGTTAATATAAAACAAATAATGATTCCTAAAGGGACTTAAGCACTTGAATGAACTTGAATATGAAATATAGTGAGCTATAAGTCGAAAAGTAACACAATAAAATTGAACATTGTGTATTGATAATAGGAAGGGTTATGAGACGTAAATTAAAGTTTACATTACAAATACTATGCATTGCTATGTGACTAATAGTTGATGTGTATGATTATATAATTGTGTAGGGCACGTGAAGTGCGTATATCTCGTAAGTCGTTAAACCGTTATCGGTAAACAACGATCAAGGAAAGTCTTTCGCCTCTATTTTTGCTATGTGAACTTGGTGATTAACCATTTTAAATCTTTATTGCAAAGAGCATGATGTGTTATATATATATGTTGAATGTATGAAATGTTAAAGTCAACTTATGACTATATACGTTGATTGAGTAAAGCATGTTGATTGAGTAAGGAACTCAATCTTTATACTTGTTATATGAACTGTAACATGTATGTTATGTTAGTCTAATATTTATGAGATATATGTTGAGCATGTTATTATGTGCTGCGTGATGCATGAAAACTATTAGATTTTGCTGGGCTGTCGAGCTCAACCTTGCAAATAACCATTTTTGCAGGTTACAAATTGAAGGTAACACTATGTGCTACTTGAATGACGTGGATCAGAAATAATACACGAAGATTAATATTTTAGCTAAAGTTGTTATGTCTTAATACCATGATTATGATTCATGAGATGTACTAAATGTTTTATGATGTATAGTTTTATGTTGAGTTGTAAAGCTAAAGTTAGAGTTATCTGATATGTAAAGGTTATCAGGTTGAGTTATTTGATATAATAATTGTGATGAAGTGAATCATGGATTATATATGTTTCAAAGACATGTAGATGATAAAGGTTTTGATTCAGGGAATTAAAGTAAGATGACATAAAAGTTTTAATTATTCCGTATTTTATTAAGTTTAACATTAAATAATGATGTAAAATTAGAAGTTAGACGTACTATTAACGACCGAAGTCGATAATTAAATTGTATGAATTTTGGGGTTGTTACAATTTTTCTTACTGGGCTAGTTGAGCTCACCCTTTTGCTTTCATTGTTCTCTTGTGAAATGAGAACGTAAAGGTGGACTAGTCTGGGTACAAGAGGTGTGACTCCGGATAATAGCATTAGTAGTCCTCACTATTCTATAAAATAGTGTGATAATAAATGTATTGAGGACTTATTTTGAGTTTGAATACTTTCTAGAAGACAATATTTGTATTAAAACTCACAACTTATGTTGTATATTTAAGATTGTATTTCTATTCTGTACCATGTATTTGGCGACTCAGAATAGGTGATGTATACCTATTTTGGGGGCGTCACACATAACCTTAGTGCTAGGCCTTAGAAAAATTATGAGAATTCAGAGAGTGTGATGCCCTCAAATCCTTGTAACATCGATTACAGGACATGGTGCTCACGATACAACATACATCATCATTTATCTAAGTAACTCTAACAATAATAATAATAATATTAACTATTACATACTTATTCAAAATAAAGTCCCAAGTCTTTACAACCTTTAATAAACTAAAACTTAAACTCAGCGTTTATCGCTACATTACATCATATACGGAAATATACTTATTACATAAATAACTCTCATTATTTCATCTTAGACTTTCCCTTGTCCTTGCCCGAGCCCTCAACGTTATCACCCATAACTGAAAGGTTTAAGCAAGAATGAGCACAAATTGCCCAACAAGTATATAAAGTAGTTTGAGAACATACATCAGAAGTAAAAGTATTAGTATGAATATTTCTCAACAGTTGAAATAAATTTCAAGAGATAAACTGGAATATCAAGATAAGAGTTCTGGAATTCTCAATAGCCTACTAAGGGGTGTTAGATACCCTGAACATTTCTTTGTTTCATCGAAAACCATCAGATTTGTTTAACAATCAAATAGATTGTAAATAGGGCCTGCAGCAAGTACTTCAGGTGATCACTTTTATCGTACCCTACATTATGCACAAGTATAAAGTTTAAACGCATAAGAGTAAATGGGACTATATGCTCGACATCTGTTTGCCCGATTATCCGGGTTGTTCATCTTAGTATTCACGCGGTACCTCACCAAAGAAATTTGGATTGGTAAATATTAAATAGCTTCAAAGGATTTGAATTGTTCAAACAATATACTATGTTTGCATCAATAACATTTAGTTGGAACGAAAACTAGAAAGCATGCTTGAATATAGTTCATCAAGGAATACGAACTTTAAAGTATAGCAAGTTCCATGAATAGAACCTAATAATCATCAATAACGCTTTCACATCACAATTGAAGTTACAGAACTTTACAATAAAGGAGCTTGCACGAATGATTAATTAATCACAAGCCCAAACTTATCCTCGCTGTAATCAACTGAATAAGAGTTGAATTAATTCATAATGAAAAATAGTGTAAAAAACTTTCCTGTTACGTCTTCTACAATTACTGCTATCTACTAGCCCTTCACGTAACCTATTCACATGTGTCACGTTAAGTAATTTGGTTCTCGAACACCATTTTGAAGTGTAATAGTTCCCTTTTATTTTAATAAAATGATTAAACTCACACGTATTATTTATACAATTCAATTACCTAACATGTTTCTATGAATAGGCCACGTGGGTAAATAAAAGAAACTGGGAAACATAAATTAGTGACATTTTTTGGACCAAAACTCTACCAAAAATCTGCATAAAATATGCTTAAGGGTCTCAAGTCAGAAAATCTCATTTTGCATAATTATGACATCACATATATAATTAAATTCATTTATTCTTATAGCATCATTTATATAAAAGATACCAAATCAGTCCCAAAAATATTTCTTTTCTGGGATTTTGTAGAATAAAGTCCCACATTGAATAAATAATTTTCCCAGAATTTTTAAAATTCATCTACTATTTTTAAATAGTCCATAATAGCCAAATATTCTTAGATTTTTCATAAATCGAGATTAGCTCCAAAAATTCTGAAATTTTCAAGGTTAATTCCTATTATACACATGTACTTCCAGTAAAACATTCGTAATTTTTGGATTTACACAAAGAGTTATTCGAGCCAAAAATTCATAACTCTCAAACCGTATGGCCAAAAATTCTCAAATTTATACATGACCTTCATATCTTCTTATATTAATACTACAAATGTTTCTTGTGACACCCCCAAATTCGGGATACCTGACCCCTGACTTTGGTGTTCACGATCCACATTATAATAACATCTAACTACCCATTCGTATAGAAATAGGAATACATAACTCATTAACATAAGTTGTTAATACATAAGTCCCAGGTTTGCTAACCTTAAATTACATACATACCCCTTAGATAAACAAAAAGGGTTTATAATACAACTTGATATTAATAATGTTCATTATAACTACTCCAGCATCTTGCCTTTGCCTTTGTTCTTCTTTGACCCGCTGGCCTCTTCATTCCTAGCTGAAATGTTTTATTTATATCAAGGGTGAGCAACAAGTTTGCCCCGCAAGTTAAGACATACAATAAAGGTATAGAAATCAATATCAAGTCTTCTAACATTCTCCGCAACAATAATTTGAGAATGAAAGAGTACAACGCTTTCAAAGTTTCTACGATATTCTATTGAATAAACAAGAATCAATTCTATGCAATAACAAAGTGGAATGTTTTCCAGATTTATGCTGAGCGATCCATTGGATCTAGAACTTCTACTTTCTCGGGTATCTATCAAAGATTTGCTTTGATACATACGCAGGAGTATCAGATAACCATAAAGATTAAATCATACCCCTCTACAAGTGCTTAGAGACGGCCAACTTCTTGTACCCGATATTATTCATAATACTTAGGTCGCGCGCAATGGTCGATATACGACTTAAAAATTTTGTTCCCTTTATATAAAAGGTTGTTCTTCTCAGTCTCAGAATCAAGATTTTGATTTAACAACGAAATACTGTAATTTCAAATTTTATTTTACTTACCGATCTAGCCGAAATAATTGGCATCGATCAATCAATAACAATTGAATTCTCTTCTCGAATTTATCAAGTTCTAACAAATGTTCATCTAGCCAGAATAATTAGCTAAGACATTTCTCAACATAATTTGATAATAAATGTGAATTATCTCAGATCATCAATTCTATCTTCTACGAATATGAATATCCAACAATAGTTATTCTATAATGGTATATTCTCCGAATCAGTAATTCAATTTGAATTATTAACATGCACTAACTACGAATAATCAACAATAAATTCCCTGGACATGGTATAATTAGAAAACTTGCCTTCCACATTGATTACAGCTACACAATATAATTAACTGCGTTCGTAAGACCTATATTCAACAATGTCACCTCACAATTAGACAATCATTTATAACACGTAACACTTATATTTTACAACAAACTTCTCTGTATACATTACAACATAGCCACATTAGTGTTTTTAAACTATATAAACACTTAACAAGTCTAACTAGTTCAGTCTGGTTGGACTTCGGTCCATTCTCGGGGTTCTGGTCACCCTATCCGACAATTAACACATTAATTATCAATTAAACTTGGTCTTTAAGCTTCAATATTATTTCAGATAAGTTAAATATCGTTTATAATATTTTTCTAAGCTTTTAATAATTTACAAACAATTATTATAATTTATAATAATTTTTCAAACACTTAAATCATTTTTAAATGATTTAATTATCAAATAATCTTATCATCATTAATATTTAATAATATAAAAATATTAATGTTATACTTTTCAAAATATTAAAGTTATTATTAAAAACTTAAAATATTTTTAAATCATTAATATTCTACTTAAATAATTTTTAAAATAATTAAAATTATTTTTAAATCATCACCATTAATATTTAAATATTAATGAAAATATTATCAAAATATTAAAAGTAATTAATTATCACTTAAAATATTTTTAATTCATTTTTTCTCATTTTAAATGATTTTAAATCAATAATATCATTTTTAATTCATTTATTTAATATAATAATTAAATAAATCTAATATCATTAATATTAATTTATTAATGAGAATTCTCCAAAAATATTGAAAATTATATTTTATAATTCCAAATATTTTCTAACACTTTATTTTTATTTAAAATAATTTTAAATCAATAAAATCATTTTTATCTTATTTATTTAATTTAATAATTAAATAAATCTAATATAATTAATATTAATTTATTAATTAAAATTCTCCAAAAATATTAAAAGTCACATTTTATAACTCAAAATATTTTTAAATACATTATTCTTATTTAAAATAATTTTTAAATTAATAAAATCATTTTTATCTTATTTATTTAATTTAATAATTAAATAAATCTAATATCATTAATATTAATTTATTAATAAAAATTCTCCAAAAATATTAAAAGTCACATTTTATTACTCAAAATATTTTTGAATACATTATTCTTATTTAAAATGATTTTTCATAATATTAAATTATTTTTTTTCTAATTTATTTAATACACTAATTAAATAAATTAAATACTTTTTAATATTTAAATAATTATAAATATTAAAGAAAAATATTCCAATTGGTCAGAAATTATTTTTCATAATTTTTAAAACCATTTTTGGTAATTTTTAGAATTTATTTCTATTTTTAAATAATTTCTTGAATATTCAGAAAATAAAAATTAATTAAACCGTCGCTATATGGCTATAGCGACACAAAGCGTCGCTGTTGGTGTTCTTGAGCTCAAGAACATTGACAGTCGGCTTAACAAGAGGTCAACTTTGACCGGCTTTTAATCTCAGTGTAATTCGCTTTCTGGGCTAGCTCTAACTGTAATCGTGTAGTGTTTTTGTAACACTACAACAAATAACCATCATCATGGTCTAACAATATCTCAACTACAAGATCCAAAGCCTCAAAGTGACTGTCAGAAGCTTCTGGACTTTCTGGGTTACCTAGAAACCCAGACAGCTTCGACTATTTACTTTGTGGTTTGATTTTCTTCCAGCCCCGGTGATCAAATAAGTTATTTTATTGTCCAAAGCTATAGTCCATGCATCATAGAACATTTATAAATCAACAGATCGGTCTAGAAACAACAAGATCAAAAGTTACAGTTTGGTCAAACAGTGTCAGAAATTCTGCTCATACAATTTCTGGGTTTTTCCAGAAACGTGTTTCGTGCTCAACTAGCCTACTTTGACCATATGTTACTTAGATTCTATTGATTATTTGCACGATATAAAATTATGGATCTATAGTACACATAACCAGCTAAAGGTATGTCACAATAACAACATCATAACAATAAAAACCTAATAGATCAAGCAGCCTAAAGATGTTGTCGACGTCAAAAATGACTTTCTAGGTTACCCAATTCTCATGGTCATGCCTTGGCAATCTGATTTTGACCTTTAATAACTTCAAATACAAACATCAAACAAAGACTCGATTTCACTTGCAGACTTTACAAACCACATACCAAAGCTACATTTAACAACTTTAAAACAACAAAATAGTAAACGAAAGGAAGGATCTGTAGGCCCCGACATTACTTCATTCGACCACAAAAATGCTTAAGAAATGATTTTGAAAACATCAAATTAAGGCACTTTGATGTTATGGATATATGTTTGATCATCATAGATCAACATAAAACATCCTCTAGCATGAATCTAAACACATAAACACAAAGTTTTACAAAGCATACAAGATCAAATGGTGAACTAGGGTTTATACCTCTTTTGTTCCAATCTTGATCTATTCTCTCCAATCTGATCTTGGGTTATTAATGGGTTGTTATGTGACAGAAACACTTGAAATTTTGGGAGGTATAAGTGAGAGAAAGAGTTGGTGAGAGCAAAGTTGAAAATGGCAAAGTTTATGAACTTTCTCTCTTTTGAATATCTTATATAAGCTTATAAGTTGCTTGGATCTGATCATTTTTGGCTGGTGGCTGATATTTTATGTCACACAAGTCAAATGAGTTGTTTACCAACTAAAGTTGCTAGCAAAAATTACAAGTTACCATTTAAAAAATGAAAAAGGGTATTTTAGTCATTTGTAAATTAATTTTAATGGCATACTTGGAATTTGTACAAACCCTTAGGGTTTAGGGTTTGGTTTAGGATTTAGGGTTTGAACCCTTTAGGGTTTAGGGTTTAAACCCTTTAGGTTTGCAATTTAATTTTCAAGATTTTCGAATTTCAGTTTTAAAAATAGAAAATTAATATTCCAAAATTATAATTAGGATTCAATAATTATATTAATATATCCTAATCATAAAATTCAATCTTTCTAATTAGGATTAATATTCTTAATTACAATTGTTTAATTTAGCAATTAGGGTCAGAATGGTCATTCAGGTTTATAATCCACGAATTAGGGTTTTAATTAGAAAAATAAATTTTCTAAATTACAATTAGGGTTTGTAAAATAGAAATTAAGATAACTAAAATATAATTAGGGTTTTTTTAATCATATTTAAGTTTAATAAACACATTAAGTTTACTAATTAGGATTAGGGTTTCCTAATTAGGGTTTCCCGGCTTTCAATTAGTGTTTCTAACTGTACGTTAGGTTCTCTAAATCTGAGATTAGGGTTTCTAATCCCTTATTAGGGTTTATTAATTACAAACCTTATCTGATCAATCATTGATCAATAAATCTCTTCGGTACAAACACGTACTCATTAGTAAATTTTTTTAATTATATTTTCTATTGAATCCCTATCCGGTAATTAGGGCTAGCGTTTCTAAAGCTTATTAAGTACAACTCTACTCTAAATTTATTAGTCATTACACAAATTGACTTTCTCGAGACTCGTATCACAGATACTTGTCACAAAATGGATAATTAATATTAATATTAATTTTAAAAAAAAATTTATTCGTAAAATTTTGATTATTCGAAATCCCGGGTTATCACATTCACCCCTCCTTAAAAGGATTCTGTCCTCGGAATCACCGCTTTCTTATTCTCTAAAATCTTTTAAAGTTGTATCATCAATTGTAACAACCCGATATTTTCTATAAATAAATTAGAAATTTTGCATATAAGTTTTTATTTATTTTAAAGATGATGATTTGTACAAGATAATGTGTATATGTATTTATGTGGTAAATAAAAATATATTTATTACATGAATATTTATATTTTAGAATTATTGATTATTATAAAGTATATTTTATAATAATTAATTTTATAGTAAAAATATTTTATTAATTATTTTCGATGAAAATATAATTATATATTATTTAAATAATATATGAAATGATTTTTTAGAATAATTATAATAATTATTTTACTATATGAATTTTAGTATAGATTAATAAGTTAATTATTTTATCTTAAATATTAAGGTTAAATATGGAAGATAAATCAGATATGGAATCCAAACCCTAATTTTGGATTTAGATCAAAGAATGAGAATATTAATATAATATTATTTTAATTCGGTGCTATGAATATGTACAACATATGTGTACAATGATAATGGTTGTCAATTATGATACAGTATTACAAAACTCTAGTATTATTTTGATAAACCCTAGTTTTGCAGTCAAATAAGACTTTAAAATCTGTTAAGTCAATGTGTTATATTAAAATCTGTTAAGTCAATGTGTTATATGAATAATGCTATGTAACTGTGTGATTACGATTATGGTGAAGTATTATATAATTCTATGATTAATTAGGTAAACCCTAATTAGTATTTAAGAATATTAAATTTCTAGAAAATCCTAATATTTATATTAGAAACCCTAATATTTAAAATTAAACCCTAATTGCTAAATTAGCAAGGTTAACGATAATTATTAAATTTTAACCCTATTGTTCCTATATAAAGTAATTAGAAAATTAATTTAATTAAGGAACCCTAATTATAATTTTTAGAATTAAAATTTTATTTTTGTGCAAACCCTAATTTGATTAAGGTAAACCCTAATCGCTAAAGTGGGAAGTGTAATGCTAATTAGTGTCTCTTAAACCTAATTAGCAATGTACTAAGTAATTAAAAACCTAAATTAATTAAGTAACTATAAATTGTTTTTTTAAAAAAAAACTAAGAATTTCATTTTTGTTCAAATTGTAAAATCCTAGAAATCCTACAATTTTGTGTTAAACCCTAAGGGTTAAACCCTAAGGGGTTGTCATGATTACCATAATGCCATTAAATTTTATAAGCCAATGACCATTTTGCCCTTGCATTATTTAAGCTAGAATGTTAGATTTTGACCTACGGAGAGTTGTTGGCCAATCCTATGCAAGCCCATGTGACAAATCTCAGAAAAATCAACATATATCAACAAAGACTCCAAATGAATCATCATGATTCAGACTTGTATAAATAAGATCAAAGAGAGAGAACGTCACATTTTAGTTTCATTTTGTACAAACCCTCAACCAAATTCTCTCAAGCTCAAGACCCACGAAAATATTTGCTAGATCAGTTCCCAAGACCAGCCCCACGAATTCCTTAAACAAATCAGAAGCTCAGAATCAAAATTGCTCAAAGTGAGGTATAAAGCTAACCCTAGAATCTGATCACAGTTGCTATGTTAGATGTTAGGATTTTATGTTAAAATTTGTTGTTTGTAGTATATTTAAGTGATTTGGGTCGGTATCTTGCAGATCTATAACATCTAGATACTCGAAATAAGAGTTTTCAAAAATCTGGGAATTTATTTTTTTGTGCCCTTACAACGAATGTCAAACCTTGTCAATCTCTACCTGTTTATTGTTTTTGTTATTTAAGTGTTTGATCTTGAAGTTTGTTATGAGGTCTTTCCTCTAGAACTTCGAATCGTGGTCGAATCGGGTTTAAGTTGTAAGTTATTCATAATCAAAGGTCGTCAATGACCAATCATGACATTTCAAATCTGGGTAACCCAGAATTTTTCCAAATGCCTGACAACGATTTTGCAGGCGCTTGATCTTGTTTATGTTACGTGTTATGATCATGTTGTTGTTATATAATTGTAGACTGACATGAGTACTATATATACCTTCCTTTATATTACCCAGATACTTAACGGAATTGAAATTAGAGATGGTTAAACATGGGTTGACGAAACTGCTTAAGAACATTTTTGGAAATCCCAGAAATGTTCAAGAACAGTTCCTGGTCACTACTTTGACCGGCATATATATATATTTCTTGTATTGATGTTACGATGATCTGATGTTATTGTGTTGTACTTTGACATCCGGACTACAAGCTAGAACCATTACATAATACAAAGTAAACTTGGAAAGCATTGATTTGAAAGCTCAAAGTAGCTAGCTTCAATTCTGAAAATTCCAAAAATTTAAGAACTCGCCTGACATGATATTTAGAGTCTCGGATCTCTTTTGTTTCATGTTGTCTGTTCATGTTGGTGGTTGAAACTTGTAGTCTTTCACGATTACTACAAGATCCCACCAAAAGTATTCCCGTAATCATCATGGCTTTAAACAAATATCGATGGTCAAAAGGTAAATTGCCCCTTGACTTGCATTTCGGGTTTGGCCAAGAACATCTTAAGAACACTTATATAATGATTTGCCTCATCGCTATAGGTCCTTTAGCGACAGCTTAATTTTAAAATTCGCTTATTTTATTAAATAAATAGAAAATTAGTTTTAATTATTAAAATACAAAATAAATTATTAAAAATTATTTTCAGGTCCAAAAATATATTTTAAATATATTTCATAAATATTTAATATTTTTGGAATATTAAAAGTATTTAATTTATTTAATTATAATATTAAATAAATTATTTAAAAATGATTTTAATACATGAAAAATCATTTAAAATTATATTATGGTATAAGAAAATAATTTAAGTTATTTTTGATAACTTTTAATATTTTGTGATGAATTTTATTAATTAATTAATATTAATGAGAATTAAGTTATTTATTTAATATATTAAATAAATGATGAAAAATAGAATTAATGATTTAAAATTATAGAAAAATGATTTAAAGGTTATAAAAATATTTTAAGTTATAAATAAAACTTTTGATATTTTTCATGAAAAATATTAATATTTTAATATTAAATGATGTTAAATTTATTTAATAATTATATTAAATAAATTAGATTGAAAATGATTTTAATATTAGAAAAATCATTTTAAATGAAAATAAATAGTTTAAAAATATTTGAAGTTATAAAATATAAATTTTAATATTTAAAGATAAATTTTATTAATTAATTATTATTAATGATATTAAAGTTATTTAATAATTATATTAAATACATTTGTTTAAAATAATTTTAATATTACGAAAATCTTTTTAAATGAAAGTAAAGTGTTTAAAGATATTTGAAGTTATAAAATATAACTTTTAATATTTAAAAGGATAATTTCATTAATAAATGATATTAATTTATTATTAATGGTAATAAATTTATTTAATAATTATATTAAATAAATAGTTTAAAATGGTTTTATTTATTTAAAAATCATTTAAAAAGGATATAAATGAATTAAAAATATTTTAAGTTATGATTAAGGACTTTTAATATTTTGATAAATAAAGCATTAATACTTTAATATTAATGACAATTATTTAAAATGATTTTAATTCTTTTAAAAATCATTTAAGGGTAATATTAATACTTTAAATGTATTTTGAGTTATTATAAATAACTTTAACATTTTGACAATGGTCTCATTAATAGCTTAATATTAATTAAATATTAATGATAATAGAATTATTTAATATTTAAATCATTTAATAATGATTCCAGTGTTTGAAAATGCGTGATAAAAGATAATAACTGTTTAAAAATTATTATAAGTCATTTAAAAATAATATGACTTATACTTTCAAATATTGAACTTTAGGATAAAGTCTTAGACTCGATAATTACCTGATAAAGCCGTCGGTACCCCGACATGTTTCAGAAATTGATCTGGACTTAGAAATTTTGACTGTATATGTGTTTATTTATGATTCAATGGTTGTAAAATATATGTGACAATGTGATTAAGTTATGTGTTGACTGCAATAAGCAGTGCTATGCGTTATAGTATGTTATTCTAATCGATCAAATGATCTTATTACTGATAGGTGTTATATAAAGATAGAACTAAGTTATTTAATCGTAAGCGGTAAGATCAAAGTAAGTATCTTACCTTTGCATTTCCTTTATGCAATGGACATGAGTAAGAAGTTTCAGAATTATATTATTATTATGCTATATTATTAACCCTATTGTGATATATTCTATATCCTATCATTGTTTATCAACATGTTAGTATATGATAATTTAGATATATATATTCTGCTTTAATTAATTTCTATATATGGTTATACGAAAGTGTCCCCATTTGGATAATCATTGTATTTAATCACATGTTGATATATATATATATATATATATATATATATATATATATATATATATATATATGTCGCTAAAGCTTACTTGATCACCTAGACACAAACTTCAAAATGTCGTTGAATATGATAAAAACCTTTTTGTATCCAATCAAATTGTTTTGGTTCGAATTCCAGTCTAAGTATGAACATCCTAATCACGGAAAAATTTTTATCCGCTCAGGCGGACAAAGGATGAACGATAATATTGTTTTAGTAATGTAGTATTGATCAATACAGGGCCCATGGGATGTACACCCTCGCGCCCGTAAGTTATGACGGTTTACAGATGAAGTTCTGCTAAACCTTATCGAAAATTTAAAATATTGTTCATAGTATGTCGACTACCCTATATATATAGTCCATACGTAGTTTCAAAAATTTGAGATAGAATTGTTATGTTGTTATTATCGGTTCAGTTTACTTCACAACTATAAATTCCTTGTAGAAATGATGTACAAAGAAAACATTTATTTCTTTCAGCTAATTATATTTCTAATTGTTATTACTTGCTGGGCACCCAAATGCTCACCCTTGCTTAAATTTAAATGTTTTCAGCTAGGCATGAACAACTCGAAGGTTCAGATAAGAACAAGTGAAAAGGAAAGCAAACGGAATATGTTTAATGGTATCTTTTGTAATAGTTAGACTGTATTTAGATAATGATATGTATTATATATCATGTAAAGAATTATAGTAAAGGTTACGTACTTGGGATTAGACTTTGATAAATGTAAGTTAAGTTTGATATTTATATTATTGTTTTTATTATTAGTATTATTCCGCTCATAGAAATGGTATCGTGAAGAACCGAGTTCGGGTTTCAAGTACTCGAGTTTGGGGTCTTTACATCAATTCATTTTTATCAACACAATATTCATTTGTGTCTCAAATTCTAACCTGTGACTTGAATCTATAAAAGAAAACAGCTTCACAGAAATATCTGACTCATAATTCTCGCGTAATTTAAGTTCTAAACGAAATTGTTACCTGCTACCACCTCCTGGGCAGCCTCTTGTGCCGTAATGTTGAATGTAAGGGCCGTTGGTCTTCCGGTCAAGCGGGTCCTCGAATTGCCAAGGTTCCGCCACCGGGTCCCTTGTTGACACTTTCCTTCTCCGCATTCTTCTTCGGACAGTTCCGAACCAAATGATCAGTCGATCCGCATGGAAAGCAACCTTGTATTTTCTTCGGACTGGGACAATTAAGTGATATATGCCCCTTTTTCCCGTAGTTATACCAAACTCCCTTCTTCTTCAGGCAAACTCCAGCATGATTCTTCCCACAAGTTGCGCATGGCTCCCTCCCTTTCCTATTATCTTCTGTCTTATTACCCGACTGGGTATTCTCATTCCATTTCCTCTTATTCAGATTACTACCACCACTGCTTCCACCATCATTTGTCTTCTTCTTCTTCTCTTTATGAAATCGAGATGCAGTTTCGCTCCCTCCTTCAGCAATTAACGCTTTCTCCATCAACACTGTAAATATATTGATCAGCAATACCGCTACTTTGTTGAATATCCCCGACTTCAGTCCGTTCTCAAATCTTCTCGCCTTTCTCGCCTCTGTGTCCACCTGATGAGGTGCAAATCTTGCCAACTCGTTGAATTTGGCAGCGTATTCAGAAATAAACATATTTTCCTGCTTTAGTTCTAGAAATTTAACTTCCATCCTGGATTGCATACTCGGCGAGAAGTAGTTCTCAAAGAACATTTCTTTAAATCTTGTCCACGTCACCACTGCTGTACCAGCTCTTGCTTGGTTCGTCTCCCACCAGTAATTAGATAAGTTGCAAAAGCCGTGTTTTGCTCTTCTGCCACTCGCGCAATGACGAATGCTTTCTCCATCTCCTTCACCCAAGTTTGGGCTTCAATCAGATCTGTGGTCCCTTTGAATTTAGGTGGTCCTACCACTTTAAAGTCTTTAAAATTTGCCAATCTTTCAGCTAGCTGATTCCTCGCTCTTCCTCTTGCAGTTGGAGCTCTATTCTCCATAGCTTCTATTATCATATCTCTGCGAATTTCGCATTCGTGGTCAAACTTGACCTCCTTCGTTATTCAACTCAATCGCTTCTTCTCGTTGGTTTCGATTTTGTCGTCTAGGCGGCATGATATGATTTAAATAAAAATCTTATATTACTTCTCTTTCTTTACACAAATTCTTAATACAATAAGAATTCAACACATAATTCTCACATAATCGCATATTTATTCAAATAGCACATAGTACATTTAGTACTTCACATATTACTATCCCTTTTTAAATCATATCAGGATTATTAACACAACTTTACACAAAAAGTTGCAATTCTCCATTCACACATAATTATTACCAGTTCGTCAAACTTACCACACTTATGAGTTCAGGAACTTGCCACAATTATATAAGTGTATGAACTTATCCTAGTCAGACCTTTGGCGTCCATTCGCTGTGGGGTTCAAAAAATTTCATATAATTATGAGTCATTAACTTACCATAAGTATGAGTTTTTAAGAACACACAAATTAATCTTAATCTTATATTCATATAGAAAATAAAGATTTCATTCATACAAACATATTTATATTTACATATGTTCACACATTATTTTCGATATTACAACACTTAATATCATAGTCTTCTACCCAAAAGATACTATTACATATATCTAAGTTGTCTACCGACCACTCCCTTCACCAGTCTTCTTCTTGATGGGACACTTGTTGAATTCGTGACCCGTTTTCGCACATGAAAAACACTTCCTCAAATTTGTCTTAGGACAATGCAGAGAAATATGTCCTTCCTGCTTACAGTTGAAGCACACGTTTTTCCACATCATGCATTCTCCCGCGTGAGTCTTCCCACACTTGCTATAGGCTTGCTTCTTCTTCGGGCTTGACTTTTCAAAATTAGGGCTATCATTGTCCCTCTTTCTCTTTTTCTTGTCTTTCTGCTGCTTGATTGTCCCTTCAGACAATCCACCACCTTCAGTCTTCATTCTTTCCACCTGCGCCTTGAGCTCGTTCCTTTCTTCAGTCATTTCGCGTAATGCTCGCTCTATCTTCCATAGCTCTTCCAAGAGAAACACTTTGCTCCAAAGTTCTTGGACTTCTGCAGATTCGTGATCTTGTTCTCGAACTTTAGTCTTATTCCCTTTCTCCATCTTAGCTGGCTCAGACTCTGCCTCGTCATCTCCACTCAGATACATCTTGGGATAATCATCATGATCACTCCCGAGATTAATCATGGGTTCATCTTCTCCCACCTTCTCAACTGATTCGCTTTGCCTTTCGGCAAATTTCGGCCGGCATTGGTGCAATGACCCGCTAAAGATATCTCGCACTGCGTTTGATCTTCGCCAGACATCCTACAATCAGTTTAAATAACTTGATTAGTATTTCATTAGTAAAAACTTCTCACACTATGTGTCCACATATCTCATTATTGATGCACTTCGGCAATCCCTCAATTAGAACTCTAAATGAGTTTTCTATCTATCTCGTATGGTTATAATCCTAGGGTTTTCCCACCCCACTTAAGGTTTATAACCTACGGCTTCTACTACCGGGTGACACCTTGGTCACTATGACTTTTGATACCAACTCTCAGGACACCCCAAATTCTAAGTTACTCGACCCCCGAGTTTGGTGTTCACGATCCACATTATAATAACATCTAACTACCCATTCATATAGAAATAGGAATACATAACTCAATAACATAAGTTGTTAATACATAAGTCCCAGGTTTGCTAACCTTAAATTACATACATACCCCTTAGATAAACAAAAAGGGTTTACAATACAACATGATACTAATAATGTTCATTATAACTACTCCAGCATCTTGCCTTTGCCTTTGTTCTTCTTTGACCCGCTGGCCTCTTCGTTCCTAGCTGAAATGTTTTATTTATAGCAAGGGTGAGCAATAAGTTTGCCCCGCAAGTTAAGACATACAATAAAGGTATAGAAATCAATATCAAGTCTTCTAACATTCTCCGCAACAATAATCTGATAATGAAACTTGTTGTTTGTAGTATATTTAAGTGATCTGGGTTGGTATCTTGCAGATCTATAACGTCTAGATACTCGAAATAAGAGTTTTCAAAAATCTGGGAATTTATTTTTTTGTGGCCTTACAACGAATGTCAGACCTTGTAAATCTCTACCTGTTTATTGTTTTTGTTATTGAAGTGTTTGATCTTGAAGTTTGTTATGAGGTCTTTCCTCTAGAACTCGAATCAGGGTCAGAACTGGTTGAAGTTGTAAGTTATTCATTGTCAAAGGTCGTTGACCGACCATGACTTTTCAAATCTGGGTAACCCAGAATTTTTCCAGACACCTGACAACGATTTTGCAGGCACTTGATCTTGTTTATGTTACGTGTTATGATCATGTTGTTATTATATAATAGTAGACTGACATGAGTAATACATATACCTTCCTTTATATTACCCAGATACTTAACGGAATTGAAATTAGAGATGGTTAAACATGGGTTGATTTAAATCGCTTTCAAGAACATTTCCGAAATCCCGTAAATGTTCAAGAACAGTTCCTGGTCACTACTTTGACCGGCATATATATATTTCTTGTATTGATGTTATGATGATCTGATGTTATTGTGTTGTACTTTGACATCCGGACTACAAGCTAGAACCATTACATAATACAAAGTAAACTTGGAAAGCATTGATTTGAAAGCTTCAAAGTAGGTAGCTTCAATTCAAAATTCCGGAATTTAAGAACTCACCGACATGATATTTAGAGGCTCGGATCTCTTTTGTTTCATGTTGTCTGTTCATGTTGGTGGTTGAAACTTGTAGTCTTTCACGATTACTACAAGATCCGACCAAAAGTATTCCCAGAATCATCACAGTTTAAACAAATATTGATGGTCAAACCGGGTAGCTTGGCCACTGACTTGCATTTCTGGGTTTGGCCAAGAACATCTTAAGAACACCTATAGCGACGGTTCTGTCGCTATAGGGTCCTTTAGCGACAGTTTATTTTTAAAATTCGTTATTTTTATTAAATAAATAGAAAAATTAGTTTTTAATTATTAAAAATACAAAATAAATTATTAAAAATTATTTTCAGGTCAAAAAATATATTTTAAATATATTTCATAAATATTTAATATTTTTGGAATATTAAAAGTATTTAATTTATTTAATTATAATATTAAATAAATTATTTAAAAATAATTTTAATACATGATAAATCATTTAAAATTATATTATGGTATAAGAAAATAATTTAAGTTATTTTTGATCACTTTTAATATTTTGTGATGAATTTCATTAATTAATTAATATTAATGATAATTAATTTATTTATTTAATATATTAAATAAATGATGAAAAATAGAATTAATG
The DNA here is from genome assembly GCA_020205605.1 of Panax ginseng. Classification (NCBI taxonomy): domain Eukaryota; kingdom Viridiplantae; phylum Streptophyta; class Magnoliopsida; order Apiales; family Araliaceae; genus Panax; species Panax ginseng. The sequence continues at coordinate 55,007,201 of CM035150.1, forward strand.
ATTTAAAATTATAGAAAAATGATTTAAAGGTTATAAAAGTATTTTAAGTTATAAATATAACTTTTGATATTTTGTCATAAAAAATATTAATATTTTAATATTAAATGATATTAAATTTATTTAATAATTATATTAAATAAATTAGTTTAAAAATGATTTTAATATTAGAAAAATCATTTTAAATGAAAATAAATAGTTTAAAAATATTTTAAGTTATAAAATAGAACTTTTAATATTTAAAGGTAAATTTTATTAATTAATTATTATTAATGATATTAAGGTTATTTAATAATTATATTAAATACATTAGTTTAAAAATAATTTTAATATTAGGAAAATCTTTTAAATGAAAATAAAGTGTTTAAAGATATTTTAAGTTATAAAATATAACTTTTAATATTTAAAGGATAATTTCATTAATAAATGATATTAATTTAATATTAATGGTAATAAATTTATTTATTAATTATATTAAATAAATAGTTTAAAAATGGTTTTATTTATTTAAAATCATTTAAAAAGGATATAAATGAATTAAAAATATTTTAAGTTATGATTAAGGACTTTTAATATTTTGATAAATAAAGCATTAATACTTTTAATATTAATGACAATTATTTAAAAATGATTTTAATTCTTTTAAAAATCATTGAAGGGTAATATTAATACTTTAAAAGTATTTTGAGTCATTATAAATAACTTTAACATTTTGACAATGGTCTTATTAATAGCTTAATATTAATTAAATATTAATGATAATAGAATTATTTAATATTTATATCATTTAATAATGATTCCAGTGTTTGAAAATACGTGATAAAAGATAATAACTGTTTAAAAATTATTATAAGTCATTTAAAAATAATATGACTAATACTTACAAATATTGAACTTCAGGATAGAGTCTTAGACTCGATTATTATCTGATAAAGCCGTCGGTACCCCGACATGTTTCAGAAATTGATCTGGACTTAGATATTTTGACTGTATATGTGTTTATTTGTGATTCAATGGTTGTGAAATATATGTGACAATGTGATTAAGTTATGTGTTGACTGCAATAAACAGTGCTATGTGTTATAGTATGTTATTCTAATCGATCAAATGATCTTATTACTGATAGGTGTTATATAAAGATAGAACTAAGTTACGAACTGTAAGCAGCACATCAGGCAAGTATCTTACCTTTGCATTTCCTTTATGCAATGGACATGAGTAAGAAGTTTCAGAATTATATTATTATTATGCTATATTATTAACCCTATTGTGATATATTCTATATCCTATCATTGTTTATCAACATGTTAGTATATGATAATTCAGATATATATATATATATTCTGTTCGTTAATTTCTATATATGGTTATACGAGTGTCCCCATTTGGATAATCATTGTATTTAATCACATGTTGATATATATATATATATATATATATATATATATATATATATATATATAAGCCGTCTAAGCTACTTGATCAGCTAGACACAAACTTCAAAATGTCGTTGAATATGATAAAAACCTTTTTGTATCCAATCAAATTGTTTTGGTTCGAATTCCAGTCTAAGTATGAACATCCTGATCACGGAAAACTTTTTATCCGCTCAGGCGGACAAAGGATGAACGATAATATTGTTTTAGTAATGTAGTATTGATCAATACAGGGCCCATGGGATGTACACCCTCGCGCCCGTAAGTTATGACGGTTTACAGATGAAGTTCTGCTAAACCTTATCGAAAATTTAAAATATTGTTCATAGTATGTCGACTACCCTATATATATAGTCTATACGTAGTTTCAAAAATTTGAGATAGAATTGTTATGTTGTTATTATCGGTTCAGTTTACTTCACAACTATAAATTCGTTGTAGAAATGATGTACAAATAAAACATTTATTTCTTTCAGCTAATTATATTTCTAATTGTTATTACTTGCTGAGCACCCAAATGCTCACCCTTGCTTAAATTTAAATATTTTCAGCTAGGCATGAACAACTCGAAGGTTCAGACAAGAACAAGTGAAAAGGAAAGCAAACAGAACATGTTTAATGGTATCTTTTATAATAGTTAGACTGTATTTAGATAATGATATGTATTATATATCATGTAAAGAATTATAGTATAGGTTACGTACTTGGGATTAGACTCTGATAAATGTAAGTTAAGTTTGATATTTATATTATTGTTTTTATTATTAGTATTATTCCGCTCATAGAAATGGTATCGTGAAGAACCGAGTTCGGGTTTCAAGTACTCGAGTTTGGGGTCTTTACATCAATTCATTTTTATCAACACAATATTCATTTGTGTCTCAAATTCTAACTTGTGACTTGAATCTATAAAAGAAAATAGTTTCACAAAAATATCTTACTCATAATTCTCGCGTAATTTAAGTTCTAAACGAAATTGTTACCTGCTACCACCTCCTGGGCAGCCTTCTTGTGCCGTAATGTTGAATGTAAGGGTCGTTGGTCTTCCTGGCTGTGCAGGTCCCTGAATTGCCAAGGTTCCGCCACCGGGTCCCTTGTTGACACTTTCCTTCTTCGCATTCTTCTTCAGACAGTTCCGAACCAAATGATCAGTCGATCCGCATGAAAAGCAACCTTGTATTTTCTTCGGACTGGGACAATTAAGTGACATATGCCCCTTTTGCCCGTAGTTATACCAAACTCCCTTCTTCTTCAGGCAAACTCCAGCATGATTCTTCCCACAAGTTGCGCATGGCTCCCTCCCTTTCCTATTATCTTCTGTCTTATTACCCGACTGGGTATTCTCACTCCATTTCCTCCTATTCAGATTACTACCACCACTGCTTCCACCATCATTTGTCTTCTTCTTCTTCTCTTGATGAAATCGAGACGTAGTTTCGCTCCCTCCTTCAGCAATTAATGCTTTCTCCATCAACACTGCAAACGTATTGATCTGTAATACCACTACTTTGTTGAATATCCCCGACTTCAGTTCGTTCTCAAATATTCTCGCCTTTCTCGCCTCTGTGTCCACCTGATGAGGTGCAAATCTTGTCAACTCGTTGAATTTGGCAGCGTATTCAGAAACAAACATATTTTCCTGCTTTAGTTCTAGAAATTTAACTTCCATCCTGAATTGCATACTCGGCGAGAAGTAGTTCTCCAAGAACATTTCTTTAAATCTTGTCCACATCACCACTGCTGTACCAGCTCTCGCTTGGTTCGTCTCCCACCAGTAATTAGATAAGTTGCAAAAGCCGTCTTTTACTCTTCTGCCACTCGCGCAATGACGAATGCTTTCTCCATCTCCTTCACCCAATTTTGGGCTTCAATCAGATATGTGGTCCCTTTGAATTCAGGTGGTCCTACCGCTTTAAAATCTTTAAAATTTGCCAATCTTTCAGCTGGCTGATTCCTCGCTCTTCCTCTTGCACTTAGAGTTTTATTCTCCATAGCTTCGGCTATCATATCTGCGAAATTCTGCATTGGGTCAACTTGACCTCCTTCGTTATTCACTGACTGTTCTTCTCGTTGGTTTCGATTTTGTCTTCTAGGCGGGATGATCTGATTTAAATAAAAATCTTATATTACTTCTCTTTCTTTACACAAATTCTTAATACAATAAGAATTCAACACATAATTCTCACATAATCGCATATTTATTCAAATAGCACATAGTACATTTAGTACTTCACATATTACTATCCCTTTTTAAATCATATCAGGATTATTAACACAACTTTACACAAAAAGTTGCAATTCTCCATTCACACATAATTATTACCAGTTCGTCAAACTTACCACACTTATGAGTTCAGGAACTTGCCACAATTATATGAGTGTATGAACTTATCCTAGTCAGACCTTTGGCGTCCATTCGCTTTGGGGTTCAAATTTTTTTATATAATTATGAGTCATTAACTTACCATAAGTATGAGTTTTTAAGAACACACAAATTAATCTTAATCTTATATTCATATAGAAAATAAAGATTTCATACAAACTGGTGACACCTTGGTCACTACAACTTTGATACCAACCTGTGACACCCCCAAATCCGGGTTACCTGACCCCCGAGTTTGGTGTTCACGATCCCCATTATAATAACATCTAACTACCCATTCATATAGAAATAGGAATACATAACTCAATAACATAAGTTGTTAATTAATAAGTCCCAGGTTTGCTAACCTTAAATTACATACATACCCCTTAGATAAACAAAAAGGGTTTACAATACAACATGATATTAATAATGTTCATTATAACTACTCCAACATCTTGCCTTTGCCTTTGTTCTTCTTTGACCTGCTGGTCTCTTCATTCCTAGCTGAAATGTTTTATTTATAGCAAGGGTGAACAACAAGTTTGCCCCGCAAGTTAAGACATACAATAAAGGTATAGAAATCAATATCAAGTCTTCTAACATTCTCTGCAACAATAATCTGATAATGAAAGAGTACAACGCTTTCAAAGTTTCTACGATATTCTATTGAATAAACAAGAATCAATTCTACGCAATAACAAAGTGGAATGTTTTCCAGATTTATGCTGAGCGATCCATTGGATCTAGAACTTCTACTTTCTCGGATATCTATCAAAGATTTACTTTGATACATACGCAGGAGTATCAGATAACAATAAAGATTAAATCATACCCCTCTGCAAGTACTTAGAGTCGGCCAACTCCTTGTACCCGATATTATGCATAATACTTAGGTCGCGCGCAATGGTCGATATACGACTTAAAAATGTTGTTCCCTTTATATAAAAGGTTGTTCTTCTCAGTCTCAGAATCAAGATTTTGATTTAACAACGAAATACTGTGATTTTAAATTTTATTTTACTTACCGATCTAGCCGAAATAATTGGCATCGATCAATCAATAACAATTGAATTCTCTTCTCGAATTTATCAAGTTCTAACAAATGTTCATCTAGCCAGAATAATTAGGTAAGACATTTCTCAACATAATTTGACAATAAACAGGAATTATCTGTACTGTCAATTCTATTTTCTATGAATATGAATATCCAACAACAGTTATTCTACAATGGTATATTCTCCGAATCAGTAATTCAATTTGAATTATTAACATGCACTAACTGCGAATAATCAACAATAAAATCCCTGGATATGGTATAATTAGCAATAATTAACCATTATAATAATTGAATGAATATAACTCAGGGTTGAGTTAGGAAACTTGCCTTCCACGTTGATTACAGCTACACAATATAATTAACTGCGTTCGTAAGACCTATATTCAACAATGTCGGTCTCACAATTAACACAATCATTTATAACACGTAACACTGTATTTTACAGTAAAACTTCTCCTAGACACATTACAACATAGCCACATTAGTGTTTATAAACTATATAAACACTTAACAAGTCTAACTAGTTCGGTCTAGTTGGACTTCGGTCCATTCTCGGGGTTCTGGTCACCCTATCCGACAATTAACACATTAATTATCAATTAAACTTGGTCTCTAAGCTTCAATACTATTTTAGATAAGTTAAATATCGTTTATAATATTTTTCGGAAGCTTTTAATAATTTACAAACAATTATTATAATTTATAATAATTTTTCAAACACTTAAATCATTTTTAAATGATTTAATTATCAAATAATCTTATCATCATTAATATTTAATAATATAAAAATATTAATGTTATACTTTTAAAAATATTAAAGTTATTATTAATAACTTAAAATATTTTTAAATCATTAATATTCTACTTTAATGATTTTTAAAATAATTAAAATTATTTTAAATCATCACCATTAATATTTAAATATTAATGAAATTATTATCAAAATATTAAAAGTAATTAATTATCACTTAAAATATTTTTAATTCATTTTTCTCATTTTAAATGATTTTAAATCAATAATATCATTTTAATTCATTTATTTAATATAATAATTAAATAAATCTAATATCATTAATATTAATTTATTAATGAGAATTCTCCAAAAATATTGGAAATTATATTTTATAATTCCAAATATTTTCTAACACTTTATTTTTATTTAAAATAATTTTTAAATCAATAAAATCATTTTTATCTTATTTATTTAATTTAATAATTAAATAAATCTAATATCATTAATATTAATTTATTAATAAAAATTCTCCAAAAATATTAAAAGTCACATTTTATAACTCAAAATATTTTTAAATACATTATTCTTAAAATGATTTTTCATAATATTAAATCATTTTTCTCTAATTTATTTAATACACTAATTAAAAAAAATTAAATACTTTTAATATTTAAATAATTATATATATTAAAGAAAAATATTCCAATTAGTCAGAAATTATTTTTCATAATTTAAAATAATTTTTAAAACTATTTTTGGTAATTTTTAGAATTTATTTATATTTTTAAATAATTTCTTGAATATTTAGAAAATAAAAATTAATTAAACCGTCGCTATAGGGCTATAGCGACACATAGCGTCGCTGTTGGTGTTCTTGAGCTCAAGAACACTGACAGCCAGCTTAACAAGAGGTCAACTTTGACCGGCTTTTAATCTCCGTGTAATTCTCTTTCTGGGCTAGCTCTAACTGTAATCGTGTAGTGTTTTTGTAACACTACAACAAATAACCATCATCATGGTCTAACAATATCTCAACTACAAGATCCAAAACCTCAAAGTGACTGTCAGAAGCTTTTGGGCTTTCTGGGTTACCTAGAAACCCAGACAGCTTCGACTGTCTACTTTGTGGTTTAATTTTCTTCCAGCCCCGGTGATCAAATAAGTTATTTTATGGTCCAAAGCTATAGTCCATGCATTATAGAACATTTATAAATCAACAGATAGGTTTAGAAACAACAAGATCAAAAGTTACAGTTTGGTCAAACAGTGTCAGAAATTCTGCTCATACAATTTCTGGGTTTTTCCAGAAACGTGTTTCGTGCTCAACTAGCCTACTTTGACCATATGTTACTTAGATTCTACTGATTATTTTCACGATATAAAATTATGGATCTATAGTACATATAACCACCTAAAGGTATGTCACAATAACAACATCATAACATTAAAAACCTAACAGATCAAACAGCCTAAAGATGTTGTCAGACGCTGAAAACAGCTTTCTAGGTTACCCAGAATTCTCATGGTCATGCCCGGTCAACGGGATTTGACCTTTAATAACTTCAAATACAAACATCAAATGGTATTGATTTCACTTGTAGCTTACAGACCACATACCAGGCTACATTTAACAACTTTAAAACAACAAAAATAGTAAACGAGCAAGGATTTGTGGCCCCTGACATTACTTGTTAGACCACAAAAAATGCTTAAGAACAGATTTTGAAAACATCAAATTAAGGCACTTTGATGCTATGGATATATGTTTGATCATCATAGATCAACATAAAACATCCTCTAGCATGAATCTAAACACATAAACACAAAGTTTTACAAAGCATACAAGATCAAATGGTGAACTAGGGTTTATACCTCTTTTGTTCCAATCTTGATCTATTCTCTCCAATCTGATCTTGGGTTATTAATGGGCTGTTATGTGACAGAAACACTTGAAATTTTCGGAGGTATAAGTGAGAGAAAGAGTCGGTGAGAGCAAAGTTGAAAATGACAAAGTTTATGAACTTTCTCTCTCTTGAATATCTTATATAAGCTTATAAGTTGCTTGGATCTGATCATTTTTGGCTGGTGGCTGATATTTTGTGTCACACAAGTCAAATGAGTTGTTTACCAACTAAAGTTTCTAGCAAAAATTACAAGTTACCATTTAAAAAATGAAAAAGGGTATTTTAGTCATTTTTAAATTAATTTTAATGGCATACTTGAAATTTGTACAAACCCTTAGGCTTTAGGGTTTGGGTTAGTGTTTAGGGTTTGAACCCTTTAGGGTTTAGGGTTTAAACCCTTTAGGTTTGCAATTTAATTTTCAAGATTTTTGAATTTCGATTTCAAAATAGAAAATTAGTATTCCAAAATTATAATTAGGATTCAATAATTATATTAATATATCCTAATCATAAAATTCAATCTTTCTAATTAGGATTAATATTCCTAATTAAAATTGCTTAATTTAGCAATTAGGGTCAAAATGGCCATTAAGGTTTATAATCCACGAGTTAGGGTTTTAATTAGAAAAATAAATTTTCAAAATTACAATTAGGGTTTGTAAAATAGAAATTAAGATAACTAAAATATAATTAGGGTTTTCTAATCATATTTAAGTTTAATAAACACATTAAGTTTACTAATTAGGATTAGGGTTTCCTAATTAGGGTTTCTCGGCTTTCAATTAGGGTTTCTAACTGTACGTTAGGTTCTCTAAATCTGAGATTAGGGTTTCTAATCCCTTATTAGGGTTTATTAATTACAAACCTTATCCGATCAATCATTGTTCAATAAAACTCTTCGGTACAAACACGTACTCATTAGTATAATTATTTTAATTATATTTTCTATTGAATCCCTATCCGGCAATTAGGGTTAGGGTTTCTAAAGCTTATTAAGAACAACTCTACTCTAAATTTATTAGTCAATACACAAATTGACTTTCTCGAGACTCGTATCACAGATACTTGTCACAAAATGGATAATTAATATTAATATTAATTTAAAAAAAGAAATTTATTCGTAAAATTTTGATTATTCGAAATCTCGGGTTATCACATTTTTAGAATTTTTTAAGTACAACACAGTGGACGAAAATGCCCCCGAAACAGACTGATCCAAACAGTCCCAAGAAAGACATCAAGGTATTTTACAAAAATATAGCATTCATGAAACTAGCATGCTAAGACCACAAACCAACTACATAGAAAAATGTGTTAGCACTAGTTTTATACTTGGAAAAAATCTGGAAATTCAAGATTTTCTGCAGATTTTAGTATGAACATGTTTGCTTATGATTTTCATAACTTGATCATTATAACTCCAATTCTACTGAAATTTGGGCCAGATGAGACTTCATACTACATACTATTATATAAAATTATTACATACGCTAATCGAGTCATATAAACTACAAATCCAAGGCTCCGAAAAACCCGAAAAGTCACAGATTTTAATTTAGTTCAATTCGACAAAACTCCACGTTTTCGATTCTAGCATGCAACAGAAAGGCTCCTACTGTCCAGAACTCATATACTAACATATATGCACGTAACCCAACAATCAACTTCACGAAATTAATATGATTTGAACAAATTGACATCTAAGAGGCATAATATCAAACACTTAACATGTATACATGAATTCCTTGAATTTCTACGATTTTGAAACATGTAATATACCCGAATTTTTGTTTCTTAACCATCACATAATAGAACCTAACATTAACATGGTATTACAACCTCAAAACAAAGCATTTCCCATGATTATTCATGCACTTTTCCACTAGTTTCTCAAAAATATAAAAACAAAGACTACAAGGCTTACCTCCTTGATGAATTCTTCTTGTTTGAATACCTCTAATGATTCTCCTTGCTTGATTAATCCCCTATAAAAACTCCAGAATTCTCACAAACTCTCACACCCTCATTCGCACTATCTATTTGCTCTCTTGGGTGGAACTTTTAGGAAAGAAAGAATGAGTTTAGATGAATTGCATATATAGAGGTTATAGTCTTTTGATTTACCATGGTCATCAACTCTCCATGATTAGTTATACATCATAAGTACACATTATCAAAATAATTTAGTATGGAGTGGGAGTTAGAGAAATGGAAAAGTCTAGGTAATTTAGTATGGAGTGGGAGTTAGAGAAATGGAAAAGTCTATGTTTATTAAGGAGTGTAACTCCCTCTCCCTGAACATATTGCAATACACGTGTATGCTCCCTCCTTGTCCCCATTTGATGGTCTCGTGGACCCCCCAGCTGCTGCAACTACTTAATTAAAATATTATTTTAATCATGTAATCAATTAATAATCCATTTCGACCCTTTTGCCCTTCGTAACCAAACGTGTTCGATACTTATATCGGTTTCTACTAAAGTCGACGTTACGGACGTCGTGGAACTATCCGTTTCGTCAAAATCATCTCCAAAATTCGTAGTTGACTTTTTCCTCGAAAAAGTCAACTGGTTGACTTTGACCAAAAAGTCAACCGTGACACTTTTTCGTGATTACAGTCTATCCTGACTGATTTCGACGTTTCGGACTCGAATACGCAGTCCGCGTCTTTAAATTCCACTTCGAACTCCAGCTCATAATTTAATACCATCCCACGTAATAAATAGAATAATTCCTACTTAATAAATTTAAATAGTTAAATAAAACTAAACCAATAATTTAAATACATCTCATCACATATCTTGAAATACACATATATGTACAACACATATACATCTAATAAATTAAATCACCCAAAAGTTTCATATACATTCGTTTATTGATAGTTCTTAAATTACATAAAAAAAATCTTGGATATTACATTCACCCTCCCTTAAAAGGATTCCGTCCCCGGAATCATTACACATCAATCAAAAAGATTAGGATAATTTTTTATCATTTTCTCCTCGAGTTCCCACGTAGCCTCATCGGCGTTGTGGTTCCTCCATAATACCTCGACAGAAGGTATTATATTATTTCTTAACACTTGTTCTTTTTTATCGATTATCTGCAATGGGACCTCTTCATAGGTTAAGTCATTTTCAAACTTAATAGGTTCATACTCTATGAAATGCTTGTAATCCTTCCTATGGGGTCGTAGAACTGAAATGTGGACCACGTTGTGTATATGTTCTAACTCCGGAGGTATGGCTATTTCATAAGCTACCTCACCCACTCGCCTCAACACTTCGAAGGGTCCTATGAATCTGGGACTAAGTTTTCCCTTCTTCCCAAATCTTATTTTCCTTTTCCAAGGTGATACTTTCAAAAACACATAAGTGCCGACGTCGAAATCTCGTTGTTGCCGATGTTGATTTGCATATTTCTTCTGTCGATCCTGAGCCGTCACTAGCCTTGCTCGTATTATTTTTATCACATCTGCAGTTTGTTACACCAATTCCGGCCCTAGCAATTGTTGTCTCCCACTTCATCCCAGCACAATGGCGTTCTGCATTTCCTTCCATATAAAGCTTCATAAGGTGGCATCTGGAGTGCTTGCGTGATAACCGTTGTTGTCATGCAAATTCCACCAACAGTGGTGGTCATCCCAAATCCCTTTAAAATCCATATCACATGCTCTCAGCATGTCCTCTAACGTTTGAATAGTTCTCTCGCTCTGCCCATCTGTTTGAGGATGATACGCTGTGCTCAACCTCAGTTACGTTCCCATGCGTTCTTTAAAACTTGTCCAGAAATTTGCTGTGAACCGCGGATCGCGATCTGACTTAATTGATACTGGTACCCCGTGCCTGGAAACAATCTCTTTGATGTAAAGTTTTACCAACTGATCCAAGGTATATCTGATCTTGATTGGCAAGAAATGCGCTGACTTGGTCAATCGATCAACGATCACCCATACTGCATTGTAACCCTTTTGCGTGTTGGGTTTCGGCACAGAAACGCACAGCGGAAATAAAATTTTAAAGCAATTTCCGAAACCCTATAACAGGATCCATGCAAAAAATAGTTAATTCAGTGGTTAGAAATTATACCGATTAAAAAAGCGATCAAACGATGCGGTCGAATCTCCAATGCAATTCGAACGAACTGCATCTCTACTAGATTCACCACGAACGCTCATGAATCGTCCCTCGATCTGCAGAAGAAGGAATCGCAGTACTAGCCACCAAGGATGAGGATTTTTTACGGAACTGTTTTTTCTAGTCTCTCTCTAAGAGCGGCTAGGGTTTTTTGTTTTGATTAAAAAAAATCCAAAGACGCTGATATATCATATATATAGCAATAAATCGAAATTAATCAAAACCCTAATTAAAATAAAATTCGAATTTATATATATATATATATATATATATATAAAGCATCCTTTTAATTTAAATTCGTGATTTAAATACTATCAATCATATTGATATATTTAAATCCTTACAATTTAAATTAATTCCCTTTTAATAACGTTCTATGTGTGTGACCCTATAGGTTATTATTACGTTGGCAATAATTTTAAAATCATATTATAAAATTATAAACAGTGAGCGACATCTAGTAATGCATCACTGCTACCCAAGTAATAATAAGATCGATGATTCGATGCAACCTTTTCGTGACCAATGTTTCAATGTAATTTAATCATTTTAACCTTAATATACTAGATTAAACTCGAGTCATGGAATGTGTCATACTCTTCATAATTTAATCTGAGTTTTCTTGATCAATGAGTAGACTATATGAAACAAATCACTATTTGAGCATGGCCATGCATTTCATAGTCCTACTCAATCAAGAGGCCTATGGATATCACCCATAATATATAGGATGGTTAAATTCCATCTAGATTACTCATATTTCTCACACGATTCATGATGAACCAAATAATCACCTTTATAGTCCACCCTATTAAAGGTGACATTTGATGATATCAAAGTACATAAATTCTCATGTAGTAATATAGAGATTTCAGGTCGGAGGATCATTACATCATTGTCACTATGAGAATTGCTAATGACACTTCGCATAATGCTCCATATAGAATTCTCATGGTGGGTCTGTCCAGACATCGTTCTCTAACATGTACCTATGCATTGACTTAATATCTCATATATTTATGACCAATGAGATTTGGTCATCAATCAATCCACATACTAGTCTCAATGCATCATTGTTGTCCCATCAACAATGATACTTGACTAGGGACATTTAAGAACAATGATACTAATTATAATTATATAATCTCATGTTCAAGTCACATACTTGAAATAATATAATTTGTATCACTATTCTAAGGAATTTTATTATGTTAACAATTATATTACGTAGTAAATAAAACCATAATAAAACCATTTATTTATTCAATCAAATATAATATCAAAACGTTAAGCAATTATATCAAATAATTGGCCTCTAGGGCATAAACTCTAACACTGCGTAGTTGGAAGTCCTACCACAAAGCCATCGTGATATGCTCCCACTTCCATTCTGGAATTTCTAAAGGTTGAAGTAACCCGCTCGATTTCTGATGTTCCACCTTAACTCGCTGGCATGTTAAACACTTGGTGACGCACTCTACGACTTCTCTTTTCATATTGGGCCACCAATAATGTTGGTGGAGATCCTAATACATCTTTGTGCTTCCCAGGTGGATTGAGTAACTTGAGCTATGAGCTTCCTGCAATATTTCTTCCTTTAATTCAGAAACTGCTGGCACCCAAATTCTCTTCTTAAATCTTAATAGTCCATCACCCCCTATACTGAATTTAAGCTCCTCTCCATCTGAAATTCTTTTCCTCACCTTCACACAATCCTCATCGCTACCTTGTGCTTCCTTGATTTTGTCCAATAGAGTCGGATGAGCCCCCATTGTGAACAATTTCCCCTCTAGCTCCCTCGGACTTTTTATCTCGAGTTCCAATCTAGTCATCTCCTTAATTAACTCCTGTTGAGCTGTTAGCATTGCTAATCTACCACTGCCCTTTCTGCTTAGTGCATCTGCTACCACGTTAGCTTTTCCCTGGATGATACAAGATGTCATAATCGTAATCACCATCTTCTTTGTCTCATATTCAACTCCTTCTACGTGAAGATATACTTCAGACTTTTATGGTCCGTGTATATTTCACACCTTACACCATATAAATAGTGCCTCCATATCTTAAAGGCAAATACTACCGCCGCCAATTCCAGGTCATGGGTAGGATATCCCTTATCGTAATCCTTCAATTGACGTGATGCCTACGCAATAACTTTACCATGTTGCATAAGCACACAGCCAAGTCCTTTGTGTGACGCATCACTGAAAATCACGAAGTCACCTGTATCGTCAGGTAAAGACAACACTGGTGCTTCACTCAGTCTTTTCTTGAGTTCCTTAAAACTCTCTTCACACTTCTCCATCCAGACAAATTTTACTGACTTCTTCGTTAAATTTGTCAATGTTCCCGCTATCTTTGAAACATCTTGGATAAACCGTCTGTAATAGCCTGCCAGTCCTAAGAAACTTCTTACTTCAGTCGGTGACTTTGGTTGTTCCCAATTCTGAACCGCTTCCACCTTTGTTGGATCCACAGAAATTCTATCCTTGTGGATTACAAGACCTAGAAATTGAACTTTCTCCGACCAGAATTCACACTTCGAGAATTTTGCGTATAACTTATACTTCCTCAACGCCTCCAACACTAACCTTAAATGTTCAGCATGATCTTCCTGAGTCTTAGAATAGATCAGGATATCATCTATGAACACAACTACGAATTTATCTAAGTATTGCTTGAATACCCGATTCATCATGTCCATAAATACTGCTGGCGCATTTCTTAACCCAAACGACATCACCAGGAACTCGTAGTGACCGTAACGTGTCCTGAACGATGTCTTAGGTTCATCCTCCCTCCTTACCTTTAACTGGTGATATCCCGTCCTGAAGTCGATCTTGGAAAAATATTTCGCTCCCTTCAGTTGATCGAACAGATCATCTATCCTAGGTAACGGATACTTGTTCTTAATCGTCACCTTGTTCAATTCTCGATAGTCGATACATAGTCTCATTGATCCATCCTTCTTTTTCACAAAAAAACAGGTGCTCCCCAAGGAGACACACATGGTTGAATATACTTCATATCCAATAACTCCTGCAACTGTACCATCAGCTCCTTCATTTCTTTTGGTGCCATTCTGTATGGGGCTTTCGAAATCGGTGCCGTTCCCGGTACTAAATCTATAACGAATTCAACCTCCCGATCCGACGGAAGTCCTGACAATTCCTCTGAAAATACATCCAAAAATTCGTTCATTACTGGTATATGTCCTATCTTTATCCCTGCTTTCTGCGTATCGACGATATGGGCCAAATATCCTACACATCCCTTTCTCAGTAACTTCCTCGCTTACATCATCGTCAGACAACTTGAGTGTCTCGGTGACCTACTTCCATAGAATGCTACCTTAGATTGATCTGGAGTCCTATGGTTTATACACTACTTTTGGCAATCTATCATCGCTCCATGGTTAAATAACCAATCCATTCCTAGAATTACATCAAATTCTCCTAATTGAATTGGAATTAAATCCACGGGTAACTTATATCCCCTGATGTCTACAACACAATTTCTATAGACATGGCTAACGGGAATCATTTCCTTGTTAGCAACTTCTATATTCATAGGATATTTTAATTCTTCCTGGGGTAAGTTTAATCGTTGGGAGAATTCTTGCGATATGAAGGAACAAGTAGCACCCCAATTAATTAATATGTAAGCAGATATATCATTGATCGGAATGATACCTGAAACCACGTCCCTGGATGCGACCGCATCCTAAACCGTCATGTTGAAAGTCCTTGCTGTTGGTCGATTCTTAGTTGGTGGTCCATTAATCGTGAGATTCCCACCGCTTGGTCCCCTTCCTCCATTTCCTCATGCTATGTTCTTCTTTGGGTAATTCCTTGCCTGATGATCCAATGCTCCACAGTTGAAGCATCCATTTCTCTTTGGTGCAGAACAATTGGGAGAGATGTACCCCTCCTGCCCGCAGTTGAAACATACATTCTTTCCTTTTAGATATGCCCCCGAGTGATTCCTCCCACACTCCTTGCATGCCTCAGTTCTCTTCTTTGCTTCCCCTAATTTTCCCCCTAGAGTTTCCCCATTTGAAATTGTTGCTGCTACTGTTGTTATTGTTCCACTTCCTCTTGTTTGCACCACTGCTGCTGCTACCTTCCCCGTGATTCCCTCCCTCATTCTTCTTCTTTTTTTCATTGTTAAATTTCATCAGGGCCTCACTTCCGCCCTAAGCGATTATAGATTTCTCTAGGAGAGTCATGAAGCTATAAATCTGTAAATACCGAGAGTCTCATATATAGCCATGGTTTGAGACCACGCTCAAACGTCCTCATTTTCATCCTCGATTAATAGGACTGGGTGGCGCAAACCTCGCCAAATTTCATTGAATTTTGCGGCATATTGAGGTACCATCATGTCTTCTTGCTTCAGCTCCAGGAATCGCATCTCCATGCGACTCGGCATACTAACCGGAAAATAGTTCTCAAAAAAGATTTTCTTAAACCCTTCCCAAGGTATCACGCCTTCTCCAACCCTGGTCTGGTTTACCTCCCACCAGAAGTTAGCTTCACCCTTCAGCATGTAAGTGGCGAAGATTGTTTTCTGATCATCACCTACTCAGGCGATAGTGAACGCCTTTTCGATTTCCTTGACCCAAGTTTGAGCTTCGATGGGTTCAGTGGTTCCTTTGAACTCAGGGGGTCCCGCGCTCGTGAAGTCCTTGAAGTGTGTCACTTGGGCCACTGGAGGGTTATTGGCATTCAGGGTTTGATTCTGAAGTGCCCCCACAAACATGTCTACAAACTGCTGCATAGGATTCGGTGGATCCCTAGTATTACCGCCTGACCCCTCGGTTGTTTGACGACGTCTTCCTCTAGCCATCTATCTGTTTAATATGAACTTAATGTTATTATCTTATAACTTACACTACAGAATATATCATTCATAAGAAGAGAACTTAATGATCACATCACATACTTAAATAAAAACATATTTATTTACAAACATAATACCCAAGGTATTTCATCGTCTCATGGCGTTAAGCCATTTACATCACTTGAAACCAACATACTTGGTAAAAACCGAAACCAATCTATTTATTCAAAGATAAACGTTATAAACTCTAATAGTAAAAGTTCATTATAATAAACTAAAAGCCCCGCCTAATGGCATCTTCATGCTCCTCATCCGCTATCTCCAGTACCAGCCCTCGGCTTATAACACATCTAGACTGGTGCTCCTCACTTGGAAAGTGATGCACCCTATGCTGGAACCTTCCATGTGTTGACTTAAACTCATACTTCATCTTGTCTATCTTAACCTTCTTATCTCTCACCTCTCCTTCTAATTCTCCAGTTAGCTTCTCGACCCGAACACGGTCTATCCTCTCATTTCCCCAAAATGTAGTAATAATCTGCTTGTCAGTTTGGAGACTCTGAATCCTCGACTCTAACCCATTAATGGTATGCCCCAAGTGGGTCCTAATAGCTTCTTTCTCATCCACCAGCCTATCCACCTTCTGGTCTGATGCCCGCAACTTGTCAGCCAGATCCCCGTTCCTAATTATCAAGTGGTGCACAAATGCCTCAAGCAATGCTGCAGCTTGCTACTCCCCCTAATACAACTCTTCTAACTCATGGACCTTGTCGTCCAACTCCGTAATCCTATCCATCAACTCATCCAAAAAAGTATCCTCAGGTGCTTCTTCTGAGTCCTCCTCGGTCTCCCCTCCCTCTTCAAGATACTCCTCACAGGTCTCGAGTCAAATTTCTTTGCCTCATTATAGGCTCAGTGCACAATTTGTCCACCAATCGCCACTCACAACATGGATATCTCTAACCTCCGCTTCTCCTGACATCCTTCAAACAAGATAAAATAACTTGGTTAGTATTTTAAAATAGATGTTTTTGTTTTTAGGAAAAAAATAGATTTAACACAACCCCTAGAACTCTACATGAGTTCATCTCCTTATTTTCTCCACTAACTTCCCTAAGGTTATAGTCTAAGATTCCCCACCTAAGGTTTATAACCTATTGCTTTGATACCAACCTGTGAAGCCCCCAAATCCGTGTAACATCGATTACAGGACATGGTGCTCATGATAAAACATACATCATCATTTATCTAAGTAACTCTAACTTAATAATAATAATAATATTAACTATTACATACTTATTCAAAATAAAGTCCCAAGTCTTTACAACCTTTAATAAACTGAAACTTAAACTTAGCGTTTATCGCTACATTACATCATATGCGGAAATATACTTATTATATAAATAACTCTCATCATTTCATCTTAGACTTTCCCTTGTCCTTGCCCGAGCCCTCAACGTTATCACTTTTAACCGAAAGGTTTAAGCAAGAATGAGCACAAATTGCCCAAAGAAGTATATAAAGTAGTTTGAGAATATACATCGAAGTAAAAGCATTAGTATGAATATTTCTCAACGGTTGAAATAAATATCAAGAGATAAACTAGAATATCAAGATAAGAGTTCGAATTCTCAATAGCATACTAAGGGGTGTTAGATACCACGAACATTTCTTTGTTTCATCGAAAACCATCGACAGCTTTAACAATCAAATAGATTGTAAGCAGTCTCTAAGTATACTCAGTGATCGACTATCGTATTTTCTATCATTGCATAAAGTATAAAGTTTAAACGCATAAGCGTAAATGGGACTATATGCCCGACATCTGTTTGCCCGATTATTCGGGTTGTTCATCTTAGTATTCATGCGGGACCTCACCAAATCAATTTGGATTGGTAAACATTAAATAGCTTCAAAGGATTTAAATTGTTCAAATAATATACTATGTTTGCATCAATAACATCTAGCTAGAACGAAAACTAGAAAGCATGCTTGAATATAGTTCATTGAAGGAATACGAACTTTAAAGTATAGCAGTTGCAATAGAAACTGAATAATCATCAAAAACGTTTCGCATCACAATTGAAGTTACAGAACTTTACAATAAAGGAGCTTGCACGAATGATTAATTAATCACAAGCCCAAACTTACCCTCACCGCAATCAACTGAATAAGAGTTGAATTAATTCATAATGAAAAATATGGTAAGAAACTTGCATGTTACGTCTTCTACAATTACTGCTATCTACTAGCCCTTCATGTAACCTATTCACATGTGTCACGTTAAGTAATTTGGTTCTCGAACACCACTTTGAAGTGTAATGGTTCCCTTTTATTTTAATAAAAAGATTAAACTCACACGTATTATTTATACAATTCAATTACCTAACATGTTGCTATGAATAGGCCACGTGGGTAAATAAAAGAAACTGAGAAACATAAATTTGTGACATTTTTCGGACCAAAACTCTACCAAAAATCTGCATTAAATATGCTTAAGGGTCTCAAGTCGGAAAATCTCATTTTCCATAATTATGACATCACATATATAATTAAATTCATTTATCCTTATAAGATCATTTATATAAAAGATACCAAATCAGTCTCAAAAATATTTCTTTTTATGGGATTTTGTAGAATAAAGTCCCACATTGAACAAATAATTTTCCCAGAATTTTTAAAATTCATCTACTATTTTTGAATAGTCCATAATAGCCAAATATTCTTAGATTTTTCATAAATCAAGATTAGCTCCAAAAATTCTGAAATTTTCAGGGTTAATTCCTGTTATACACATGTACTTCCAGTAAAACATTCGTAATTTTTGGATTTACACACAAAGAGTTATTTGGGTGTGTTCTCAAAAAGTTACCTTAACCGCAAAATTCATAACTCTCAAATCGTATGGCCAAAAATTCTTAAATTTATACAGGACCTTCATATCTTCTTATATTAATACTACAAATGTTTCCAGAATTTTTAAAGTACAACACAGTGGACGAAAATGCCCCCGAAACTAACTGATCCAAACAGTCCCAAGAAAGACATCAAATTTTTGTTTCTTGCAGCCACTTTTGCAATTTTATTCCTACTAATCTACATATGATATGACCATGATACTTGGAAACAATAAACTTCATACATCAAGGTATTTAAAAAAAATATAGCATTCATGAAACTAGCATGCTCAGACCACAAACCAACTGCATAGAAAAACGTTCCAGCACTAGTTTTATACTTAGAAAAATCTGGAAATTCCAGATTTTCTGCAGATTTTAGTATGAACATGCTTGCTTACGATTTTCATAACATGATCATTATAACTCCGATTCTAATGAATTTGGGCCAGATGAGACTTCATACTACATACTATTTTTTAAAATTATTACATACGCTAATTGAGTCATATAAACTACAAATCCAAGGCTCCAAAACACTTGAAAAGTCACAGATTTTAATTTAGTTCAATTCGACAAAACTCCACGTTTTCGATTCTAGCATGAAACGGAAAGGCTCCTACTATCCAGAACTCATATACTAACATATATGCACGTAACCCAACAATTAACTTCACAAAATTAACATGATTTGAACAAATTGACATCTAAGAGGCATAATATCAAACACTTAACAGGCATACATGAATTCCTCGAATTTCTACGATTTTGAAACATGTAATATACCAGAATTTTTGTTTCTTAACCATCACATAATAGAACCCAACATTAGCATGGCATTACAACCTTAAAGAAAAGCATTTCCCATGATTTTTCATGCACTTTTCCACTAGTTTCTCAAAAATATAAAAAAAAAGTATACCTCCTTGGTGAATTCTTCTTGTTTGAATACCTCTAATGATTCTCCTTGCTTGATTAATCCCCTTAAAAACTCTCCATGATTATAGAGGTTATAGTCTTTTGATTTACCATGGTCATCAACTCTCCATGATTAGTTTTACATCATAAGTGCACATTATCAAAACAATTTATTATGGAGTGGGAGTTAGAGAAATGGAAAAGTTTAGGTAATTTAGTATGGAGTGGGAGTTAGAGAAATGGAAAAGTCTAGGTTTATTAAGGAGTGTCACTCCCTCTCCCTGAACATATTGCAATACACGTGCATGCTCCCTCCTTGTCCCCATTTGATGGTCTCGTGGACCCCCCAGCTGCTGCAACTACTTAATTAAAATATTATTTTAATCATGTAATCAATTCATAATCCATTTCAACCCTTTTGCCCTTCGTAACCAAACGTGTTTGATACTTATATCGGTTCCTACAAAAGTCAACATTCTGGACATCGTGGAACTATCCGTTTCGTCAAAATCATCTTCGAAATTCGTAGTTGACTTTTTCCTCAAAAAAGTCAACTGGTTGACTTTGAACAAAAAGTCAACTGTGACACTTTTTCGTGATTACAGTCTATCCTGACTAATTTCGACGATCCGGACTCGAATACGCAGTTCGTGTCTCTAAATTCCGCTCCGAACTCCAACTCATAATTTAATACCAACCCACGTAATAAATATAATAATTCCCTACTTAATCAATTTAAATAGTTAAATAAAACTAAACCAACCATTTAAATACATCTCATCACATATCTTGAAATACACATATATGTACAACACACATACATCTAATAAATGAAATCACCCAAAAGTTTCATATATATTCGTTTATTGATAATTCTTAAATTACAAAAAAAAAACCTCGGATATTATATTCACCCTCCCTTAAAAGGATTCCGTCCCCGGAATCATTACACATCAATCAAAAAGATTAGGGTAATTTTTTTATCATTTTCTCCTCGAGTTTCCACGTAGCCTCATCGGCGTTGTGGTTCCTCCATAATACCTTGACAGAAGGTATTATCTTATTTCTTAACACTTGTTCTTTTCTATTGATTATCTGCAATGGGACCTCTTCATAGGTTAAGTCCTTTTCAAACTGAATAGGTTCATACTCTATAACATGCTTGTAATCTTGCCTATAGGGTCGTAGGACTGAAACGTGGAAAACGTTGTGTACATGTTCTAACTCCGGAGGTATGGCTATTTCATAAGGTACCTCACCCACTCGCCTCAACACTTCGAAGGGTCTTATGAATCTGGGACTAAGTTTTCCCTTCTTCCCAAATCTCATTTTCCTTTTCGAAGGTGATACTTTCAAAAACACACAAGTGCCGATGTCGAAATCTCGTCGTTGCCGATGTTGATCTGCATATTTCTTCTTTCGATCCTAAGCCGTCACTAGCCTCGCTTGTATTATTTTGATCACATCTGTAGTTTGTTGCACCAATTCTGGCCCTAGAAATTGTCGTTCTCCCACTTCATCCCAGCACAATGGTGTTCTGCATTTCCTTCCATATAAAGCTTCATAAGGTGGCATACCGATGCTCGCGTGATAACTGTTGTTGTACGCAAATTCCACCAACGATAGGTGGTCATCCCAGCTCCCTTTAAAATCTATAACACATGCTCTCAGCATGTCCTCTAACGTTTGAATAGTTCTCTCGCTTTGCCCATCTGTTTGAGGATGATACGCCGTGCTCAACCTCAGTTGTGTTCCCATGCGTTCTTGAAAACTTCTCCAAAAATTTGTTGTGAACCGCGGATCGCGATCTGACACAATTGATAAAGGTACCCCGTGCCTGGAAACAATCTCTTTTATGTAAAGCTTAACCAACTGATCCAAGGTATATCTAATCTTGATTGGCAAGAAATGTGCTGACTTGTTCAATCGATCAACAATCACCCATACTGCATCGTAACCCTTCTGTGTAGTTGGAAGTCCTACCACAAAGCCATCTTGATATGCTCCCACTTCCATTCTGGAATTTCTAAAGGTTGAAGTAACCCGCTCGGTTTCTGATGTTCCACCTTAACTCGCTGGCATGTTAAACACTTGCTGACGCACTCTGCGATTTCTCTTTTCATATTGGGGCACCAATAATGTTAGCGGAGATCCTGATACATCTTTGTGCTTCCCAAGTGGATTGAGTAACTTGAGCTATGATCTTCCTGCAAGATTTCTTCCTTTAATTCAGACACCGCTGACACCCAAATTCTCTTCTCAAATCTTAATAGTCCATCACCCCCTATACTGAATTTAAGCTCCTCTCCATCTGAAATTATTTTGCTCACCTTCACACATTCCTCATCGCTACTTTGTGCTTCCTTGATTTTGTCCAATAGAGTCGGATGAGCCCCCATTGCGAACAATTTCCCCTCTGGCTCCCTCGGACTTTTTATCTCGAGTTCCAATCTAGCCATCTCCTTAATTAACTCCTCTTGAGCTCCAGACGTCGTGGAACTATCCATTTCATCAAAATCATCTCCGAAATTCGTAGTTGATTTTTTCCTCGAAAAAGTCAACTGGTTGACTTTGACCATAAAGTCAACCATGACACTTTTTCGTGATTATAGTCTATCCTGACTAATTTTGACGTTCCGGACTCGAATACGCAGTCCGCGTCTCTAAATTCCGTTTCGAACTCCAGCTTATAATTTAATACCAGCCCACGTAATAAATAGAATAATTCCCTACTTAATCAATTTAAATAGTTAAATAAAACTAAACCAACCATTTAAATACATCTCATCACTTATCTTGAAATACACATATATGTACAACACACATACATCTAATAAATAAAATCACCCAAAAGTTTCATATACATTCGTTTATTGATAATTCTTAAATTACATAAAAAAAATCTCGGATATTACAGAGAGCTTGACAGAGAACTTGAGAGATTGGGAGAAAATCTAAGTAGCTTCAGAATTTAACAAAGAGGATTTCCAAGCTATTTAAAGGTATTTCTTAACACCTTGATATTATATATATATATATATATATATATATATATATATATATGCATATATAGGTTTTTACGGCATAAAATCTCACGTTCAGTGAACTCAAATTGTTGAATTGTCATTATATATAACTGGTAATTGTGAGTATATGTGTTTATGATGATTAGAGTTTACGTTTAAGCAAGAATTGTATGCTAATTTCGTGCAAAAAGTAGAAAAAGTAAAGACCGTATATGTTTTCTCATGTCTTGTAAAAGTACCAATTATGATGGTCAATTAGTATGATAAACTGTAAATTGAGGCTTGTTTATGCTAGTTCATTAAGAAACGAAGAAAACGTAGTTTGAACGAAGTGATTTGGTGAAGAAGTGAAATCACAGTGATAAATTTTGTAAAGGAACTCAAAAATGGAGTTTTCATATGAAAAACATGGAATTTGAGAAATTAAACCAGCTTAAGTTGTTGATAAATTGTTCTAATTGGTTGAATATGTTAACAATCATGTTTGTGATGGTTCTGTACCAATTGTATATGTTAATTTCTCTATTTTGTGGGTAAAATTCGTGTTAGTTGAGCTAAAAACGCTACTATTCATTGTCGTTTACGGTTACCTGCGCTTCCAACGTAATTCTTACCGGTGCCAAGGCTAAAAGCAGTCATTAATTAATGGCTTTGTTCCATGATTTTTAGTACCATTACCACTTGGTCTAAGGTTATGTTAATGTGTCCAATGTGTAATAACATAGTTAAAACAGAACCGTGATATGTAATTGATAAATTCAAAGTCATGAGAATGATTGTAAGTTACAAATGCGTTATGTGATAACTTAGTATACACAATGAATGTTAGACAAGTGTTATGAAGTCAACACTTGGAATTTCTGAAATGTAAATGGTAATGTAAGACTTGTACCGAAATAACAAGTTTAACTAGAAATGTGTGTTATGTTGGAAAGTGAATATTAGTATATCTAATAGATATTGTGGTTCTAATACTATGTGTAGGTGAACGTGAGTATTAATATTATAGCTTACGCTCGAGGCAAGTTCTCTAACTCTACTTTTATAGTAATTGTGAAAGTATCTAAACTCTCTTTGAGCAAGTTTTCTAACTCTACACTTTCGTTGATCTAGTTTGTTTATTATTGTGCAAGCTTACTTATCCTATTTTAATTATAATTTTGCAAGCTCTTGTATCTAATTTGTTCATGATAATGCAAGTTTTCTAAACCTTATTTTGATGTTGAGCAAGTTATTCTTGTCTTTAACTTGTTAATTAGCATGCAAGTTTATATTATCTGATATACTGATGTTGAATAATTTTTATTGTTCAAATTGCTATTCGTTATGCATGCTTAGTATTCAATTCTAAATAACCTTGGCTTAATATTGTTCAAGCAAGGTATGTTATAGTTATTCAATATTTATGCTCTTAGATTATTCCTAAAGCATAACTTTAATATATAATGTTAATTCACTTATGATTTATTCCATAGTATAATGTGATTACCTTTTATTCAACTAATCCTTAGTTGATGTTCGTTGAATTTCAAATTACCTTGAAATATATCCAAACCAAACTTACTTTATTGCGGACTTGTAATCTAAATACTGAGATGAACAACCCTATTATTAGGGGTTTACGCTTAGCGTTGAAATATTTGTGCACAATACATTGTACGAACGGCTGATCCCCCTAAGTACGTGGAGTCCTTATAGTCTTATGACTGTTAAACTTAAAGTTGAAAGAGTACTTATAACCGTGGACATGGTTCGTGGTCATTAGACCCTCAGTTGTATAATTCAGAATGTTAATAGAACATATTGTTCAGTTCTATTGAGCTTATTATTTGGCAGTTGATGTAAAGTTTTATTCAATTTCATTTCAAGTGAGCCTTGTTTGCTCACTCTTGCTTATATAAATATTACAGCTAAAGTTGAGAAGGTTGATGTACCTAACACCAGTAAGGGAAAGGGAAAGATGAACAAGTACTGAAGACTTGTAATCGTTTTGATATTTTATATCAGACTTTAGTTTGAATGATTGTAATGAAGTTTATTTATTTTCCGCATTTGAATGATTGTATGTAAAGGTTAGATAACCTGGGAGGTTTTTATTAATGTAATCCCTTAAGAGAAGGTTTATTATTCAATTTTTATTATGATTAGGTAGTTAGATATGAATGCTTTATTTAAGTGAACACCAAATCTTGAGGTAATGAATTACCGGGATTTGGGGGTGTCACAGTTTAAACTTAAGTAGGATTATGTAATAAGTCTTTATTCGATAATATTATGTAATCTATTAAGTACTGTAGGTTGCGAGACTTGGGGGAATAAATATAATAAATCATTGCATATTATTCTGAATTAGATCTTCCGTTGTGAATGTGTGATTTTAGTTATTATGGTATTACCATGAGAATGTGATGAACCGAATTCGAGTGACCAAGTGACGGTTCGAATTTGGGGGCGTCACAGGTTGGTATCAAAGCAGTAGTTATAAACCGTAGGAGCGAGTGTCCTTAGATTATAACTCAGGAGAACTTAGAAGTTAGGAAGGGGATAAAACTCATGTAGAGTTTACCTTGAGAGACTTAGTGTGTTATGAAATATAACTTCATTCTATATAATAAACTTATGTTTATTTAACATTCTGATGGAGTTGTTGTTTATCTTATCTTATGTTGGTGATTGTAGGATGAATGACATGGGAGGACCTAGCCGAGTAGTAGAGGAGGAGCCGTATGATATCCACGTAGTCTACGAGGCACCATTAATAGCAGAACCCATATCAGTAGTGGCCCATATTGATGAGGATGATGAGGAGGAGATGGAGCCTCTACCTGAGGAGTCTGATCCGGAGAAGGAGCCTGAACCTATGGAGGACTTCGATGAGGCTACATTCGAGGATCGGATGTTTGGGGAGTATGAAGAGCAGATTTTGGAATTAGAATATAGAGTCGAGGAGCTAGAGACTGAGACTCTTGAGAGGCAATTAGTGATGCAGAGAGGTGGAAATTATTCACCGTAAGGAGGCAGGGATCCAGATGAAAACCTTGTTTAACCAATCGATGGCAATGAACGTTGAGTTGGCAAAGAAGCTAGAGGAAATGGAGCAAAGGGTTTTAAGTGAGAGGACAGAGAATGAGGCTCTTCGAACTCAGTTAGAGATAGAAGTGATGGATAGGATTCACTTCGAGGAGAAGTTACAGGAAGCCAATGACAGGGTGGATGATCTAGAGGATGAAGTACGATGTAAAAGAAGGAAGATGAACAAGATGGGCTATACTTTACGCACGACCATGGAGAGATTGATCGATGGGGGTAAATCACTACCCAACTGAGCAAGGACAGACCCGACATACCATAAGTCAGGATATGGTGGTGCACATTACACAGAAGGAATATCAGAGCGCCGTGGACCGTGGGATGTTAGATTGAGTCTAGAGGGAAAAGCTTAGTAGTGTAGTATTTTATTTATCTGTTGTTTAATATGTTTTTGTAATCTCAGTCTTTTGTGTAAGATGTGAGATGATGGTAACCTCAACTTTTGAAAAGTGTTAGAGGGGTAGTAAGCTAGTGTTGTCCCCATCTTTTGTGATAATAGAGGATATGTGTTATCATTTATAGCAATATGCTAGAAAAGAACATTTATTGTAACCATTTGGCATATGAATATAAATGATCTTATTTTAGGAAAATGTTATAAACCTTTAGTTCTTTTCAATTGAGAAATGTCTAAGTATTATAATTAGATAATAAAATTAAAATTTTGTGATGCAGAAAATGCCGCCTGGATATAGTGTAAGACCCCAACTTTTATAAATAAAGATGATTTTTTATAAATATCATTTTTGAATATTATGGAGTAAATTTGATATAATGTTATAGTTGTGGGTAATATTTATAAATTTTTCAAAAATCATGAAGTTGTTATATAATATTTGATTGGTGGGGAATATTCGTTTTAACGGGGAATATTAATATAACGACACAATCATTGGTGGACCCCACAAATCGGAATTATTATCGGATTGAGAAAATGACAAAAATTTTTTATGAAAATAACGGCGGAAGTTTTACCGTTAATTGTTGAAACACCCTTGTGTTAAAATTACAAATGCGATGTCTGCGTGTGGTTGCATAGTAGCACACAGTATTGATTATTGATGCTTACGTGAGAAGTCACTTTCAGTTTTGTTCAATTATTGCTACGATAATTCTTTGCATAATATCTTACATTATTTGATTAAATTATTGTCAATATTTTATATATTATTAAATCAATAATTGAGACGACAAGGTTACTAATATTATTATTTGCAATATTAACGATGTCTAAAATTTATGTCGAGGAGAGGTTTGGTCACTAATTGCGGCATGATAGGGAGAAATCCTTATTGGAAAGCCCCTCTTTCTTGGAGCGACACAGTCGATTAATATTGTGAATTATAATAATGGTGATAAAGTTTGTTTTATTAGTATTATTAATGTAATAAAATAAAAAAACTTTTTATATAAAACATAATACTTTTATAAAATTATTCGTTTTATTAGACTATAAATAGAATATATAATATTCTATTACGAATAGTGTTTTGCATAGTAAAATCTTTTTATATAAAACATAATACTTTTATAAAGTTATTTGTTTTTTTAGACAATAATTAGAATATATTATATTTTTATTATGTATAGTGTTGCATAGTGCACTGTTGCATAGTATTTTGCATAGTAAAATCTTTTTATATAAAACATAATACTTTTATAAAGTTATTTGTTTTATTAGATTTTAAATAAATATATATATATATATATATATATATATAATTAGAATATATTAAATTTTATTGCATAGTGCGACATAGTATCCTTTCTATTTTCCTATAAATAGGATGCTTAGTTAGAATTGAAAACAACACGGAAGTTCCAGAGAATTCTTCTAAATAATCTTGAACGCATTTGTTTAGAGTTTTAAGAAGCTTTGAAACGTAGTGCAAGTTTTCTTCAAGAATATCCTCGCCCTACTAGTCAGTAATACTCTTCTTTTTACTATATCCGATATTATTTGTTGTACTACTCGTAAGAAGTATTATTTTCTTTCTTATTCATGAAAAGAACTTACATTATTCCATTCTTTATTATTACATTGGAATAACTTTTGTATCTGTGAGATACCTATACTTGGTGAAATTCTTACATTATTCCATTCTTTATTATTATGTTGGAATAACTTTGTCTATGCAAAATCTACATACATGGTGAAATTCTTTTTGTTATTCCATTCTTTATTATTACATTTGGAACATCACATGCATGCGTTACACATGACTGGTTCCGTTTGTTTATTATTCTGTTGGAATATCCTGCATTTGTGCGTTTATGCATGACTGGTTCCATTATTTATTATTCATTGGAATATCACATCCGTGCGTTCTTACGCTTGACTGGTTCCGTTATTTATTATTCTATTGGAATAACTTTTATGCATGCGATCTATCGCATGCACAGTGATTTCTTTTGTTATTCCATTCTTTATTATACTCGATTTGGTTAAAGTTTTGACTTCTATACTCCATGAAATTAGTGGAATATCCTTGATATTTGCGCTTCATCCGATATCTTTTCATGGAAATATTCTTACGAGCATTCTTGAATTTTACTCCACAAAGAATTATCATGTTGACAATTTGGGCGTTATTAGTTCTGGATAAATTAATTCTTGAACTTGTTTTATTGAATTCTTATATCATTGTCATCATCCTCATGTTTATATTATGTTGAAAAGTCATTTGTGGCACATGTAGTGCATAGATGGACTTGGTATGATTATGACCGAGGATTATTGATTGTAATCATGGTAGTAATGTTACAAATGATGTGGAAAAAGTCCTCATTGGCCCGTAGTGCATTGATGGGCGATTGTTGGCATGATCATGACCATTGATGAATACACGAATATCCTTGGCCCGTAGTGCATGGATAATTTGTGGTCGTGATACTAATGAATATCCTTGGTAGTAGTGCGGGGATGATGTGGATTATTTATTAAAATTTGAGTCTCGTGATAAAAGTAATGAAAAACCTTTTAAATCATAGAAGATAGTAGATTTTATTCTCTACTTGACTCTTACAATGGATTGCTTGTTCAATTTGCAGATTAAACTTGATGTTTGTTATATTTTATCGGTTTAACACTGTTGAAGGCTAATGATAATTTATTACGCATTATCTTAGTCATAATATTTCTTCTTTGGGCTAGTTGAGCTCACCCTTTTTGCTTTCATTATTCTCTTGAGGAAATGAGAACGTGGCGAGGGACTAGTCGGGGAGCGGAGTGACGGTCGGATGATAGCATTAGTAGTCCTCACTATTCTATGAAATAGTGTGATAATAAATGTAATGAGGACCCCATTGAGTTTGTATATTGTCTAGAAGACAATATTTGTATTAAAACTGATAGCTCATGTTTTATAATTAAGTTTTTTATTTGTATTGTGTACCATGTATTTGGCGACTCAAGATGGGTGATGTATACCTATTTTGGGGGCGTCATAGTTGATATCAAAGCTTAGGGATATGATCCTGGCTAAGATGTGAGACTAGAACTAGGAGGGAGAGCGAGAATTCCTTACGCTAGTATGACCTACCTAAGTTTATTTGGTATTTAATTGGTCGATCGGAGTATAGTGATAATATGTTACATGTCAATTAACCCTTGTTTTGTGGCGATGTCTGAAAAATGACATCCGAGAATGTTGAGAATATCAATGGAGCCACGAGGAGACCGTTGAGTCACCACAAATCAACACCCATGATAATGTGCATCGGGAGGCGATAATCCTCGGTGAAAACAACAACCAAACCAAATGGCGAAACGATGGAATGTTTAGGAGCTTTTTGCAATTTATATAACATCGAGGCGAGAGAGACTCTGTCCAAAATGCGAGGTGGAAACACTTGAAACTCTCGGACGATCACCGCTAAAGCAGTTCAAGAAGTTGGGACCACTGGAGTTTATTGGAGAACCAAAACCACTTAAAGCGGAGCGTGGATAAAGCGAGATCACCAAGATATTTGATGTCTTGGGATGCTCAGAAGGAGCAAAAGGTTCCTTTGCCACCTTTATGTTGCGAGGAGGCGGATTCTTGGTGGGAATCGGTAAAAGCGTACTCAACTGCCCTGCCCTGAAGATGTCTTGGGAGAAGTTCAAGAACTATTCAATGACAAGTACTTTCCCAAAAGTATTCATCACATGAAAGAGGTAGAGTTCATCAAGTTAGAAGCGAAACAATATGGCCAGTGTCGCGATCTGAAGCTAAGTTTGTCGAGTTGTCCGGGTTTGCGTCTCACTTGGTTGATAATGAGGAGAGAATGACGCGGATGTTTCTAAGAGGTTTGAAACCGAGATACGTCGATATCTAATTTCTCATAAAAAGTGTGTTTGTATTCGGATGTTGTAAATAGGGCTCGATTATTGGAGCGCGATAACGAGTCAACGCAACAAACGAAAAGCGGTAAGCAAAATGATAATACCGGTGAGAAGCGCGATCATCGAGCGGTGACACACAAGCGTGGAGGAATCAACATGCGAGAAAATGGTAACCACTTGATTGGTAATCATGGCCAAAACAATAAGAATGGACATTTCAAGAAGAGGAGATTCAACAATGATGGAAAGACGTCGACACTGGCACCGTTGTTAAGGAAGGAGAGCGACCACCTATCATATGCTTCAAATGCGGAGGGAGGGACACATCGGTCAAAGCTAGCGCGATGCCAGTCAAAGCATGTTATAATTATGGAAGAGAAGGTCACCTAGCGATTTTGTCGTTCACCAGAAGACAAGTTCGGTTAGGATGGAGGCACCAAAGGCCGTCGAGAAAAAGTCAAAGCCGGTAGTGAAGGAGGCGTTTGTAGTGACCTCCCGAAAAGCAAAGAACCGAGCGAGGTCATCACGGGTAAGCTTATCATAAACTCTAGCGAAGTCTATACCTTATTTGATCTGGGTTCTACCCATTCTTTTATTTCTCCTACTTGCACTCAGCGATTAAATTTGACTCGGAGAAATTAGACTTTGACTTATCTGTGGAAACTCCGTTGGGAGAAACCTTCATTACATCCACTGTTTATAAGTCTTGTTTGGTTCAAATGGTACCCTCACATTACTGTCGATCTTATTTCATTAAAAATACTTGCATTTGATGTGATTCTAGGGATTGATTGGTTAACTACTCATCATGCAAAAAATTGATTGTTTTAAATAAGGTTGTTAGCTTTCATATTCCTAACCAACCTATTATGCGAATTCAAGCAACCAAACCATTAAAATCAATCACTTTGTCATCTCAAGCCATAAAGCTATTCGTTTATTAAAAAAAATGGGATGTCAAGCTTTCTTAGCTCATATCACGGATCTAAACAAAAATAAATCGATTTTGAATGATATTTCTATTGTTAATAAATTTCTGACGTATTCCACGAAGAACTTCTTCAGCCTACCCCAGGGCGTGAAATTGAATTTTGTATCGACCTTGAACGGTACAAAACCCATTTCCAAAAGCCCATATCGAATAGCTCTATTGAACTTGAGGAGTTAAAGACCCAATGCGAGGAATTGTTAGACATTGGCTTTATTAAGTCCTAAGTACTTCTCCTTGGGGTGTGCTCTGTTCTATTCAGTGAAGAAGAAAGATGGGAGTATCGACTTTGTATTGATTATCGGGAGTTGAATCATGTCACCATCAAAATATAGTACCCATTGCCACGTATTGATGACTGTTTGACCCGGTTGCAAGGAGCAAATTCTTTTCAAAGATTGATCTTCGTTCGGATATCACCAATTGAAGATTAGAACAGATGACATTCCAAAGGCGACTTTGAACTTCGATGCGGGCATTATGAATTCCTAGTCATATCTTTGGATTGACTAATGCTCTCTCTTTGCCTTCATGGATATGATGAGCCAGAGTATTCAAAGAATATTTGGATCACTTTGTGGTCGTCTTTATTGATGACATCCTTATTTATTCAAAAGCGCGTGAAGATCATGAGACAACACTTGAAATTTGATACTCCAAAAGCTTCGTGAATACAAGCTTTATGCCAAGTTGAAGAAATGCGAGTTATGGCTTGAGGAAGTAGCATTCCTTGGGCACGTAGTATCAAGTCATGGAATATCTGTTGACCCGGCAAAAATTGAAGCAATTCAAAAGTTTGGGAGCAACCTAAATCGATGGCCAAAATCGTAGCTTTCTCGGTTTAGCTTTGGTTATTATCGGAGATTAAATGGAAGGATTTTCTCGAATCGCTACTCCATTAACTTCGGTGACTCGGAAAGATACAAAGTTCGGTTGGAGCGAAGAATGTGAGAAGAGTTTTCAAGAACTCAAGAGGAGACTCATTTATTTTTTGTTACGACAATACCATCTAACTCGGAGGATTTGTCATCTCTGGTGATGCTTGAGCAAAGGGTTGGGATGTGTTCTCATGCAACATGGGAAAGTCATAGCCTATGCCTCAAGACAACTCAAAAGAATATGAGAGGAATTATCCTACTCATGATCTAGAGTTGGCGGCTTGTTGTCTTCGCACTTAAAATTTGGAGGCATTACTTGTATGGGGAGAAAGTGGAGATCTTTACGGATCATAAAAAGCCTCAAATATTTCTTCACTCAAAAGGAACTCAACATGTGACAACGACGTTGGCTTGAACTATTGAAAGATTATGATCATACCATCGATACCATCACGGAAAAGCGAGCGTGGTAGGCGGCGCATTGAGTAGAAGATCATATCTTGGTCTGAGTGCGATATTATCAACATAAAGGCCCATTTGTGTGACTTGCAAAGGATGGAGATAGAGTTAAAGACTCCGAGGGACCCATGTGATGATGGCGAATATCTGAGTAGAACCAGACTTTAATTGATAAAGTTAAAAGCTGCTCAAACTACTGGACACAGGCGATCGTATGAGGAAGAAAGTGCAAGAAGGTGCTATCTTAGGAAGCAAGAATCGATGAAGAAGGAATACTTGAGTCAACTCCGGACTTTGTGTTCTAACGACCACGATTTAAAGTATAAAATCATGATGGGCGCACAACACACACCGTTTGCAATCCATCACAGGAGTACCAAAATGTATCATGATCTTGACATACATTTTGGTGGGGCAATATGAAGAGAGAGATAAGCGTTGTTTATCTCAAGGTGTCTAACGTGTCAGCGAGTCAAAGCGAGACATCAAGTACCAAAAGGTCCATTGCAACCACTTGAAATTCTAGAATGGAAGTGGGAGCACATTACCATGGATTTTGTTCTTGGTCTTCCCAAGGTTTCTCGAGGCATAGATGCGATTTGGGTCATTGTTGATAGATTGACCAAGTCTGCTCATTTCTTACCTATCGAGAAAACTTATACACTTGAGCGTCTTGCTCGTATGTACATAAATGAGGTTGTAAGATTGCATGGTATGCCGGTATCCATAGTTTACGATCGAGACCCAAGATTCACTTCACGATTTTGGGTTAGTTTACAAAAAGCTATGGGCGCGGATTTACGATTTAGCTTCGGCATATCATCCTCGAAGCGGACGAGGCGATCGGAGAGGACGATTCAAACTCTTGAAGATCTATTAAGACTACTGTGTCCTTGACTTCAAGGAAGTTGGGACAAGTTCTTACCATTGGTGGAGTTTTCCTACAACAACGATTATCAAACAAGTATTGGCATGGCTCCATTTGAGGCGTTGTATGGAAGAAAGTGTCATTCTCCGATTATCTTTGGGATGAGGTGGGTGAAGCAACGTTGTTGGGACCGAGTTTTGATGCGTATGACTACGGAAAAGATTCAAACGATCCGACAGCGTATAAAAACCTCACAAGATCGACAAAAGAGTTATCTTGATCTTCATTGAAAGGGCGTGGAATTCGATATAGGAGATCATGTGTTGTTACGTGTTGCTCCATGGAAAGGAGTTACGAGATTTGGAAAGAGAAAAGCTCAATCCTCGATTCATTGGCCCATTTTAATCCTCGATCGAGTAGGAGCTGTGGCCTATAGACTCGCTTTACTGCTTGAAGTATGTCTCGTGTTCATAACGTTTTTCACATATCCATATTACGTAAATATGTGGAAGACCGAACCACATTATTGAGTTAGAACCCGGACGAAATAGCGGAAGATTTGGCGTATGAAGAGGTTCTGTTCAAATCTTGGATAAGAAGGAACATATTCTACGCTCGAGGTTATACCTCAAATCGAAGTTTTGTGGAGAAACCACGATGTTGAAGAAATGACTTGGGAGTTAGAATCTGAAATGAAATCAAGGTATCCTTACCTCTTGACATACCGATCGTACCCTAATTTGAGGTGAAAATTTCATAAGAAGGGAGGTTGTAAGACCCCACTTTTATAAATAAAGATGAATTTTCTATAAATATCATTTTTGAATATTATGGAATAAATTTGATATAATGTTATAGTTGTGGGTAATATTTATAAATTTTGCAAAATGCATGAAGTTGTTATATAATATTAGATTGGTGGGGAATATTCATTTTAACGAGGAATATTAAATACAATGGCACAATCATTGGTGGACCCCTAGCGAAATTATTGTCGGATTGAAAAAGCGACAAAAATACTTTATGAAAATAACGGCGGAAGTTTTACGATTAAGCTGTTGAAACACCCGGTGTTAAAAGTACGATGTCTGGCGTGGTTGCATAGTAGCACACGATATTGATTATTGATGCTTACGTGAGAAGTCACTCGGTTTTGTTCAATTATTGCTTTCGATAATTCTTTGCATAGTATCTCACGTTATTTGATTCAATTATTGTCGATATTTTATATATTATTAAATCAATAATTGAGATGACAAAGTTATTAATATTATTATTTGCAATATTAACGATGTCTAGAAGTTACATCGAGGAGAGGTTTGGTCACCTAATTGCTATGATAGGGAGAAATCCTTATTGGAAAGCCCCCTCTTTCACAGAGCGACACAGTGGATTAATATTGTGAATTATAATAATGGTGATAAAGTTTGTTTTATTAGTATTATTAATGTAATAAAAGCAGAAAAACTTTTTATATAAAGCAGAATACTTTTATAAAGTTATTACGTTTATTAGACTATAAATAAATAATATATAATATTCTATTATATATAGTGTTTTTGTATAGTAAAATCTTTTTATATAAAAGCAGAATACTTTTATAAAGTTATTTGTTTTATTAGACAATAATTAGAATATATTATATTTTATTATGCATAGTGTTTGCATAGTGTACGCATAGTGTTTTTGCATAGTAAAATCTTTTTATATAAAATAGAATACTTTTATAAAGTTATTTGTTTTATTAGATTTTAAATAATATATATATATATATATATATTAGAATATATTATATTTTATTGTATAGTGCAGCATAGTATCCTTTCTATTTTCCTATAAATAGGATGCTTAGTTAGAATTGAAAACCACACCAGAAGTTCAAAGAATTCTTCTATAATCTTGAGCGTATTTCTTTAGAGTTTTAAGAAGCTTTGGCGTGTTTGCAAGTTTTCTTCAAGAATATCCTAGCCTACTACCGATTGAGAATACTCTTCTTTTTTACGGTAAGGGATATTATTTGTTGTACTTTACGTAAAGGGTATTCTTTCTTTCTTATTCATGAAGAGAACTTACATTATTCCATTTATTTATTATTACATTGGAATAACTTTGTATCGTGGGATACCTATACTTGGTGAAATTCTTACATTATTCCATTCTTTATTATTACGTTGGAATAACATTGTCATTCTGCAAAATCTTGCATATATGGTGAAATTCTTTTGTTATTCCATTCTTTATTATTACATTGGAACATCACATGCATGCGTTTTACTGCATGACCTGGTTTTGTTATTTATTATTACATTTGGAATATCTTGTATGCATGCGTTGCATGACTGGTTTCCATTATTTATTATTACATTTTGAATATCATGTTACGTGCGTTTATGCATGACACAGTTTAGTTATTTATTATTACATTGGAATAACTTTTATGCATGCGATCTATCGCATGCACAGTGATTTCTTTTGTTATTCCATTCTTTATTATACTCGGTTGGTTAAAGTTTTGACTTCTATACTCCATGAAATTAGTGGAATATCCTTGATATTTGCGCTTCATCCGATATCTTTTCATGGAAATATTCTTACGAGCATTCTTGAATTTTACTCCACAAAGAAGTATCATATTGACAATTTGGGCGTTATTAGTTCTGGATAAATTAATTCTTGAACTTGTTTTATTGAATTCTTATATCATTGTCATCATCCTCATGTTTATATTATGTTGAAAGTCATCTAAGCTTTGTAGTGCATAGATGGACTTGGTATGATTATGACCGAGGATTATTGATTGTAATCATGGTAGTAATGTTACAAATGATGTGGAAAAAAGTCCTCATTGGCCCGTAGTGCATTGATGGGCCGATTGTTGGCATGATCATGACCATTGATGAATACCACGAATATCCTTGGCCCGTAGTGCATGGATAATTTGTGGTCGTGATACTAATGAATATCTTTGGTAGTAGTCTGCGGGGATGATGTGGATTATTTATTAAGTTGAGTCTCGTGATAAAAGTAATGAAAAACCTTTTAAATCATAGAAGATAGTAGATTTTATTCTCTACTTGACTCTTCTAATGGATTGCTTGTTCATTGCCGAGTTAAACTTGATGTTTGTTATATTTTATCGGTTTAACATTGTTGAAGGCTAATGATAATTTATTACGCATTATCTTAGTCATAATATTTTTCTCTTCTTGAGGCTAGTTGAGCTCACCCTTTTAATGATAGCATTAGTAGTTCATTGTTCTCTTGAGAAATGAGAGCGTGGCGAGGGACTAGTCGAGGAGACGGGTGGCGGTCGGATGATAATTAAGCATTAGTAGTCCTCACTTTCTATGAAATAGTGTGATAATAAATGTAATGAGGACTTATTTTCAAGAGTTTTGAAGGCCTTCACTATATATGCGAAGACCAATATATTTGTATTAAAACTCTCAAGTAACCTATTGGAGGTTGTATAATTAAGGTTTGTATTTGAGAACTATTTCCCGAAGTACCATGTGTATTTGGCGACTTCAAGAGTGGGTGATGTATACCTATTTTGGGGGCGTTGTATTATAAGGTATCAGTCTTCCAGATTGATTCCTTTGTGACATTGTTAGAGAAGGAAATCAATGCGAAAGGTGGCAGTGAGGCCTTAAGTCTATATCATAAGGAGAAGAAGAACAAGAACACTGGTAGTGAGCATCGTGGAGGAAGCAGCAGCGGAGGGAGTAATTCTGGAAAGAGGAAATGGGAAAATAACAACAACAACAACATAAACAATAATCAAGGTGGAAGTCACTAAGGAAACTTTAAGAAAAGGACTAAGCTTGTAACAAGTGTGGAAGAAGTCACCAGGGGGAGTACTGGAAAGGAAAAAAGCACGTGTTATAATTGCGGTCAAGAGGGGCATATATCGCCAAATTGCCCAAAACCAAAGAAGATCAGGGGATGTTTTTCTTGTGGATCAACAGAGCACCAGATAAAGGATTGCCCGAAGAAAGGAAGCGGTGGAGCTGGCGGAGGCCAGGGAGGAAGAAGCAAGTTAATGATTGGTGGACACGTGCAACCCAATTGATCGACCTCCCGAACTTTTAACATGACCTTCCAAGATGCAATAGCTGCAAAGGACGTGGTGTCAGGTATAATCCCAATCAATAATATAAATGCTTATGTATTATTTGATTCGGGTGCCACTTGTTCATTTGTATCCAATGAATTTGCGAGTAAATTTAGTACACCCCAAGAACGTTTATAAGATCCTTTAAACGTAGAAGTTGCGAATAAGGAAATAATCCTTGTAGAATACGTGTATCAAAATTGTCGCGCAACCATTAGAGAACATGAACTGAACGTAGACTTGATTCCTATTAGACTAGGAGAATTCGACGTAATACTGGGAATGTATTGGTTATATAACCATATGGCGGTAATTGACTGTCAGAACAAGTGTGTGATCCTTCAGACTCCGAGTAAGTCTAAGGTAGTGTTTCATGGTAGCTCATCGCTTAAGCAATCGTGTTGCGTTACGACGATGCATGCCAAGAAATTGTTAGAAAAGGATGTGTTGGTTATTTAGCTTACATTACGGATACTCGGAAAAAAAAGAATAGAAATTAAAGATATATCCGTAGTGAATGAATTTCAAGATGTGTTTCCGGATGATCTGCCTGGTCTTCAACCAGTCAGAGAAATCGAATTCGTAATAGACTTCGCACCGGGAACAACACCGATTTCGAAAGCACCATACCGTATGGCACCAGTAAAAATGAAGGAATTGATGATACAACTTCAAGAGTTATTGGATAAGGGTTACATTCGACCGAGTGTGTCTCCTTGGGGAGCACCAGTGTTATTCGTTAAGAAAAAAGACGGATCGATGAGGCTCTGTATCGATTATCGAGAATTGAACAGAGTAACGATCAAGAATAAATATCGATTACCGAGGATAGACGACTTGTTTGATTAACTAAAGGGAGCGAAATGTTTCTCAAAGTTTGACCTATAGACAGGATATCACCAACTAAAATTCCGGGATGAAGACATACCAAAGACTGCGTTTCGAACCCGTTATGGACATTACGAGTTTTTGGTAAAGTCATTTGGTTTGACTAATGCTCCGACAGCAGTTATGGACTTGATGAATCGAGTTTTCAAGCCATACTTGGATAAATTTATAGTAGTTTTCATCGACGACATTTTGATCTACTCGAAGATAGAGGAAGAACACGCCGAACATCTAAAGATTGTTTTGGAGGCACTACGAAAGGAGAAGATGTATGCGAAGTTTTTAAAGTGTGAATTTTGGATGAAGAAGGTTTAATTCTTAGGTCACGTGGTGGATGAGAATGGAATCTCAGTAGACCCCAAAAAGGTCGAAGCAGTAAATTGTTGGGAACAACTGAGAACATCGACGGAGGTGCGAAGTTTCTTAGGGTTAGCTGGGTACTATCGAAGATTTATCCAGGATTTTTCTAAGATAGCGACCCCGTGGACCAATCTGATGAGGAAGACGCTGAAATTTGTATGGACCGACAAATGCGATGAGAGTTTTTAAGAGTTGAAGAAGAGATTAAGCGAGGTGCCTGTATTGTCATTACCAGATGATACGAGAGGATTTGTGGTGTATAGTGATGCAACACATAGAGGACTGGGCTGTGTGCTGATGCAACATGGAAAAGTCATTGTATATGTGTCACGACAATTAAAGGATTATGAAAAACGATACCCTACTCACGACTTAGAGTTA
Source organism: Panax ginseng (assembly GCA_020205605.1). Taxonomy (NCBI): domain Eukaryota; kingdom Viridiplantae; phylum Streptophyta; class Magnoliopsida; order Apiales; family Araliaceae; genus Panax; species Panax ginseng. The sequence goes on from CM035150.1 coordinate 55,046,865, forward strand.
GCGGCAGTAGTTTTTGCGTTAAAGATATGAAGGCATTATTTGTACGGAGAAAAATGAGAGATATACACGGACCACAAAAGTCTGAAATATATCTTCACATAGAGGGAGTTGAATATGCGTCAAATAAGGTGGTTGGAATTGATCAAAGATTATGATTGTGATATTCTTTATCACCCGGGTAAAGCAAATGTAGTAGTCGATGCGCTAAGCAGGAAAGGAAGGGAGAAATTGTTTCAATTGACAACTTAGGAGGAGTTAATAAGAGATATGGAGAAGTTGAAAATAGAAGTAAAGGGACCCGAGAGGTCTGAAGAAAGGTTATTTGTAATGGAAGCTTGTCCGACATTGTTGGATAGAGTAAAGGAAGCACATGAGAAAGATGGAGAATAAGAGAAAATCAGGAAGAGGATAGCAAAAAATGAGGAAGAAAAATTTCGAATAGATAAAGACTGTGAGGCCCCCAAATTCTGCCGCCACTTGGTCACTCGAATTCGGTTCATCACGTTCTCATGGTAACACCATAATATCTAAAATCATACATTCACAATGAAAGATCTAATTTAGAATAATATACAATGTTTATTATAATTATTCCCCCATGTCTCGCAACTTACAGTGCTTAATAGAATACATAATAATATCGAAAAAGACTTATTACATAATTCTACTTAACCTTAAACATAGTCTGAAAATAGTCTTAACACAACATAATAAATTGAAACATAAAAGGGACAAGCTAGTCGGTAGCCTTTCCCTTGCCCTTGTCTTTCCCAGATACCCCTTCCTGTTCCGCCTTAACTAAAAGGTTTTAAATAAGCAAGAATGAGCACAAATTGCCCAGCAAGTAATATACAACAAGGGTAATGAGTTTTATAACACAAGTTTGAAATATCGAAGTATCATCTCAAAGATAGTTCAAAGTTTCAGAATAATATCATGAATGATGAATATCAACAATTCTTGGAATAAGAAAAATAATTCAATAGAAATCAACAAATATATATGAATTCAACGGCTATCAAGGTATCTGTCTGGATCACAAGTTATACTGAGCAGCCACTAAGGACTATTGAACATCTACTAGAATTACTAATATTAAACTGATAACCTAAAAGAATCAAGTATTATAGATGACTAGTCTAAAATACTTTAAGTTATGCAAAACACCACAGTAATAATATACTCATGTTTCAGGGTTTCCAACAACATACATTCCCCTTACCTTAAGGGTTGTTCAACTCAGTTTTCAAGATTTCCGCACCAATCAATTGGTTTGGACAGTTTTATAAACATGCATATAATCTAGCCGAATCGAATGGCATATATACTTTAACGATATTCAAGAACAATTACCAAGTTCATATGAATAGTAGTTTTCCTCAAGAGTTTAATATAATAGCTTATTCAATTAGATAAGCTTACAATATTCGTCGAATAAAGTACGCAAGAGTTTGTAGGGTTTTGATACAGAGAAACGCACAGCGGAAATAGAACAATTTAAAGCAAATTCGAAACCCTAAACAGGATCCATGCGAAAAAAAATTAGTTCGATTGGTTAGAAATTATACTGGATTAAGAAAGCGATTAAGCGATGCGGTCAATCTCAACGAATTCGAGCGAAGCGCATCTCTATGGTATCCACCACGACGCTCCACAGATAGATCCTACGATCTGCGAGAAGAAGGAATCATGATACTAGCCACCAAGGATGAGGATTTATTGATTTTTTTTCTCTAGTCTCTCTCTAAGAGTGACTAGGTTTTTTTGTTTTGGTTTTGATTAAAAAATCCAAAAGACGATATATCATATATATAGAAATAAATCGAATTAATCAAAACCTAAATCTAATTAAAATAAAATCCAGATATATATATATATATATATCTTAATTAAGTCTTACTTAATTAATATATATATACATATACAAAGCATCCTTTTAATTTAAATTCTTGATTTAAATACTATCAATCATATTGATATATTTAAATCCATACAATTTAAATTAATTCCCTTTAATAACGTTCTTTGTGTGTGACCTATAGGTTATTATTATGTTGGCAATAATTTTAAAATTATATTATAAAATTATAAGCGATGAAAGCAACATCTAGTAATGCATCACTTTACCCAAGTAATAATAAGATCGATGATTCGATGTAACCTTTTCGTGACCAATGTTTCAATGTAATTTAATCCTTTTAACCTTAATATCCTAGATTAAACTCGAGTCATGGAATGTGTCATACTCTTCATAATTTAATCTGAGTTTTCTTGATCAATGAGTAAACTATATGAAACAAATCAATATTTGAGCATGTCCATGCATTTCATAGTCCAACTCAATCAAGAGGCCTATGGATATCACCCCTAATATATAGGATGGTTAAATTCCATCTAGATCACTCATATTCCTCACACGATTCATGATGTACCCAATAATTACCTTTATAGTCGACCCTATTAAAGGTGACATTTGATGATATCAAAGTACATAAATTCTCGTGTAGAAATATAGTGATTTCAGGTCGGAGGACCATTACATCATTGTCACTATGAGAATCGCTAATGACACTTTGATGCTCCACATAGAATTCTCATGGTGGGTCTGTCCAGTACATTGTTCTCTAACACATAACTATGCATTGACTTAATATCTCATATATTTATGACCAATGAGATTTGGTCATCAGTCAATCCACATACTAGTCTCAATGCATCATTGTTGTCCTATCAACAATGGTACTCGACTAGGGACATTTAAGAGAAATAATAGTAATTGTAATTATATAATCTAATGTTCAAGTCACATACTTGAAACTATATAAATTGTATCACTATTCTAAGGAATTTTATTATGTTAACATTTATATAACGCAGTAAATAAAACCATAATAAAATCATTCATTTATTTAATCAAATATAATATCAAAATGTTAAGCAATTATATCAAGTAATTGGCCTCTAGGGTATAAACTCTAACAGTCTCCCACTTGCACTAGAGATAATCATTCATGTATCTAATACCCATGGAACTAGTGTGACCGTCGTGTTTCTGCTGCGACAAAGCCTTGGTTAGTGGATCTGCAACATTATCATCTGTTGGCACACTTCCTATATGTACATCTCCTCTATCAATGATTTCACGGATGAGATGGTGCCTTCCTAAAGTATATGCTTGGATGCGTTGGTGAGATCTGGGTTCCTTAGCTTTGTCTGATGGCTCCATTATTATCACAGTATAGAGCAACCAGATCAACAATGGTTGGAACAACACCGTTTCCTCTTTTCGCCTCTTGCATGCTGAACCGTTTCAACACTTTATCAATATATGTACTTTGACTTAGGCTGAGCATTTTTCTCGATCTATCTCTATAGATCCGATGATACCTAAAATGTAAATGACATCGCCCAAATCTTTCATGGAGAAACATTTTCCTAACCATGTTTTTACTGACTGTAAGGAAGGAATGTCATTCCCAATAATTAATATGTCATCAACATATAATACTAGGAATACAATGTGACTCCCACTAACCTTCTTATATACACAAGGTTCATCTTCATTTTTAATAAAGCCAAATTCTTTGACTGCTTCATCAAATCGAAGATTCCAACTCTGAGAGGCTTGCTTCAATCCATAAATGGATCGCTGCAGGTTACATACCTTTCCAGCATCCTTTGGTGTGACAAAACCCTCAGGTTGTGTCATATACACATCCTTAAGGAGATTTCCGTTAAGGAAAGCAGTTTTGACATCCATCACTTGATTTAGTAATCATAAAAAATTGCGATAGCAAGTAAGATCTGATGGATTTAACCATTGCCACTAGAGAGAAGGTTTCATCATAGTCAACACCTTGAATTTATTTGAAACCTTTTGCTATCAGTCGGCCTTTATAGGTTTGTACATTACCATCCATGTCAGTTTTCTTCTTGAAACCCCACTTGCACCCGATTGGTTTTACCACTTAGGGTGGATCAACCAGAGTCCATACTTGGTTAGTATACATGGAGTCCATCTCAGATTTCATGGCTTCAAGCCATTTCTCAGAATCTGGTCCATTCATAGCTTCTAGGTAGGAAGCAGGCTCATCTTGATCTATGAGCATCAAATCGCCATTTTGAGTCACAAGATATCCATAATATCTCTCGGGCTCTTGGCGTGTCCTACCGAGATCTCTGAATGCCTTGTGTAATTTGAGCGAGTTCACTTTCCACAATATGTTGTGGTTCCTGCTCACGCGTCCAGCTCGAGTTCAATGATATTTTGTGGTTCTCGAATTTCTTCGAGTTCTACTTTCCTCCCACTATTTCCTTTAGAGACAAATTATCTTTCTAGAAAAATACCAATTCGAGCAACAACCACTTTGTTCTCAGAAGGTTTGTAGAAATAATACCCTTTTGTTTCCTTTGGGTATCCCACAAAATTACATTTGTCAGATTTTGGTCCGAAGCTTGTCGAATCCAGACGTTTCTGAGCGCCTCGCATGACCCCAAATCTTCATGAGCGACATACTAGGGCGTTTCCTAGTCCACATTTCATATGGTGTCTTACGAACCGTCTTTGTAGGAACACGGTTAAGTGTGAATCTGATTATCTCTAGGCATGACCCCGAAGATTATTGGAAGATCTGCATGACTCATCATTGATCATACCATGTCCAACAAGGTTCGATTCCTCCTCTCAGATACACCATTCCATTGTGGTGTTCTAGGTGGAGTGAGCTGTGATATAATACCACACTCCTTTAGAAGGTCATCAAAGTCTTGGCTTAAGTATTCACCTCCTCTATCGGATCGAAGGGCTTTTATGCTTTTGCCAAATTGGTTTTGAACTTCATTCTTGAATTCCTTGAACTTTTCAAAGGATTCGAATTTGTGTCTCATAAGATACACATATCCATATCTACTAAAGTCGTCAGTAAATGTAATGAAGTAATAAAACCTACCTCTTGCTAATAAACTCATGGGTCCACATACATCACTAAGTATAAGTCCCGATACATACGCTAGCCCGTTCATTTGTAATCTAGTGAAAGGGGCTTTAGTCATCTTGCCTAATAAACAAGACTACGCATTTCTCATATGATTCAAAATTAAATGAATCCAAGAACCCATCTTTATGGAGTTTGGATATCGTTTCTCATTTAAATGGCCTAAAACGACGATTGCGGAGATATGTCGATTTGAATCATTTGATTTAAATCATTTTGTATTTATGTTATAGATAGGCATTTCTAAATCAAGAATATAGAGGCCGATTAAACAATTGTGCAACACCATAACAAATATCATTTAAGTAAAACAAACAACGATTGTTCTTTATTATAAATGAAAAACCTTCCTTATCCAAACAAAAAACGAAATAATGTTTTTTGCTTATAGCGAGGCACAAAATAACAATCTTCTAATTCTAAAACTAGCCCGGTGGGCAAAGATAAGCGATAAGTTCCCTACGGCCAGATGCAACAACTTTTGCTCCATTCCCAACTCGTGGGTCAACCTCTCCTTTTGCCAAAGTCCTACTCCTTGAGTCCACGCGATTAACACAAATGAGAAACCACATCCGATATCCAATACCCATGATGTAAAAGTAGACAAGTTAACTTCAATAACATATACACGAATCGGAAGTCGTACTTCCTTTCCTTTTCTTCACTTCTTCCAAATAAGCATGACAATTCCTTTTCCAGTGTCCAGGTTTTTCCACGCAGTGACATTCACCTTCTTTAGCCACCCCACCTTTAGGTTTTAAAGCTGTTTGGTTTTGGAATTGGGTTTGGCAAAAGATTTAGGTCCTATCTTCTTCTTGCCTTTCCAATTTCCCTTAGTATTCCCCTTTTGCACCATCATTATGGGAGCGGGTCATGCCTTTTTCATGTTGTTCTCGGCAGTTCTTAACATGCTCAATAACTCAATAAGGGGTTTCTCAATTTCATTCATAAGATAGTTCATAACAAATTGAGAGTAGCTGCTGTTCAAAGATTGTAAAACAAGATCTGTTTGGGCTTCCGGAGTGATTGGAAAACCCAACCTATCAAGGTACTCAATATACCCAATCATTTTATTTATGTGGACCAACTGGATCACGTTCACCCATTTTGCAGTGATACAACGCCTTGCTTGTATCATACCTCTCCTGTCGAGCATGCCCTTCGAACAATTTCTTGAGATGCTCGATCATCTCGTAAACATCCATCAACTCATGTTGCTTCTGAAGCTCAACATTCATGGTTGCTAGCATGACACAACTCACGTCCAGAGCATCATCTTGATGCTTCTTGTAAGCATTATGCTCCGCGTGGTGTAGTGACAATGGTCTTTGCTTGAGAATGGGCCCATCGAGGACATATAGTTTGCGCTCATGTTTGAGGACAATCCTCAAGTTCCTATGCCGGTCGAGGAAATTAATTCCACTCGACTTGTCCTTTTTTCAAGGGTGATCGTAATGAAAGACTATTTGTGTTGTTGTTGTTTGCCATTGATATCTACAATTTATAAGTGCAAAAATAATAAGTCAAATTGCAGAGTTGATATTATGTAATTGATATAAGTACATTCAAAATATACCTCCCACTATTTTATTCAAATTAATAGCCCTCACCATTAATTCGGAAAGCATTTTCTATTAAACCTTTCTAGTGAGCCAAGATCCATATTTCATTATGACTTAAGTTAGCTTTGGCTAATCTCTTAAAACACAATTATTTAGGTAGACAACCCTTTTGTCAATTATATCATATATAACTTTTGGATAGTTTGGTAAACAACATTTGTTTCTAGTCCATCTAATGGTACCAACCAAATTCTATGCCTCTAAGTCCACAATCCTATTGAGATAACTTAGTTAAGTCGGGCCCAATGATTTTAACAGTTTGGATATCACAATTATCCTATCGCATCTTACCTAGATAAATAGGGTACTTTACTTTGGCAAACCTACATCTATTGATCAAGGTCTTGATGAGTGTTATTCATTGGAAGGCATCTGATTTAGACTTAATATTTTATTGAGGGATTTTATAAATTAATTTAGATCTCACCAATTTTAATCTTATTAAGCATGCACATTATTCATCATATCATATCACACACAAGCATAAAATAAAGTGAGAAATTAAATGTGTCACAGTTATGGCCCAATCCACTGTCAATCTTTTCAAGCTAGTGAAAGATTGAAGGTCAATCTAAGGTGGTAAAAGATCTTAAAATAAATAGCTTCCTTGGATCTTCATCATGCATGTGCCTCCTCTCCATCAGCATCTTTCCATCGTGTTCTCCATCTTGTCATTTACAAATTATTACATGACATAAAGAAACCTCGAGTTACATTCGAGGGAATTTAGATGAGAAGAGAATATTACATTAGAATTTATAGGAAGGCACGACATGCAAGCCGTATTTCAAAACCAAAAACCACTAACCTATAGGCTCAAAAGGCCATAGCATGCACCATGCATATCCTGATAAGCACATAACAATTTATATATAATTAAAGAAAACTATATATAACATATTGGGGTCACGACCATCATTACTGCACAACGACAGGGTCGAGGGGTCAAAATTTTTTGAACTACATTCTGTATTGCAGAATTTTTCCATACGAATCTCTGAAACTGTTTCAGAATCATACATTTTAATCAACCAAAACACCCATAATAACAAATCATATATGTCCAGTTTCGATTTAATCATATTAAAACGAATAACAGTACACCCAGAATTTATCGTATATTTCCCGTTTCGATTAATCATATTAAAACGATTCTTCATGCTTCTAATCCGATTAGAACAGTTATATTGTTATTCCACCGGTTAAAGATACGATTAACAGTATAATCATATATATTACCAGAATACACATACAACGGAATATCATATATTCAATTTCATATCGGTAAACATGCATCATCATATATCATATATATCGAATACAATTAAAACACGTAATCTGAATTAATCTTTTCATTAAGTAGCTCGATACCACTTTAGGGTTTTGAAACAAAAAAAACTACAATGAAAATAGAACAATTTAAACCAAATTGAAACCCTAAGCAGGATCCATGCGAAAAAAAATTAATTCGATGGTTAGAAATTATCTGGAATTAAAGCGATTAAGCGATGCGGTCGAATCTCCAACATGATTGAATGAAGCTGCGTCTCTACGAGTATCCACACGAATGCTCCATGAATCGTCCTACGATCTGCAGAAGAAGGAATCGCGGTACTAGTCACCAAGGATGAGGATTTTACGAAACTATTTTCTCTAGTCTCTCTCTAAGAGCGGCTAGGGTTTTTGTTTTGATTTTTGATTAAAAATCAAAAGACGCTGATATATCATATATATAGCAATAAATCGGAATTAATCAAAACCCTAATCTAATTAAAATAAAATCCGTACTTATATATATATATTATATCTTAATTAAGTCTTACTTAATTAATATATATACATATACAAAGCATCCTTTTAATTTAAATTAGTGATTTAAATACTATCAATCATATTAATATATTTAAATCCTTACAATTTAAATTAATTCCCTTTTAATAACGTTCTTTGTGTGTGACCCTATAGGTTATTATTATGTTGGCAATAATTTTAAAATCATATTATAAAATTATAAACGTTGAGCGGCATCTAGTAATGCATCACTTTGCTACCCAAGTAATAATAAGATCGATGATTCGATGCAACCTTTTACGTGACCAATGTTTCAATGTAATTTAATCCTTTTAACCTTAATATCCTAGATTAAACTCGAGTCATGGAATGTGTCATACTCTTCATAATTTAATCTGAGTTTTCTTGATCAATGAGTAGTATATGAAACAAATCAATATTTGAGCATGGCCATGCATTTCATAGTCCTACTCAATCAAGAGGCTATGGATATCACCACTAATATATAGGATGGTTAAATTCCATCTAGATCACTCATATTCCTCACACGATTCATGATCTACCCAATAATCACCTTTATAGTCCACCTATTAAAGGTGACATTTGATGATATCAAAGTACATAAATTCTCGTGTAGAAATATAGTGATTTGAATTAGAAGGACCATTACATCATTGTCACTATGAGAATCGCTAATGACACTTTGATGCTCCACATAGAATTCTCATGGTGGAGTGCATCCCGATTACATCGTTCTCTAACACATACCTATCATTGACTTAATATCTCATATATTTATGACCAATGAGATTTGGTCATTAGTCAATCCACATACTAGTCTCAATGCATCATTGTTGTCCTATCAACAATGGTACTCGACTAGGGACATTGAAGAGCAATTATACTAATTGTAATTATATAATCTAATGTTCAAGTCACATACTTGAAACTATATAAATTGTATCACTATTCTAAGGAATTTTATTATGTTAACATTTATATAACGCAGTAAATAAAACCATAATATAATCATTCATTTATTTAATCAAATATAATATCAAAATGTTAAGCAATTATATCAAGTAATTGGCCTCTAGGGCATAAACTCTAAAAGAGTTAACATACTTGCACAATGTAAAGTAGGGTTCAGATACTTGCCTTACGCATAGTTTATCCACATTTAAGAATTCAACACTTTCGAATCCTAGTTATATCGTATTATATGTTCAAGATTTTCATTAGCTAACACAATCTTTAATAAAGCTTGACATGATTCAAGTATGGTACAAAATCAGTTTATACATCATCACAAGTTCAACCTACATATCTTTGTTTTGATATTATGCAAACATCCTTTTGGACTTATCATTCGAAAGTTAAAATTAACCTTTATTTACATCATATATCATGCTTCTTAACACATTACATAGCATATTAGTCATATATTACAAGTTAAAGTAATCATATAGGCATGCTTCAAACATTAGTCCAAAAATAGAAGTGGTTTTATGATGATTTGCTTTGCAGTACACATTGTTACTTTGCTTAAGCTAAAGGGCCGTGGTAATTTGTCCCATCCTACAGCTAAGCTAGACTCATTTTCTTGCCTTGTGGCTTACATGCATCTTGACCAAAACAATCACACATATTATATTTGTTATGTTAAAGGTGTAACATTCCAGAATTTTAATTATAATATTAAATATTTATTGAATTACATAAATATTTAATGGATGTGTTTTTCGTTAATAAATATTTGTAAATCTAAATTTATTAGATAAATTTCTAAATTAAATTAATTTAGAATTTAGAGATTTGTATTAGAACATGTGGTGTTATATTGTGACTAATAATTTAAGAAGGTATATTAAATTATCAAATAAAATTATAACATGGAATTATAATTTTGTGATATTTGCTAAAATTCTATATTTAATTAAAATATAGTATGTGATTATTATTATAAACTAAAGTGATTATTAAAAAAAAAAAAGGAGTTTAATTTAGTTTTTGCTAAACAAGGCTTAATATATTAATTCTTTAAAATTTAAAGAGGTTTTTTCCAAACAAGCCTTATGGCTTTTGGGATTTCTAGTTTTTGAAATTAAATAAAATACATAAAATAAATTAAAATAATAAATATAATATATTTATAATATATACGTTAGTAACTGATTTTGCAATTAGTAGTGTTATTAAGGGTTATCAGTTTTATTCTTGTGCTTGAATATCAGTTGATTTTCTTATTACGCATTCTATTTTCCAAGCTTGAGAGTTCAGAAAGTTGAGAGAGAAGTTGTGAGGGAATTGAGAGAGTCTTAAGAGTTTTCACAGCAAATTCCAGTGATTAGCAGCGACTGTATTAGAAACTAAAGGTATGGTCACAACCTTAGTGTTATATATATATATATATATATGTGTGTGTGTGTGTGTGTGTGTGTGTGTGTGTGTGTGTGTGTGTGTGTGTGTGAGGCTACGACAAACTTTTATATAATTTGTAAATTGTAAATTGTTGAATTGTTGTTATACAATGGGATTACTTGTGATTATATGAGTATATGGTGATTAGAGGTTGTGCTTAAACGAGAAATTCATGCTAATTTCGGATATCAATAGAAATTTTGTCAGTATATATATGTTTTCATATGTAGCTATGTAAGTATCAATTTTAATGGCCAATTTGTATGTGAAAGTATAAATTGAAGCTTGTATATGATAGTTCATTGAGATACGAGCATAACGTAATTTGAATGAGATGATTTGGTCATGTATTGAATTTACAGTGATGCTTTTTAGGATGAATGTCAAGAAAATTGAGTTTTTCATGAAAACATGAAAATTGAGAAATTAAAATAGTTTTGTGGTTGTTAAATTGTGCTAAGTGGTTGAATATGTTAGAAATCATGTCTATGATAGTTGTATATTTATTTTACGTGTTATTATCTCTGTTTGGTGGGTGAAATTTGTGTTAGTTGGCTTAAGAAAAGTGTCAAGCTACATTACGCAAAATCGAAGTTCTCAGTCGTCGAATCGGCCGCATGACCCTTAGGCTCGGGCGCGCATCCCAAAGATATAAAGCGGCGCGCCTCGCTTGATGCCCATTTTAAGACAAAAGAAAGTCTGCTAATTCTGCAGACTTTGGTCGTTCTTTGTAGCTTAGCTAAAGGTTATGGTAATGTGTCCAACACGTAAAAACAAGGCTAAAACATAGTTGTAATATGTGGTTAGTAAATTCAATGTTTTAAATGAATAGTAAACTATGAAAATGACATGTTGTATGTAACGCCCCCAAAATAGGTCCATTCCATCCAACCCATTCTGAGTCGTCAAAATACATGATGCGGAAAATAACTACAACTTTATTACAACAATTGTCGTGCAAAATACAACAACACATATGCTGTGAGTTTGAATACAAATATATACCAACTGTAGCACGTCACAATGACACCTTACATAAAGGTATAATCGAAAACTATTTTAGAAATTAGAATCTTTGGGAAGTGCTCAAGGAAACCTTCGTACATGGGAGGCCATGCTTCTAGGTTATGATAGATATCATATGGCCACAGAATTATCCTTGGTTGACCCAATAGACCCCAAAGAAAAATGAGAAGATTACTATCATATTCTTCCCAATGGTGAGTTTTCTCTTGACATATCATTATCTCTACTGTCTCTAATTGAGAGTTCAATTTCAAATAGACTCCAAGATCATATAGGTAGTCTTTGGTAGATATACTCGTGAGTGGATGAGCACAACCACATCTTATGATGACACGAGGTTGTATGTCATTAGACATCTTGTATGATAGTGGCAAAACACCCTTCCAAGTTAAATTCACCTCACCCTCAACATCTATAGACCACCGTTCTATTCCCTTGTTATTCCCATTTCGACCCATCTACCCTTTTATTACACGAAAGGAATTGTGAAGCAAAAGGGTGAGCACAACTAGCTCAGTAAAAAAATATCATGACTAAAGATAATTAAATTATCAATAGCCTTCATCAATAATAAGTCAGAGATTTAGAACATATGGTAGATGATAAAAAAATTTCAACCATAGTTGCAGCGGAACGAGCACTCCATTAGAAGAGTCAAATAGACCATAAAGTCTATTATCTTCTCCATGTTAAAAGTCCACCAACAATGTTTTGTCCCTGTAACATCAATCAACAATTCTTGTCCACAATCACATGTATAACTCATAATCGTAATTGTTATTCTAAATTCCTTTTCTCATTCAGGACGAAGATAATTTTCATCACTTGTCTTTACCTGAAACATCAATGATCATGGTTATACCAAATCACAGTTCCTGTTCATAATCATACTAATAAATTTATCTTTGCACTTCGGGCCAAAGATATTCATCAATAGTTCATCTTTGCACTACATGCCAAAGATATTCAACAACAGGTCATCTTTGCACTACAACCCAAAGATATTCATCAACAATTCATCTTTGCACTACAGGCCAAAGATATTCATCAACAGGTCATCTTTGAACTACGACCCAAAGATATTCATCCCCAATTCATCTTTGCACTACAGGCCAAAGATATTCCTCAACAGTTCATATTTGCATTACAGGCCAAATATATTAATATCTCAAAGAAATATATAATCATTTCAGAATTTATATAAACAATAATTATAACCATGTTGATCAATTCACCTTTTCACTTAAGCTAAAGATATTCAATTATAAATTCAATGGTCATGATCATACCAGTCACAATTCAACTTTTCACTACTGACCAAAGAGAACCCTAGTCATGATCATACCAATAATCTACCCATCTTTACACTCCAGTGAAAGAGAATTTCAACATCAGGGTTATAAAAATGTTATATATGATAATAAAATCAATATAATCAATATATAGTTTTAATCCCCAGAGTAATATTCATAAATCAACTATAATTTGGTTAGAAAAAGAAACCAATTTTGTCATGAATAGTAACTCATGAATAGTAACTTTGTGAATAGTAACTCATGAATAGTAACTCACGAATAGTATCTCATAAATAGTAAACCCGACTCAAAAAGGTAGAAATTCTACAATAAAATCCATACCAATATTTCGGTATAATGATATTGAAAGAATAATATTTTTTTAAGCTTATAAACAATTTATTTTAATTGTTTACACTTTACTAAATAATGCATTTAATCATTCTAAAATGCCAAACTCATAAGATTTCATCACCAATAACCAAAATCCTTATCAAAAATCTGCATATACCTCATGTAGGATTCTCAATCCATAACATCCTATTTTCTAATTTTCTTACTTCACATAACATATTTAATTCATTTACTCATAACTAGTCCATTTTTATGAAAAATAACAAATTAGTTCCAAAAATATTTCTTTTCTGGAATTTAGCAGAATATAGTCCTATATTGAACATATATTTTTCTCAGAATTTTTAAAAGTCATTTACTATTTTTCACATGGCCAAAACCATAGAATATTTAAACATTTATCATAAATTGTACTTTTATCCAAAAATTCTGAAATTTACACAATATACTGATATTGTATAGATGTACTCCCAATAAAAATTTCATCAATTTTGGAATTAACCACAAGGAGTTATAAGGGTTTTCTTTTAAAAAAGTCTTTCCTCATAAAATTCATAACTCTTAATCTATACATCCAAAAATTGCCATTTTTGGACACAATCAACAAAACTCATCAAATTATCATTTCAAATTTTTTCAGAATTTTTGAAGGTTCAGAAGAATTTTGAAATAATAACCCTTAAAATCCCTTATTATCCCTTACCTCAAAAGAACAGTACCTCTGACTGAAATAACGCTGAACGAACTTGCACCGTATAGCAATACTCAAAGTATACTCAAAATACTCACAAGAATACGCTCGATAATATAAAGAGAAAACTTCAGTTTCTGGTGTCATTTTCAATTATAACCTAAAGCTCTATTTATAGGAAAATGCTTAGAACACCAAAGCAGAAAATTTAATTTAATAATAATATATATAAATCAAGATTCCTACGCCTTTAGAAATCTGATTTTAGCTTAATAAGCACATGTTAGGGTTGCCCACAAAACAAAAAACGTTTTTCACACTTTAAATATTTTAAACTTCCAAAAATCAATTATTTCGGAGCTTCGAAACTTCAATAATTCATAATGAATAGTCCTTTTATCTGAAAATTCGAATCTCGCGAGTTTTTATAGGAAATTCAATTCTCTACAACTTTACAGAAGAAAGTTTTTCCAAATTCCAAACAGAAATTGACCGAAATCCATAAGCAGACGATTTTACAAGCTATAATCAAATTTCAAATCGAAGAAATGGGGTCCACAAACACATAAAACATGCTTTAAATATTTTTGGTAACAAAATAATCCTCCTCCACATATACTCATATATCCCACATTCATCATAAAAATATCATCATTAATATATTATTAAAATAATATATTTAATTGAATTATTTTATCAGAAAAAGATAAAATATTAATTTTCAACAATTGTCACATTAAAAATTTTCTCCATCTATATCCACATAAAATGAATATTTTCCTCATCATAAAAATAAATAATTAATTATTCACAAATAATATTACATAATCACAATATTGACAACCAGGCAGTTCCCAGGAAAGAGGGGGCTTTCCAATAAGAATTTCTCCTTACTGGCGCGCAATTAGGTGACAAAACCTCTCCTTGATAGAATTTTCTAGACATTGCCAATAATGCTATCTAATAATATTATTCAAATAATATGAATTATTGCTCCGATAATAGAAAATACTGTGTAGTGACAATTATTGAAACAACGAAGAATATAAAATATCGATCGAAGAATTATTGAATCAATAAAATAAAATCTTGAGCGATAATTCTTTGTAACAATTATTGAGTAGTGTCTTCTTCACGTAAGAATCAATAATTGGTGCAATCCAAAATGTCTACTCTTGTGTTTTAACCACAGAGTATTTTAACAGATTAATAGCTTGTAAACAACTACTGGCGTCATTTATAAACAACTTATATTTGTCGTTTTCTTCATCCAATCGCTTTCTGTTATGGGGCCCACAAAAGACTGCGCCGTCGTACGAATATTCCTCGACCAAACGAATATTCTTCGACAACAATGAATATTTTATAACCACTTGCGTATTTTTGAAAAAAAATTCATATATCACCCTTAACTTTAACTTTTTATCAATTTAACCATTTACTGAATTGTAATTATAAGAAAAATTGAATACTTTTATTTCATAAAATTCGGGGTCTTACATTGTACATTATTAAGCGTAATGAATAGTAAACAAGTGTTGTGAGGGTTAACACACTTGAAATTTCTGATGTTTGTAAAGTAGCATAAGACTTGTACTAAAATGATAAGTTTAGTTAGAAATGTACATGTTATGGTATATTCACATATTTAATAGGTATTGTGGTTCTAAACCTATGTGTAGGTGAACGTGAGTTTGATATTATAGCTTACGCTTGAGGAAAGTTTCTAAACTTTCTTTTTACATTGACCAAGTTTTCTAACTCTACACTTTTGTTGAGTTAGTTCTATTATTACATTGTGTAACTTCGTTCTTTTGGTTGAGAAAGTTCTTACTTTAAATTTAACTTTATCTGAATAAGTTGAATTCCAGTATTTATTAATGCATTCTAACTTGTGTATTGTTAAACAAGTTTCTTTATTGTCCTTCATGTACAAAGAATGTAATTTTCTCGAATTCTAATTTCTAGAGTTGAATTATCCTAGTTCAATTATTTGACATAAGCTATTCTGACAATGAGTAAGCTTTATTTTCAGCTTACTATTACTTAATGTATATTCTATAATTCATAGTCCTAGCTTAATTTTATGTAAGCAAGGTTTATTGTCATTCAATACTTATGCTTTGTAGTTGTTTCTAAGCATGAGTTCAAGATATAGTTAATTCGCTTACACTTATTCATTGTTCAATATTATGTTATTATTGATCAATTGTTGCATGATCAAACACTATTGATTTAACTAGTCCTCTAATTGATGATCGTTAAACTTCAAATTACCCTTGAAAGCTTATCCAAACCAAACT
Organism: Panax ginseng; assembly: GCA_020205605.1. NCBI lineage: Eukaryota > Viridiplantae > Streptophyta > Magnoliopsida > Apiales > Araliaceae > Panax > Panax ginseng. Next base: position 55,063,362 of record CM035150.1, read on the forward strand.
TTCTTTGGTGCGGACTTGTACTCTAAATACTGAGATGAACAACCCTATTATTAGGGGTTTACGCTTAGCGTTGAAATGTTTGTGCACAATACATTATACGAAGGGCTGATCCCCCTAAGTACGAGAAGTCCTTATAGTCTTATAACTGTTAAAGTTGAAGTTGAAAGAGTACTTGCAACTGTGGACATAGTTCGTGGCCTTATGACTCTCAGTTTTATATATTCCATATTTTGATTTCAGTCGTTGGTTATTATTAACTATTCAGTGTTGATGAGCCTATTTGTTGGCGATTATTTCGTTCATATTGATTTATTGCTATATCTAGTGAGCAATTGTTTTGCTCACTCTTGGATATTTATACACTCATTGCAGCTAAGGTTGAGAAGGTAGATGAACCTACAACTAACAAAGGAAAGGGAAAAATGTACAAGTGATGAAGACTTGTAATTTTATTTTATTGTTATAATGATAGACTTTTAATAATGATGTGATGTAATAATTCTATTTCCGCACTTATATGATGTTTAAAGGTTAGACAACCTGGGAGATAATGTTTTTATTATTGTAATCCTGTATGGGCATGTTTTATTATTCAATTTTATTATGATTGGGTAGTTAGATATGAATGTTTTGATTAAGTGAACACCAAATCTTGAGGTAATGAAGTACCGGGATTTGGGGGCGTCACAAGTTGGTATCAAAGCTTTAGGTTATGAACCTTAGGTGGGGAAAAGCCTTAGGGAGGTAACCTTTGAAACGATAGTGGTGATTAACTCTTATCGAGTTTTAAGAAAAGGAGTAATAAAACACTTATGTGCTTATGTGTTTATAACTTATGTGCTCGTGAGTGTCGAGTAGTAATGATTAATAATTAAAACTTAAAATTTTGTTGTCAGGATGACTAATGTCGGAGAATCTAGTCAGGCTAGGGAGGAAGGACCTCAGATGCCTATAGAGGAGGAGCCTCGCGACATTCGAGTTGCTTAGGGAGCACTCATCGCCATTTTTGTCGGCCAGTTGGTCACAGTGGTTTAAGATGATGATGATGTGGAGACGGATGAGGAGGATCCCGTTGAGTTGCCACAAGAGGATGAGGATAGCGACGAGGAGGAGGAGGAGACTTCACTAACCTCGATAGCTGCTCATATGTACGATGAAGTCTACGACCGTAATGTAGAACTTCAGGATACGATTGAGGAATTACAAGAGATAGTAGCTAAACAACAGACTGCAATGACACAGAAAGACGACGAGATCCAGGATCATGATGAACATCTGACTAATGTCGAGGAGAAGATAGAACAGACTGAGGGAGAAAAAGAACAATTGATCGAGGAGGTCGCAGAACTGAAGAATAAGCTACGAAGAGGGCAAAAGCTGAAGACGTATACGAGGAGGCGTTTCAACGTGCCGGGATAGCAATGAAGGATGCACAAGCAAAGAGAATGAAGATGGAAGAGATGAATAGAGTTTTCAACAACGTTGTTAATCGAGCTCAAGATCGAGTCATGGGTTATCCGATTCAGTTCGAGACGCTGCCATCGTACGCGTTAGATCGCAAAACAATGTTCCAAATTATGGAGGAAGAGCGTAGTAAGGCTAAGCAGTATCTTAGTAGAACATCGTAGTTGTTATGCGATTAATAAAATGTTAAATAAATTGAAAATCCCAAGTGTTATGTAACCTATGGGATATGACGATGATGTTGTCCTGAAACTTTTGTAGTTCAGGAAAGTAATGTAAATATCAATGATGCTATTGTTTTATATTTTCAAAGAGGTTATGATTAAATAAAAGTTGTTATTTTATTCAAAGTGTTATGTGATTATGTGGCTATTTTTTTGTGTGGAGGCAAGTTAAGTAGAAATTACTTAAAAGAGTTGAATAATAATCTAATGAGTGTATTTTTTAACAGAAAATTCCTCCCATACGTCATCCACCACGACAGAGAACAACTGAAGGAACCAATAACGACAATGTTGATGCTAACCCCGCTCAACAACTAGTGACGCTACTAAAAGGAGTGTTACAGAATCAACCACAGAACCAAGGAACAATGTTTAAGGATTTCAAGGCGATTGGACCACCTGAATTCCGTGGGTCTATGAATCCAGTCGAGGCACAAACCTAGATTATAGAGATAGAAAAGGTTTTTAATGTGTCTAGGGTAGGGGATGATCAGAAGATTGCTTTCGTAACATTCATGTTGAAAACAGAAGCTAGTTATTGGTGGCAGGCTAATAAAACTCGGGAAGGGCCAGGGGTGATGACCTAGAATAGGTTTAAGGAGATATTCTTCGAGACCTATTTTCCTGAGAGTTCGAAGAGTCAGCTGGAAGTGAAATTTCTGGAACTGAAGCAGATAACGATGACAGTATCTGAGTATGCCACTAAACTCAATGAGTTGGCGAGGTTTGCACCATATAAAGTCAGCACGGACGAACGCAAGGCGAATAGTTTTGAATAGGGACTGAAGCCCTGGTTGTACAATAGGGTTTCCCTATTCCAATTGAAGACTTTTGCAGCAGTGATGCAGAAAGAAATACTCGCTGAAGGTTGATAAGTGGGTTTTATACCTACTCATTGGATATCAATTCACGAGAACTATTCCCATCTCAAGTGCATTTGAGTGTGTTTTTAGTTGTATTTCATAATATTTTGCATTGCATGTACTGAGAATTCCTTGGGTGTATAAGTGCAGAAAATGGCATAGCTTGACAATGGTTGATGGCAATGGAGCTAATGGAGGTTGGAGCAAAGAAACCAAGCATTAGCAGGACAAATGAACAAGAAAAGCAGAACAAGGATGTAGCAGCAAAAGAGCACAAAATCCAAATTGCAGAAGCAGCGCAGCTAGACAGGCATAAACACGCGCCCCCGCGTAAGCAACCGGACAGAGCCCATTTTGAAGAAACGCCATGCGCCTACATTTACATAGGGATACCTTGCGCGCCGCCTTTCTCCTCTCATGTCAGTGCTAATTAATTTTATTTTAATTTTTAAATTGTAAGAGTTGGTGTTGGTTAAAACAATTCTGGTTGGCACCAGACGTATTATTCATTAGTTTTTACGTGTTTTGGACGAGATAACTAGGGTTTACACACTTTGAGAGATTTCCATTGAAAAGACAAGCATAACATCATTATTTTCTACTTCTTCTTTGGAATTCAGTCATTGTGGATGCTTTACTTTTATGTTGCTGGATATTAGTGAGGATTTGAACGTTACATTGGGATTGTAATCAACAATTGGGTTTGATCGATTATCTCTTCTCTCTTTCAATTGTTTGTTTATTTTCCATGCGTTGCTTTGATCCCATAATGGCTTTTGGTTTAATCATGAACTAAACTCCATTATGGGATTCTAACGGAGTTTAATATGTAGTTTAACTTATGGCCTGATTGATGGACTATTTTGCGTATTATAAGGAATTTATGTCATGGTTGATTTACATGCATGAATGATTGATTACCATTCGTTTTATGTGCTTGTATGGAATTGAAAAATAACATGCGAGTATGGTTGTAATCATGATAACATGCGTATATGGGGCTGTTTTGCTTAGCTTTGTATTTCGTAAATCAGATAAACATATATTATTTCACCGTATGAGTTAAATAAGGGCTTGTGCTTAAATTCAATATTGCTGCAATCTCACATAGAAATATAGTGAGATTGGTTTTAATTGATGATTACATGGTGTCTATTGCATGTGGATGTTATGTAAGTAGGTCATGATACATTGAAAAATGGTTATGTCTACATTAGTGCTCTTGGCTACGTTTTTGTGATACGTGAACAATCTTGCATGATGGTTGTAATTAGATGAACTGTTAAATGAAGTTAGGATCCCATTATCTCCAGATTTTATTTATTACATTATTATTCTTATTTTAGGTATTATTTGCATTTAGAATAATTCACAATTATAAGCATTAGTTTAAGCATATAAAAATAGTGATTTAGTTGATGCATAATAGTTTAATTTAGACAACTTTCTCCGTGGATCGATACTCGACTTACTCTGTATTGCTTGTTGACGCATGTATGCTTGCATGAGTTAGAGCACTTTTGTTAGAACTAAAAAAGAGGCAACAAGTTTTTGGCATCGTTGCCGGGGAAAGGCGTATAAATTTAAATAGTTATCATCAGTTTTAAGTTATATTTTATGACTTAGACAAATCTAATCTTATCTCATTTCTATTTTTGTTATTGTTTTTGTTTCAGGAACTTGTATAAATTTTTATGTGGACGCGGTCATCTAATCCCGACTTAACACCTGCTCAGGACAATATAAACGGGAGATGTTAGAAAGCGAGAGTTCGTAGAAATTTACAAGTAGAATTAGAGGTAACTACATCTAATATGGCAATCGAGGGACAAAGAGAAGAACAAAGAGAGGAGCATAGGGCTCTGAGAGAATATACCATGCCTAATACTAATGGATTACAGTCTATCATAGTCAGACCAGCGATAGCAGCTAATACATTCGAGATAAAAATAGGCACTATTCAGATGGTGCAAAATTCGGTACAGTTTGGGGGTGCCGCTATAGATGATCCGAATGAACACCTGTTAAGTTTTATTGAGATATGTGATACTTTCAGATATAATGGGGTGACGAAGGATGTTATCAGACTTAGGCTGTTTCCATTCTTATTGAGGGATAAAGCAAAAAGTTGGCTTCATTCTTTGCATGCAGGATCTATAACTACATGGGAGGACCTAGCACAGAAATTCTTAGCCAAGTTTTTCCCAATGGCTAAGACTGCGAAAATAAGGACAACAATCTCTTAGTTCGAGCAACAATAGGGTGAATTCTTATATGAGGCCTGGGAGAGATACAAAGAGATGTTAAGGAAGTGTTCGCACCATAGTATGCCAGATTGGATGGTGATCAACACATTCTATAATGGATTGGGATGACAGTGTAGGCCGATTGTAGATGCAGCTGTAGGAGGAGCATTATGGGCAAAGAGTTATGAGGAGGCCTATAATGTGACACCCCCAAATCCTGGTACTTCATTTCCTCAAGATTTGGTGTTCACTTAATCAAAACATTCATTTCTAACTACCCAATCATAATAAAATTGAATAATGAAAACCTGCCCATATAGGATTAAACTTAAATAAAAATCTTCCAGGTTATCTAACCTTTAATTACAAATATTCAAATGCGGAAAATTAAATAAACTTCATTACAATCTTTAAATTAAAGTCTAATAATAAAACTATCAAATCTGTTATAAGTCTTCATCACTTGTATATTTTTACCTTTCCTTTGCTAGTAGTAGGTTCATTGACCTTCTCAACCTTAGCTGGAATAAGTATTTAATATGTAAGAGTGAGCAAACAAGGCTCACTTGAAATAAGAATGAATAACTTTAAAATATTACAACATTTGCCAGAAATAGGCTCAATAAAACTGAATGATAGGTTCTATTAACATTTTTAAACATACTACTGATGGTCTAATAACCACGAATCATGTCCACAGTTATAAGTAATCTTTCAACTTTAACTTTAACAGTCATAAGACTATAAGGACTCCACGTACTTAGGGGGATCAACCCTTCGTACAATGTATTGTGAACAACCATTTCAACGCTAAGCGTAAACCTCTATTAAAAGAGTTGTTCATCTCAGTATTTAGAATACAAGTCCGCACCAAAGTAAGTTTGGTTTGGATACATTACAGGGTAATTTAGAATTCAACGGTAATCAACTAAGGATTATTTGATTACAAAAGAAATAATTGTATGCTATGGAATAATCATAACTGAATTGATAATTGTAAATTAACATCATGCTTTAGGAATAATCTAATAGCATAAGCATTGAATAAACATATCATAATTTTGCTTTGAACAATATTAATTCAAAGTTATTGAGAATTGGATACCAAGCATGCATAATGAATAGTAATTTGAACGATAGAGTTGTTCAACACTAGAATATGAAAAATATAGCAATTTCATACTAAATAACAAGTTACATATTAAAGAAACTTGCTCAATACTAAATATACGACTTAGAATACTTGCATCCCTATGAACAATTAGATACAAGAGCTTTCTCAATAATAAACCATCTAGCTCTACGAGAGTGCAGAGTTAGCCATTTGTGTAATTGAAATTGAATTCAAAACAATAGTGTACTCAACAAAATCAAACTCGCATAATGAAGAGAGAACTTGCTCAAAAGAGTGTAAATATTCGCATAATTATAGAAGTAGAGTTAGAGAACTTGCCTTGAACACAAGCTAAACCTTACAACTTGAATCAATACCCTATACATATGTCATCATGACATAATTAGTTATTACCAACATTTTATATCTATACAAACAAGTATATACATCATGTAGGTTAAATTACCAATTCACATAATCAAACTTTGTTAATACTAGTTAATCCTTGATAACATGCTCATTCATAGTTTAATACTACTGAAATCATCATTTAACATTCCTATTATTAACACATAACATTTATTTTCAAAATTGGTGTAATAAACTAAAACCTGCTGAACCTTCATAACTAGCGCCATGTTGCAATTTACAATTACAAGTGGTTGGCAAGGCCACAATATTGAGTTAAGGCCGTATGGCGCGAGTCATGCAGCCAAAGATTGGTCTTTATGCGTGCGTAAATCTCTTTAACATGTGAGATTAATCTTCTTTGGGCAGCGTATTGCCAAACTCGTAATCTGGCGACCAAGCTTGGCAACAGTATGAACAAAAGCCAAATTGGCCTACAAGCTCCAATCTAATAGACTAATTAACATGTAATTCGTATAGAGACTTCATGTAAACATATTGTGAAGACTTCTAACATGATTCTACCCATAAAATATCATAAACATCAAATTTACAACACCCAATTGCAATGTTTTTGGCAAAAACTCCATTTTTGATGTTTTCAATGAAAATCTACACTGTGATTTTGTTTTTCAACCAAAACAGTTAATTCAAATTACCATGGTTATGATTATACATACTCTATCAAATTCAATAGTCAATTTATATATATTAACAATTAATCAAACCTTAATTTCTATTTAAACCAAGTCATACTCATATATTTTTCATATGAACACTCCATAATATATTTTTCTTCTAAAATTGTATACATACATCACTTAATTTCTCTATAATCACATATAAACTCATGAAACAACCTTATAACAAATAATCATATAAAACTATATACATATCAACAATTCATCTTATACAAATATTTTATAGAGACTTTTTGGGAAGAGGAAAACTAAACTTTTAAAGAAAGAGAATGAGCTCCTACCTTTGATTAAGAAGATGATATCCTAGAGTTAGATTATCCTTTTGATTATCAAGCTTCTTCTCCCCCAATTCTTTTCTCAATTTCTCTAGCCTTCCTTCCTCTCTTCTTTTCTCTCTGTAAACTTTAACGGAGTCTTCTTCTCTAACATACGTACTAACAATATAACGTATATAGTAATAATATATATTAATGATATAATATAAGTATAGATATAATTATATCAGTTATGTTTTATTTGAAAATCAAAAGCCATAAGGCTTGTTTGGCTAATCAAAATAAAATAACCCATTAGCCCTTACACCTTGTTTGGTAAACCTAATTAAAACAAATGGATTAATCCTTATACCTTGTTTGATAAAATACTATTATATTAAAGACAAATGGATTAATCCTTATACCTTTATAGCAAGGTTATTTGTCACACTTCTTATTAAATTAAATAATCAATTCAAACACTAATCTATTAAATTACTTCAACACATAAATCATTATCACATAATTATAATTTCCTTTATAATTATAATTTTATTTAATCAACTAACACTTTATTTTAATTACAAATTCCAACTAAAATATTATAATTCATTTAATCAATATAAGCTCTCTAGCTTAATTATTAAATTAAATTAGTATATAATCTCATAAAAATTAATTTCCTTAGCTCCTTAATTATTTATTCAACAAATAATTAACTAAACCACATCAACTCAAATTGAATAATTATTTATTCAATAATAAACATATCCATTAAATACTTATATAAATCAATAAATATTTAATATTACAATTTAAAATTCTGGAATGTTACATCATTCCCTCCTTACAAGGATTCTGTCCTCAGAATCACAACTCAAACAAATCATTCGTTATATTCTTCCCTACTTACAAAGATTATGTCCCTAGAATCGAAGACACAGATCAAACAAATAACTCAGGTACTACTTTTCAACATTTTCTCTTGAGTTCCCACGTAGCTTCGCTGACACCCCAAATCCACAGTACTTCATTTCCACAGATTCAAAGGTTCACTTAATCAAAACATTCATTGCTAACTACCCAATTATAATAAATTGAATAATAAAAACCTGCCCATACAGGATTAAACTCAAATAAAAATCTCCCTAGGTTGTCTAACCTTTAACAACAATCATTCAAATGCAGAAATTAAATAAACTTCATTACAATCTTTAAACCAAAGTCTAATAATAATACTATCAAATCTATTACAAGTCTTGAAGACTTGTTCATCATTCCTTTTCCTTCTTTGGTGCTAGTATCGTCACCAGTTTCAACTTTAGCTGTAAGAAATTTTACAGGCAAGAATGAACAAACAAGGCCCACTTGAAATAACAATAAATAAATCTTTAAACTTTTACATCAATTGCCAATACTAGTCTCAATAGAACTGAACAATATATTCTATTAACTTTCTAAAAATTATAACATTCACTGAGGGTCTAATGACCACGAATCATGTCCACAGTTATAAGTAATCTTTCAACTTTAACTTTAACAGTCATAAGACTATAAGGACTCCACGTGCTTAGGGGATCAACCCTTAAATACAATGTATTGTGCACAACCATTTCAACGCTAAGCGTAAACCTCTATTAAAAGAGTTGTTCATCTCAGTATTTAGAATACAAGTCCGCACAAAAGTAAGTTTGGTTTGGATAAGTTTTCAAGGAAATTTGGAATTTAACGAACATCAACTAATGAGTAGTTGAATAAGACCAATAACACTATACTACAGAATAATAGTGATTGAATCAATCATAGTAACTAAAGTCATGCATTAGGAATAATCTAATAACATACAATTTGAATAAATATAGCATACCTTGCTTGAACAATACTAAGCTAAGGTTAATTAGGATTGAATACTAAACATGCATGGCAATTCAGTTATGCATGTTAATTAATAATTGAAATACAAGAATAACTTGTTCAACATCAAACCAAAGTTTAGACCACTTACATCATTATAAGATAATCGAATTGAAAACAATAATTAGCTCAATAAGACAAAGGATTAAAAAACTTGCATCGTCATGAGTAACTAGATACAATGACTTACTCAATCAATCATAGGAAATCTATCTCTCTGAAAGTGTGTAGAAGTAGCAACTTACAACAATTGTAATTGAATTTGAAAACAATAATGTACCAAATGAAATTAAACTCGCACAATGAAGTTTTGAGTTAGAAAACTTGCCTTGCTCGTAGACTAAACCAAATCAATTTGAATCACAATATCCTATATACATATGTCATCGTGACATAGTTAGTCATTATTACATAACTAATACATTCATCACATAGGTTTGATTATTTAATCACATCATCAACTTATAACACAAGTTAATCCTTAATAACATAATTATTCATAGTATAGAAATACTAAAATCTATATTTTATAGTCCTACTATCATCACAAAAATGTTTTCTTATAATTTACGTACACAAAAAGTACCTTTGTCGTAATTATTCGCTAACTTCATTACTGCATGGTAGGATGGCGCCTGCTGACGCAGTGATTATACTTCTGAAGTCAACTGCTGGCATGGTGATGATGAAAGCCGCAGTATACGAACGTCTTGTTAGTCAATGCACACATGCATGAGAAATCTAGCGATTTCGGGTGAATTTTCAACAGCGGTATTTAAAAAGCCAAATTGGCCTAAAAGCTCGAATCTAATAGATGATTTATCATGTAATTTACATATAGACTTCATATAAACATATTGTGAAGACTTCTAACATGTTTATACTCATACAATAACACAAACATCAAATATACAACACCCAATTTCAATATTCTTGGCAAAAACTCCATTTTTATACTTTCAAAGAAAATCAACACTATGGTGATTTTGTTTTCAACCAAAACAATAAATTCAAAACATCATGATTATGATTTTACATACTCTATCAATTCTAACAATCAATTTATCAATTTAACAACAAATAAAACCTTAATTTCTACTTTAAACTAAGCCATATTCATATATATATATATATATTTTCATATGAACTCACTGTGATATATTTCTTCACAATTTACATATATACATACATACATATGATTACAATCTTCTTTTCCCCAATTCTTTTCTTAATTTTCTCTAAGTTTCTCTCAACTTTTCTCTCTGTATTTTTCTTCTTCTTCTTTTTCTTCAACTGAGCCTTCTTCTCTTCCTAACTCTAACTACGTAATAAAAATATAACGTATATGATATAATATCTATTAGTGATATAATATAAATATAGATATAATTATATCAGTTATATTTTGTTTGAAAATTAAAAGCCATAAAGCTTGTTTGGCTAAGCTAATAAAATAACCCTTTAATCCTTACACCTTGTTTGGTAAACTGAATTAAAACAAATGGATTAATCCTTATACCTTGTTTGATAAAACACTATTAGATTAAAGACTTATTATGCAATAAGACATGTTTGGCAAAACTAAATTAAACTCCCTTAATTTATTTTGATAACTCCTTTATAGCAAGATTATTTGTCACACTTCTATTTACTTAAATAATCAATTTAATCAATTCAAATATTAATCTATTAAATTACTTTAATACATAAATCATTATCACAAAACTATAATTTCTTTATAATTATAATTTTGTTTAACCAACTAATATTTTAAATTACAATTTCCCATTTAAAATATTATAATGTATATAAATCACTATAAGCTCTCTAGCTTACTTATTAAATTACATTGGTATATAATCTCATAACAATTAATTTACTTAGCTCCTTAATTATTTATTCAACAAATAATTAATTAAATCACATCAAATCAAATTGAACAATTATTTATTCAATAATAAACATATCCATTAAATATTTATATAAATCAATAAATATTTAATATTGCACTTTAAAATTCTAGAATGTTACATCATTCCCTCCTTACAAGGATTCTGTCCTCAGAATCACAACTCAAACAAATCATTCGTTACATTCTTCCCTACTTACAAAGATTTTGTCCCCAGAATCGAAGACACAGATTAAATAAATAACTCAGGGTACTCTTTCAACATTTTCTCTTCGAGTTCCCACGTAGTTTCTTCAGCGTTGTGGTTCCTCCATATCACCTTCACAGAAGGTATCACTTTATTCCTGAGCACTTGTTCTTTCCTGTCGATTATCTAGATAGGAACCTCTTCATAAGACAAATCTTTCTCGGCGCAGCGGTTCGTACTCGATCACATGTTTGTAGTCGGGTTTATATGGTCGTAATAATCAAAATGTGAAAAATATTATGAATGTTTTCCAACTCGAGGCGAGCTACCTCGTAAGCCACTTCTCCCACTCTTCGCAAAGACTTTGAAGGGTCCAATAAACCTCGGCTTAGCTTTCCTTTTTACCAAAACGAATTTTCCCTTCCAAGGAGAAACTTTTAGGAATACAAAGTTCCTACGTCGAATGCACGATCTTGTATGCATGTGATCGAAGATACTTTTTTGTCATCTTGGGTCACTACTAATCTTGTCCCGATGAGTTTAACAACATCAGCAGTTTGTTGTACCAGTTCTGGTCCTAACAGTTGGCGTTCATCGACTTCATCCCAGCACAGTGGAGTTCTGCACTTTCTGCCGTACAATGCCACGTAAGGTGTCATACCGATGCTCGCGTGATAACTGTTGTGGTAAGAAAATTCCACCAACGGTAATTGTTCTTCCTAGCTTCCTTTAAAGTCCATAACACATGCTCTCAGCATATCTTCCAATGTCTGAATTGTTCGTTCGCTTTGGCCATCTGTTTGTGGATGATAAACCGTACTCATTCGCAACTGTGTCCCCATGCATTCTTGTAGTCTCTTCCAGTAATTTGATGTGAATCACGGATCTCTATCGGACACAATTGATACTGGCACTCCATGCCTCGAAACGATCTCTTTAATGTATAATCTTGCCAACTGATCAAGATTGAATCTAATCTTTATTGGTAGAAAGTGTGCTGATTTTGTCAGTCTGTCCACTATCACCCAAATCACATCGCATCCTCTCTGAGTAGTTGGAAGACCCACCACAAAATCTATCATGATGTGTTCCCACTTCCATTCTGGTATTTCCAACGGGTGGAGTAATCCGTTGGGTATTTGATGTTCAACTTTTACTCTCTGACATGTCAAGCATTTCGCTACGCATTCAGTAACATCCCCTTTCATGTTTGGCCACCAAAAATGTCGGCGCAAATCTTGATACATTTTTCGTGCTTCCTGGATGAATTGAATATTTTGAGTCATGAGATTCGGTCAAAATTTCTTCTTTCGCTTCTAGCACCTTCTTTGAACCCAAATTCTTCCTCGAACCGTAGTAATCCTTCTAGATCGACCTTTGTATTTTACATCACCGCCTTCAACCGCATTCTCTTTGATTTTCCCACACTCTTCATCTTGTAGTTGAGCATTCTTCACTTTGTCCACTAAAGTTGGACCACTTCTATCTGGAATAGTTGTTCGTCGATTCTTTTGAAATTTGATTTCAACTCCGCTTTGTCATTCTTTATGAGCTCCTCCCGAGTTGTTATCGATCAACTTCTCTCGACCTTTCACCTTAAAGCCGCCTCACGCAACCACATTCGCTTTTCCCGGATGATAAAAGATCTCATAATCGTAATCTTTTATCGGTTCCATCCACCTTCTTTGACGCATGTTCAAATCCTACTGAGTGAAAATATACTTCAGACTTTTGTGGTCTGTGTAGATCTCATATTTCTCTCCATAAAGATAGTGTCTCCATATCTTTAGAGCAAATACAACTGCAGCCAATTCCAAATCATGAGTCGGATACCCTTTCTCATAATCCTTTAGTTGTCTTGATGCATACGCATAACTTTGCCATTTTGCATAAGAACACAACCCAACCCTTTATGTGAGGCATGACTATACACCACAAAATTTCCTGTATTATCTGGTAATGTCAACACAGGTGCCATACTTAACTTCTTCTTTAAATCTTGAAAACTCTCTTCACATATCTCCGTCCAAACGAATTTTACAGCTTTCCTTGTCAAATTTGTTACCGGAGTAGCTATCTTAGAAAAATCTTGAATAAATTTTGTATAATAACCAGCCAGTCCCAAGAAACTCCTCACTTCTGACGATGTTCTTGGTTGTTCCCAATTAATTACATCTTCCACTTTTGATGGATCCATTGAAATCCCATCTTTGTCAATCACGTGACCCAAAAATTGTACACGGTCGAGCCAAAATTGGCACTTAGAGAATTTCGCGTACAGTTTTTCCTTCCTTAGTGTTTCCAATGTCAAACGTAAATGTTCCACGTGTTCTTCTTGAGTTTTGGAATATACCAGAATTTCATCAATAAATACCACTACAAACTTGTCTAAGAATGGTTTAAACACCCTGTTCATCAAATCCATGAATGCAGCAGGGGAATTAGTTAAACCAAAAGACATCACCAAAAACTCGTAATGTCCGTACCGAGTTCTGAATGCCATTCTAGGTATATCCTCCTTTCTTACCTTCAATTGGTGATACCCACTTCTCAAATCAATTTTTGAGAAATATTTAGCACCCTTCAGCTGATCAAACAAGTCATCTATTCTAGGCAACAGATACCTATTCTTAATAGTGACCTTGTTTAACTCCCTATAATCAATGCAAAGACGCATTGATCCGTCCTTCTTCTTAACAAATAAAACTGGCGCTCCCCATGGTGATACGCTTGGTTGAATATATTTCTTGTCCAGTAACTCTTGCAACTGTACCATTAGTTCCATCATTTCTACCAGAGCCATTCTGTACGGGGCCTTCGATATCGGTGTTGTTCCCGGTGCTAAGTCGATCACGAACTCAATTTCTCTCACCAAAGTGGAAGTCCCGCAAATCTTCTGGAAACACGTCTTCGAATTCTCTCACTACCGGTATTTCTTCTAGTTTTACACCCTTCTTCTGAGTATCGACTATTAAGCTAAATAGCCCACACAACCTTGACTCAACAATTTCTTGCTCAGATAGTCGCTGAGACATTTCATTTGTTTAGGCGACTTGCTACCATAAAATACAACCTTTGATGGATTCATAAGGTTTACACACTTCTTGTGACAATCGATTCTCGCTCCATATTTGAATGCCCAATCCATCCCCAAAATCACATCAAATTCCCTAGAGTCTAATCTAATCAAATCTACCAACAAAATATTTTCCTTAATGTTCACCCTACAGTTCTTGTATACTGAATCTAACAGGATTACTTCCTTATTCGCAATTTCTATGTTCAAAGGAAAATTCATTTCTTCTCTAGGCAATTCTAACCTCTTAGCAAATTCATCGATATAAACGCGAATAAGTAGCACCTTGAATCAAATAATACATAAGCATTTATATCATTGATTGGGATAATACCCGACACTACATCTTTTGATTGAATGAAGATCTTGCATACCATGTTGAAGGTTCCGGCACGTGGGTTTGTTTAATGTCGCAGTCCTACAATGGCCCATGTACTTCCATTGTTACCTCCATTGCTTTCGGTTGTCACTCCTTCCTCTTCTTAAGGCATTCACGAGCAAAGTGATCCTTGATCCGCATATGAAACATACATTCTTCTTCTATTGAGTGCAATTTGGGGTGATGTGACCCTCCTGGCCACAATTGTAGCATACTCGCTTCCCTATCAAGCACACACCCTTATGGAATTTCCCGCATATCGCACATGCTTCAAACTTTTTGTTTTTCTGGTTACCCTGCTGGTGTCCAGCACCCATGCTCCCATTCCACTTCCTCTTCAAGCTGTTGTTGTTGTTGTTGTTGTTGTTGTTTCCACTGCTACCACCATCATTCTTAGTCTCATTCTCATTCCTCTTCTTCTTTTGTTCCTGGTTGAACTTTGTCACTGCCTCGCCTCCACCTTTCGTGAGTACTGCTTTCTCTATCACCGCTGCAAATGTCTTCAACTGGAACAGGGAAACCCTACTATACAGCCAGGGCTTCAGTCCCTGTTCAAATCTCTTCGCCTTATGCTCGTCTGTGCTGACCTGATATGGTGCAAACCTCGCCAATTCGTTGAACTTCGTGGCATATTCAGATACCGTCATCATTCCTTGCTTTAGTTCCAGAAACTGCACTTCTAGCTGACTCTTCGAACTCTCCGAAAATAGGTCTCGAAGAACAACTCCTTGAACCTATCCCAGTCATCACCTCTGCCCTTCCCGAAGTTTTATTGGCTTCGCCACTAATAACTAGCTTCGCTTTCAACATGAATGTTGCGAAGCGATCTTCCGTCATCCCCTACCCTAGCGACATCAAACACTTTTTCTATCTCCATAATCCAGTGTTTGTGCTTCGATCGATTTATGGACCCATTGTAATCAATGGTCCAACCGCCTTGAAATCCTTAAACGTTGTACCATGATTTTGTGGTTAATTCGCAACGCCTCTGCCAAGAGGTGTCACTAGTTGTTGAACGGGTTACTGGCCAACATTGTCATTATTGGTAGTTCTCTCATTGTTTCGTGGTCGGGTGGTTCACGCCCGGGAGGCATTTTCTCGTTAAAACAAAACATCTATTAGACTAATTCAATTTCTTTAAGTATTTTCTAATTAACTTGCCTCCATAAAAGAAATAACCACATAACACATAACACTTTGAATAAAGTAACAACTTTTATTTATTCAAACCTTTTGAAAAAAACATAAAACAATAGCATCATCGCTATCTACATTACATTCTCTCTAACTACAAAAGTTTCGTGAAAACATCATAATCATATCCCATAGGTTACATAACACTTGGGATTTACAATTTATTTAACCTTTCACTCATCGTGCAACACTACGATGTTCTATTAAGATACTTCTTAGCCCTATCACGTTCTTCCTCCATGACTCGAAACATTGTTCTGCGATCTAACACGAATGATGGCAGCGTCTCGAACTGAATCGGATATCCCATGACCCGATCTTGAGCTCGATTAATTGTGGTGTCAAATACTTTATCCATATCTTCCATCTTCATCCTTTTCACCTGTGAGTTCCGTACTGCTCTTCCAGTTCTTTGATAAGCTTCCTCGTATGCATCTTCAGCTCTTGCCCTCTTAGCAGCTTCTTCTCTCAGCTTATTCTTCAGTTCAGCAACCATCTCGATCAATTATTCTTTCTCTCCTTTAGTCTGTATTAGTTTCTCCTCGGTGTTTGTCAGCCGTTCCTCACGATCCTGGATCTCGCCGTCTTTTTGTGTCATTACAATCATTGTTCACTACTATCTCCTGCAACTCCTCAATCTGTATCCTCAAGTTCTACATTACTACTATGCACCTCATCGTGATATACTGGCTAGCTATCGAGTTAAGTGGAATCCTTTCCTCCTCATCCTTGTCATCCTCATCCTCCCCGGTAACTCAACCGGATCCTCCTCATCTGCTCCTCCATCATCATCATCCTCATCTTCAACTCATGTCCAACTGGGTGACTCCCGTGGCAGTAGTTGTTCCCAAACTACCTGAATGTCGCGAGGCTCCTCCTCTATAGTCATTTGAGGTCCCTCATCCCTAGCCTGACTGGATTCTCTGACATTAATCATCCTGACAACAAAGTTTTAAAGTTTTAATTATTAATCATTACTACTCAACACTCACGAGTACATAAACTATAAACAAATAAGCACATAAGTATTTTATTTCTTCTTTCTTAAAACTCGACAAGAGTTATCTCCACTATCTTTTTAAAGGTTACTTCCTAAGGCTTTTCCCCCACCTAAGGTTCATAACCTAAAGCTTTGATACCAACTCGTGACACCCCAAATCCACGGTACTTCATTTTCACAGATTCAAAGTTCACTTAATCAAAACATTCATTGCTAACTACCCAATTATAATAAATTGAATAATAAAACCACCTTATACGAGTTAAACTCAAATAAAATCTCCCTGTGTTGTCTAACCTTTAACAACAATCATTCAAATGCGGAAATTAAATAAACTTCATTACAATCTTTAAACCAAAATCTAATAATAATACTATCAAATCTATTACAAGTCTTCAATACTTGTTCATCTTTCCTTTTCCTTTACTGGTGCTAGGTACGTCACCAGTTTCAACTTTAGTTGTAAGAAATTTTACAGGAAAGAGTGAGCAAACAAGGCCCACTTGAAATAACAATAAATAAATCTTTAAACTTTTACATTAATGGCCAATACTAGGCTTAATAGAACTGAACAATATATTCTATTAACTTTCTGAAAATTATAACATTCATTAAGGGTCTAGAGACCACGAATCATGTCCACAGTTATAAGTAATCTTTCAACTTTAACTTTAACAGTCATAAGACTATAAGGACTCCACATACTTAGGGGGATTAACCCTTCGTACAATGTATTGTGCACAACCATTTCAACGCTAAGCGTAAACCTCTATTAAAAGAGTTGTTCATCTCAGTATTTAGAATACAAGTCCGCACCAAAGTAAGTTTGGTTTGGATAAGCTTTCAAGGAAAGTTGGAATTTAACGAACATCAACTAAGGAGTAGTTGAATAAGACCAATAACACTATACTACAGAATAATAGTGATTGAATCAATCATAGTAATTAAAGTCATGCATCAGGAACAATCTAATAGCATACAATTTGAATAAATATAGCATACCTTGCTTGAACAATACTAAGACAAGGTTAATTAGGATTGAATACTAAACATGCATGGCAATTCAGTTATGCATGTTAATCAATAATTGAAATACAAGAATAACTTGTTCAACATCAAACCAAAGTTTAGACCACTTACTTCATTATAAGATAATCGAATTGAAAATAATAATTAGCTCAAGAAGACAAAGGATTAGAAAACTTGCATCGTCATGAGTAACTAGATACAATGACTTACTAAATCATAGGAAATCTAGCTCAATGAAAGTGTAGAAGTAGCAACTTACAACAATTGTAATTGAATTTGAAAACAATAATGTACCAAATGAAATTAAACTTGCACAATGAAGTTTTGAGTTAGAAAACTTGTCTTGCTCGTAGACTAAACCGAATCAATTTGAATCACAATATCATATATATATATATGTCATCGTGACATAGTTAGTCATTATCACATAACTAATACATTCATCACATAGGTTTGATTATTTAATCACATGATCAACTTATAACACAAGTTAATCCTTAATAACATAATTATTCATAGTATAGAAATACTAAAATCTATATTTTATAGTCCTACTATCATCACAAAAATGTTTTCTTAAAATTTCGTACAAAAGTACATTGTCGTAACCATTCTCGCTAACTTTCGTCAATACCACAGCACAATTACACTCTCACTGTCACATTAAGGCGGCATGATGATGTATGTTCAGGCTGATTATATTTACGGTTGCCATATGCATGTATGGGCGATAACCTTCATGCTACCGCATTTAACGTATTTCAATCAGCACCTAACCACAAACTACGCTTTGATAATTTGACCTTGACAGCATTGCGAGAAAAAGCCAAATTGGCCTAAAAGCTCAAATCTAATAGACTGATTATCATGTAATTTAAATATAAACTTCATATAAACATATTGTGAAGACTTCTAACATGTTTATACTCATAAAATAACACAAACATCAAATATACAACACCCAATTTCAATGTTATTGGCAAAAACTCCATTTTTTATACTTTCAATGAAAATCAACACGGTGATTTTGTTTTTCAACCAAAATAGTAAATTCAAAACATCATGAATATGATTTTACATACTCTATCAATTCTAAGAATCAATTTATCAATTTAACAGCAAATAAAACCTTAATTTCTACTTTAAACTAAGCCATATTCATATATATATATATATATATATATTTATATGAACTCACTGTGATATATTTCTTCACAATTTACATATATACATAAAGTAATTGATTATAATCATACATAATCTCAACAAAACAGTTTTACAACAACAATCATCATCTAAAGCTATATACACAAGAATTCATCATCCATAATTATTTACAGAGAACTCTTTGGAGAAGAAAACTAAACTTTAAAAATAAAATACAAGGATTAATATCCTACCTTTGATTAAGAAGATGATACTCTAGAGTTTAGAAGAAAATGGTTATGATTACAATCTTCTTTTCCTCAATTCTTTTCTTAATTTTCTAAGTTTCTCTCAACTTTTCTCTCTCAGTATTTTCTTTTTTTCTTCTTTTCTTCAACCTGAGCCTTCTTCTCTTCCTAACTCTAACTATGTAATAAAAATATAACGATATGATATAATATCTATTAATGATATAATATAAATATAGATATAATTATATCGCTTATATTTTGTTTGAAAATCAAAAGCCATAAGGCTTGTTTGGCTAAGCTAATAAAATAAACCTTTAATCCTTACACCTTGTTTGGTAAACCTAATTAAAACAAATGGATTAATCTTATACCTTGTTTGATAAAACACTATTAGATTAAAGACTTATTATGCAATAATACATGTTTGGCAAAACTAAATTAAACTCCCTTAATTTATTTTAATAACTCCTTTAAAACAAGATTATTTGTCACACTTCTATTTACTTAAATAATCAATTTAATCAATTCAAATATTAATCTATTAAATTACTTTAATACATAAATCATTATCACAAAACTATAATTTCTTTATAATTATAATTTTATTTAACCAATTAATATTTTAAATTACAATTTCCCATTTAAAATATTATAATTTATTTAAATCACTATAAGCTCTTCTAGCTTACTTATTAAATTACATTGGTATATAATCTAATAACAATTAATTTATTTAGCTCCTTAATTATTTATTCAACAAATAATTAATTAAATCACATCAACTCAAATTGAACAATTATTTTTTCAATAATAAACATATCCATTAAATATTTATATAAATCAATAAATATTTAATATTACATTTTAAAATTCGAATGTTACATCATTCCTCCTTACAAGGATTCTCGCCCTCGTAATCACAACTCAAACAAATCATTCGTTACATTCTTCCCTTACTTACAAAGATTCTCTCTCCGTAATCAAGACACAGATTAAAACAAATAACTCGTGGTACTCTTTCAAAATTTTCTTCGAGTTCCCACGTAGTTTCTTCTTCAAATTGTGGTTCCTCCATATCACCTTCACAGATGGTATCACTTTATTCCTGAGCACTTGTTCTTTCCTGTCGATTATCTAGATAGGAACCTCTTCATAAGACAAATCTTTCTCGAACTCGCAACGGTTCATGCATCGATCACATGTTTGTAGTCTCAAGTTTATATGGTCGTAATAATCAAAATGTGAAAATATTATGAATGTTTTCCAACTCGGAGGCAGAGCTACCTCGTAAGCCACTTCTCCCACTCTTCGCAGCACTTCAAAGGGTCCAATAAACCTCGGGCTTAGCTTTCCCTTTTTACAAAAACAAATTTTCCCCTTCCAAGGAGAAACTTTTAGGAATACAAAAGTTCCTACATCGAATGCACGATCTTATCTGTGTTGATCAAAGATACTTTTTCTATCCTGTCTTGGGTCAAGCTACTTAATCTTGTCCTCGATGAGTTTAACAACGCCGCAGCTTTGTTGTACCAGCCTCGGTCCTAATAAATGCGTTCACCGACTTCATCCCAGCACAGTGGAGTTCTGCACTTTCTACCGTACAATGCCTCGTAAGGTGTCATGCCGATGTTTGCGTGATAACTGTTATGGTAAGCAAATTCCACCAACGGTAATTGTTCTTCCCAGCTTCCTTTAAAGTCCATAACACATGCTCTCAGCATATCTTCCAATGTCTGAATTGTTCGTTCGCTTTGGCCATCTCTTTGTGGATGATAAGCCGTACTCATTCGTAATTGTGTCCCCATGCATTCTTGTAGTCTCTTCCAGTAATTTGATGTGAATTGCGGATCTCTATTGGACACAATTGATACTGGCACTCCATGCCTCGAAACGATCTCTTTAATATACAATCTTGCCAACTGATCAAGATTGAATCTAATTTTTATTGGTAAAAAGTGCGCTGATTTCGTTAGTCTGTCCACTATCACCCAAATCTCATCGCATCCTCTCTGAGTAGTTGGAAGACCCGCCACAAAATCCATTGTGATGTGTTCCCACTTCTATTCCGATATTTCCAACGGTTGGAGTAATCCGCTGGGTCTTTAATGCTCGACTTTTACTCTTTGACATGTCAAGCATTTCGCTATACATTCTGCAAAGTCCCTTTTCATATTTGACCACCAAAAATGTCGGCGCAAATCTTGATACATTTTCGTGCTTCCTGGATGAATTGAATATCTTGAGCTATGAGCTTCGGTCAAAATTTCTTCTTTCAGCTCTGGTGTTGCTGGAACCCAGATTCTTCCCTTAAACCGTAGTAGTCCTTTGGTGTCGATCTATATTTTACATCACTACCCTCAATCAGATTCTCTTTGATTTTCCCACACTCTTCATCTTGTAGTTGAGCATCCTTCACTTTGTCCACTAAAGTTGGACAAGCTTCTATCTGGAATAGTTGTTCGTCAGATTCTTTTGGAAATTTGATTTCCAACACCAGTTTTGTCATTGTTGAAATGAGCTCCTCCTGAGTTGTTATCAGCATCAACTTTTCCCGACCTTTCATGCTTAAAGCATCTGCAACCACATTCGCTTTGCCCGGATGATAAAAGATCTCACAATCGTAATCTTTTATCAATTCCATCCACCTTCTTTAATGCATATTCAGGTCCTTTTGTATGAAAATATACTTCAGACTTTTATGATCTGTGTAGATTTCACATTCCTCTCCATAGAGATAATGTCTCCATATCTTGAGAGCAAAAACAACTGCAGCCAATTCCAAATCATGAGTCGGATACCCTTTCTCATAATTCTTCAGTTGTCTTGATGCATACACAATAACTTTGTCGTTCTACATAAAAACACAACCCAACCCTTTGTGTGAGTCATCACTATACACCACAAAATTTCCTGTATTATCTGGTAATGCCAACACAGGTGCCACACTTAACTTCTTCTTCAAATCTTGGAAATTCTCTTCACATTTCTCCGTCCAAACGAATTTTACAACTTTCCTTGTCACATTTGTTAGCGGAGTGGCTATCTTAGAAAAATCTTGAATAAATCTTCTATAATAACAAGCCAGTCCCAAGAAACTCCTCACTTCTGATGGTGTTCTTGGTTGTTCCCAATTGATCACAACTTCCACTTTTGACGGATCCACTGAAATCCCATCTTTGTCAATCAAATGCCCCAAAAATTGTACACGGTCGAGCCAAAATTCGCACTTAGAGAATTTTGCATACAACTTTTCCTTTCTTAGTGTTTCCAATGTCAAACGTAAGTGTTCCACGTGTTCTTCTTGAGTTTTGGAATACACTAGAATGTTGTCGATGAATACCACTACAAACTTGTCTAAGAATGGTTTAAACACCCTATTCATCAAATCCATGAATGCAGCAGGTGCATTGGTTAAACCAAAAAACATCACCAGAAACTCGTAATGTCCATACCAAGTTCTGAATGTCGTTCGTGGTATATCCTCCTTCCTCACTTTCAACTGGTGATACCCACTTCTCAAATCTATTTTTGAAAAGTATTTAGCACCCTTCAATTGGTCAAACAAGTCATCTATTCTTGGCAACGGGTATTTGTTTTTAATAGTGACTTTGTTTAACTCCCTGTAATCAATGCAAAGATGCATTGATCCGTCCTTCTTCTTCACGAATAAAACTGGCGCTCCCCACGACGATACACTTGGTTGAATATATTTCTTGTCCAACAGCTCTTGCAACTGTACCATCAGTTCCTTCATTTCTATCGGAGCCATTCTGTACGGGGCCTTCGATATCGGTGTTGTTCTCGGTGCTACGTCGATCATGAACTCAATTTCTCTGTCAGGCAGAAGTCCTGGAAAATCCTCTTGAAAAAATGTCTTCGAATTCCCTCACTACTGGTATTTCTTCCAGTTCTACATTCTTCTTCTAAGTATCGACTATGTAAGCTAAATAGCCCACACAGCCTAAACTCAACAATTTCTTGGCTCGCATAATCGCTTTTACATTTCATCCGCTTTAGCGACTTGCTACCATAGAATACTACCTTTGATGGAGTCACAAGGTTTACACACTTCTTTTGGCAATCAATTACTGCTCCATATTTTAACAAATGAATCCATTCCCAAAATAACATCAAACTCTCCAAGTCTAATCGGAATCAAATCTACCATAAAGATATTTTCCTTAATACTCACCCTACAGTTCTTATATACGAATCTAACATGGATTACTTCCTTATTCACAATTTCTATGTTCATAGGAAAATTCAGTTCTTTTCTGGGCAATTCTAACCTCTTAGCAAATTCATTAGATACAAACGAACAAGTAGCACCCAAATCAAATAATACATAAGCATTTATATCATTGATTGGGGTAATACCTGACACCACATCTTTTGATTGCCTGACAAAGATCTTGCATACCATGTTGAAGGTTCCGTCAGGGTTTATTTGATGTCGCAGTCCCGCAGAATGGCCCATGTACCTCCATTGTTACCTCCATTGCTTATCGTAGTCACTCCATCCTTCTTCTTAGGGAATTCACGAGCAAAGTGATCCTTGGATCCGCACGTGAAGCACGCATTCTTCTTTGGTTGAGTGCAATTTGGGGCGATGTGACCCTCCTGGCCACAATTGAAGCAAACTCGTTTCCCCATCAAGCACGCACCCTTGTGAAATTTCCCGCCTGTCGCACATGCTTCAAACTTTTTGTTTTGCTGGTTGATAAGTAGGTTTTATAGCTACTTATCCGGTATCTGTTACTTGAATTATTTGCTTAATCTCATGTTTTTTAGTTACTTTCATGCGTTTTGTGTTCGTTTTGTAGATTATATGCTTGGGAGTTGAAATCATAAAGAATTTGTATGAAAACGCAAAGAAAAGCAATCCGGATATCGTTTGGGCTTTCATGTTCATTTCATGTTCTTGGCTTGGAACTTGGATTAAATTGTAAAGTTTCTTCTTAGCTTTCCGAAACATCTTGAATCATTCCAATCAGAGTTCGGATGCAAGAGTTATGACATTTGTACCAACTGACATCGAACGTCACTGTTTTGGATGGCCATTTGCACAGCAGTCACTTCCAGCCCATTTTCGACCTTCATCCGTTCGTTATTTCTAAACTCTCAAAGAATGAAAGTTGTAGAACTCGTCGATATCTTCGATTTGATAGGTGGCAGGCCTCATAACTCTTCCCGGATCAAACGTATGGCCGTTTTTACAAAGGACGTCAGAGCAGAAAATTTTCCTTCCTAAAACCGCCACCGAGGTGGGCATACATGGCACAAAGCAGGCCCCTAGCCCACCGGGGT
The DNA here is from genome assembly GCA_020205605.1 of Panax ginseng. Taxonomy (NCBI): domain Eukaryota; kingdom Viridiplantae; phylum Streptophyta; class Magnoliopsida; order Apiales; family Araliaceae; genus Panax; species Panax ginseng. The sequence continues at coordinate 55,088,028 of CM035150.1, forward strand.
GGGCCCAAAACAAGCATAGACCCCCGCCAGGGTGGGGGTAGCCCAGAAAATGCGCAAAAAATGAGAATTTTGGTCCAATTTGAGTCCGGAAAGGATTGTTTCGATCCGTTTGACACAAGGACTTCCAAGAGAACTTCCAAGAGGACTTAAAGACATATGAAGAGACTTATAAAAGGAGGAGAATCACAAGGATTAGGGGAGATGAGAGACTAGAGAAAGGATTCCATTAGATTAGATTAGAGTAAATTAGAGCAAAACACTAGTTCTAATTAGATTTGGAGATTGAAGCAACTTGAAGACCATTGAAGATCAAGAGCATGAGCTTGAGGAAGATGGAGATTTGCTGACATCAGATTTATTCTTTACTCTACTCTTATTTTTAACTTTTAATGATTATTCAATTGTGGATTCTTAGTTTTAATTCAATAATCATGAACTAATTCTTTGTTTGAGATTACAATGGATAGTATTGTGTAGTTTATTTTAATATGCTTCACTATCAATTATTATGTTCTATTGTGAGGATTGTCTATTGTGATTTGGACTTAATTGTTTAATTGATTAGCCATCAATTACCATGATAATCTATATGAACTCGAGAGATGAAGTATTGATTTAGATCTTATCATGATAGCATGTGTCATAAATTTTGTCAATAGCAGATTTTTGATTATTGTTAAGGTAGAGATACGCTTGACATCGCATGTAATCGGATAGAGAACTTATTCTTCAACCTTCTTCAATTGTAATTCACATAGAGATATAGTGGGTTAGTTGATTAAGGTGTTTAACGGATTTCTATCTTAATTATGGATTGACGTTAATATGGGTATTATGCATCGAGAGGTGGTTTTATCTGCTTAAGTGTTCTTGATTAACAATTCAGGATAGAGAATAATTGATGAGAAGTGTGTTAACTTAAATGAAGCAATAAGTGAAGTTGTGATCTTAAATCTCCGTTATCTTAATTTAACTAGTGGTAATTAGAATTAGTTTACTTATAAATTGAAATTCCTTCGTTTAAATAAGATTGAGTTGGTTACGGGTTAGTACTTAGTGGTTTTTATTAAACAATTCCTCGTGGGAACGATACTCCACTTTCACTTTATTACTTGTTGACCACGTATACTTGCGTGTTGTGCGTAATTAAATTTTACCTAACAAGTTTTTGGCGCCGTTGCCGGGGAATTAGTTTAATATTTTTTTACCAATATTAATTTCAATCAAATTAGTCTTAATTTAAACATTTTTATTTTTATTTTTAATTCTCTTCCTATATTTCTCTCTTTTCAGGTACCATGGATTACTTTACGTATCAATGGCCATACACGAACATGACTCAACCAAGGGAAACGGGGATTGATAGACTTAATGCATTTTCCGCAATGTCAGCACAGATTGAAGAACTATCGAAGAGGAAGTTGGACGTTTTTGCAGCCCAAAGGAGTCGAAGGATTGCAGTTATGTGTGACTATTGTGCTGGCAATAACCCGAGTAATCAATGCACCATCAATCTTGGGCCAGTACAGTATGGTGGTAATTACCTCAATCAGTATGCATATGATAATTATGATCAAGTTTGGGGGTATCACCTGGATTCTTCATGGAGCTATACTTATGAAGACCAATACTCTACTCCAAATCCAACATACACGACGGAATTCTCATATCCACCTCCAATGAGACAAGAAGACAATTTAGAGTTGAAGGAATTCATGTTAAGGATTATAGCAAACCAAGAGGAGAGGATGATGAGTCAAGAAATATCGAACCACAATTTTCAGCACCAGATGAAACAACTCATCACCACTTAAACTCATGGTCCTCAATACATGGATTCCAAAACTGAGACAGATAATTCAAGTTTGGAGGATTTGTGGTTCAAGTTTGTAGCATCAACTGAGGAGAGGATGATTAATCAAGCGCGGTCAATTCAGAATCAAGAGATAGCAATTCAAAATCTTCAAAATAAGATAGATCAATTGCTCAAAGCCTTGAACAACTGTCCTCAAAACAATTGGTGTTATGACGAGGATTCCGAGATTGATGAAGTGCCCAAGCCAAATCTACAACTGGATGAGACACGAGATGTTGAAAAAAAAGAGACAAATGGGGATAATGACAACAAGGTCGGTGATGAACTAACTATGAGTACCCAACAAGATATAGGAAGTGTGGTGACAATTGGGGATAATGAAATAGAGGTCGACAAAGATCTAAATGGGTCTCCACCAACGATCAAAGAGGCAAATGATTTGCAAAAATCATGCCCACTGGTAGTAGTCATGTTGTTTCATGAAGCTCTTGATGACATAAGAGCGAGTACAATTTTGAATCCATGGTGGGATGAGAAAGAGAAGATAGACGAAGAGCCCATTGTGTGTGATAAGCTTTCATTCCCCAAAGTGATCACATACACAATGGAGAAAACACCTAGCTGTGGGACGTTCTTGATTGAGATCATACCAAATAAGAGCATGCTAGGTGACTTGGAAGCGATGGCTATCACAAATGGGAACCTACCAAAAGCTACATTATTTCCGATGGATGGAGGGTTCCTCAATTACCGAAGAGGAATTGATAGCGTTGACTGACAAAAGTCAAATGAAAGACTATAAATCAAGCGCTGACTGGGAGGCAACCCAGGAATTTTTTTATTTATTTATATGCTTTCCTAGTTTATTTAGTAGATATGAATCCAAGTGTTATTCTAATCAATGTTGTCTCTCTTCATTGCAGGTATTGGAGGTTCAATGGATAGGAAAATGATCATCGCCGCCAGCGCCACCATCACCACAAGCTTTTATGATTACAGGGAAGACCTCGTCCACTTCATGCTTTATTTTACAATGAGGACATTGTAATTGTTAAGTTTGGGGGAGTTAAATAATTTAGGCATTTATGTTTGCATTCATGTAGTGTAATTGCATAATAGTTTGCATAGTAGAGTAGTTGCATAATAGTTTTTATTTATAACTAAAAAAAATGGAAAATTCAAAAATAATAGTTAGTTACTATGTTCATCTTGCATGATTTCAGCTGTTAGATAGTTACAGTTTGTTTTGGCCAATGATGAGATTGGAATTGGGTAGACAAGTATAGTACCGACTATTAGAGCTTTGATGTGATTTCTTATTATGAATTGAGTCTTTTTTCTGTTTGAAACTGGTATAATAAGGTTATCACAATAAAAATAACTTGTTGAATGATTGAGTTTAAATTGATACATAATGGGATTCTAAAGGATAATGCTAGTTTAAATAAGAGAATGACAAAGATAGGCAGTGAAGGCGAAGAATTAGGCAAGAACCTAAGTTTGGGGGAAAAGTGGGGTATATAAGCTTCAAAAAAAAAGAAGAAAAAATGATATTGAGTTGAATAAATTGAGTCCTGTGGTGGGTCGAGAAGAAGCGTGAAGTGCACTCCTCATAAACATAGGCATGAGATGGAGCGTAAAATGTAAGACCCCAATTTTTTTTAATAAAATGGAATTTCCTCTATTTATTATTTTGAAATAGTAAGGGTTGAATTGATTAATGTGGTTAGTTATGAGTAAAATGCGTGAATATTTTAAAATAAACAGGTGGTTATAAAATACTCATTGTTGTCGGAGAATATTCGTTTGGTCGTGGAATATTCTTGCCGCCTTAGAATATTCAAATGCGACGCATAGCAATTTTTATGTGGGCCCCATAACGGAAAGCGATTGGATGAAGAAAACGATAAGTATAAGTTGTTTATAAATAACGGCATAGTTGTTACAGTTAATCATTGTTGGAATACCCGATGGTTAAAACACGATGAATACGCTGTTGTTGCACAAGAAGTACACCAGTATTGCACCAATTATCGATTCTTACGTAAGAAGGCACTTACTCAATAATTGTTACGGTAATTATCGCTCAATATTTTATTTTATTGATTCAATAATTGTCATAGTTGATTTTTATATTACCGTTATTTCAATAATTGTCACTACACAATTTTCCATTATCGAAGCAATAATTCATATTATCCTAATAATATTATTAGAAAACATTATTGGCAATGTCTAGAAAGTTCTCATCTAAGGAGAGGTTTGGTCACCTAATTGCGCCGCCAAGATGAGAGAAATTTTATTGAAATCCCCTCTTTCTCGAACTACCGTTGCCAATCATCGTGATTCTCAGAATATTATTTATGAATAATTAATTATTGATTTATATGATGAGGAAAATATTGATTTTATGTTGATATAGATGGAGAAAATTTTTAAAGTGACAATTGTTAAAAAATTGATATTTTATCTTTTCCGATAAAATAATATTTTATTATATTATATAATAATGGTCATAGTTTTACAATGAATGTGGGATATATGAGTATATGAGGAGGAAGAGTATTTTTGTTACATTAAATGATTAACACATGTTTTGTGTGTTTGGTGGACCTCATTTCTTGGTCGAAATTTGATTATAAATTGTAAAATCGTCTGCTTATGGATTTCTTGGCCAATTTCATTTGAATTTGGAACAACTTTCTTCTGCAAAGTTGTAGAGAATTGAATTTCCTATAAAAGGTCGCGAGATTCGAATTTTATGATAAAAGGGCTATTTATTATGAATTATTGAAGTTCTGAAGTTCCGAAATAATTGATTTTTGGAAGTTTTAATTATTTTTATTAAGAAAAACGTTTTTATTGTTTTGGTTGGCCCCCCATGTGTTGTAAACATGCTGATTTCAGGAGTCTTAGTGGGCGTAGGAACTTTTTTATAATATATTATTATTATATTCAATTTTCTGCTTTGGTGTTCTAAGCAATTTCCTATAAATAGGGTGCTTAGGTTAGAATTAAAAATCACACCAAAAACTAAAGATTTCTCTCTCTTTCTCTCTCTATATTATCAAGCATATTCTTGTGAGTATTTTAGTACTTTGAGTATTGCTATACGGTGCAAGTTCTTTCAAAGACTATATCCAAAGATTCCAAATGTAAGTACTATTCTTTCTCGAGTTAAGGGATGTTATTTTCTTCTCAAATGATATTATTTTTCAATATCATTATGTTTGAAATATTGGTTGGAACATTTTATCAAATTTGAACTTTTTCATGCTCGAAAGTTACTATTCATGAGTTACTATTCATGAGTTACTATTCACGAGTTACTATTCACGAGTACTATTCACGGCATGATGATGTTTTTTGTGAAATTTCTATCTTTTGTGTCGAAGTTACTATTCACGATACTCAGACTATTCACGATATCTAAGACTATTCATTTAATCTTACGACACTATTCGCAGAAAAATTAAATTTTCGTTTTCGTCCAAGATATCTATTATGGATACTAGTTTTGATTGTATCCATGTTTTAATCATTCTTGAATTTTACTCCACTGCAGTTATTTATGAAGTATTTTCAACTTGGGTTATTTAAAGTATGAATCCTTAATACTTGTTCTTTTGTTTCACCGGATTCGCTTTTCTTTAAAATATTTTTCATCATCCTCATCCTAAATGATGATATAATCGAATATCTTTGGCCCGTAGTGCAAAGATGAATGATTTTATGATAAATATCTTTGGCCCGTAGTGCAAAGATGAACAGGTGTTTAGATGAACATGACCAACTGGTGAATATCTTTGGCCTGTAGTGTAAAGATGAATATTTGATTTATGATGTATATTGATTGATGTTACAGGGATAAGATATCGATGATGAACTTTTAAATTCATAGATGATAGTAGATTTCATTCTCTACTTAACTCTTCTAATGAATTGTTGTTTCCGCTGCAGTTGTTGATCTAAAAGTTGTTGTTTATTGTATTCTATCAGATTTTTCCCTGTTGAAGACTAAGAATAATTTGTTGTACATTATCTTAGTCATAATATTCTTTATTACTGGGCTAGTTGAGCTCACCCTTTTCCTTTTTTGTTCCATTTTTTTCTCGTGAGATGAGAATATAGCGAACTAGTTGGGGTGTGGAGTGATGGTTCAAGATGTTGTTTTAGTAGTCCTCACCATTTTGTAATATAGTGTATCAATAATTGTAATGAGGACTTATTTGAGTGTGGATATTGTCTAGAAGATAATATTTGTATTTAAACTCATTAGCTTTATGTGTTGTCGCTTTTTGCACGACAATTATATTAATGAAGTTGTAGTTGTTTTCATACCATGTATTTGGCATTTCGTAATGGGTGGATTGGACCTATTTTGGGGCGCCATGTTAGTATCGTAGCTTAGGATATGATCTCCATGGAGATCTGAGAATAGAACTAGGAGGGGAGAGACGAGAAAATCCTTTGCTAGTGTGTCCTACCTAAGCTTATTTGTTGGTCGGTTATAATATAGGGGTATTATGTGATTTGTTAATTTGTTTAATTAACCCTTGTTTTATGACAGTATTTAAGAATGTCGACTGAGAATGTTAACTGTGACGCCCCCAAATCCGTGTAACATCGATTACAGGACTTGGTGCTCACGATACAATATACAACATCATCTATCTAAGTAAACTTTAACAATAATAATAATATTATATTACCCATTACACAAATAGTCGAAATAAAATCCCAAGTCTTTACAACCTTAAAACATACTGGAACTTAGTCTTAGCGTTTATCGCTACATTTCACATATGCGGATATAATTAACTTATTACATAATCATTAACATCACTTCATCTTGGACTTTTCCTTGTCCTTGCCCGAACCCTCAACCTTCTCACCCTTAACTGAAAGGTTTAAGCAAGAATGAACACGAATTGCCCAGCAAGTATATACAGAAATTTGAAAACATACATCAGGAGTGAAAACAGTTGAATAGCTAAACCTCAACAGTTGAAAGATTATCAAGTGTTAAATAGGAACATCAAGAATGGAAATTTAAGAATTTTAAATATCATACTAAGGGGTGTAAAAATACCCTGAACATATTTCTTTCATCAAAAACCATCAGACGGTTTAACAATCAAATAGACTGTAAACGGTCTCTGCAAGTACGCCAGGTGATCAGGCCATTGTACCCTACATTGTGCACATGTATTAAGTTTAAAATGCATAAGCATAAATGGGACTATTTGCCCGACATCTGTTTTTCCCGTTCATTCGGGTTGTTCATCTTAGTAATCATGCGAGACCTCACCAAGGCAACTTGGATTGGTAAAAATTCAATAGCTTCGAAATATGTGTTTTAAATCATTTTTCATCAATAATAACTAGCCGAAACCAAAGGCTAGGATTATATATAGAAACAGTTTTATGATGACATGAAACTTAAAAGCATAGCCGTTAGAATAATAACTGAATAACCATTGAAAAGCTTTCAAGATAATTGGAGTTTGTATGACTTTTCAACGAAGAAACTTGCACGAATAAATAACTAACACAAGTCCAATACTTACCCTTACAATGATAATATTAGTAAGGATTTAATAAATACCCAAAAGAAATTAGGGTTAGGAAACTTGCCTGATGAGCCTGCTACAATACACGCTAGTAATTAACCTTCACGTAACCTAATTACATGTGTCTCGTTAATCACCATTCATACACAATCTAGTTTGAAGTATAAGGGTCTCCTATTGGATATGCTATAAACATCATAAGAGAATATATTTAGAAAATATATGCCACCCATTTAAGACATCATAGGCGTACATTCAAATGTAACTTAAAAATGCCCAAACATAACAGCTTTTACATTTTTTTTCTCAAATTTTACCATATCTCGCTAAAACAAAGTACATAACTAATTCGCTTTTAAAATGTTTTTGAGCGATTCTTACGCCCACGCCGGGCTTAACTTCTGGGATACAACTTTCGCTCATGGACCATCTTCAAATTCCAAGCAATAAAATTCCGTAAAATCCGTGCAAGAGGATCGCACTGAATTTGTTGGATGATTTGACACAACTACTTTGAAAAGTCATAACTCCTTGTTCAAATCGGAATTAGTCCGTTCTGGAGTCTATGGAAAGCTTACTCAGTGTACTATAATAACCTAAAAGCCCACAATTTTCTGGAAACTATAGCTAGCACTGAATTTTGTCTTTAGGGTCAGCAGTTCACAGTTTTTTTATTTTTCAGTTTCTAACATGTTTGCTTACGATTTTCATATCTCACTCAATATAGCTTCGATCCGAATGAAATTTGGACATGTTATACCTCATGCTGCATACTATTTTACAAAATTATTACATGCACTAAATGGATTATCTAAGACATGATTTCAAGTAACCAAAAATCCTAAAAAAATCATGCAAACTAGTTTTACCCAACTTTTGAGAAAATCATGATTTTGATTCTAGCATGCATGGCTTTGATTCCTATTATCCAGACCACTTCTAATAACATATATATACATGTTACAACAATTCATTTCTCTAACTTTTCATGTTTTGATCAAATTAGCATGTTAGAGACATTTTATCAAATAGCTAGCATACATGGCATGATTTCTTGACTTTCTATGAATTAGAGCATGTACTAAACCAGAATTTTCACTCTCTACTACCACATATCAGAAACAAACCCTAGCATGACATTACAAAGTCAAAACAAACCATCTACCATGTTTATACATTAATTTTCTTACTAGTTTTCTCATAACATAAGAAATGGTTTGAAGCTTACCTTTTGGATGAAATTTCCTCTTGGTTTAATCTTGCTAGAGTCTCACCCCTTTGCTTGCTAACTCCTTTGCAACCTCCGTAATTCTTAGGCCACCTAGCACCACCTCAACTCCCAATATTTTTCTCTCTTGTTGGAACTTGTTGTGAAAGGAAGAAAACTTTGATGGAATGTACATATATCATATATGGTGTATTCAACTGAACTCTCCAAATTTCAGTAACTCCCCCATGATCGATATCATTATGTTACCATTCATTCCTCTAATTATTAGCCTAGATATGGAGGGGTTTAGAAAATGAAAAGGTTTGAGTTTAGAGAATAAACTAGCTCCTCCTCTTCTATCTTACTATATACGTGATATACTCCTTCCTTTTTGTCCCAATATGCAGTCACATGGCCCCACCATCGCTCATATGAACTTAAAAATATTATTTTAATCATTTAATCCGTTAAATAATCATTTTGACCATTTTGCCCTCAGAGTAAAACGATCGATACCTATATCGATTCCTACTAAATTCGACGTCCTTGATGTCACGGAACTATCCGCTTGGCCAAACTCAACTTCAAAATTTCAGTAGTTGACTTTTTCCCAAAAAAGTCAATCAACCATTGACTTTGACCAAAAAGTCAACCGTGACACATTTTCGTGGTTACAGTCTATCCTGACTAATTTCGACGTTTCGAACTCAAATACGCAGACCGTGTCTCTAAATTCCGCTCCAAACTCAAACTCATATTTGTAAGTCATCCCACAAAATTAATTAGAATTAATTCCATCCTTAACCAATTTAAATAATTGGCCTAACCGTAACAACCATTAATATGCATCTTATCACATAACATATAATAAAAATAAATAATTCATCTAAAAATAATTGTCATCTAAAAATAATTGTCACGTAAGAATTTCACATAAGTTTGTTTATTGAAATTGTTTAATTACATGGAAAAATCTAGGATATTACATTCACCCTCCCTTATAAGGATTCCATCCCCGGAATCATTACACATCAAACAAACAGATTAGGATAGTTTTTCATCATTTTCTCCTCGAGTTCCCACGTAGCCTCCTCGGCGTTGTGGTTCCTCCATACTACCTTAACAGAAGGTATTATTTTATTTCTTAACACTTATTCTTTTCTATCAATTATCTGCATTGGAACCTCTTCGTAAGTTAAGTCTTTTTCGAACTGAATGGGTTCATACTCTATGACATACTTATAGTCCTGTTTATATGGTCTTAAGACTGAAATGTGGAATACGTTGTGTATATGTTCTAGCTCCGGAGGTAAAGCTATTTCATAAGCTACCTCACCGACTCGTCTCAGAACTTCGAAGGGTCCTATGAATCTGGGACTAAGTTTTCCCTTCTTCCCAAATCTCATTTTCCCTTTCCAAGGTGATACTTTCAAAAACACATAAGTGACGACGTCGAAGTCTCGTTGTTGCTGGTGTTGATCAACATATTTCTTCTGTCGATCTTGAGCCGTCACTAGCCTTGCTCGAATAGTTTTGATCACATCCGCAGTCTGTTGTACTAATTCTGGCCCTAGCAGTTGACGTTCTCCTACTTTATCCCTACACAATGGCATTCTGCATTTCCTTCCATATAAAGCTTCATAAGGTGGCATCCCGATGCTCGCATGGTAGCTGTTGTTGTATGCAAATTCCACCAACTATAGGTGGTCATCCCAACTCCCTTTGAAATCCATCACACATGCTCTCAGCATGTCCTCTAACGTTTGAATAGTTCTCTCGCTCTGCCCATCTGTTTGAGGATGATACACGGTGCTCAACCTCAGATGCGTTCCCATGCGTTCTTGAAAACTTCTCCAGAAGTTCGCTGTGAACCGCGGATCGCGATCTGACACAATTGAAACTGGTACACCGTGCCTGGAAACGATCTCTTTGATATAAATTTTAGCCAACTGATCCAAGGTATATCTGATCTTGATTGGTAAGAAATGCACTGACTTGGTCAATCGGTCGACGATCACCCACATCAGATCGTAACCCTTCGCGTAGTTGAAGTCCTACCACAAAATCCATCGTGATATGCTCCCACTTCCATTCCGGAATTTCTAACGGTTGAAGTAACCCGCTCGATTTCTGATGTTCTGCCTTGACCCGATGGCACGTTAAACACTTGCTGACGCACTCTGCGACTTCTCTTTTCATATTGGGCCACCAATAATGTTGACGAAGATCTTGATACATTTTTTTGCTTCCTGGGTGGATTGAGGAACTTGAACTATGAGCTTCCTGCAAGATTTCTTCTTTTAGCTCAGATACCGCTGGCACCCAAAATTTAAGCTCCTCTCCGTCGGAAATTCTTTTCTTCATTTTCTCACATTCTTCATTACCACTTTGTGCTTCCTTGATCTTGTTCAATAGAGTCAGCGAACCTCCACCATCGCAAACAATTTCCCATCCGCTCTCTCTCTCTCTTTATCTCTAGCTCCAAACCGCCATCTCCTTGATTAACTCCTCCCGAAATAAGTTAGCATTGCCAATCTACCAACGCTTTTTTCGCTTAAAGCATCCGCTACCACGCTCGCTTTCCCTTGATGATACAAAATATCGCAATCGTAATCCTTTATTAGCTCTAACCATCTCCTCCGCCTCATATTTAACTCCCTTTGCTAAAATATACTTCGTGACTTTTTATGGTCCGTGTATATTTCACACTTCACACGATATAAATAGTGCCTCCAAATCTTGAGGGCAAATACTACCACCGCCAATTCAAAAGTCATGGGTAGGATATCCTTCTCATAATCTTTCAATCATGCGATGCGACGCAATGACTTTACCATATCGCATAAGCACACAGCCAAGCCCCTTGTGTGACGCATCACTGAAAATCACGAAGTCACCTATATCGTCTGGTAACGACAACACCGGTGCCTCACTCAATCTCTTCTTGAGTTCTCGAAAACTCTCTTCATACTTCTCAGTCCAGACAAACTTCACCGACTTCTTCGTTAAATTCGTCAATGTTCATGCTATCTTCGAAAAATCTTGAATGAATCGCCTGTAGTAGCCCGCCAATCCTAAGAAACTTCTTACTTCCGTCGGTGTCTTTGGTTGTTCTCAATTCTGAACCGCTTCCACCTTTGTTGGATCCACAGAGATTCCGTCCTTATCGATCACGCGTGACCTTAAATTGAACTTTTTCTAACCGTAACTCGCAGACCAAAAATTTTATGATAATTTATCCCTTCTCAATGCTTCCAATACTAATCTTAAATGTTCAAAGATGATCTTCCCGAGTCTTGGAAAAATCGGATATCATCTACGAACACAACTACGAATTTATCTAAATATCGCTTGAATAATACGATTCATCATGTCCATAAAAGTCGCTAGCGCTTTGTTAACCCGAACGACATTACCGAAACTCGTGGTGACCAGTAACGAAGTTCTCGAACGCTGCCTTAGGTACATCCTCCTTTCTCACCTTCAACCGGTGATACCTCATTCCTCAAATCGATTTTGGAAAAATATTTCTCCCTTCAACCGATCAAACAGTCATCTATCCTAGGTAATCGGTACTTGTTCTTGATCGTCACCTTGTTCACTCTCGATAATTGATATGCATGATCCTCATCGACCATCCCTTCTTCTTTACAAATAACACCGGTGCTCCCAAGGAGACACACTCGATTGAATATACTTCCTATCCAATAATTCCCTGAATCGTATTCATCAACTCCTTCAACTCGCTTTGCCATTATGTACGGGGCTTTTCGAGATCGGTACCGCTGCTCTTGTACTAAATCTATAACGAATTCGACCTCTCTATCCGTGGAAGACCGATAATTCTTCCGGAATACATCCGAAATTCATTCACCATTAGTATCATTCCCATTTCTAACCCTACTTTATGAGTATCGACGATATGGGCCAAATAACCTACACATCCATTTTTAGTAACTTCCTCGCTTGCATCATCGCTGACACCGAGAGTCTTGGCACCTACTCCCATAGAACACTACCTTCATTTTCTAGAGTCTTAAGGTTTATACACTTTTTTTTTTCGCAATCTATCATCGCCCATGGTTAAATAACCAATCCATCCCTAGAATTACATCAAATTCTCCTAATTGAATTGGGATTAAGTCCATGTAACTTATATCCCATGATATCTCTACAACGCAATTCCTATGGACATGGTTAACGGGAATGACTTCCTTATTAGCAACTTCTATGTTCATAGGATATTCTAATTCTTCCTGAGGTAAGTTTAGTCATTGGGAGAATTCATGCAAAACGAAGGAACAAGTAGCACCCGAATCAAATAATATGTAAGCAGATATATCATTGATCGGAATGATACCTAAAACCACGTCCCTGGATGCAACCGCATCCTGAATCGTCATGTTGAAAGTCCTTGTTGTTTGTCGATTCTGAGTTGGTGGTCCACCAATTGTGAGAGTTCCACCGCTTGGTCCCCTCCCTCCATTTCCTCCTACTGAGTTTTTCTTTGGGCAGCTCCTCGCCTGATGATCTAATGCTCCACAATTGAAACATCCATTTCTCTTCTGGCAGAAGCGGTGGGAGAGATGTGCCCTCCCCCTACCGCAATTGAAACAGTACATTCTTCCCTTTTAGACATGCCCCGAGTGATTCCTTCCACACTCCTTGCACGCCTCAGTCCTCTTTTTTCCTTCCCCTGATTTGCCCCTCGTGGTTTCTTGAGTTGACATTATTGTTGTTGTTGTTATTGTTGTTGTTGTTCCACTTGCTCTTATTTGCACCGCTGTCTTTCACCGCCTTCTCCACGCTTTCCTCCTTCGCCTTCTTCTTTTTTCTCCTTGTTGAACTTCATTAGGGGCTTCACTTCCGCCTCGGCGATTATAGCTTTCTCCGTGAGTATCGCTGAATCGTTCGTCTGCAGCACCGAAAGTCTGCTGTATAGCCATGGTTTGAGGCCTTGCTCAAACCTCCTCATCTTTCTCTCTTCAGTGTTGACTCGATGAGGTTCAACCTCGCCACCGCTCGTTAAACTTTGCAAACAGATCGCTGCAGCATCACCATATCTTCTTGTTTCACTCTCTAGGAATCGTGATCTCCATGCGACTCAAGATACTAATAGGAAAATAGTTCTCGAAAAGATTTTCTTGAACCCTTCCCAAGGTATCACACCTTCTCCACTTTTCGGTCCGATTTGCCTCCCACCAGTAGTTGGCTTCACCTTTCAGCATATACGTGGCGAAGATAGTTTTCTAGTCATCTCCTACTCGGGCGATAGCGAATGCCTTTTCGATTTCCTTAACCCAAGTTTGGGCTTCGATGGGTTCTGTAGTTCCTTTGAACTCAGGTGGTCCCACGCTTTTGAAGTCTTTAAAGTGTGCCACAGGGGCCACTGGAGAGTTATTGACATTCGGGGTTCGATTTTGAAGTGCCCCCACTAACATGTCTACAAATCTACGCCAGATAGGGTTGGTGGATCCCAAGATTACCGTCTCGACCCCTCGGGTGGTTGGCGACGTCTTCCTCTAGCCATCTATCTATTCAAAATGAACTTAATATTATTCTCTCATAATTTACTCTACAATATATAAAATTCATAAAAACTGAACCATCACATCACATACTTAAATAAAAACATATTTATTTATAAACATAATACTCAAAGTATTTCATCGTTTTATGGCATTACGCCATTTACATCACGTGGCATCAATCACTTGGTAAAAAAAAAACCAAGCTTTTTTATTACATAGATAAGAATTTTATTTGCTACTAGGAAAAAGTTTATCATAATAACTAAAGACCCCGCCTTAATGGCGCGTCCCTCACGCTCCTCATCCGCTATCTCTTTCACGTGGAAAGTGACGCACCCTATCTTCGGAACCTTCCATGTGCCGACTTAAACACGATTTCATCTTGTCTATCTTAACCTTCTTGTCTCTAACTTCTCCTCCAACTCTCCTAAGTTAGCTTCTCAAATTTCTAACACGGTCTCTTCTCTCATCTCCCGTAAAGTGGTAATAATCATTTGTCAAGTTGGGGACTCAATCCTCGACTCCAACCCATTAATGGTATGTCCCAAGTGGATTCTCGATAGCATCCTCTCATCCTTCAAATTTAACCGACTTCCGCCTTCAACCCGCAGACTTGTCGTGGATCCCATTCCTAATTACTGTGGTCCACCAATGCTCCCAAAGAAAGCCGCAGCTTGTTGTTCCCCATACACTCCTCCTCTAACTCGTGGACCTTGTCGTCCAGCCTTCACGACGATCATGTCCATCAACTCATCCAAAGATAGTGTCTTCAGTACCTCCTGGGTCCTCCTGCCCTCTTCTTCTTCTTGGATACTCCTCCAGTTCGACTCAAATCTTCCCTCGGTATAGGCTCGTGTACAAATTATCACTAACTGCCACTTACTACATGAATATCTCTAACTTCCTCTTCTCCTCGACATCCTAAAATCAAAACACAAAGCAACTCGATTAGAAAAATAGATATTGATTCTGTTTTTAGAAAATAGATTTGACACTACACGTATAACTCTATGTGAGTTCATCTCCCTATCATCTCCACTAACTCTCTCTAAGGTTATAGCCCAAGGTTCCCCACCCAAGGTTTATAACCTAAGGCTTTATACCAACTCAGTGACGCCCCCAAATCCGGTAACATCGATTCAGGGACTTGGTGCTCACGATACAACATACAACATCATCTATCTAAGAAAACTTTAACAATAATAATAATATTATATTACCCATTACACAAATAGTCGAAATAAAATCCCAAGTCTTTACAACCTTAAAACATACTGGAAACTTAGTCTTAGCGTTTATCGCTACATTACACATATCTTGAAATAATTAACTTATTACATAATCATTAACATCACTTCATCTTGGACTTTCCCTTTCCTTGCTCAAACCTCACCTTCTCACCCTTAACTCGAAAGGTTTAAGCAAGAATGAGCACAATTGCCCGTGAGTATATACATGTAAATTTGAAAACATACATCGAGTGAAAAGCAGTTGAATAGCTAAACCTCAACAGCTTGAAAAGATTATCAAGTGTTAAATAGGAACATCAAGAATGGAAATTTAAGAATTTTCAATATCATACTAAGGGGTGTAAAATACCCTGAACATATTTCTTTCATCAAAAACCATCAGACGATTTAACAATCAAATAGACTGTAAACGGTCTCTGCAAGTACGCCAGGTGATCAGGCCATTGTACCCTACATTGTGCACATGTATTAAGTTTAAAATGTATAAGCATAAATGGGACTATTTGCCCCGACATCCGCTTTTTCCCTGCTTCATTCAAGTTGTTCATCTTAGTAATCATGCGAGACCTCACCAAGGCAACTTGGATTGGTAAACATTCAATAGCTTCGAAATATGTGTTTTAAATCATTTTTCATCAATAATAACTAGCCGGAACCAAAGGCTAGGATTATATATAGAAACAGTTCTATGATGACATGAAATTTAAAAGCATAGCTGTTAGAATAATAACTGAATAACCATTGAAAAGCTTGCAAGATAATTGGAGTTTGTATGACTTTTCAACGAAGAAACTTGCACGAATAAATAACTAACACAAGTCCAATACTTACCCTTACAACGATAATATTAGTAAGGATTTAATAAATACCCAAAAGAAATTAGGGTTAGGAAACTTGCCTGATGAGCCTGCTACAATACACGCTAGTAATTAACCTTCACGTAACCTAATTACATGTGTCTCGTTAATCACCATTCATACACAATCTAGTTTGAAGTATAAGGGTCTCCTATTGGATATGCTATAAACATCATAAGAGAATATATTTAGAAAATATATGCCACCCATTTTAGACATCATAGGCGTATCAAAATGTAACTTAAAATGCCCAAACATAATGCTTTTTACATTTTTTTTCCCTCACTTTACCATATCTCGCTAAAACAGTCATAACTAATTCGCTTTTAAAACATTTTTGAGCGATTCTTACGCCCACACGGGCTAACTTCTGGGGCTACAACTTTCGTTCATGGACCATCTTCAAATTCCAAGCACAAAATTCCAGAAAATCCGTGCAAGAGGATCGCACCGAATTTGTTGGACAGATTTGACACAACTACTTTGAAAAGTCATAACTCCTTGCTCCGAAGTCGGAATTAGTCCGTTCTGGAGTTTATGGAAAGCTTATTCAGTGTACTATAATAACCCAAAAGCCCACAATTTTTTGGAAACTGTAGCTAGCACCGAATTTTGTCTTTAGGGTCAGCAGTTCACTGTTTTTTTTTTCGGTTTTTAACATGTTTGCTTACGATTTTCATATCTCACTCAATATAGCTTCGATCCGAATGAAATTTGGACATGTTATACCTCATGATGCATACTATTTTACAAAATTATTACATGCACCAAATGGATTATCTAAGACATGATTTCGAGTGACCAAAAATCCTAAAAAAATCATGCAAACTAGTTTAACCCAACTTTTGAGAAAATCATGATTTTGATTCTAGCATGCATGGGTTTGATTCCTATTATCTAGACCACTTCTAATAACATATATATACATGTTACAACCATTCATTTCTCTAACTTTTCATGTTTTGATCAAATTAGCATGTTAGACACATTTTATCAAATAGCTAGCATACATGGCATGATTTCTTGACTTTCTATGAATTAGAGCATGTACTAAACCAGAATTTTCACTCTCTACTACCACATATCAGAAACAAACCCTAGCATGACATTACAAAGTCAAAACAAACCATCTACCATGTTTATACATTAATTTTCTTACTAGTTTTCTCATAACATAAGAAATGGTTTGAAGCTTACCTTTTGGACGAAATTTCCTCTTGGTTTAATCTTGCTAGAGTCTCACCCCTATGCTTGCTAACTCCTTTGCAACCTCCAGAATTCTTAGGCCACCTAGCACCACTCTTAACTCCCAATATTTTTCTCTCTCGGTTGGAACTTGTTGTGAAAGAAAGAAAAACTTTGATGGAATGTACATATATCATATATAGTGTATTCAATCAACTCTCCAAATTTCTTGTAACTCCCCCCATGATCAGATATCATTATGTTACCATTCATTCCTCTAATTATTAGCCTAGTTATGGAGGGGGTTTAGAAAATGAAAAGGTTTGAGTTTAGAGAATAAACTAGCTCCCTCCTCTTCTATCTTACTATATACGTATATACTCCTTCCTTTTTGTCCCAATATGCAGGTCACATGGCCCCAGCTACTGTTCATATGAACTTAAAAATATTATTTTAATCATTTAATCCGTTAAATAATCATTTTGACCATTTTACCCCTCGTAGTAAAACGTATCGATACCTATATCGATTCCTACTAAATTCGACGTCCCGGACGTCACGGAACTATCCGTTTCGTCAAACTCAACTTCAAAATTTCATAGTTGACTTTTTCCTCGAAAAAGTCAACCGATTGACTTTGACCAAAAAGTCAACCGTGACACATTTTCGTGGTTACAGTCTATCCTGACTAATTTCGACGTTTCGGACTCAAATTAGCATGTTAGAGACATTTTATCAAATAGCTAGCATACATGGCATGATTTCTTGACTTTCTATGAATTAGAGCATGTACCAAACCAGAATTTTCAGTCTCTACTACCACATATCAGAAACAAACCCTAGCATGACATTACAAAGTCAAAACAAACCATCTACCATGTTTATACATTAATTTTCTTACTAGTTTTCTCATAACATAAGAAATGGT
Source organism: Panax ginseng (assembly GCA_020205605.1). Taxonomy (NCBI): domain Eukaryota; kingdom Viridiplantae; phylum Streptophyta; class Magnoliopsida; order Apiales; family Araliaceae; genus Panax; species Panax ginseng. Next base: position 55,106,378 of record CM035150.1, read on the forward strand.
TTGAAGCTTACCTTTTGGACAAAATTTCCTCTTGGTTTAATCTTGCTAGAGTCTCACCCCTTTGCTTGCTAACTCCTTTGCAACCTCCAGAATTCTTAGGCCACCTAGCACCACTCTCAACTCCCAATATTTTTCTCTCTCAGTTGGAACTTGTTGTGAAAGGAAGAAAACTTTGATGGAATGTACATATATCATATATGGTGTATTCAACTGAACTCTCCAGCCCCTTGTAACTCCCCCATGATCAGATATCATTATGTTACCATTCATTCCTCTAATTATTAGCCTAGTTATGGAGGGGGTTTAGAAAATGAAAAGGTTTGAGTTTAGAGAATAAACTAGCTCCGTCCTCTTCTATCTTACTATATATACGATATACTCCTTCCTTTTTGTCCCAATATGCAGTCACATGGCCCAACCATCGTTCATATGAACTTAAAAATATTATTTTAATCATTTAATCCGTTAAATAATCATTTTGACCATTTTGCCCCTCGTAGTAAAACGTATCGATACTTATATCGATTCCTACTAAATTCGACGTCCCGAACGTCACAAAACTATCCGTTTCGTCAAACTCAACTTCAAAATTTCGTAGTTGACTTTTTCCCCAAAAAAGTCAACCGGTTGACTTTGACCAAAAAGTCAACCGTGACACATTTTCGTGGTTACAGTCTATCCTGACTAATTTTGACGTTTCGGACTCAAATACGTAGACCGCGTCTCTAAATTCCGCTCCAAACTCATACTCATATTTGTAAGTCATCCCACGAAATTAATTAGAATTAATTCCATCCTTAACCAATTTAAATAATTGGCCTAACCGTAACAACCATTAATATGCATCTTATCACATAACATATAATAAAAATAAATAATTCATCTAAAAATAATTGTCACGTAAGAATTTCACATAAGTTTGTTTATTGAAATTGTTTAATTACATGGAAAAATCTAGGATATTACATTAACAGTAGTGTAAATGAGACTGTGGAGACACCTTTGCTCACCAACGAGGAGAACGTACAACAGGCTGTCAATGTTCCTCCTGTGAACAACACCACTGAGCAGATGACGAACGATGGTATGTTTAGGAACTTTCTAGAATTCATGCAAAACCAAACGAGAAAGACTACTGTTCAAAATGCAGGTGGAAACACTGGTAACTCACGGATGGTCACCGCTAAGCAGTTCAAGGAGTTAGGACCGCCAGAGTTTTTGGGAAAGCCAGAACCACTTACGGCAGAGACGTGGATAAAGCATATCACTAAGATATTTGATGTCTTGGGATGCTCAGAGGAGCAAAAGGTTACTTTCACCACTTTTATGTTCCGTGGTGAGGCAGATTACTTGTGGGAGTCTGTGAAACATACCCAGCCTGCCGCACTCCGCATGTCTTAGGAAACGTTTCAGAAACTTTTCAACGAAAAATACTTTCCTGAAAGTATTCGCCATATGAAAGAGGTAGAGTTTATTAGACTAGAACAAAACAACATGACGGTCTCCCAATACGAGGCGAAGTTCGCAGAGTTATCTAGGTTTGCACCTCATTTGGTAGAAAATGAGGAACGAATGGCGAGAATGTTTCTGAGAGGTTTAAAACCCGAGATTTGGAAATATCTTATCTCTCATAAATTTTCCTTATATTCAGATGTTGTCAACAGGGCTCAATTATTAGAGCGAGATAGCGAGTACGTTCAACCAAGAGACCGCAACTAGGATCATATTCTATGGATGAAGCCTTCGTAATAATGATAACCAAATGGAGAAAGAAAAATATGGACAAGAGCGACAACCACTCTAGTGGTAATCGTGGCCATGAAAATAGAAGAAGCGAGTCGGGGGGAGATTTTAAAAAGAGGAGATTCAACAATGACATCATGCGACGCTCGTGCACAAAGAAGAACTTGTTTTAAGGGGAGAAGCGACCACCCACGTCATATCTTATAAATGTGGAAAGAGGGACACATCACCCCAAACCGTCCCAACAGCTTCAAGGTATGCTATAATTGTGGAAAGAAAGGACATATCTCTCTAGATTTACGCAGTGGCGAAACCAAGCCCAGTGGGGATGGTGACTCAAAAGGTCATCCTAAAAAGTCAAAGTCAATCGGTTCTGGAAGAGCGTTTGTCGTGGATCGGTCAACATCTGAGGAACCCAAACGAGGTGATCACGGGTAAAGTAATCATAAATTCATGCAAAGTTTATACATCACTAGATACCAGTGCTACCCATTAATTTATCTCTCCTGCTTCTGCTCAATGTTTAAACTTGACTCCGGAGAAATTAGACTTTGACCTATCTGTGGAAACTCCGTTAGGAGAAACTTTCATCACATCCACTGTTTATAAATCTTGTTTGATCCAAGTTGGCACCATCGCATTACCTGTTGACCTTATTTCTTTAAAGATACTTGCTTTTGATGTGATTTTGGGGATTGATTGATTAACTACTCATCATGCCAAAATTGATTACTTTCGTAAGGTTGTTAGTTTTCATATTCCTAAGCAACCTGTTATTCGAATTCAAGCAACCAAACCATTGAAGTCAAACACTTTCATATCAAGTCATAAAGCTATTCGTTTATTAAAAAAACGGATGTCAAGCTTTCTTAGCCCATGTTATGGATTTGAATAAAGACACGTCGATTGAATAATATTCCCGTTGTTATTGACTTTCCCGACGATTTCAAAGAATTTCGCCTACTCCCAAAGTGTGATATTGAATTTTGTATCGACTTTGAACCCTAAGACAAAACCCATTTCTAAAATCTCATGGCTCCTATTGAACTTCGAGTTAAAAATTCAATTGTAGAAGTTTGTACCGAGCCTTTATCCGGTGACTTCCTTTGGAATACAACGGCGGACTCTCCGTAGGGGACGCGCCATATTCGTGCAATAATAGTAAACTGATAGGTTTCATTTTGACGTCTTATCCAAGATTGGGATATGAGTCACAGCTTGAGAGCAACCTAAGTCGATGTCCGAAATACGTAGCTTTCTATGCTTAATTGGTTATTATCGAAGATTTTGTGGAAAGATTTTCTCGAATCGCTACTCCATTAACTTTCGCTTAACTCATAGAGATACAAAATTCGAATGGAGCAAGGAATGTGGCAAGAGCTTCAAGAACTCAAGGGAGACTCATTTTGGTACATGTTCAACCATACCATCCCGGAAAAGAACGTGGTAGGCGACGTGTTGAGTAAAAGATCGTGATACTGATGCGAATGCGATATTGTCAAAGACCCATTTCATATAACTTACAAATGATAGATATAGAGTTAAAGACTCTAGGGACTCACGTGATGATATACAAGTAGAACCGACTTTTATCGATAAAGTTAAAATCGCTCAGGCTACACACCGGAGCTGATGAATATGAAGAAGGAGGTGCAAGAAGTTGTTATTCCAAAAGCGAGAATTGGCGATGTGAGGAAATCTCAAACCTTCGATTTATTGGTCTATTTGAAATCCTCGATCGAGTAGGAACTGTGGCCTATAGACTCGTTTTACCGCCAAGTATGACAGGTGTTCATAATGTTTTTCACGTATCGAAGTTACGAAATTATGTGGACGACCCGAACCAGGTCATTGAGTTAGAACCGGACGAGATAGCCGAAGACTTAACGTACGAGGAGGTACCTGTCAAGATTTTTGATAGGAAGGAGCATGTCCTACGCACAAAGGTCATACCACAAGTCAAAGTTTTATGGAGGAACCATGTTATTGAAGAAATGACCTGGGAGTTGGAAACGGAAATGAAAGCGAGGTATCCTCATCTTTTCAAACACACAGTCACGTGCACGCCAATTTTGAGGACGAAATTTCATAAGGAGGGAGGTGTAAGACCCCGATTTTTTTTTTTAATAAAATGGAATTTCCTTTATTTATTATTTTGAAATAGTAAGGTTGAATTGATTAATGTGGTTAGTTATGAGTAAAATGCACTTAATATTTTAAAATAAACAGTGGGTTATAAAATATTCATTGTTGTTTGAGAATATTCGTTTGGTCGTGGAATATTCTTCATTGTTTGAGAATATTCGACGACGACGCACCTTTGTGGGCCCCATAACGGAAATCAATTGGATGAAGAAAATGACAAGTATAAGTTGTTTATAAATAACTGCAGCGTAGTTATTAAGATTATCGCTTGGAATACCCTATGGTTAAAACACAAAGAATACACGTTGCATGCAGTACTTACACCAGTATTGCACCAATTATCAATTCTTATGTAAGAAGGCACTACTCAATAACTGTTACAGTAATTACTGTTCAATATTTTATTTTATTGATTCAATAATTGCTGCGTTGATTTTTATATTACTGTTGTTTCAATAATTGTCACTACACAGTATTTTCCATTTTCGAAGCAATAATTCGTATTATCTGAATAATATTATTAGAAAACATTATTGGCAATGTCTAGAAAGTTCTGTCTAAGGAGAGGTTTGGTCACCTAATTGCGCGCCAGTAAGGAGAAATTCTTATTGGAAAGCCCTATCTTTCCTGGGAACGGCCTGGTTGCCAGTACTGTGATTCTGTATTATTATTTATGAATAATTAATTATTAATTTATATGATGAGGAAAATATTGATTTTATGTGGATATAGATGGAGAAAATTTTTAAAGTGACAATTGTTAAAAAAATTGATATTTTATCTTTTCTGATAAAATAATATTTTATTATATTATATAATAATGGTCATAGTTTTACAATGAATGTGGGATATATGAGTATATGAGGAGGAAGAGTATTTTTGTTGCATTAAATGATTAACACATGTTTTGTGTGTCGGTGGACCTCATTTCTTGACTGAAATTTGATTATAGCTTGTAAAATCGTCCGTTTATGGATTTTGGTAAATTTCTGTTTGGAATTTGGAAAAACTTTCTTCTGCAAAGTTGTAGAGAATTGAATTTCCTATATAAATTCGCAAAATTCAAATTTTCTGATAAAAGGGCTATTTATTATGAATTATTGAAGTTCCGAAGTTCCTAAATAATTGATTTTTGGAAGTTTTAATTATTTTTATTAAGAAAAACGTTTTTATTGTTTTGGTTGGCCCCCTATGTGTTGTAAACATGCTGATTTCAGGAGTCTTAGTGGGCGTAGGAAATTTTTAATAATATATTATTATTATATTCAATTTTCTGCTTTGGTGTTCTAAGCAATTTCCTATAAATAGGGTGCTTAGGTTAGAATTGAAAATCACATCAGAAACTAAAGATTTCTCTCTCTTTCTCTCTCTATATTATCGAGCGTATTCTTGTGAGTATTTTAGTACTTTGAGTATTGCTATACTAATTATGCAAGTTCTTTCAAAGACTATATCCATTATTCCACTCAGTACTATTCTTTACGAGTTAAGGGATGTTATTTTCTTCTCAAATGATATTATTTCTTCAATATCATTGTCTTTGAAATATTGGTTGGAACTTTTTATCAAATTTGGAACTTTTTCATGTCGGGGTTACTATTCATGAGTTATTATTCACGAGTTACTATTCATGAGTTACTATTCACGAATTACTATTCACGAGTACTATTCACGAAAGCATGATGATATTTTTTTGTGAAATTTCTATCTTTTGGTGTTTGAGTTACTATTCACGATATCAAAGACTATTCACGATACTAAGACTATTCACGAATACGACACTATTCACATAAAAATTAAATTTTTTTTTTTCGTCCAAGATATCTATTATGGATACTAGTTTTGATTGTATCCATGTTTTAATCATTCTTGAATTTTACTCCACTCTGGTTATTTATGAAGTATTTTCGAACTTGGGTTATTTAAAGTATGAATCCTTAATACTTGTTCTTTTGTTTCACCGGATTCGTTTTTCTTTAAAATATTTTTCATCATCCTCACTCCTAAATGATGATATAACTGAATATCTTTGGCCCAGAGTGCAAAGATGAATGATTTTATGATGAATATCTTTGGCCGTGTAGTGCAAAGATGAACAAGTGTTTAGATGAATACGACTTAATCGTGAATATCTTTGGCTTTTGAGTAAAAAGATGAATATTTGATTTATGATGTATATTGATTGATGTTACAGGATAAAATATCGATGATGAACTTTTAAATTCATAGATGATAGTAGATTTCAATCTCTACTTAACTCTTCTAATGAATTGTTATTTCCGCTGCAGTTGTTGATCTAAAACTTGTTGTTTATTGTATTCTATCGATTTTTCCTGTTGAAGACTAAGGATAATTTGTTGTACATTATCTTAGTCATAATATTCTTCTTCGGGCTAGTTGAGCTCACCCTTTTTCTTTTTGTTCCATTTTTTTTCTCAGGAGACGGAATATAAGCGGGAACTAGTTGGGGTGTGGAGTGATGGTTCAAGACAGTTGTTTTAGTAGTCCTCACCATTTTGTAATATAGTGTATCAATAATTGTAATGAGGACTTATTTGAGTGTGGATATTGTCTAGAAGATAATATTTGTATTTAAACTCACAGTTTATGTGTTGTCGTATTTTGCACGACAATTGTATTAATAAAGTTGTAGTTGTTTTTGTACCATGTTTCTGGTGACTCAGAATGGGTGGATTAGACCTATTTTGGGGGCGTCACATAAAACGCACTCACTATCCAAAAAAAAAAAAGAAAAGAAAAGAAAAAGAGAATAAATAAAACAGGAAATAAGAGCAAAAAGCCCCCATAAGTGAAAAATAAAGCATAAGTATCCCATGTTGACCCTCGATATTGGTAATTGTTTGATTTTAGTTGGATCTAGCTTGTTTTTGGATTTCTTGAGTTTACACTGTATTATGCCTTCGAAGAGACTTGTTATATGTTAAATTTGATTTTGTATCAGTTAACATTGTTGTGGAGCACACACGCACTATATTAGTGATAATAGTCTAAGATTTGATGATTGATTGAGAAATTATTGATTTATTTTGATATGATGTATTATCGTGTTTACTTGATTTTTCTAAGGCCGGTTGAATAGACTTGTTTCTGTCATTACTGCTAGATTCGTAGACATGTAGATTAGTTGCATTGCATTACATTATTGTTTTGTGTTTTTGCTTGAGGACAAACAAAGGTTTAAGTTTGGGGGTATTTGATAAGTAGGTTTTATACCTACTTATCTGGTATCTGTTACTTGAATTATTTGCTTAATCTCATGTTTTTAAGTTACTTTTCATGCGTTTTGTGTTCGTTTTGTAGATTATATGCTTGGGAGTTGAAATCGCAAAGAATTGGTATGAAGACGCAAATAAAAGTAATCTGGACATCGTTTTGTCTTTCATTTTCATTTAATGTTTTTGGCTTGGAACTTGGATTACAGTTAGATCTTCTTCTTAGCTTTCTGTAACATCTTGAATCATTCCAATCGGAGTTCGGATGCAAGAGTTATGACATTTGTACCAACGGACATCGAACGTCACTGTTTTGGATGGCCATTTGCACAGCAGTCACTTCTAGCCCAATTTCAACCTTTATCCATTCCTTACTTCTAAAATCTCAAAGAATAAAAGTTGTAGATCTCGTCGATATCTTCGATTTGATAGGTGGCAGGCCTCGTAACTCTTCTCGGATCAAAAGTTATGGCCGTTTTTCCAAAGGTGTTTAACGGATTTCTATCTTAATTGTGGATTGACGTTAATATGGGTATTATGCATCGAGTGGTGGTTTTATCTGCTTTAGTGTTCTTGATTAACAATTCAGGATAGAGAATAATTGATGAAAAGTGTGTTAACTTAAATGAAGCGATAAATGAAGTTGTGATCTTAAATCTCTGTTATCTTAATTTATCTAGTGGTAATTAGAATTAGTTTACTTATAAATTGAAATTCCTTCGTTTAAATAAGATTGAGTTGGTTACGGGTTAGTACTTGGTGATTTTTATTAAATAATTCCTCGTGGGAACGATACTCTACTTTCACTTTATTACTTGTTGACCACGTATACTTGCGTGTTGTGCATAATTAGATTTTACCCAACACTGGTTACCCTGCTGGTTTCCAGCACCCATGTTTCCATTCCACATCCTTTTCAAACTATTGTTGTTGTTGTTGTTTCCACCACCACCACCTCCATTCTTAATCTCATTCTCATTCTTCTTCTTCTTCTGTTCTTGATTGAATTTTGTCACTTTGCCGCCTTCACCTTCGGTAGTCGCTTTCTCCATCATCTGCGAACGTCTTCAATCGAACAGGAAACCCTACTGTACATCCAGGGCTTCAGTCCCTGTTCAAATCTCTTCGCCTTACGCTCGTCTGTACTGACCTGATATCCCGCAAACCTCGCCAATTCCTTGAATTTCGTGGCATACGCAGATACCGTCATCGTTCCCTGCTTTAATTCCAGAAACTGCACTTCTAACTGACTCTTCGAACTCTCAGTAAAATAGGTCTCGAAGAACAACTCCTTGAACCTATCCCAGGTCATCACCCCTGGCCCTTCACGAGTTTTATTGGCCTACCACCAATAACTAGCTTCTTCTTTCAACATGAAAGTTGCGAAAGTAGTCTTCTGATCATCCCCTACCCTAGCGACATCGAACACCTTTTCTATCTCCATAATCCAGGTATGTGCTTCGACTAGATTCATGGACCCACGGAATTTAGGTGGTCCAACCGCCTTGAAATCCTTAAACGTTGTACCATGGTTTTGTGGTTGATTTTACAACGCTCCTGTCAGTAGTGTCACTAATTGTTGAACTGTACCATCAACATTGTCGTTATTGGTTCCTTCAGTGGTTCTTTGTCATGTTGGTTGACGTCTGGGAGGCATTTTATGTTAAAATACACTCATTAGATTATTATTCAACTCTTTTAAGAAATTTCTACTTAACTTGCCTCCAAAAGAAATAACCACATAACACATAACGCTTTGAATAAAGTAACAACTTTTATTTATTCAAAACTTTTTTGAAAACATAAAACAATAGCATCACTGCTATTTACATTACTTTCCTGAACTACAAAAGTTTTAGGACAACATCATAGTCATATCGCATAGGTTGCATAACACTTGGGATTTTACAATTTATTTAACCTTTCATTCATCGTACAACAACTACGACGTTCTATTAAGATACTTCTTAGCCCTATCACGTTCTTCCTCCATGACCCGAAACATTGTTCTGCGATCTAATACGTATGATGGCAGCGTCTCGAACTGAATCAGATATCCCATGACCCGATCTTGAGCTCGTGCATCTTTGCTTGTGCGTCTCTTGCTACTTTACTTTATCCATCTCTTCCATCTTCATCGTCTTTGCTTGTGCGTCTCTTGCTACTAATCTGGTTCGTTGAAAAGCTTCTTCGTAAGCATCTTCAGGTCTTGCCCTCTTAGCAGCTTCTTCTCTCAGCTTGTTCTTTAGTTCAGCGACCACTTCGATCAGTTGTTCTTTCTCTCCTTCAGTCTGTACTAGTTTCTCCTCGACTTTTGTCAGTCGTTCTTCATGATCCTGGATCTCGCCTTCTTTTTGTGTCATTGCAGTTTGTTGTTCAACTACTATCTCCTGCAACTCCTCAACTATATCCTGAAGTTCCACGTTACGGTCGTAGACTTCATCGTATATACGAGTAGACATTGAGGTTAATGGAGTCTCCTCCTCCTCGTCCTCATCATCCTCATCCTCATGTGGCAACTCAACGGGATCCTCCTCGTCCGTCTCCACATCGTCATCCTCATCTTCAACTACTATGACCAACGGGGCTAACTCCCGTGGCAGTAGTTGTTCCCAAAGTACCTGAATGTCGCGAGGCTCCTCCTCAATAGGCATTTAAGGTCCCTCCTCCCTAGCCTGACTGGATTCTTCGACATTAGTCATCATGACAACAAAGTTTTAAAGTTTTAATTATTAATCATTTCTACTTGACACTCACGAGTACATAAACTATAAACACATAAGCACATAAGTGTTTTATTACTTCTTCCTAAGGCTTTTCTCCCCACCTGTGACACCCCCAAATCCTGGTACTTCATTTCCTCAAGATTTGGTGTTCACTTAATCAAAACATTCATTTCTAACTACCCAATCATAATAAAATTTAATAATGAAAACCTGTCCATACAGGATTAAACTTAAATAAAAATCTCCCAGGTTATCTAACCTTTAATTACAAATATTCAAATGCGGAAAATTAAATAAACTTCATTACAATCTTTAAATTAAAGTCTAATAATAAAACTATCAAATCTATTACAAGTCTTCATCACTTGTACATTTTTCTCTTTCCTTTGCTAGTAGTAGGTTCATTGACCTTCACAACCTTAGCTGCAATAAGTATTTAATATGCAAGAGTGAGCAAACAAGGCTCACTTGAAATAAGAATGAATAACTTTACAACATTACAACATTTTCCAGAAATAGGCTCAATAGAACTGAATGATAGGTTCTATTAACATTTTTAAACATACTACTGAGGGTCTAATGACCACGAATCATGTCCACAGTTATAAGTAATCTTTCAACTTTTACTTTAACAGTCATAAGACTATAAGGACTCCACGTGCACTTAGGGGATCAACCCTTCGTATACAATGTATTGTGCACAACCATTTCAACGCTAAGCGTAAACCTCTATTAAAAGAGTTGTTCATCTCAGTATTTAGAATACAAGTCCGCACCAAAGTAAGTTTGGTTTAGATACATTATAGGGTAATTTAGAAGTTGATTACAAAAGAAATAATTGTATGCTATGGAATAATCATAACTGAATTTATAATTGTAAATTAGCATCATGCTTTAGGAATAATCTAATAGCATACGCATTGAATAATCATATCATAATTTTGCTTTGAATAATATTAATTCAAAGTTATTGAGAATTGGATACCAAGCATGCATAATGAATAGTAATTTGAACGATAAAGTTGTTCAACACTAGAATATGAAAAATATAGCGATGTCATGCTAAATAACATGTTACATATTAAAGAAACTTGCTCAATACTAAATATACGACTTAGAATACTTGCATCCCTATGAACAATTAGATACAAGAGCTTTCTCAATAATAAACCATCTAGCTCTATGAAAGTGCAGAGTTAGCCATTTGTGTAATTGCAATTGAATTCAAAACAATAGTGTACTCAACAAAATCAAACTCGCATAATGAAGTTTTAGAGTTAGAGAACTTGCTCAAAAGAGTGTAAATATTCGCATAATTATAGAAGTAGAGTTAGAGAACTTGCCTTGAGCACAAGCTAAACCTTACAACTTGAATCAATACCCTATACATATGTCATCATGACATAATTAGTTATTACCAACATTTTATATCTATACAAACAAGTATATACATCATGTAGGTTAAATTACCAATTCACATAATCAAACTATGTTAATACTAGTTAATCCTTGATAACATGCTCATTCATAGTTTAATACTACTGAAATCATCATTTAATATTCCTATTATTAGCACATAACATTTATTTTCAAAATTGGTGTAATAAACGAAAGCTATCGAAACCTTACGCTTTAATCTTCGTATAACTCACGATTCTACTGCTGGTTTGGCGTTACATCGTGGTCAAGGCTATTACTAGCTGAAGTCGAGGCCAAAAGATTCAAAAGCCAAAGATTGGCGCGCCGACAGATACCATGATCAAGTGAGAATAATATCATTGGGCGGCATATTTGCAATAACTAAACTCAGAGAATCAACCAAGCTCACAATCAGATTGAACAAAAGCCAAATTGGCCTACAAGCTCCAATCTAATAGACTAATTAAAATGTAATTCATACAGAGACTTCATGTAAACATATTGTGAAGACTTCTAACATGATTCTACCCATAAAATATCATAAACATCAAATTTTTAACACCCAATTTAAATGTTTTTGGCAAAAACTCCATTTTTGATGTTTTCAATGAAAATCAACACTGTGATTTTGTTTTTCAACCAAAACAATTAATTCAAAATACCATGGTTATGATTATACATACTCTATCAAATTCAATAGTCAATTTATATATATTAACAATTAATCAAACCTTAATTTCATTTTAAACTAAGTCATACTTATATATTTTTCATATGAACACTCTGTAATATATTTTTCTTCACAAATTGTATACATACAAAACTTAATTTCTCTATAATCATATATAAACTCATGAAACAACCTTATAACCAATAATCATACAAAACTATATATATATCAACAATTCATCTTATATAAATATTTAACAGAGACTTTTTGGGAAGAGGAAAACTAAACTTTTAAAGAAAGAGATTGAGCTCCTACCTTTGATTAAGAAGATGATATCCTAGAGTTAGATTATCCTTTTGATTATCAAGCTTCTTCTCCCCCAATTCTTTTCTCAATTTCTCTAGCCTTCCTTCTTCTCTTCTTTTCTCTCTGTAAACTTCAACCGAGTCTTCTTCTTTAACATACATACTAACAATATAACGTATATAGTAATAATATATATTAATGATATAATATAAGTATAAATATAATTATATTAGTTATGTTTTATTTGAAAATCAAAAGCCATAAGGCTTGTTTGGCTAATCAAAATAAAATAACCCATTAACCCTTACACCTTGTTTGGTAAACCTAATTAAAACAAATGGATTAATCCTTATACCTTGTTTGATAAAATACTATTATATTAAAGACTTATTATGCATTAAGACATGTTTGACAAAACTAAATTAAACTCTTTTAATAACTCCTTTATAACAAGGTTATTTGTCACACTTCTTATTAAATTAAATAATCAATTCAATCAATTCAAACACTAATATTTTAAATTACTTCAACACATAAATCATTATCACATAATTATAATTTCTTTTATAATTATAATTTTATATAATCAACTAACACTTTATTTTAATTACAAATTCCAACTAAAATATTATAATTCATTTACTCAATATAAGCTCTCTAGCTTAATTATTAAATTAAATTAGTATATAATCTCATAACAATTAATTTCCTTAGCTCCTTAATTATTTATTCAACAATTAATTAACTAAACCACATCAACTCAAATTGAACAATTATTTATTCAATAATAAATATATCCATTAAATACTTATATAAATCAATAAATATTTAATATTACAATTTAAAATTCTGGAATGTTACATCATTCCCTCCTTACAAGGATTCTGTCCTCAGAATCACAACTCAAACAAATCATTCGTTACATATAATCTCATTGAAACAATGGCAGCAAATAATTTTCAGAACCCTATATCTCGGATGCCACAGACTAAGGTTGCAGGTTTGTTGGAAGTGGATGCTATTACTCAGTTGTCGGCACAGATGACAGCTATGACGAACAAAATAGATTCGTTAGCAGAAAGCAAAGCGAAATCAGTTGCCTTCATATGTGAAATTTGTGCGGGGTCACACTCGACAGATCAATGTATATCGGCTCGAATCCTGTATAAGATATGTGAAGCAATTATAGGTAAGACCAATGACAGTTTCAGAACACATACAACTCCAATAACCGCAATCATCCTAAATTTAGTTGGTCAAATAATCAAGGAAATCAGCAGGATCAGTTTAAGCCGAATAATCAGCTTCAGTCACAGCCATCACAACCACAATTTACACCAAGACCACCTTTTCCACCGGGATTTTCTCAACAACATCAACATCACACTCCAGCTGCACCTCAGCAAGAAAAGAAATCAGAAATTAAGGAGATGATGATGAAGTACATGGCGAATACAGAGGTTATGATCAAAAGCCAAGTAGTGGCTATTAAAAATCTGGAAACTCAAATGGGGAAAATGGCGAGCATGCTTAACAATAGGCCCCAGGGTTCATTGCCGAGTAATGCAGAGGCAAATCCACGAAGAGAAGGGAAGGAACAGTGCCAGGTTATAACACTCAGGTCTGGGAAGCAGTATGTAGAAAATTCACCAAAGGCCAGCGGCCGTGCCGATTTATGAAGGAGGTCACATGCACACCGTGCTGATGCAAGAGCAATGACCGAGCATAAAGAAGGAAAAAGGAGGTTCAGATAAGAAGCCTAAGAGTACAGTACCACTAGTTCACCCTCCAGTTTCGTATCCGCAGAGATTGAACAAGCAGGGGGAAGATAAATAGTTCAACAAGTATTTGGAGGTCTTTAAAAAGCTACAGATCAACATACCTTTCGCGAAGGCATTGGAATAGATGCCAAGTTATGCAAAGTTCATGAAGGGTATACTGTCAAGGAAGAGGAGATTAGACCAGTTTGAGACAATAGCCTTGACAAAGGAATGCAGTGCAGTGCTTCAGCGTAAACTACCTCCAAAGCTGAAAGATCTGGGCAGTTTCACAATTCCATGCACGATCGGAAAGATGAACTTCGATAAATGTCTATGTGATCTTGGGGCAAGTATCAATCTGATGCCCTTGTGAGTGTTTAATCAGGTGGGATTACCGGCTCCAAGGCCGACAATCATTTCTTTGCAGCTAGCTGACAGATCCATCACGTACCCACGGGGAATAGTTGAGGATGTACTGGTGAAAGTGGACAAATTTATCTTTCTGACTGACTTCATCTATGACATGACTTGTGAGTTTTAATACTGAGTCGCCAAATACATGGTACAGAATACAAATACAACCTTAACTATATAACATGACTTGTGAGTTTTAATACAAATATTGTCTTCTAGACAGTATTCAAACTCAAAATAAGTCCTCAATACATTTATTATTACACTATTTCATAGAATAGTGAGGACTACTAATGGTATCATCTAGACCATCACTCCATTTCCCGACTAGTCCCTGCTACGTTCTCATTTCCTGAAGAGAACAATGAAAGAAAAAGGGTGAGCTCAATTAGCCCAGTAAGAAATATTATGACTAAGATAATGCAGAATAAATTATCATTAGCCTTCAACAGTGTTAAACTGATAAAATATAACAAACATCAAGTTTAACTGCAGTGGAATAAGCAATCCATTAGAAGAGTCAAGTAGAGAATAAAATCTACTTTCTTTTATGATTTAAAAGGTTTTTCATTACTGTTATCGCTGAGACTCAGATTAATAAATAATTCACATCATCCCTGCACTACGGCCAAGGATATTCATTAGTATCACAACCACAAATTATCCATGCACTACGGACCAAGGATATTCGTGTATTCATCAATGGTCATTATCATGCCAACAATTGTCTATCAATGCACTACGGCTAATGAGGATTTTTAACACATCATTTGTAACATTACGGTCATGATTATACCGAATCATCCCTGGTCATAATCATACCAAGTTCATCTATGCACTATAGGCCACATATGACTTTCAACATATTATAAACATGAGGATGATGACAATAATATAAGAATTCAATAAAACAAGTTCAAGGATAAATTTTTAAAGATTTATAATTTAATTTATCCAGAAATCAATAACGTCCAAATTGACAACATGATACTGTTTTGTGGAGTAAAATTCAAGAATGCTCAGAAGAATATTTCCATAAAAAGATACTGGATGAAGCACAAATATCAAGGATATTCCACTAATTTCATGGAGTATAGAAGCCAAAACTTTAACCAACTGATTATAATAGAATATATGAAACCACCGTTATAATGTGTTTTAACCAATTTAGTATTCCAACAAAATAATTCGTGAATAACCACTACTGTTATTTATAAACAACTTATACTTGTCGTTTTCTTCATCCAATTGCTTTCCATTATGGGCCCACACAAGGCTGTGTCGTCATACGAATATTCCCCAATAGTAAGAATATTCCACGACCAAACGAATATTCTCTGATAAAAATGAATATTTTATAACCACTTGCTTATTTAAAATATTTGCGCATTTTACCCATAACTAACCATATTAATCAAATCAACCCTTACTATTTCAAAATAATAAATAGAGGAAATTTAATTTTATTTATAATAAGTTGGGGTCTTACAACCTCCCCTCCTTATGAAATTTCGTCCTCGAAATTGACGTATGTACCTGATGTTTTGAAAAGATGAGGATACCTCGCTTTCATTTCCGTTTCCAACTCCCAGGTCATTTCCTCAATAGCATGGTTCCTCCACAAAACTTTAACTTGTGGTATGACCTTTGTGCGTAGGACATGCTCTTTCCTATCCAATATCTTGACAGGTACCTCTTCGTACGTTAAGTCTTCGGCTATCTCGTCCGATTCTAACTCAATAACGTGGTTTGGGTCTTTCACATATTTACGTAGCACAGATATATGAAAAATATTATGAACACGAGACATACTTGGAGGTAACGCGAGTCTATAGGCCACATTTCCTACTCGGTTAAGAATCTGAAATGGACCAATAAATCATGGATTGAGCTTTCCTCTCTTCCCAAATCTTGTAACTCCCTTCCATGGAGCCACACACAATAATACATGATCCCCAATACTAAATTCCACGTCCTTTCAATGAAGATCCGCATAACTCTTTTGTCGATCCTGTGCCGTTTGTATACGTTGTCAAATCATTTGGATCTTTTTCGTAGTCATACGTACCAACTTGGGTCCCAACAATGTTGCTTCATCCACCTCATCCTAATATATTGGAGAGCGACACTTTTGTCCATATAATGCTTCAAATGGAGCCACACCTATACTTGCCTGATAACTGTTGTTGTAGGAGAATTCCACCAATGGTAAATACTTATCCCAACTGCCTTTGAAGTCTAGGACACAGAGTCTTAATAGATCTTCAAGAGTTTGAATAGTCTTCTCTGATTGCTCGTCCGTTTGAGGATGGTATGCTGAACTGAACCGTAAATCCGTGCCCATAGCTTTTTACAAGCTAACCCAAAATCTTGAAGTGAATCTTGGGTCACGATCTGATACTATAGATACTGGCATGCCATAATCCCTCACAATCTCATTCACGTACATACTAGCAAGACGTTCAAGGGAATAAGTCTCCCGTATCAGCAAGAAATGAGCAGACTTGGTTAATCTATCAATAATAACCCAAATAGCATTTATGCCTTGAGAAACCGTGGGAAGACCCATAACCAAATCCATGGTAATGTGTTCCCACTTCCATTTCGGAATCTCAACTGGTTGCAATGGACCCTTAGGCACTTGATGTTCCGCCTTTACACATTGACAAGTTAAACACCTCGAGATAAACTTTGCAATCTCTCTCTTCATATTGTTCCACTAAAATGTATATTGAAGATCACGATACATTTTGGTACTTCCAGGATGGATTGTAAATGGTGTATTGTGTGCCTCCATCATGATCTTGTACTTCAAATCAGAATCGTTAGGAACACAAAGTTTGGAGTGGACTAGAAGTATTCCTTCTTCATCGATTCTTGCTTCTAGAATAGCACCTTCTTGCACTTTCTTCTTCATACACATCAGCTCTGGGTCTGTGGCTTGAGCAACTTTAACTTTTTCGATTAAAGTTTGTTCTATACGTATACTTGACATCATTGCATGGGTCCCCGGAGTCTTGAATTCTATCTTCATCTTTTGTAAATCACACAAAATAGGCCTTTGTGTTAACAACATCGCACTCGTTCTCGCATATGATCTTCTACTCAACGCGTCAGCTACCACGTTCACTTTTCCAGGATGGTATTGAATGGTGTGGTCGTAGTCTTTCAACAGCTCGAGCCAACGTCGTTGTCGCATGTTGAGTTCCTTTTGGGTGAAGAAATATTTGAGGCTTTTATGGTCTGAATATATCTCTACTTTCTCCCCATATAGATAGTGCCTCCAGATCTTTAGCGCGAAAACGACTGCTGCCAACTCTAGATCACGAGTAGGATAATTCCTCTCATATTCTTTAAGTTGTCGCGAGGCATAGGCTATGACTTTCCCACGTTGCATGAGAACACATCCTAACCCTTTGTTTGAAGCATCGTTGTAGATAACAAATCCATCCAAACCAGATGGTATTGTCAAAATAGGTGCCGAAATGAGTCTCCTCTTGAGATCTTGGAAACTCTTCTCGCATTCCTCGCTACATACGAATTTTGTATCTTTACGAGTCAGCTGAGTTAAAGGAGTAGAGATTCGAGAAAATCCTTCCACAAATCTTCGATAATAACCAGCTAAGCCCAAAAAGCTGCGTACTTCAGTCACCGATTTCAGTTGCTCCCAACTTTGTATTGCTTCAATCTTCGCCGGGTAAACAGATACTCCATGTTTTGACACCACGTGCCCAAGGAATGATACTACCTCAAGCCAGAACTCGCATTTCTTTAGCTTGGCATATAGCTTGTTATCACGAAGCCTTTGTAGTACCAGCTTCAAATGGTGCTTATGATCTTCACGGCTTTTGGAATATATGAGGATGTCATCAATAAAGACAACAACGAACTGATCCAAACAATCCTTGAATACTCAGTTCATCATATCCATGAAAGCCGCAGGAGCATTAGTCATTCCAAAAGACATGACTAGGAATTCATAATGCCCGTACCGAGTTCTGAAGGCAGTCTTAAGAATATCCTCAGTTTTAACCTTCAGCTGATTATATCCAGAACAAAGATCGATTTTTGAAAAGAATTGTGCTCCTTGTAACTGGTCAAACATGTCATCAATACGAGGTAGTGGATACCTATTCTTGATAGTGATATGGTTTAATTTCTGGTAATCGATACAAAGTCGCATAGTCCTGTCTTTCTTCTTTACAAATAAAACAGGAGCACCCCAAGGAGATGTACTAGGACGAATGAAACCAATGTCCAATAACTCCTATAGTTGGACCTTTAACTCCTGAAGTTCAATAGGAGCCATTTGATATGGGGTTTTAGAAATGGGCTTTGTACGGGTTTAAGATCAATAAAGAATTCAACTTCACGCTCGGGGTGGTAGATCGGGAAGTTCTTCAGGAAATACGTCAGGAAAGTCAATAACAACAGTAATATTATTCAAATCTGACGTGTCTTTATTCAAATCCATAACATGGGCTAAGAAAGCTTGACATCCGTTTTTCAATAAACGAATAGCTTTATAACTTGATGTGACAGTGATTGATTTTAATGGTTTAGTTGCTTGAATTCGAACAACAGGTTGATTAGGAGTATGAAAACTAACAACCTTACGAAAACAATCAATTTTGGCATGATGAGTAATTAACCAATCAATCCCTAAAATCACGTCAAATGCAAGTATCTTTAAAGAGATAAGGTCAACAGGTAAGGTGATGGTGTCAACTTGGATCAAACAAAATTTATAAATAGTGGATGTGATGAAAGTTTCTCCTAACGGAGTCTCCACAGATAAATTGAAGTCTAATTTCTCTGGAGTCAAGTTTAAACGTTGAGCACAAGCAGGAGAAATAAATGAATGGATAGCACCGGTATCTAGTAATGTATAAACTTCGCATGAATTTATGATTAACTTACCCGTGATCACCTCGTTTGGGTTCCTCGTATGTTGACCAGTCTGGACAAACGCTCTTCCAAGAACCGTTGACTTTGAATTTTCTGGGACAACCTTTTGAGTCACCATCCCCACTGGACTTGGTTTCGCTAATGTGCAATCTCGAGCGATATGTCCTTCATTTCCACAATTATAACATACCTTAAACTGTTGTGGGCAGTTTGGGCTGATATGTCCTTCTTTCCGCACTTATAGCATATGACTGGTGGTCGTTCTCCTCCCTTGGAACTAGTTGCTACTGGTGCTGACGTCTTCGTATTGTCATTGTTGAATCTCCTCTTTTTAAAATCTCCTCCCGACTCGCTTCTTCTATTCTCATGGCTATGATTACCACCAGAGTGGTTGTCGTTCTTGTCCGTATTTTTCTTTCTCCGCTGGTTATCATTGTTTTGATGACTGCTGTCACTGGTATGATCCTCGTTGTGATCCCTCGGTTGACTGTACTTGTTATCTCCCTCTAATAATTGAGCCCTGTTGACAACATCTGAATAGAGTGAAAATTTATGAGAAATGAGATATTGACGTATGCCGGGTTTCAAAACTCTCAAAAACATCCGCGTCATACGTTCCTCATTCTCTACTAAATGAGGTGCAAACCTGGATAACTCCGCGAACTTTGCCTTGTACTGGGACGCCGTTATGTTGTTTTGTTCCAATCTAATAAACTCTACCTCCTTCATATGACTAACACTTTCAGGAAAGTATTTGTCATTGAACAATTTCTGAAATGTCTCCCAAGACATGTTAAACGCGGCTGGATGGGTACGCTTCACAGACTCCCACCAGTAATCTGCCTCATTACGGAACATAAAAGTGGTGAATAGAACTTTCTATTCCTCCGTGCATCCCAAGGCATCGAATATCTTGGTAATTTGCTTGACCCACGTCTCCACCTTAATCAGATCCGGCTTTCCCCAGAATTCTGGTGGTCCCAACTCCTTGAATTGCTTGGCTGTGACAAACCGTGAATTGCTATCATTTTCTCCTGTATTTTGAACACGAGTCTCCCTCGTCTGATTTTGCATGAACTGCAAAAAGCTTCTAAACATCCCATCGCTCATCATCTCACTTTCGGTTGGTGTTGTTCACGGGAGGAACATTGCTGACTGTTGCCGTCTCCTCGTTGGTGAGTACAAAGCGTCTCCTCGGTCTCATTTACTCCATCATTAACATTCTCGGTTGTCATTCTTAAATACTGCCATAAAACAAGGGTTAATTAAACAAATTAACAAATCACATAATACCCCTATATTATGATCGACCAACAAATAAGTTTAGGTAGGACACACTAGCGAAGGATTTACTCCTCTCTCCCCTCATAGTTCTATTCCCCGATCTCCGCCAGAGATCATATCCTTAAGCTCTGATACCAATTGTGACGCCCCCAAAATAGGTATACAACACCCATTCTGAGTCGTCAAAATACATGGTACAGAAACAACTACAACTTTATTAATACAACATAAAAACTGTGAGTTTAAATACATATATTGTCATCTAGACAATATCCACACTCAAATAAGTCCTCATTACAATTATTGATACATTATTTTACAAAAATGGCGAGGACTACTAAAACGACTTTCTAGAACCTTTATTCCATACCCCGACTAGTACTCGCTACATTCTCGTCTCCTGAGAAGAAAAATGGAACAAAAAGGAAAAGGGTGAGCTCAACTAGCCCAGTAAAGAATATTATTGTGAGACCCCAGATTTTATGAATAAAGATTTAATTTTCTCGAAATAATTTTTTTTATATTATGGTGTTGATTTGATGTAATGTTATAGTTGTGGGTAATATTTACAAATTTTGCAAAGTAAACCTGGTTGTATAATATTCGATTGGTCGGGGAATATTCTTTTAGTCGGGAATATCCGCATGCGACTGTACAATCATTGGTGGACCCTACAAATGTAATTATTGTCGGATAGAAAATGGCAAAAAATACTTTATGAAAATACTGGCGGAAGTTTTACCGTTAACTGTTGAAACACACGGTGTTAAAAAGTACGATGTCTGGCGCTGGTTGCATAGTAGTACACGGTATTGATTATTGATGCTTATGTGAGAAGTCACTCAGTATTGTTCAATCGGGTATTCGGGACACTTTTCGTGTCGGAGTACTATTCATGAGTTACTATTCACTAGTTACTATTCAGAGGTACTATTCACGAGTTATTATTCATGAGTTACTATTCATGAGTTACTATTCATGAGTTACTATTCACAGGATACTATTGATCACCCATAAAATATATTTCTTTTCAGTCCAAATCATTTTTTGGTACAATATTATCCCATGAGGAGATGTGCTAATTTTTCAGATCGTTGGTTGAAGATATAATAGTAAATTAATATGGACCGCTGGTGGAAAGTTATAATAGTGAATCAATATGGATCGTTGGTTTAAAGTTTTAATAGTAAATCAATATGGACCGTCCGTTTAAAAGTAAATCAATCTGGACCGCTCATGAATTAGTTATTATTCACCCATTTTCCTATAAATAAAGCTCATTCCTTCATTATTTCTTACAATTCACTTGGAACTCTAGAGAGAGAAATTATAGAGAAACTATAGAAAAGTATTCTGCTACTTCCCTACTCTTATATTCAGTTTCTTTTACGGTAAGGGGTGTTATTTCTTTCTTTCGTCTTCATGAAGAGAACTTCTATTATTCCATTCTTTAGTATTATGTTGGAATAACCTGTTTATGCGAAGTACCGCATACATGGTGAAATTCTTCTGTTATTCTATTATTTATTATTTTGTTGGAATAACCTGTATACGCGGGCTACCCTATACTTGGTGAAATTCTTCTGTTATTTCATTCTTTATTATTCTGTCGGAATATCCTGCATGTGCGGTCTATCTCATTCATGGTGATTTCTTTTGTTATTCCATTCTTTATTATACTCAGTTGGTTAAAACTTTAACTTCTATACTCCATGAAATTAGTGGAATATCCTTGATATTTGCACTTCATCCAGTATTTTTCATGGAAATATTCTTTCTGAGCATTCTTGAATTTTACTCTACAAAGCAGTATCATGTTGACAATTTGGACGTTATCAGTTCCTAGATAAATTAATTCTTGAACTTGTTTTATTGAATTCTTATATCATTGTCATCATCCTCATGTTTATATTTTGTTGAAAGTCATTTGTGGCCTGTAGTGCATAGATGGAGTTGGTATGATTATGAGCAGGGATTATTTGGTATAATCATAACC
The DNA here is from genome assembly GCA_020205605.1 of Panax ginseng. Classification (NCBI taxonomy): domain Eukaryota; kingdom Viridiplantae; phylum Streptophyta; class Magnoliopsida; order Apiales; family Araliaceae; genus Panax; species Panax ginseng. Next base: position 55,128,982 of record CM035150.1, read on the forward strand.
GTAATGTTATAAATGACGTGGAAAAAGTCCTCATTGGCCCGTAGTGCATTGATGGACAATTTTGGTATGATTATGGCTATGGATTCTCTTTGGTCGTAGTGCAAAGATGAATTATTTTATGGCATGATCAGGACCATTGATGAAAACATGATTATCTTAAGCCGTAGTGCATGGATAATTCGTGGTCGTGATATTAAAGAATATCCTTAGCCGTAGTGCAGGGGTGATTCAATGATGTGGATTATTTTTTAGTCTGAGTCCCAGCGATAAAAGTGATAAAAAAAACCTTTTAAATCATAGAAGATAGTAGATTTTATTCCTACTTGACTCTTCTAATGGATTGTTTGTTTTCATTGCAGCTTAAACTTGATAGTTATTATATTTTATAAGTTTAACATCACAAGGCTAATGATAAATTATTCTGCATTATCTTAGTCATAATATTTCTTACTGTAGGCTAGTTGAGCTCACCTTTCTTTCACCGTTCTCTTCGAGAAATGAGAACGTAAATTTGGGACTAGTCGGGGAACAGCAGTGATGGTCCTAGATGGTGCATTAGTAGTCCTCACTATTCTCGTGAAATAGTGTGATAATAATTGTAATGAGGACTCCTTTTGAGTTTGTATACTCTCTATTAGACAATAATTGTATTCAAACTTACAGTTTATATTTTGTCGTATTGTACACGACAATTGTATTATTAAGTTTTATTTGAATTCTGTACCATGTATCTAGTGACTCAAGATGGGTGATGTATACCTATTTTTGGGGGCATCACAATTATGACCAAGATAATATAGAACAAATTATCGTTAGTCTTCAACAGGGAAAAATCTAAGAGAATGAAATCTACTATCTTCTATATATGAATTTAAAAGTCCATCGTCAACATTTTATCCCTGTAACATCAATCAACATATATCTGGAATCAAATATTCATCTTTACACTATAGGCCAAAGATATTCATCTGTTGGTCATGTTCATCTTTGCACTACGGGCCAAAGATATTCATCAAAAATTATTAATCTTTGCACTACAGGCCAAAGATATTCAGTAATATCATCATTTAGGACCTAGGATGATGAAAAATATTTTAAAGGAAACGAATCCAGTGAAACAAAATAACAAATATTAAGGATTCGTATTTCGGTTTATCCATGTCCAAGAATACCTCATAAATAATCATAGTGGAGTAAAATTCAAGAATGATCAAAACATGGATACAATCAAAGCTAGTATCCATAATAGATATTTTGACAAAAAGAAGAAAATTTCATTCTTCCTATGAATAGTCTTTGGATTCATGAATAGTCTTGGTATCGTGAATAATGTAAGTATACATGAATAGTAACCCCCGACACAAAAAAGTTCTAAATTTGATAAAAGTTCAAACCAATATTTAAACACAATGATATTGAAGAAAATAATATCATTTAAGAAGAAATAACATCCCTTACCTCGAAAAAGACAAGATTACATTTGGAATATCGGATATAGTCTTTGAAGGAACTTTCACCGTATAGCAACACTCAAAGTATCAAATTACTCACAAGAATAAGCTCGATAATATAGAGAGAGAAAAACTTGTTTACGGTGTGATTTTCAATTCTAACCTAAGCACCTATTTATAGGAAAATGCTTAGAACACTAAAGAAAAATTTAATATAATATTAATATATTATATATAAATTCCCTACGCACATTCTAAGATCCTGAATTACCAACCACCTTCACATGTTAATGATGCCCACAAAATATAAAAAACATTTTATTAATAAAATAAATAAAACTTCCAAAAATAAATTATTTCAGAACTTCAGAACTTCAATAATTCATAATAAATAGCCATTTGTTAGAAAAATTCGAACCACGTGTCTTTTCCATAGGAAATTTAATTATCTACAACTTTACAGAAGAAAGTTTTTCCAAATTCTAAATGTAAATTGGCCAAAATCCACAAACAGGACGATTTTAAAGGCTATAATCAAATTTCAAATCAAGAAATGGGCCCACGATTATGTTTAACATGTTTTAAAACAACTTTTACAACAAAAATACTCTTCCTCCTCATATACTCATATATCCCACATTCATTGTAAAAATATCATCATTATTATATTAAAATAGTATAATAAAATATTATTTTATCAGAAAAGATAAAATATCGATTTTCAACAATTGTCACTTTAAAAATTTTTCTCCATCTATATTCACATAAAATGAATATTTTTCTTATCATATAAATCAATAATTAATTATTCACAAATAATATTACAGAATCACAATAATCGATAAACTGTGCGGTTCCCGAAGAAGAGGGGCTTGCGAATAAGGATTTCTCTCATCGGCGCGCAATTAGGTGACCAAACCTTTCCTTAGATGTAACTTTCTAGACATTGCCAATAATGTTATCTAATAATATTATTCGGATAATATGAATTATTGCTTCGATAATGAAAATCTTTGTGTAGTGACAATTATTAAAACAACGAAAGAATATAAAATATCAATGTAGCAATTATTGAATCAATAAAATAAAATACTTTTGAGCAAAGAATTACTGTAACAATTATTGAGTAGTGCCTTCTTACGTAAGAATCAATAATTGGTGCAATACTGAGTGTATCTTCTTGCAACAACGCCAGACATACTATGTTTTAACCACTTTGGGTATTCCAATAGTATTAATCTTGAATAACCACGCCATGTTATTTATAAACAACTTATACTTGTTATTTTCTTCATCCAATCGCTTTCAGTTATGGGCCCACATTAGAAAAAGGCAGTCGCAATACGAATATTCTCCCACAGTAAGAATATTCCACGACCAAACAAATATTCTCCGATAAAAATGAATATTTTATAACCACTTGCTTATTTAAAATATTTGCGCATTTTACCCATAACTAACCACATTAATCAAATCAACCCTTACTATTTCAAAATAATAAATAGAGGAAATTTAATTTTATTTATAATAAGTTGGGGTCTTACAAGTATCCTATTTTATATAAAAAGTTTTTACTAAGAAAACACTATGCAGGCACTATGCAAACACTATGCATAATAAAATATAAAATATTTTATTTATAATCAAATAAAATAAAATTTTATAAAAAAGTATTCTATTTTATTTAAAACGTTTTCTGTTTTATTACATTTATAATAATAATAAAACAACATTTATCACCATTATTATAATTCACAATATTAATCGACCAGGTCGTTCCCAGGAAAGAGGGAGCTTTCCAATAAGTATTTCTCCCTAGTGGCGCGCAATTAGGTGACCAAACCTCTCCTTGACAGAACTTCTAGACATCGTCAATATTGCAAATAATAATATTAATAACTCTGTCATCTCAATTATTGATTTAATAATATAAAATATCGACAATAATTGAATCAAATAACGTGAAATATTATGTTGCAATTACTGTAGCAATAATTGAACAAAACTGAGTGACTTCTCACGTAAGCATCAATAATCAATACCGTGTTCTACTATGCAACCACGTGTATTATTGTACTTTTAACACCTAAAATGTTTCAAATGAGCTAACGGTAAAACTTACGCCGTTATTTTCATAAAATATTTTTGTCATTTTCTCAATCCGATAATTATTTCACAAGGGTCCACCAATGATTGTCTTGGTTGCATCGAATATTCCTGTTAAAATGAATATTCCCCACCAATCGAATATTATATAACAACTTGCGTACTTTGCAAAATTTATAAATATTACCCACAACTATAACATTATATCAAATTCATTCCATAATATTCAAAAATGATATTTATAGAAAAATCATCTTTATTCATAAAAGTTGGGGTCTTACAATCTCCCCTTCTTATAAAATTTTGCCCTCGAAATTAGGGTACGTACCTGATATGTTGAAGAGGTAAGGATACCTTGATTTCATTTCAGATTCTAACTCCCAGGTCATTTCCTCAATAACGTGGTTTCTCCACAAAACTTTGACTTGAGGTATAACCTTGGAGCGTAGAACATGTTCCTCTTATCCAAGATTTTAACAGGAACATCTTTATACGTTAAATCTTTCGCTATTTCGTCCGGTTCTAACTCAATAATGTGGTTCGGGTCTTCCACATATTTACTTAACATGGATATATGAAAAACGTTATGAACACGAGACATACTTGGCGGTAAAGTGAGTCTATAGGCCACAGTTCCTACTCGATCGAGGATTTAAAATGGGCCAATGAATGAAGGATTGAGCTTTCCTCTCTTTCCAAATCTCATAACTCCTTTTCACGGAGCAACACGTAACAACACATGATCTCCAATCTCGAATTCCACGTCTTTTCGATGAAGATCAGCATAACTCTTTTTTCGATCTTGTGAGGTTTTTATACATTGTCGGATCATTTGAATCTTTTCCGTAGTTATACGTACGAACTCTGGTCCCAACAACGTTGCTTCACCCACCTCATCCCAGCATACTGGAGAATGACACTTTCTTCCATACAACGCCTCAAATGGAGCCATGCCAATACTTGCTTGATAACTGTTGTTATAGGAAAACTCCACCAATGGTAAGAACTTATCCCAACTTCCCTTGAAGTCAAGGACACAGAGTCTTAATAAATCTTCAAGAGTTTGAATAGTCCTCTCCGACTACCCGTCCGTCTGAGGAGGAAGCCGAGCTAAATTGTAAATCCGTGCCCATAGCTTTCTGCAAACTAACTCAAAATCGTGAAGTGAATCTTGGGTCTCGATTCAAAACTATGGATATTAGCATACCATGCAGTCTCACAATCTCATTCATGTACATACGACCAAGACGTTCAAGTGTATAAGTTTCTTGTATAGGTAAGAAATGAGCCGACTTGGTCAATCTATTAACAATGACCCAAATCGCATCTATGCCTTGAGAAACCTTGGGAAGACCGGTAACGAAATCCATGGTAATGTGCTCCCACTTCCATTCTGGAATTTCAAGTTATTGCAATGGACCTTTTGGTACTTGATGCTCTGCCTTGACTCGTTGACAAGTTAGACACCTTGAGATAAACTCCGCGATCTCTCTCTTAATATTGTTCCACCAAAATGTATGTCGAAGATCATGATATATTTTGGTACTCCCAAGATGGATTGCAAACGGTGTGTTGTGCGCCTCCATCATGATTTTATACTTTAAATCAGGGTCATTAAGAACACAAAGTCTGGAGTTGACTCGAAGTATTCCTTCCTCATCGATTCTTGTTTCCAGCATAGCGTCTTCTTGCACTTTCTTTTTCATACGCATCAGTTCCAGGTTTGTAGCTTGAGCAATTTTAATGTAATCTATTAAAGTCGGTTCTACTCGTATATTCGCCATCATCAGGTTGGTCCCTGGAGTCTTTAACTCTATCTCCATCCTTTGCAAGTCATATAAAATGGACATTTGCATTGACAATATCGCACTCGTACCCGCATATGATCTTCTACTTAATGCGTCAGCTACTACGTTTGCTTTACCAGGATGGTATTGAATTGTATGATCATAATCATTTAACAGTTCAAGCCAACGTCGTTGCCGCATGTTGAGTTCCTTTTGGGTGAAGAAATATTTGAGGCTTTTATGATCCGTAAAGATCTCCACTTTCTCCCCATACAAGTAATGCCTCCAAATTTTAAGTGCGAAGAAAACAGCTGCCAACTCTAGATCATGAATAGGATAATTCCTATCATATTCTTTGAGTTGCCGAGAGGCATAGGCTATGACTTTCCCATGTTGCATTAGAACACATCCTAACCCTTTGCCCGAGATGGATTGCAAACGGTGTGTTGTGCGCCTCCATCATGATTTTATACTTTAAATCAGGGTCATTAAGAACACAAAGTCTGGAGTTGACTCAAGTATTCCTTCCTCATCGATTCTTGTTTCCAAAGATAAATAGTCTTCTTGCACTTTCTTTTTCATACGCGACGGTTCGGTGTTTGTAGCTTGAGCAGTTTTAATGTAATCTATTAAAGTCGGTTCTACTTGTATATTCGCCATCATCGGGTTGGTCCTCAGGTCTTTAACTCTATCTCCATCCTTTGCAAGTCATATAAAATGGACATTTGCATTGACAATATCGCTTTTCGTGCAAGATATGATCTTACACTTACTTAATGCGTCGACTACTACGTTTGCTTTACCGGGATGGTATTGAATGGTATGATCATAATCATTTAACGATTCAAGCCAACGCGTCGTTCTGCATGTTGAGTTCCTTTTGGGTGAAGAAATATTTGAGGCTTTTATGATCCAGTAAAGATCTCCACTTTCTCCCCATACAAGTAATGCCTCCAAATTTTAAGTCTGCGAAGAAAATAAAATGCTTAACTCTAGATCATGAATAGGATAATTCCTATCATATTCTTTGAGTTGCCGAGAGGCATAGGCTATGACTTTCCCATGTTGCATGAGAACACATCCTAACCCTTTGCCCGATGCATCACTGTAGATGATACATCACTCCAAGCCAGATGGTATTATCAGAACAAGTGCTGAAATGAGTCTCCTCTTGAGTTCTTGAAAACTCTTCTCACATTCCATGCTCCAACCGAATTTTATATCTTTCTGAGAGCTGAGTTAATGGATTAGCGATTTAAGAAAACCCTTCCACGAATCTCCGATAATAACCAGTTAATCCGAGAAAGCTACGTACTTCGGTAACTGATTTAGGTTGCTCCCAGCTTTGAATAGCTTCAATCTTTGACGGGTCAACAGATATTCCATGACTTGATACTACGTGCCTAAGGAATGCTACTTCCTCAAGCCAGAATTCGCATTTTTTCTACTTGGCATAAAGCTTGTTTTCACGAAGCTTTTGTAGTATCAGCCTCAAGTGTTGCTCATGATCTTCATGGCTTTTGGAATATATGAGGATGTCACCAATAAAGACGACCACAAAGTGATCCAAATATTCCTTAAATACTCTGTTCATCATATCCATGAAGGCAGCAGGAGCATTAGTTAATCCAAAAGACATGACTAAGAATTCATAATGCCCGTACTGAGTTCTGAAGGCAGTCTTTGGAATATCCTCAGTTTTAACCTTCAGCTGATTATATCCAGAATGAAGATCGATCTTTGAAAAGAATTGTGCTCCTTGCAACTGGTCAAAAAGGTCATCAATGCGAGGTAACAGATACCTATTCTTGATGGTGACATGGTTCAATTCTCGGTAGTCAATACAAAGTCGCATACTCCCATCTTTCTTCTTCATAAATAGAACAGGAGCACCCAAGGAGATGTACTAGGACGAATGAAACCAATGTCTAACAATTCCTGCAATTGGGTCTTTAACTCCTGAAGTTCAATATGAGCCATTCGATATGGGGCTTTGGAAATGGGTTTTGAACCGGGTTCAAGGTCGATACAAAATTTAATTTCACGCTCTGGGGGTAGGCCATGAAGTTCTTCAGGAAATACGTCAAGAAATTTATTAACAATAGAAATATCATTCAAATCTGACGTATTTTTGTTTAAATCTGTGACATGAGCTAAGAAAGCTTGACATCCATTTTCAATAAACGAATAGCTTTATGGCTTGAGATGACAGTGATTAATTTTAATGGTTTGGTTGCTTGAATTTGTATAATAGGTTGGTTAGGAATATGAAAGCTAACAACTTTACGAAAATAATCAATTTTTGCATGATGAGTAGTTAACCAATCAATCCCTAAAATCACATCAAATGCAAGTATTTTTAATGAAATAAGATCGACGGAGTAATGTGAGAAGTGCCTGATTTGTACCAAACAAGACTTATAAACAGTGGATGTAATGAAGGTTTCTCCCAACGGTGTTTCCACAGATAAGTAAAAGTCTAATTTCTCCGGAGTCAAATTTAATCGTGGAGCGCAAGTAGGAGAAATAAAAGAATGGGTAGAACTGGTATCAAATAAGGTATAGACTTCGCTAGAGTTTATGATAAGCTTACCCGTGATAACCTCGTTCAGGTTCCTTGCTTTCTGGGAGGTCACAACAAAAGCTCTCCCTTGAACTACTGGTTTTGACTTGTTTGGGACGGTATTTTGTGTCACCGTTCCAACTGGACTTATCTTCGGTGCACGACAAAATCAGGCTAGGTGACCTTCTCTTCCACAATTATAACACACTTTGGATGGAATCGCGTAGTTTGGACTGATATGTCCCTGCCCTCCGCCTTTTAAGCATATGATAGGTTGTTGTCCTCCTTCCTTAACAACGGGTGTTGGTGGTGATGTCTTTCCATTATTGTTGAATCTCCTCTTCTTGAAACATCCACTTTTATTGTCTTGGCCATGATTACCACCAAAGTGGTTACCATTTCTGGCATGTTGATTCCCTCAACGTTTGTTGTCACCGCATCGATGATTTGCTACCATTTATTATTATCATTTTTTTATTTGCTTTCTCTTGGTTGATTTGACTCGTTATCGCATTCCAATAAGCGAGCCCTATTAACAATATCCCGAATACAAACACGGTTTGTGAGAAATTAAGTATTGAGCGTATCTGGGTTTCAAACTTCTTAGAAACATCCGCGTCCTTCTCTCCTCATTATCAACCAAGTGAGGCGAAAGCCGGACAACTCAAAGAAACTTAGCTTCGTCTTCGTGACACTGTCCATATTATTACCTTTCAACTTGATGAACTCTACCTCTTTCATGTGACGAATACTTTTGGGAAAGTACTTGTCGTTGAATAGTTCTTTAAACTTCTCCCAAGACTTCTTTAGTCACGGCGGGTTGAGTCGCTTTGGATTCCCACCAATGAATCGCCTTTCCTCGCAACATAAAGGTGGTAAAGGGAACCTTTTGCTCCTCAGAGCATCCCAAGACATCAAATATCTTGGTGATCTGCTTTATCCACGCTTTCACCTTAAGTGGTTTTGGCTCTCCAATAAACTCCGGTGGTCCCGGCTCCCTTGAAGCTGTTTAGCGGTGGCCGTCCTAGAGTTTCCGATGTTTCCACCTACATTTTGGATGCGAGTCGCTCTCTTTGATGTTGCATGAATTTTATAAAGCCTCTGAACATTCCATCATTCATCATTTTGGTCGGTGTTGTTGTTTGCATGAGAGGATTATCGCCTTCACGATGCATTATCCTGATTATTGATATGTGGAGACTCAACGATCTCTGTGCTCCATTGCTATTCTCAACATTCTCGGATGTCATTTTCGAGATCTTTGCACAAAACAAGGGTTAATTGACATGTAACATATTATCCATATACTCTGACCGACCAATTAAATACCAAATAATCTTAGGTAGGTCATACTAGCGAAGGAATTCCTCGTCTCTCCCCTCCTAGTTCTAGTCTCACATCTTAGCCAGGGATCATATCCCTAAGCTTTGATACCAACTGTGACGCCCCTAAAATAGGTATACATCACCTATTCTGAGTCGCCAAATACATGGTACAGAATACAAATACAACCTTAAATATACAACATGAGCTATGAGTTTTAATACAAATATTGTCTTCTAGACAGTATTCGAACTCAAAATAAGTCCTCAATACATTTATTATCACACTATTTCATAGAATAACGAGGACTACTAATGCTATCATCTGGGCAGTCACTCCGTTCTCCCTCGACTAGTCCCTGCTTTGCGTTCATTTTCTGAAGAGAACAATGAAAGCAAAAGGGTGAGCTCAATTAGCCCAATAAGAAATATTATGACTAAGATAATGCAGAATAAATTATCATTAGCCTTCAACAGTGTTAAACTGATAAAATATAACAAACATCAAGTTTAACTACAGCGGAACAAGCAATCCATTAGAAGAGTCAAATAGAGAATAAAATCTACTATCTTCTATGATTTAAAAGGTTTTCATTACTTTTATCACGAGAGACTCAACTTAATAAATAATCCACATCATCCCCTTACTTCTGACCAAGGACATTCATTAGTATCATGACCACAAATTATCCATGCACTACGGGCCAGGATATTTGTGTATTCATCAATAGTCATGATCATGCCAACAATCATCCATCAATGCACTCTGACTAATGAGGATTTTTCCCACATCATTTGTAACATTACGGTCATGATTATCTTTGAATAATCCTCTCGTCATAATCATACCAAGTCCATCTATGCACTATAGGCCACAAATGACTTTCAACATATTATAAACACGAGCATGATGAAAATGATATAAGAATTCAATAAAACAAGTTCAAGGATAAATTTTTAAAGATTTATAATTTAATTTATCCAAAAATCAATAACGTCCAAAATTGTCAACATGATCTTGTTTTGTGGAGTAAAATTCAAAAATGCTCGAGAAGAATATTTCCATGAAAAGATCTTTGGATGAAGCGCAAATATCAAGGATATTCCACTAATTTCATGGAGTATAGAAGCCAAAACTTTAACCAACTGAGTATAATAGAATATATGAAACCGCAAATGGATTTTTGCCGCCATGTGGTAATCCACATAGACAGATTATTCCAACAGAATAATAAAGAATGGAATCAGGTCATGCGTAATCCGCACAGACAAGATATTCCAACAGAATAATAAAGAATGGAACCAGGTCAAGCGTAATCCGCATAGACAGGAAGTTCCAACAGAATAATAAAGAATGGAACCAGGTCATGCGTAATCCGCACAGAAATGATGTTCCAACAGAATAATAAAGAATGGAATAACAACAGAATTCACAAGGCATGCGATAGATCGCACAGACAGGTTATTCCAACAGAATAATAAAGAATGGAATAACAGAAGAATTTCACCATGTATGCGGTACTTCGAATAGACAGCTTATTCCGACATAATAATAAAGAATGGAATAACAACCCTTACGAGTATTGAAAGAAAATAACTCTCTTCATGAATATGAAAGAATAATACCCCTTACCTTAAAAAGAAGAGTATTCTGACGGGTAGGGCGGGGATATACTTGAAGAAAACTTGCACTATTTTCTACGCTCAAAGCTTTCTTAAACTCTAAAGAAATACGTTCAAGATTATTGAAGAAGAATTCTCTAAATTTCTGGTGTGATTTTCAATTCGAACTAAGCATCCTATTTATAGGACAATGGAAAGGATACTATGCTGCACTATACAATAAAATATAATATATTCTATTTATAATCAAATAAAACAAAAGTTTATAAAAAGTATTCTGCTTTATATAAAAAGTTGTTACTATGCAGGCACTATGCAAATACTATGCATAAAAAATATAATATATTCTATTTATAATCAAATAAAACAAAACTTTATAAAAAGTATTCTGTTTTATATAAAAAGTTTTCTATTTTATTATATTTATAATAATAATAAAACCACATTTATCACCATTATTATAATTCACAATATTAATCGACTAGGTCGTTCCCAAGAAAGAAGGGGCTTTCCAATAAGGATTTTTCCCCAGTAGCGCGCAATTAGGTGACCAAACCTCTCCTTGACATAACTTCTAGACATTGTCAATATTGCAAATAATAATATTAATAACTTTGTCATCTCAATTATTGATTTAATAATATAAAATATCGACAATAATTGAATCAAATAACGTGAGATACTATGCAGCAATTACTGTAGCAAAAATTGAACAAAACTGAGTGACTTTTCACGTAAGCATCAATAATCAATACCGTGTGCTACTATGCAACCACGCGTATTATTGTACTTTTAGTACTGGGTGTTTCAACAGTTAATGGTAAAAATTCCGCTGTTATTTTCATAAAATATTTTTGTTGTTTTCTCAATTCAAAAATAATTCCGTTGTGGGGTCCACCAATGATTGTACCGTTGTACGAACATTCCCTGTTAAAACGAATATTCCCCGACCAATCGAATATTATATAACAACTTGCGTACTTTGCAAAATTTATAAATATTACCCACAACTATAACATTATATCAAATTCATTCCATAATATTCAAAAATGATATTTATAGAAAGATCATCTTTATTCATAAAAGTTGGGGTCTTACATAATCATTCTGAATTACGAGGAAGATAAAAGTATTCCAATCATATTGGGGAGACCATTCTTAGCCATATGAAGGACTTTTATAGATGTACAGAAAGGGGAACTCACAATGCGTGTACATGATCAGGAGGTCACATTTAATGTCTTCAAAGTAATGAAGTTCCCAACAGATGAAGAAGAATGTTTCAGAGTTGATTTGGTGGACCGTGTATTAAATGATGAGGTTGAGAGTCTAGTGGATTATGAACCATTGAGGAGTGTCATTCCTGAAAATTTAGAATTGGAGGATGGGGAATTCGCCGATAAAATTAAAACCATCTCTTGAGACACCTCCAGAACTTGAATTAAAACCACTTCCAGATCATCTCAGGTACGCATTTTTAAATAAAGATTCAAAGCTACCTGTGATAATTTCTGCTGCACTAACATCTTTTCAGGAAGAAAAACTGCTACGAGTGCTTAGAGAGTGAAAATCAGCTATTGGATGGACCATAGCAGATATTAAAGGGATCAGCACTTCGTTTTGCATGCATAAGATCCTGTTGGAAGATGGTAGTAAGCCGTCGGTTGAGCAACAAAGAAGACTCAATCCGATAATGAAAGAAGTGGTGAAGAAAGAGGTACTGAAATGGCTGGATGCAGGCATAATCTATCCGATTTTAGATAGCTCATGGGTGAGCCCAGTGCAGTGTGTACAGAAGAAGGGTGGTATGTCTGTCGTTACTAATGAGAATAATGAGTTAATTCCAATACGAATAGTGACGGGGTGGAGAGTCTGCATGGATTACCGCAGGCTCAACAAAGCTACAAGGGAAGATCATTTTCCACTTTCGTTTATCGATCAGATGTTGGATAGACTGGCGGGTCATGAGTATTATTTCTTTATAGACGGTTATTCAGGTTACAATCAGATTTTGATAGCTCCAGAAGAACAGGAAAAGACAACCTTTACATGTCCATACGGCACTTTTTCTTTCAGAAGGATGTCTTTCGAGTTGTGCAATGCTCCAGCCACCTTTCAGAGATGCACGATGGTTGTATTTTTAGACATAGTGGAACAGAACGTGGAGGTATTAATGGATGATTTCTCAGTCTTCGGAAACTCATTTGATTTATGCCTTGAAAATTTGGTAATGGTCTTGAAGAGGTGCGTTGAGACGAATCTAGTGCTGAACTGGGAAAAGTGCCACTTTATGGTACAAGAAGGAATCATACTGGGATACAAGGTTTCGAAGAAGGGACTCGAGGTGGATAGGGCTAAGCTGGAAACTATTGAGAAGTTGCCACCACCTATTTTAGTAAAAGGTGTTCGCAGTTTTCTGGGACATGCAGGTTTCTACCGCAGATTCATCAAAGACTTCTCCAAGATAACTAAACCACTATGCAGTTTATTGGAGAAGGATGCATAGTTTAATTTTAATGAGGTTTGCTTGTCGGCATTTGAGCACTTAAAGGGGAAATTAACATCAGCACCAGTTATTAATGCTCTAGATTGGGATTTGCCATTTGAGCTGATGTGTGATGTCAGTGATTACGTCGTAGGGGCTGTTTTGGGTTAGAGGAAAGAGAAGATGTTTTATGTGATTTATTATCCCAGCAAGACCCTTACAGATGCAAACTACACCACCACAGAGAAAGAATTATGGGCAGTGGTGTATGCCTTTGATAAATTTCAAGCATATCTGATTGGTACAAAGGTGATAGTGTACACAAATCACGTGGCAATTCGACATTTAGTGGCAAAGAAGGATTCAAAGCCCCGGTTGATCAGATTGATTTTATTGTTGCAGGAATTTGATTTGGAGATCAAGGACAGAAAGGGAACTGAAAACCAAGTGGCGGACCACTTATCTCGACTAGAGAATCCAGAAAAGGAGGCAGACGACAAAGTTGTGATCAATGAATCCATTCCAGATGAACAGTTGTTTGTGTGAAAGGGGAAGTGTCATGGTTTGCAGACTACACAAACTATTTGGTGAGTAAGATGGTACCTTCTGACTTGGTGGGTTATCAAAAGAAAAAATTTATGCATGATGTCATATGGTTTATATGGGATGAACCATACTTGTTTAAACAGTGTGCTGATCAAATGATAAGAAGGTGTATTCCGTATAGCAAGACCAAGGTGATTTTGTAGGATTGTCATTCTTCGGTGTATGGAGGTCACTATGGAGGAGAAATGACAGCGACCAGAGTACTACAAGCAAGATTCTACTGGCCAACAATCTTTAAGGATGTATATAGTTTCGTCCAGCGGTGTGATAGATGTCACAGAGTGGGGAACATCTCAAAAATAAATGAAATTTCATTGAATACGATCCTCAAAGTAGAAATTTTTGATGTGTGGGGGATTGATTTCATAGGCCATTTTGTTTCTTCTTACAGAAATCTCTACATCTTGCTCGCAGTGGATTATGTGTCGAAGTGGGTAGAAGTGGCAGCTCTTCCAACAAATGATGCCAAGGTAGTCCTCATGTTTTTACACAGAAGTATCTTCATGAGATTTGGGACTCCTAGGGCCATCATTAGTGATGAAGGCAATCATTTCTGCAACAGGCAGTTTACAACTTTGTTGGCCAAATATGGGGTGAACCATCGTATTGCTACAGCTTATCACCCACAAATGATATGCCAAGCGGAAGTGTCGAATCGAGAAGTCAAAAGAATCCTTGAAAAAGTTGTGAATCCCACGAGGAAGGACCAGTCGTTAAAAGTGGATGATGCAGTATGGGTATATAGGACTGCATACAAAACACCGTTGGGCATGTCACCTTTTCAGCTCGTGTATGTAAAAGCCTGTCACCTTCCTATGGAGCTAGAGCATAAGGCATATTGGGCAATTCGAAAGCTCAATTTTGATTTGAATGCTGTAGGGGAGAAACGCCTACTCCAACTCAATGAGTTGGATGAATTCAGATTACAAGCATATGAGAATTCGAAGCTGTACAAGGAGAAGGTGAAGAAATGGCATGATCGCAAGATTATAGAGAGGACATTTGAACCGGGAAAAAGGATTTTGCTTTACAATTCCAGACTTAAACTTTTTCCCGGGAAGCTGAAATCAAGATGGTCAAGGCCAATTACAATGAAAACTGTCTTCCCACATGGTGCGATAGAAGTGTTTGATAAATTCCCGGATCAGCCTTTTAAAGTGAATGGAAAGCAATTGAAGCATTATTTTGGTGGCGAGGTGGACAGACAGAAAGTCACCTCAATTCTTTCTTTGACATGAGATTCAGAGACAGTCAAGCTAATTGACTTTAACTTAGCGCTTGATGGGAGGCAACCCATTATTTCTATCTATATTTTTTCATTTTATTCAGTTTAGGTTGTTTTTATTAGTTCATCTTCATTTTAAGTGTGATAGATTATTGTGTTTTGCCTAACTGAGTGTGTAGCTGCATTTGCATTAAGAGGTGTTTTATGTAGTATAGAGTTTATTTGGTCATTCATGCATACTCAGTAATTCATGCCTTAACAGTGTGTAGTGATGTCTATGTTGGTATCTTGGACTGAATTCATCACTGATTTGCAGTATTGGAATTAAAAGTTGGCGGTCACGAGGAACAACGTCATACGACCATCACCATATAAATAACCTTTAGACCACGCGCTCATGGCGACATGCCTGCAAACTCAAAAAATTCACACTCGCGCACCCGTGCCACCACGATCTAAATGAAAAATCAATGTATGCCATGACACCGAACAATGAAAATTTTTTAAGTTTTAAAACAGGTGTTTGATTCTATTCTTCTATCATTAGAAATCACACAAAGGCGTATTCTTTTTCTCTCCTCAACACGCACGTCTCCTCACCTCTCGGCAGTTACAAACTAAGCCCTAACCCTCCTCTCCATTACGTGATTGTCGCTTCAGAGCTTATACCCACGATCAATGTCTACATTATAAAGCTAGGGTTCAGAGAGTGGTGGTGTGAATGAAGTTTGGGGGTTTCTCTCTTCATCAATTATCACTCATTCTCAAGCAAATCTTCATCTTCAACATTCAAAGCAATGGGTCCAAAGAGAGCACGTTCAAGTTTTTCTTCATCATCATCCTCCTCTAGCAGTCAAGGGGAAGATGTTGTGGATCATACCAAATTCTTGAGTCTAGACGCCCAAATGGAGTATTACAAAATCGTTGCAGAAACCTTTGTGAAGGAGAGGGGACTCAAGCCTGAGCAACAAGATGGTCAATTATGGAATATGATTCGCGAGAGGGGATGGCTTGGATGGATTGCCATGCCCATGCCGGCCCCCATGGGTATTGTCAGAGAATTCTATGAGAATACAAAGGAGACGATGAGTGGGTTATCCGTGGTTCATGGAGTTCAAGTGGATTTCAGACCTCCCGCAATCAGGGCAGTTTTCAAGTTACTTGATGCACCCCCGACTGGGTCTACTAATTGGGTAGAAGGTGCACACTTAGAAACGGATTTGGAAATGGTCATTACTGAGTTGTGCGTGCCAGGAACGAAGTGGACTTACAAGGCCAGCACGAATTAGCCGCGAATATTCCCAACATCAGCCCTGAATCGATATGCCAAGGCGTGGAATTTATTTATATGTGCAAAGCTCGTTCTGTCCTCTCATCAGCATGAAATTACAACAGAGAGGGCAATCATTCTGTAGGGCATAATCACGAGGAAGTACATTGATGTAGCCTACGATACATCGAGAATATGTTCTGATATATGCAAGGGAACACGATGGGAGTATCCCACACGATCTGTTGTGGTAGCCGCTATATGTGCCCAAAGAAGGAGTCCAGTGGGATAATGAACAAATGCGGAACTCGAGTCAAGATATTACTCACTCAACCATTGCAAAATTCAAGGATTGGGAAGGAGGTGCACCGCACCCGCGAGGAAAAGGCTTCATTATCCAGCCCACATTCCTAGAGCCACCACCGCAGCCCTCTCAGATAGATGAAGCGGGCCCGTCAACTCAAGCACTTGTTGCCACTGGGGATCGACAGCTCCGAAGGTTGGAGCGAAAGGTCGTCGCGATGTACGATAACTTTGCAGCATTTTCTACGGGTCTCACGAGGTCATTGGCAGAGGCATTTTCATAACAAGGGACCATAGTTGAGTGGCCACAATTTTGGACTGCCATGCTATATCCAGCACTGGATTCACCACCCAACGAGGGTGGTGCAGCTGAGCAGTAGGGGAGTTTTCTCTAACCCTATACCTTCATTCATTGGGCAATGAATATTATAAGTTTGGGGGTATTGGGGTAGTAGTATAGTTGCATATAGCATTTGCATGTTTAGTTTAAAGTTTATTGTTTAGTTTATAAGTTTGAATGTTTATGTGTTAGTTAACAATTACATGTTATATTGTTCTGTTTTTAGTCATCACTGTTTGTGTTAGTATATGTTTAGTTGCATGTCTCACAAATTCTAGCTTTATGGAAATTTTGTCTAGCCTATGATGAATGTGAATTTTGAAGGATTGTTGAATATGTTGGATAACATGAGCTTAGATATAATGTTTTACACGATGTAATTCATGATGCTGTCTAAATGCTTTCGGTTTGCACTGTCGTGTTCACAATTGCTTGTAGGCATAAGAATGATGTGTTGCATTGCTCAATAGAAAATGTCGTTTTAAAAAGAGAAATATATGGAAAATGGACTTAAACTGTACAAAACATCGATATTCAAACTTTGGGAAAACATGGGTATGCTATGTATAAAAAAAACAAATAGCAGTAACGTGGCTAGTCTTATTTCGGGGCCCTGGCTACTTGAGTAAGTACGCCCCTTAGGGGTGTCTTAACACCTAGCGCCGTAAGGTCTTTCATGGTTTGGGAGTCGTTGGTTGAAAGCTCGCTAAGGGGTAGCAGTGTTTGCCTAACAGAATGAGGCATTGCACAGTCATGTGAAAAAAAGCAATAAACACCACGGGAAAGAGCGAAAATCTCCCTCGTGAGTAGCAATAAAGCAGTTAAGCCCATTATCGAACCTTAGTTTGTTTTGATATGTTGGACCAGTCTTTGTTCCATAAGTATACATGAGTCATGATTTAGACTGTAATTTTCTATTTTGAGCAGTTTAGCATGTATGTTCTTTGCTTAAATCAAGTTTTGGTGAACTTAATACACACACAACATATTTATAGCATATATGAATTATTTGAGTGTATGATATTATGCCTATAGTTTGGTTTGAACTTGTATTCTGGAATCTGGATAATTCGCTGAGGCATTTTGGACTAAAATTCTGTTATAGCTGGAACAATGTGAGACTCGTTTGCATCATGATTTAGTTAAATAGCACGTAGTTACGTTTTCAGTATTTTATATAGTATGCATTGCTTGAGGGCAAGCAATAGTTCAAGTTTGGGGGTATTTGATAAGTGTGTTTTATACCTACTTATTGGATATCAATTCACGAGAACTATGCCCATCTCCAGTGCATTTGAGTGTGTTTTTAGTTGTATTTCATAATATTTTGCATTGCATGTACTGAGAATTCCTTGGGTGTATAAGTGCAGGAAATGGCATAGCTTAACAATGGTTGGTGGCAATGGAGCTAATGGAGGTTGGAGCAAAGAAACCAAGCATTAGCAGGAAGAGCAGCATAACAAGGATGTAGCAGCAGCAGAACACATAATCCAAATTGCAGAAGCCACGCGGCTACACATGCATAAACACGCGCGCCCGCTCAAGAAACCGAACCGAGCCCATTTTGAAGAAGCAGCGCATACATTTTTACATCAGACGGTAGTATGGCTAATACATCGACCTCTAAGCGGTACGCTAATTAATTTTATTTTAATTTTTAAATTGTAAGAGTTGGTGTTGGTTAAAACAATTCTGGTTGGCACCAGACGTATTATTCATTAGTTTTTACGTGTTTTTGACGAGAGAACTAGGGTTTACACACTTTGGGAGATTTCCATTGGAAAGCCAAGCATAACATAATTATTTTCTACTTCTTATTTGGAATTCAGTCATTGTGGATGCTTTACTTTTATGTTGCTGGATATTAGTGAGGATTTGAACGTTACGTTGGGATTGTAATCAGCAATTGGGTTTGATCGATTCTCTCTTCTCTCTTTCAATTGTTTGTTTATTTTCCATGCGTTGCTTTGATCCCATAATGACTTTTGGTTTAGTCATGAACTAAACTCCATTATGGGATTCTAACAGAGTTTAATATGTAGTCTAACTTATGGCCTGATTGCTGGATTGTTTTGCGTATTATAAAGAATTTCTGTCATAGTTGATTTTCATGTATAAATGATTGATCACCATTCGTTTTATGTGCTTGTATGGAATTGAAAAATAACATGCGAGTATGGTTGTAATAATGATAACATGCGTATATGGAATTTGTTTTGCTTAGCTTTGTATTTAATTGAATCGATATAGATATATCTTTGTTTCATAGTATGAGTTAAATAAGGGCTTGTGCTTAAATTGATATTCTTTGCAATCTCACATAGAAATATAGTGAGATTGGTTTTATTGATGATTACATGGCGTCTATTGCATGTGGATGTTATGTAAGTAGGTCATGATACATTGAAAAATGGTTATGTCTACATTAGTGCTCTTGGCTACTTTTCTGTGATACGCGAACAATCTTGCATGATGGTTGTAATTAGATGAACTGTTAAATGAAGTTAGGATCCCATTATCTCCATATTTGATTTATTACATTATTATTCTTATTTTAGGTATTATTTGCATTTAGAATAATTCACAATTATAAGCATTAGTTTAAGCATATAAAAATAGTGATTTAATTGATGCATAATAGTTTAATTTAGACAACTTTCTCCGTGGATCGATACTCGACATACTCTGTATTGCTTGTTGACGCATGTATGCTTGCATGAGTTAGAGCTCTTTTGTTAGAACTAAAAAGAGGCAACAAGTTTTTGGCGCCGTTGCCGGGGAAAGGCGTATAAATTTTAATAGTTATCATCAGTTTTAAGCTATATTGTATGACTTAGACAAATCTAATCTTATCTCATTTCTATTTTTGTTATTGTTTTTGTTTCAGGAACTTGTATAAATTTTTATGCGCACGAGGTCATCTAATCCCGACTTAACACCTGCTCAGGACAATATAAATAGTAAAGGTTGGAAAGCGAGAGTTCGTAGAAATTTACAAGTAGAATTAGAGGTAACTACATCTAATATGGCAGCTGAGGGACAAGGAGAAGTGCAAAGAGAGGAGCATAGGGCTCTGAGAGAATATTCGATGGCTAATATTAATGGATTACAGTCTAGCATAGTCAGACCAGCGATAGCAGCTAATACATTCGAGATAAAAACATGCACTATTCAGATGGTGCAAAATTCGGTACAGTTTGGGGGTGCCGCTACATATGATCCGAATGAACACCTGTTAAGTTTTATTGAGATATATGATACTTTCAGATATAATGAGGTGACGGAGGATGCTATCAAACTTAGGTTATTTCCGTTCTCATTGAAGGATAAAGCGGGAAGTTGGCTTTAATCTTTGCATACAGGATCTCTAACTACATGGGAGGACCTAGCACATAAGTTCTTAGCCAAGTTTTTCCCAATGGCTAAGACTGCGATAATGAGGACAACAATCTCTCAGTTCGAGCAACAACAGGGTGAATCCTTATATGAGGTCTGGGAGAGATACAAAGAGATGTTAAAGAAGTGTTCGCACCATGGTATGCCAGATTGGATGGAGATCAACACATTCTATAATGGATTGGGATGGCAGCCTAGGCTAATTATAGATGCAGCTGCAAGAGGAGCATTATGGGAAAAGAGTTATGAGGAGGCCTATAATCTCATTAAATAATGGCAGCAAATGATTTTTAGAACCCTCCATCTCGGATGCCACAACCCAAAGCTGCAGGTTTGTTAGAAGTGGATGCTATTACTCAATTGTAGGCACAGATGGCAGCTATGGCGAAGAAAATAGATTCGTTAGCAGAAAGCAAAGCGAAATCAGTTGCCTTCATATGTGAAATTTGTTCGGGGTCACACTCGATAGATCAATGTGCTATCAGCTCGGAGTCGGTACAATATGTGGGCAATTACAGGAAAGACCAAGGACAGTTTTAGAACACATAAAACTCCAACAACAGCAATCATCCTAACTTCAGTTGGTCAAATAATTAAGGAAATTAGCAGAATCAGTTTAAAAGCTTTAATAATCGAGTTTGATCACAACCCGGTACAAGCACCATGCAATTTATACTAAGACCACCTTTTCCACCGGGATTTTCTCAACAACAACAACATCAAACTCCAGCTGCACCTCAGCAAGAAAAGAAATCAGAAATGGAGGAGATGATGATGAAGTACATGGCGAATACATAGGTTATGATCAAAAGCCAAGCAGTGGCTATTATAAATCTGGAAACTCAAACAGGGCAAATGGGGAGCATGCTTAACAACAGGCCCTGTGGTTCATTCTTAAAGAATATCTGAGAGGCAAATCCATGAAGAGAAGGGAAGGAACTGTGCCATGTTATAACACTCAGTCCAGGAAGTAGTATCTGAGAAAAATTCACGGTAGCCGCCATGCGCAATCTGAGAAGCGATCGTGAGCGAAAAAGAAAATCATGAGGATCCTGAGTTGCAGCAAGTAGAGAAGGAGAAAGCAGGTTCAGATAAGAAGCTTAAGAGTACAGTACCACTAGTTCACCCTCCGATTCCGTATCCGCAGAGATTGAACAAGTAGAGGGAAGATAAACAGTTCAGCAAGTTTTTGGAGGTCTTTAAAAAGCGGTAGATCAACATACCTTTCGCAGAGGCATTGGAATAGATGCCAAGTTATGCAAAGTTCATGAAGGGTATACTGTCAAGGAAGAGGAGATTAGACGAGTTTGAGACAATAGCCTTGACAAAGGAATGCAGTGTAGTGCTTCAGCGTAAACTACCTCCAAAGCTAAACGATCTGGGCAGTTTCACAATTCAATGCATGATTGGAAAGATGAACTTCGATAAATGTCTATGTGATCTTGGGGCAAGTATCAATCTGATGCCCTTGCGAGTGTTTAATCAGTTGGGATTGCCGGATCCAAGGCCGACAAACATTTCTTTGCTGCTAGCTGACAGATCCATCACGTACCCACGGGGAATAGTTGAGGATGTACTGGTGAAAGTGGACAAATTTATCTTTCCAGCTGACTTCATCTGTGACGCCCCCAAAATAGGTATACATCACCTATTCTGAGTCTCCAAATACATGGTACAGAATACAAATACAACCTTAAATATACAACATGAGCTATGAGTTTTAATATAAATATTGTCTTCTAGACAGTATTCAAACTCAAAATAAGTCCTCAATACATTTATTATCACATTATTTCATAGAATAGTGAGGACTACTAATGCTATCATCTGGACCGTTACTCTGCCTCCCGACTAGTCCCTCGCTTTCGTTCTCATTTCTCAAGAGAACAATGAAAGAAAAAAAGGTGAGCTCAATTAGCCCAAAGAAGAAATATTATGACTAAGATAATGCGAGAATAAATTATCATTAGCCTTCAATGATGTTAAACCGATAAAATATAACAAACTTCAAGTTTAATCAGCGTGAGAACAAGCAATCCATTAGAAGAGTCAAGTAGAGAATAAAATCAACTATCTTCTATGATTTAAAAGGTTTTTCATTACTTTTATCATTTGAGACTCGACAATAAATAATCCACATCATCCTGCCCGATGCGACGGCCAAGAATATTCATTAGTATCACGACCACAAATTATCCATGCACTACGGGCCAAGGATATTCGTGTAATCATCAATGGTCATGATCATGCTAACAACTGTCCATCAATGCACTACGGCCAATGAGGATTTTTACCACATCATTTGTAACATTACGATCATGATTATATCGAATAATCCCTGGTCATAATCATACCAAGTCCATCTATGCACTACAGGCCACAAATGACTTTCAACATATTATAAACATGAGGATGATGACAATGATATAAGAATTCAATAAAACAAGTTCACAGATAAATTTTTAAAGATTTATAATTTAATTTATCTAGAAATCAATAACATCCAAATTGTCAACATGATACTGTTTTGTGGAGTAAAATTCAAGAATGCTCAGAAGAATATTTCCATGAAAAGATACTGGATGAAGCGCAAATATCTAGGATATTCCACTAATTTCATGGAGTATAAAAGCAAAAACTTTAACCAACTGAGTATAATAGAATATATGAAACTGCAAATAGATTTTTTCCGCCATGCGGTAATCCACATAGACAGATTATTCCAACAGAATAATAAAGAATGGAACCAGGTCATGCGTAATCCGCACAGACAAGATATTCCAACAGAATAATACAGAATGGAACCAGGTCATGTGTAATTCGCACAGACAGGATGTTCCAACAGAATAATAAATAATGGAACCAGGTCATGCAAAATCCGCATAGATAGGATGTTCCAATAGAATAATAAAGAATGGAATAACAACATTCATTCTGTACGCGATGCGATCACCCGCATGCAATGAGGTTATTCCAACAGAATAATAAAGAATGGAATAACGAAGAATTTCACCATGTATGCGGTGCCCGATGAGACAGTTATTCCAACATAATAATAAAGAATGGAATAACAACCCTTACGCGTATATTGAAAAAAAAACTCTCTTCATGAATATGAAAGAATAATACCCCTTACCTTAAAAAGAAGAGTATTTACGACGGGTAGGGCGGGGATATACTTGAAGAAAACTTGCACTATTTTCTACGCTCAAAAGCTTTCTTAAACTCTAAAGAAATACTCCAAGATTATAGAAGAAGAATTCTCCGAATTTACGGTGTGATTTTTAATTCTAACTAAGCATCCTATTTATACGAGAATGGAAAGGATACTATGCTGCACTATGAAATAAAATATAATATATTCTATTTATAATCAAATAAAATAAAACTTTATAAAAAGTATCCTGTTTTTATATAAAAAGTTTTTACTATGCAGGCACTATGCAAACACTATGCATAATAAAATATAATATATTCTATTTATAATCAAATAAAACAAAACTTTATAAAAAGTATTCTGTTTTATATAAAAAGTTTTCTATTTTATTACATTTATAATAATAATAAAACAACATTTATCACCATTATTATAATTCACAATATTAATCGACCAGGTCGTTCCCAGGAAAGAGGGGGCTTTCAAATAAGGATTTCTCCCTAGTGGCGCGCAATTAGGTGACCAAACCTCTCCTTGACATAACTTCTAGACATCGTCAATATTGCAAATAATAATATTAATAACTCTGTCATCTCAATTATTGATTTAATAATATAAAATATCGACAATAATTGAATCAAATAACGTGAGATACTATGCATCAATTACTGTAGCAATAATTGAACAAAATTGAGTGACTTCTCACGTAAGTATCAATAATCAATAACGTGTGCTCTATGCAACCACGCGTATTATTGTACTTTTAACACCAGGTGTTTCAACAGTTAACGGTAAAACTTCTGCCATTATTTTAATCAAATATTTTGTCGTTTTCTCAATTCGATAATAATTCCGTTGTGGGGTCCACCAATGATTGTTTCGTTGTACGAACATACCCTGTTAAAACGAATATTCCCCGATCAATCGTATATTATATAACAACTTGCGTACTTTGTAAAATTTATAAATATTACCCACAACTATAACATTCTATCAAATTCATTCCATAATATTTAAAAATGATATTTATAGAAAAATCATCTTTATTCATAAAAGTTGGGGTCTTATATCATCATTATGGATTACGAGGAAGATAAAAGTATACCAATCGTACTGGGGAGACCATTCTTAGCCACAGGAAGGACTTTTATAGATGTGCAGAAAGAGGAACTCACAATGCGTTTACATGATCAGGAGATCACTTTTAATGTCTTCAAAGCAATGAAGTTCCCAACAGATGAAGAAGAATGTTTCAGAGTTGATTTGGTGGACCGTGTATTAAATGATGAAGTTGAGAATCTAGTGGATTATGAACCATTGACGAGTGTCATTGCTAAAAATTCAGAATTGGAGGATGGGGAATTCTCCGAACTTGTGCAATATCTGGATACTACTCCACAATTCAGAAAATTCAGAACACCTGTCGAGCCATTGACAAAAGTTGGAGAGACATCGGTAAAATTAAAGCCATTTCTTGAGACACCTCCAGAACTTAAATTAAAACCACTTCCAGATCATCTCAGATACGCATTTTTAAGTAAAGATTCAAAGCAACATGTGATTATTTCTGCTGCACTAACATCTTTTCAGGAAGAAAAAACTGCTACGAGTGCTTAGAGAGTGAAAATCAGCCATTGGATGGACCATAACAGATATTAAAGGGATCAGCCCTTCGTTTTGCATGCATAAGATCCTGTTGGAAGATGGTAGTAAGTCGTCGGTTGAGCAACAAAGAAGACTCAATCCGATAATTAAAGAAGTGGTGAAGAAAGAGGTACTGAAATGGCTGGATGCATGCATAATCTACCCGATTTCAGACAATTCATGGGTGAGCCCAGTGCAGTGTGTACCGAAGAAGGGTGGTATGACCGTCGTTACTAATGAGAATAATGAGTTAATTCCAATACAAATAGACGGGGTGGATAGTCTGCATGGATTACTGCAGGCTCAATAAAGCTACAAGGAGAGATCATTTTCCACTTTCGTTTATCGATCAGATGTTGGATAGACTGGCGGGTCATGAGTATTATTGCCTTTTGGATGGTTATTCAGGCTACAATCAGATTGTGATAGCTCTAGAAGACCAGGAAAAGATAACCTTTACATGTCCATACGACACTTTTGCTTTGATAAGGATGTCTTTCGGGTTGTGCAATGCTCCAGCCACCTTTCAGAGATGCATGATGGCTATATTTTTAGACATGGTGGAACAGAACGTGGAGGTATTTATGGATGATTTCTCAGTCTTCGGAAACTCGTTTGATTTATGCCTTGAAAATTTGGTAATGGTCTTGAAGAGGTGCGTTGAGACGAATCTAGTGCTGAACTGGGAAAAGTGCCACTTCATGGTACAAGAAGGAATCATACTGGGACACAAGGTTTCGAAGAAGGGACTCGAGGTGGATAAGGCTAAGCTAGAAACTATTGAGAAGTTGCCACCACCTACTTAAGTAAAAGGTGTTCGCAGTTTTCTAGGACATGCAGGTTTCTACCGCAGATTCATCGAGTACTTCTCTAAGATAAATAAACCACTATGCAGTTTATTGGAGAAGGATGCATAATTTAATTTTGATGAGGCTTGCGTGTCGGTATTTAAGCACTTAAAGGGGAAATTAACATCAGCACCAGTTATTACTGCTCCATATTGGGATTTGCCATTTGAGCTGATGTGTGATGCCAGTGATTACGTTGTAGGGGCTGTTTTGGGGTAGAGGAAAGAGAAGATGTTTTATGTGATTTATTATTCTAGCAAGACCCTTACAGATGCACAGTTGAACTACACCACCACAGAGAAAGAATTATTGGTAGTGGTGTATGCCTTTGATAAATTTCGAGCATATCTAATTGGTACAAAGGTGATAGTGTACACGGATCATGCGACAATTCAACATTTAGTGGCAAAGAAGGATGCAAAGCCCCGGTTGATCAGATGAATTTTATTATTGCAGGAATTTGATTTGGAGATCAAGGACAAAAAGGGCACTAAAAACCAATTGGCGGACCACTTATCTCGACTAGAGAATCCGAAAAAGGGAGGCAGACGACAAAGTTGTGATCAATGAATCCTTTCTAGATGAACAGTTGTTTGTGGTGAAAGGGGAAGTGCCATGGTTTGCAGACTACACAAACTATTTGGTGAGTAAGATGGTACCTTCTGACTTGGTGGGTTATCAAAAGAAAAAATTTATGCATGATGTCAATGGTTTATATGGGATGAGCCATACTTGTTTAAACAGTGTGCTGATCAAATGATAAGAAGGTGTATCCTGTATAGCAAGACCAAGGTGATTTTGCAGGATTGTCATTCTTCGGTGTAAGGAGGTCACTATGGTGGAGAAATGACAGTGGCCAGAGTACTACAAGCAAGATTCTACTGGCCAATAATCTTCAAGGATGCATACAGTTTCATCCAGTGGTGTGATAGATGTCACAGAGTGGGGAACATCTCAAAAAGAAATGAAATGTTGTTGAATACGATCCTTGAAGTAGAAATTTTTGATGTGTGGGGGATTGATTTCATGGGCCCTTTTGTTTCTTCTTGCGGAAATCTCTACATCCTGCTTGCAGTGGATTATGTGTCGAAGTGGGTAGAAGTGGCAGCTCTTCTAACAAATGATGCCAAGGTAGTCCTCAGGTTTTTACACAGAAGTATCTTCACGAGATTTGGGACTCCTAGGGCCATCATTAGTAATGAAGGCAGTCATTTCTTCAACAAGCAGTTTACAGCTTTGTTGGTCAAATATGGGGTGAACCATCGTATTGCTACATCTTATCACCCACAAACGAATGGCCAAGCGGAAGTGTCGAATCGAGAAGTCAAATGAATCCTTGAAAAAGTTGTGAATCCCATGAGGAAGGACTGGTCGTTAAAATTGGATGATGTAGTATGGGCATATAGGACTGCATACAAAACACCATTGGGCATGTCACCTTTTCAGCTCGTGTATGGAAAAGCATGTCACCTTCCTATGGAGCTAGAGCATAAGGCATATTGGGCAATTCGAAAGGTCAATTTTGATTTGAAAGTTGCAGGGGAGAAACGCCTACTCTAACTCCATGAGTTGGATGAATTCAGATTACAAGCATATTAGAATTCGAAGCTATACAAGGAGAAGGTGAAGAAATGGCATGATCGCAAGATTATAGAGAGGACATTTGAACCGGGACAAAGGGTTTTGCTTTACAATTCCAGACTTAAACTTTTTCCCGGGTGGCTGAAATCAAGATGGCCAGGGCCATTTATAGTGAAAACTTTCTTCCCACATGGTGCGATAGAAGTGTTCGATAAATTCCCGGATCAACCTTTTAAAGTGAATGGGCATCGATTAAAGCATTATTTTGGTGGTGAGGTGGACAGGCAGAAAGTCACCTCAATTCTTTCTTCGACATGAGATTTAGAGATAGTCAAGATAATTGACTTTAACTTAGCGCTTGATGGGAGGCAACCCATTATTTCTATCTCTATTTTTTATTTAATTCAGTTTAGGTTGTTTTTATTAGTTCATCTTCACTTTTAAGTGTGATAGGTTATTGTGTTTTGCCTAATTGAGTGTGTAGCTGCATTTGAATTGAGAGGTGTTTGATGTAGTATAGAGTTTATTTGGTCAATCATGCTTACTCTGTAATTCATGCCTTAACAGTGTGTAGTGATGTCTATGTAGGTATCTTGGACTGAATTCATCACTGATTTGCAGTACTGGAATTAAAAGTTGGCAGTGCAGGGAACAGGGTCGCGCGCCCACGCCCGCGTGGCATGCCTGCAAACTCAAAAAATCACATTCGCGCGTCCATGCCACCAGTCTATTGAAAAATCGCGCGGCCGCGCGTGACATTGGACAGTGAATTTTTTTTAAGTTTTAAAACAGGTGTTTGATTCTATTCTTCTATATTAGAAATCACACAGAGGCGTATTCTTTTTCTCTCCTCAACACGCACGTCTCCTCACCTCTCGGTAGTTACAAACTAAGCCCTAACCCTCCTCTACATTACGTGAGTGTTGCTTCGGAGCTTATACCCACTATCAGTGTCTGCATTATAAAGCTAGGGTTCAAGAGTGGTGGTGTGAATTAAGTTTGGGGTTTCTCTCTTCATCAATTATCACTCATTCTCAAGCAAATCTTTATCTTCAACATTCAAAGCAATGGGTCCAAAGAGAGCACGTTCGAGTTTTTTTTCATCATCATCATACTCTAGCAGTCAAGGGGAAGATGTTGAGGATCATACCCAATTCTTGAGTCTAGACGCCCAAATAGAGTATTACAGAATCGTGGCAAAAACCTTTGAGAAGCAAAGGGAACTCAAGCCTGAGCAACAAGATGGTCAATTATGGAACATGATTCGCGAGAGCGGATGGCTTGGATTGATTGCCACACCTATGCCTGCCCCCATGGGTATTGTCAGAGAATTCTATGAGAATGTAAAGGAGACGATGAGTGGGTTATCTGTGGTTCACGGAGTTTAAGTGGATTTCAGACCTCCCATAATTAGGGCAGTTTTTAGGTTACTTGATGTACCCCCGACTGGGTATGCTAATTGGGTAGAAGGTGCACACTTGGAAACAGATTTGGAAATGGTCATTACTGAGTTGTGCGTGCTAGGAACGAAGTGGACTTACAAGGCCGACACAAATCAGCCGCGAATATTCCCAGTATCAGCCCTGAATCGATATGCTAAGGCGTGGAATTTATTTATATGTGCAAAGCTCGTTCCGTCATCTCATCAGCATGAAATCAAAGCAGAGAGGGCAATCATTTTGTGGGGCATAATCACAGGGAAGTACATTGATGTAGCCAACCTGATACATCAGAATATGTTACGTTATATGCAGGGAAGCACGACTGGGAGTATCCCAAATGCATCTGTTGTAGCTGGCATATGTGCCCAGCAAGGAGTCCAGTGGGATAATGAACAAATGCAGAACCGAGTCAAGATATTACTCACACAACCATTGAAAAATTTGAGGATTGGGTAGGAGGTGCACCACATCCGCGAGGAAAAGGCTTCATTATCCAGCCCACATTCCCAGAGCCGCCACCGCAACCCTCTCAGATAGATGAAGCGGGCCCATCAACTCAAGCACCTGCTGCCACTAGGATCGACAGCTCTGAAGGTTGGAGCGAAAGGTCGCCGCGATGTACGATAACTTCGCAGCATTTGCTACGAGTCTCATAAGGTCATTGGCAGAGGCGTTTGCACAACAAGGGACCATAGTTGAGTGGCCATAGTTTGGGACTGCCATGCCATATCCACCACCGGATTCACCACCCGACGAGGGTGGTGCAGCTGAGCACTAGGGGAGTTTTCTTTAACCCTATACCTTCATTCATTGGGGCAATGAATATTATAAGTTTGGGGGTATTAGGGTAGTTGTATAGTTGCATATAGCATTTGCATGTTGTAGACACTCGATATTTTCTGTACTATTGTTACTAACATTACAGGAGGACAGATTCGTCTTTTAAGAGAGAACCCTGAAAGACAATCCAAATCCATACCAAACACTACCGGAAGTTCAGCATTAACCCCAGATCGCAATCTGGGAGTAACGGTTTCAACCTCGGATTTAACCCCGAGACCTGCAGATACAATAACGGAACACACACTGGAGAAGACCGATTAATCTAAGAGATAACCCCGAGGTATCCAGTCTCAGTCCCAACCATGGGAATAGCCACCAACCTTGGTGATAACCCCAAGGAATGCAGTTTCGGAGATAACCCCGGAAATGCTTGTTTCAAATGCCATCAGCTTCAATCTCGGCACTCACAACGAAATACAATGTGCCAACACGACAATAACATCGGGAAGACAGGCACACCTCAAAGATGACAATGAGGACCTTCAACAAATGCAGCAGTCCAATCTCAGCGAAGTTTGAGCAACGTCTGCTTATCGGCCTAATCCGGCAGTAACACCAGTGAGGGGCAACATCGCCATCTCGTCCAACACGATGCCACATCTCGTCTCTACGCAACAATGTCCCACAAGGCTATCCAATCCCGAGTGACTATTATGCGGGGTAACGGATGAAAGTTGAAGCTTGAAGACCGGAGGGCATCGTCCCATCTTCAAAGACTTCGTACAAACTCTAATCCCATGCCATCGTACAACTCTCGACAACGGTGGTCCGAAATAGGTCCTGAATACCTCCAAACGGATGCCCGGATTGCACTTCTCAAAATTTGAGTGGACATTACAGTGCCTGAGTTCATGTACTTCGAGACGACCCAACCCGGATGCAATCCCGCCGACCTGACCTGGCCTGGTACACTCATGGGTGAGCCATTGTACACTACAAGCACCTTTTGCCTATACATAAGAGGCTTGGGGTGTTGATTTTTAAGAGAAAAAAGACGGGGAA
This sequence comes from Panax ginseng, assembly GCA_020205605.1. Taxonomy (NCBI): domain Eukaryota; kingdom Viridiplantae; phylum Streptophyta; class Magnoliopsida; order Apiales; family Araliaceae; genus Panax; species Panax ginseng. Next base: position 55,159,976 of record CM035150.1, read on the forward strand.
ACCCTGCACAATTTTCTTTGCACTCGCCATACAGTGTATTTTCCCACTTTCAAACACACAGAGCTCATATATAGCCTCTTTTGTACACACAAAAAAGCCCAAAGTGTTTACCCACTCTAAAGATATAGAAGCCCTTTTTATCAGCTGTAAGCCTTCTCACACACTTTAGAGTCTTTCTCTTCATCTTTGCACACACCCTTCTACACGTTGAGAGTCGTGTTGTTTGCTTTTGCCTGGACTTCGGTCCGTGGTTTCATTCCAGTCTGTATATATATATATATATATATATATTGACTAACATTATTGAGTTATGCCTCGATTGAGCCTGAACTTGATGCCCCGAGCGTTTCTTTCTTTAATATATATATATATATACTTATATATATCAATCGTAAAGGTCGAACTTTGTTCGATGAGCCTAGACTTGATGCAGTGCGTTTATTCGCTTTTATATATATATATATACTTATATATATCAACCGTGTGTCGGACTTTGTTCGATGAGCCTAGACTTTATGCAATGCGTTTATTAAACTTATATATATATATATATATATATATATATATATATATAATGGTCGAACTATGTTCGATGAACTCGGATTTTACATCCTATGCGTTTATTGCTTTTATATATATATATATATATATACATATATATATATATTTTATTTTGTCCTCGCTGAGTTCCCTTCGTGGCGGGCTTGATCGCTTACAACTTTATTTACATTTCCTCCTGAGTTTACTTAAGTGGCGATTAATCAAAATTCTGACTTTATTTACATTCTGTCCCGCCTGGAGTTTCCTTCGTGGAGGTTGATCGTATCTACAGCTTTATTTACATTTCTGATCCCCCATAGAGGTGCTTCGTGGTTGGTGATCCTATCTGTATATATATATATATATATATATATATTTACCGCTTTTATATATATACCTGCTTATTGCTTTTATACAAATTGCAATATTCTGTGCGCCTAGGAATCATGTGATCACAGATTCATCTCATTGATCTAGATTCGGTTCCGTGAAGGACATTCTCAAATTATGTAGCGACTTGTAAATTATTATGCGATGTCTCAGATTTCCTCGATGGTTTCCATACCCACGAGGAAGTCGGCATTATTTTTGGATGTATTATTATTTTCATACGGATGCCTCACATCCTTCAAATAAAATCAATCCAAATTACCACTTAATAAAAATGGAGGTGTAAAGGTCTCAATTCCTATTGAAGCAAAAGCAGGTTTAAAAACCTCTTTTATAAAACATCATTGCCATATATTGCTAAAAACTGAATTTTTACATAAATTCAAACTCTGTGTATATAGGTTCGAACGAGGCCTCGCACAACTTTCATATAACAGCACATTAACCCACACACACACACACACATACTCATATAATAGTTTCTTGAAAAAAGGCGATCAGCGTGGTAACACGGATGTTGGGGGGTGCCTAACACCTTCCCCCCGCATAACCAAGTCCCCGGACCCTAAACGAACCTCGGTTTCGCCAACCCATATATCAGTGTCACATCACTGGGTCAATGTACAAACCTTTTCTCGGTTGTGTTGGTACAACCATTTAAAAAACCAACTGACGACTCTTAACAGTCCCATCGTCGACATTATACATGTCGGACCTTTTTCACTTGTTTTTTCAAACAAATCTCACCTAAAATGAGAACACCAAAGAACAAGTAACGGAAAGGGACACCCAAAAATCCCGACATCGACAGGTGGTGACTCTGCTGGGGACTCCAGTAAGAGGACTTAAGCCGCTACTACAATCTTTTCAAAACTGATTATATGCTTGTGTGTGGATGTTGCATTTACATTGGATTAATGTGTACGAATGCATGTCTTGTTTGAGCTTAGTGCTTCGCATCATATCTCGTGTGATGTTAGTGTTTCGCACTATAAACTGCTTATGATATTAGTGCTTCGCACATGTCATCATTTCATACGGTGAGACACGATGTATGTGAATGTATGTTGAGTGGTCCCTCCACCAGGAGGCTATCCCATCGGTGTTTGATTACGGGACTCGTGAGAAGACTAATTCTCTGAGGCTCAGGAAAGGCACCACCCAAATTCGCACTAGTTGAAAGACCAGATTAACTTCCCGTCTAGTAGATTGCGATGGTTTTGGAACCATCATGCCAAAAAGCAGTGAGAGTAACCTAAGATAGGTCAGCCTCTGATAAACCCAAAACGAAGGAAAGTCTCTTCATGCTCTCATTTCAATTACTTGTAAACACAATTACTTGTAATTTCATTCTATATCTATCTCCATGTAATGAGAAATATGAAGCAATATGTCCACATACATGCTACAAACGGTGACACAATCGCTTTGCGAGGATAAAATTCCTAAAATGGACACATCACATAACATGTCATTATACACCTTCCCTAAGGACTAAACTATGCCATTTCTTTCGCGAGGGAATCAATCGGACCTACTACCCTATTAAAGTTCAAAAGGCAACATGCCTACAATCAATCATGTCGTCGTCTCACTGCATCGAACTTAATCCGATTTCTATTAAAGAATTCGACCAGGTTAAGCAAACAGATTACAGATTTGGTTGTTCTATTAAAAGAATTACACCCGACCTACGAAGTCGAAAAATACCAGACATACCGAGCCCTCCACACAAGGAGAATTCCGGTCATTACCATACGAGCCACGATTGGATACGACCAACAAAATGCAGGATGCTGCCCATTCCACCGGAGATCCAGACAATGGTGACATCAAAAAGAAAGTCCTCCAAATGGAAGAGACCCTTCGAGTTATCAAAGGAATTGGAACACACGGGAGTGTTTCATATGCTGATTTATGTATTTTTCCTGGTGTTCACTATCCAGAAAAATTTAAAACTCCTGAATTTGAAAAATATGACGGGTTAGGGGATCCTTATACACATTTAAAAGTCTTTATTGGAGAACTGGGATCCTATGCAGAGAGGATGAAAAACTTCGTAATGCAATTGTTCCAAAAGAGTCTAACTAGAGAAGCCCGTTCGTGGTACACAAGATTAGACAACTCCAAAATCCACGACTAGGAAGAGCTAGCACATGCCTTCCTCACTCAATACGATTTTCAAACTTAAATGGCTCTGATGGGATCAGTTACCAAGATCAAGAAATGCATCTAACGAGTCTTTGGAGAGTATGCTCAAAGGTGTAGGCCTTTGGCTGCCCAAGTTAGTCTGCCATGTCAGAATCAGAAATGGTCATGACATTCATAGACATACAAGAAGCTCCCTTCTATAAGAGAGTTTTATCCGACATCGACAAATCATTTTCTAAAATGGTTAAACATGGGGAGATGGCTGAAATGGGGTTGAAGTCAGGAAAGATTCAAGACCTAGCCGCACTCAAAGTTGTTGCTGATCACATCCAATTTGGAAATTATGGGAACAACCCTCGAAGGGTCCATAAAAAGAAAGAGGAAGATGTTTCCCTAATACTACAGGGACAAAAAGGCAATCAAAGTATGCCCATTCAAAGGAGAAACTACACTCCCTTTCCAGCACAGTCTGCAAACCCTCCAGTACCAAAAGGTGGAGAAGTCAAACGCCATCGAGTGTTTACACCCTTAGGGGATACCCTCGAGAACATTCTTAATCTTCTGACAACACAGAAGAAAATTACGCATCTTCTTTCACCAGCTAGCCCTAATGGACGGAGTTTCAATGCTGCTAGGAAATGTGTTTATCATGCCGGGGCACCTGGACATGATACTCAGGATTGTTGGGCCTTGAAACACAAGATTCAGGACCTAATAGATAATGGAGAGATCGTAGTCACCAAACCCGATCAGCCTCACGTACAAGACAACTATCTTCCTCAACACAAAGAAGAAGAGGTCAACATGATTAATTGGAGCAGTGGACAGAGTTACAACTTCAGCTGTGATTCCCCCTAGACCATCAAAGACAGTGATGACATATGGGATTATGCTAAGTTCCAGTTAACAATAGAACGAAAGATGAAATCTCTCTACAAACAGATTGAGCAATTGGCGGAACTGGTGACTTATCAGCATCAAGTGACTCGGCAATTAATCAGCCAGGAACATGCCAGTCTCCTACCAATCGTCATGAATATTCCCTCGTCCCTTTCAAAAAATGAAATGCTGGAAGACAAAGTGATGAAGAGAGCAAATGCCAAATCCCGTCGGGATTTCGCCAACAAACGGGAATTCACCTATTTGGGCCAACCCATGGAGGAAATCCTTCACATGTTAATCAGTGAAGGAAGGATCAGTTCCTTTCTACCTCCAATCAACTCTGATGGAGTATGTCAATACCACTCACAGTCTCGTGGTCACAGCACAGAAGAATGCTGGGCACTCCGCCACCTTATTCAAAATCTAATCGACGGTGGTGTCTTTGCGGCAGCGAGATAACGACAACGTGTTACGTGCAAGTGAGAATGCGAGCCCTACTAAGTGGAAAAGTGTGGTAGCGATTATATCTCACAAGTTAAAGGGATTAACACTGTTCTCACAACACCGATAATTCAACTCAAAGGAGGAAACAATCCTTTGAAAGTGGCAGCTCCGAGCCAATCAACTTGCCATGCGCAGCACAATATCTATTGTTAGCTTGCGCAAGGTTCCGTGGAATTATGGAGAAGGTGAAGGATCCACCTCATATACCACTGCTGCAGTGTCGAAGGAAAATCCACTGTATCTTCCCCATCGGGTGATGAACCCCACCACCAAATCAAAGGGGAAAATACCCATGGAGAAGATTGAAAAATTCCTCCGCACTGTGTGTCATAATGAAGCCTCGGTGGTTTTAAGCTTGAAGGAAGCTCCACCAAAAATATCAATTTTAGACTTGGTCTTAACTTCCGAGAATCACCAGAAGGTCTTGTTAAAGGGTTTGGAAGAAGCCTATCTTCCGACATCAGTGGATACAAAAAAATTTCAACACATGGTTGATCACATTTTCAACACTAATGTGATATCCTTCACTGATGATGACATACCGCCCGAAGGGACTGGTCATTGCAAACCGTTGCACATTGCGGTCTTGTCCTCCGGATATATGGTGGCTGGAGTTTTAATAGATGGAGGTTCCTCTCTGAATATCTGCCCATATGCCACCTTGGTGAAGATGAATATCAATCTCAACCGAATTCGGAGTAGCCATACTATCATCAAAGCTTTTGATGGAGCCCGCCGTAACTCGATTGGAGTAATTGAGCTGCCAATCAAAATTAGCCCTCATACATTCTGCGTATCCTTCCATGTGCTCAAGATAGATTCGGGATACAACCTGCTCTTGGGACGACCATGGATCCATATGGCTGGGGCAGTCCCCTCCACTCTTCACCAACAATTGAAGTACATTATCAACAATAGCCTGGTCACGGTCAACGCTGAACCAGAGATTCCTCAGCATGGGGATATACCGTTCATCAATGCCAATGCAGACGTAGAAGCAGTCAGTTTTCATGCTTTGGAAATAAACAACACCCAATACCACGCTATTGGAGCACCACTGCTCAAACCCCACATTTCTGCTGAGGTGATGTCAGCCACTCAAGAAATGATGGCGTTGGGTCATAAGCCAGGACAAGGGTTGGGTAAAGATGGCCAGGGTATCCTGTACCCCATTCGATTAACCAAGTAAGTTGGAACAGCTGGACTAGGCTATTCTGCCAGCTCTAGTCACAGGAATCCTCATAAGCATCAGCAGATTACTTTAGCTTCAACCATGTGGCGTTTGGCTTTGCCTTCAAACTCTGAGTTCGCATAACCTCCAGTAAAGGTGCCAACCAATGTCATGGCCATGTTATTTCCTAAGCCGAAACCAGTGGAGGAAAAGAAAATCGTTATTCCAGATCCCGCAATCGAAGAAGAGGAGCGGAGAATCAAGGAAAACGTTGTCCGAATAATGTCGGGCATGCGCATCATCGTCCATAATGAACATACCAACAGATACACCCAGGGCGATGATTGCCTGACATAATGGCCATCATTCGGAGATGAGAGAGGATGATGACAATCCCTCCATCATTATGGGTCCACCGGACTTTACCTTACCAATTGGAACAACATTCCTTGCTTTGGTGCGACAAAGTAAAGCGGCGTAAATTCTTTTTCGCCATGTAGATACAATAACCGCTTACTTTTACATGCGATATTAGCGCTTATTTTTCCAGTATATGCTAACGTTGTGTATGATCAACGCATTTCATATATACTAAGTGAAATCATATTTTATTTCAGGACTCTAATTTTAGATGTGCCTGTATTTACGGATACGATGCCTCTCCTACACAAGGATTGTACCTTTGATGTAGAGATGAATTCAGCCTTGATGAATCTCCAGGATGACATTGAGGTGCCTCCAAAAATTCAAGAATGGGTCAAAGACAAACCCAAACCCAACCTTGATCAAACCACTTCTTTCAATCTCAAAACCTTAGAAAGCCCTAAGTTAATCCAGATTGGTTCAGACCTTACCCCAAACCAACGGAATGACATGGTTACGCTATTAACCCAATTCCAGGATGTGTTTGCATGGTCTCATGAAGACATGGTGGGTTTATCCACTGACATTGTCCTTCATCGCCTTCCCATTAAAGAGGGATTTAAGCAAATCAAGCAAAAGCTCAGGCGATTAAAACCTGAGTGGAGTTTAAAGGTGAAAGAAGAAATTGTGAAACAATTTCAAGCCAGCATCATTATGGTGTCTACATATCCTGAGTGGATATCCAACATTGTACCCATGCCTAAACCTGGAGGGAAGGTCCAAGTTTACGTGGATTACCGGGACTTGAAAAAAGCTTGCTTAAAAGACAGCTTTCCCGTGCCATTCATCCATATTCTCATTGACAATCTTTCTTGTAATACGATATGTCCCTTTACCTTGATTGCTTTAAGGGTACCATCAGATCATGGTTGCCAAGGAAGATCGTGAGAAGACTGCTTTCATCACTCCTTGGGGAACTTTTTGCTATAGACGGTTGTCATTCGGCCTCATCAATGCCGGAGCTACCTATCAACGAGCTATGATGGCTCTTTTCCATGACTTAATGCATAAAGAGATTGAGATCTACGTGAATGACATCATTGTCAAGTCCCAGAAGGAGGATGACCATCTAGACCATCTCAGAAAGTTGTTCAACAGGTTGCGTAAGTAAAACTTGAGGTTGAATCCAGCTAAGTGCGCCTTTGGTATCAAGTCAGGCAAGTTGTTAGGATTTCTAGTCAGCCACAAAGGGATTGAGCTGGATCCTACCAAAATCCAAGCCATCACAGAAATGCCCATTCCTCAGACAGAGAAGGAAATACGGGGATTTTTGGGAAGGATCAACTTCATCAGCAGGTTTATCTCCCAACTCACAGCAACCTGTGAGCCAATCTTCAAGTTATTAAGGAAGAACTCCTCCATGAAATGAAATGATGAGTGCTAGAATGCCTTCCATACAATCAAGAAACAGTTAGTCAAAGCTCCTATCTTGGTACCACCCAGGGATGATGTTCCCCTATTTATGTACCTGTCCATAAGTGACAATGCCATGGGGTCATGTCTTTGGACGACGAGAAAAGACGATAGAGGCCAAGAACGATCTATCTATTACCTCAGCAAAAGGTTCAGCAGCAGTGAACACAAGTACACTCTGATCGAGAAGACGTGTTGTGCTTGGAAGTATCCTCTCAAGTATCCTCTCAAGTACGTGTTCAACAAACCCATGTTGAATTGACAGCTGTCCAGATGGCAGTTGATCCTACAACAATTTGACATTGTATATGTGACTCAAAAGTCCATCAAAGGTCAAGGAATCACAGATCAACTAGCCGCCGCACCTTCAGGGGATTTCAAACCCTTGGAAACATATTTCCCCGATGAAGGAGTAATGACAGTGCAACAACACCATCAGTACGATACACGCCAATCATGGAAGATGTATTTTATTGGAGCTGTTAACATGGAAGGTTCTAGAGCTGGAGCAATTCTAGTATCTAATACGGGGGAGCAGTATCCCGTTGCCGTCAAATTACAGTTTGTCAGCACCAACAATACGGCTGAGTATGAAGGCTGTCTCATGGGGCTAAAACTTTCCCGGTCAATGGGCATCAAGCGGTTAACTGTCCTTGGAGATTCAGAGTTGGTAATCAGACAATCCACCGGAGTCTATCAAACCAAGGAACTACATTTGCTGCCTTACCATCGGTAGGTTTTGGAGATGGCTTTGGAGTTCGAAGAAATCTCCTTTCTACACATTCCTCGTAATAGGAATGATTTCGCGGATGCATTAGCAACTTTGGCCTCCTTGATTCGCATATTAGACAAGGAACACTTGCCAAGCGTCATAATTTCCCTGCACAAGGCCCCAACCTATGGGAATTATGTTAGAGAAGTATCGGATGAGCTACCTCCCATCTAACCTCCTTGGTATCAGCATATCAAGGAATATCCGGGGGATGGATCTACACCCTCTAAGGCGAGCCTGACTGAGAAAAGGCGGATCCATCGACTTGCTATGAAGTTCTACCTAAGTGGAGATGCGCTCTATAAAAGATATGCAGGACTAGGTCTCCTCAGGTGTCTAGACAAAGATCAAGCCCAAAGGCTTATGGATGAAATCCATGGTGGAGTCTGTGGCCCCCACATGAGTGGCCCCCTCCTTGTCAAAAAAGTCCTCAGGACGGGACATTACTGGCTGACTCTCAAAGCTGATTGCAACGACCACGTTAGAAGATGCTATCAGTGCCAGATTTATGGGAATGCTATACACGCCCCTCCACTGGAGCTCCACAATATGAGTTCGCCTTGGCGCTTCTCAAGGTGGGGAATGGACGTTATTGGGCCGATTGAGCCTAAAGCCAGTAATGGTCACCGATTTATCTTCACCATGATCGACTACTTCACCAAGTGGGTAGAAGCAGCCTCCTTCCCCAGGGTCCATAAAGAAGTCATCATGGCTTTCATCAGAAACAATGTTGTTTGTCGATATGGACAACAAGAGGTGATTGTGTCAGACAATGCCAAAAACCTCAACAACAAAATGATGGAGGAGTTATGCAGTAAATTTCACATCAAACATCTTAACTCTGTCATCTATCGTCCAAAGATGAACGGTGCTGTTGAAGCGGCTAACAAAAATATCAAGAAAATTATGCAAATGATGTCAGCCAACCACAAAGATTGGCCTAACCTGTTGCCTCTTACTCTGTTAGCCTACAGAACCACAATGCGTACTTCAACTAGGGCAACCCCCTACGCTTTAACCTATGGGATGGAAGCAATGCTCCCCATAGAGGTTGAGATGGAATCTCTCAGAGTGTTGATCGACGCTCAGCTGGATGAAAACCAATGGGTACAAGACAGGTATCACCAATTGCCTCTGATAGACGAAAGGTGAACCACGGCTATCTTGCATGGTCAGCTATATCAGCAAAGGATCGCCAGATCCTACAACAAAAAAGTCCGGCTACGGCAATTTAAACAACATGACTTGGGTCTGAAGAAGATTCTTGACAATCAAGATTAGGCCAAAGGAAAATTCGCTCCTAACTGGGAAGGCCCGTTTATTGTCAAAGAAGTATTGACAGGAGGCGCTCTCAGATTATAAGAAATGGACGGCGATGAATTTCCACAACTCATCAACTCAGACACCATGAAACGATATTATGTCTGAAGTAACCAAAGAAACACCACGGTGCATCATCATCGTCACCACCATTCTCGGTTCTTTAACCCTTTACCACCTACAACTTGCTACACTTTGCCCCTCGAGAAACATACTCTTCAAGCCAAAGACTGGCTTTCTCCTTTCTGCGCCATACAACTTAGGTTATCCCACATGGATTGAACCTCTTATGCGTTCATAGCTTTGGCTACCCATACATGGGATCAAACTTCTCCCACTGCGCGTTTATCCTCAACCTAGATTAAACTTTCTCCTCCCACTTTCGACCGCACATGGGATTACGCTTTTTCTTCTAAGCCTTGAGGCGAACTACGTCGACCGATCTCCTCTTGAATAGAGATGCGTAGGCAACCATGTTACATGGCTTGGTCGCAATAAAATAAAAACAACAAAAACATTTCTACCCTCTTCTCCTTACAAAAACAAAAACAACCAAAAACATTCCTACACCATATCTGCCATATACAGCATTGAACCTCTTACACCTGGTTCGAACTACGCAGACCTGATCTCCTCTTCAATAGGAGTACGTAGACAGCCATTCATGGGGCGGTCTCACCCCCTACCAAAACACAAACCATTGTCAGCGGGTATTGGGATTCTCTTTCAATCCACTACATTTCATTCGGCTTTAGACCAAAGGGATGGAATTACCTGAACTCCTCCCAAATAGGAGATTCGGTGACCATCTAAGCTGCGGTCATACCTCGAAGAGCAATACTAAACCACAAGAGGTGGAATTAACTAGGCTTCTCCTAAATAGAAGTACTGGCGACCATCTGTGGTGCGGTCAATCTCAGAGAGGAAAGCCACGTTCCTCTCCACATTTCCATTCAAAAACAAGTCCCAAGACACCAAAGATGGTAGGGATACACATAGATCAATGATCCATTCTGAAGTATCCAGAGACAGCTCAATATCCATCCACCAAGGAAGAATTCAGAATTCATCAAGATCACAAGCCCTGAAGCAGCAGGCAAAATATCAAGCAAATAGCAAAGGCATATCTAAAAGGGAAGTGATCCAAAATATATTTCCTATCATATATAATGTTGTTTGATATATATACAATGTGAACTGCATACATGACAAAATGGCTAAGCTAGTCATGCGGGTAAATACAAGATCATCTACGAATCGGGGTATATCGCGAGCTAGCAAGACCAACATGGCATCCCTCTCGGATGAAGGAGGTAAGGTCAGAATCTCACGGATAAGAATATCCACACGACCCAACAGATCAGTAGCCATCCACGCATGATGACCATATGCTCATCTATATAAGCGCTCATCTCTGCAATCATACCAGTGGTAAAGTACCTCGTTGCAGTACTATCTATGACAGCCACATCCTGTACAGATATAGCACTATCCTGCTCAACTATCACTGCGTCTCTGTCTGACCTGGCCTCATCCCGCTCAACAACAGTGGCATCTCTACGAGCTAATGCCTCGTCTCTCTCTAATAGGGAGGCGTCCCTCACATAAAGAGCAGTCGACATCATAGATCGAATCTGGTCTCTCTCAAAGGTCATCAGATGAAGACTCTGCTCTAAATATCGTGCCAAGTCTTTGGATCACAAAATCTTCGGTACTAGGAGAATTCGGAAGAAATGCTGGCAACCCAAGAGCGGTATCCTCCTCAATGTAGGTATCAATGTCCTCTATAGGCTCTACATCGTCTAACTCAATCTCCCAGTCTTGCAAATCACGCTCTGATAGATAAAACCTCCGCTCCATCTATGCGAGTACTTTCATGGAATAACCGGACGATCGAGGAAAAGCGGCTAGCTCACGCTGATCCCAGCAAGCGTATACACGAGATCGGTCCTCGGCTGAGAGGTATCGAGAAGCTGAACGCTGACCTGCCGCCCCCTCGAAAGGATGAAAATCCTGGAACTGGTCAAACTACGACATCACGGCCAATGGATGATAAGTTGTCACGCCCCTCAAGCCAGCCAAAGGGAGGAAATCCATGCCCGGAGCATGAGTAATGAAGCTGTATGGTGAGCAAAGCCCCGAGCACACGACAATATGCTAAATGGATCTCTTGATATCTCGCCAAAATGCGGACCGGGATGAGCATCTACACACCCGATGGTGAAAGGAATACAACATAGCCACCTTATGGGAGAAACAATACCATGCCGCCTAAAGGTACCAATCGAATCGCAAGTGTGACATAAACCACACATACAAAGATAACCGAACTCCCAAAAACACACACCGACGGGTATGTCTGGCGGTAGTAAAAGTCGATCACAAGGTCTCGCCACGATCATAGGTACAATGGTATGACCCTCCCCGAAAGCTCTCACCACCGCCATGATAACGCCTATATATCTATCTCATCCATGTACTGCATGGCATGTACATGTATGACAGTACACATAGTATCAGTACATCAACTCTGGCAGAACGCCAATGATCCTCCGACACAGTGAAATCCCCTGAATATCTTGAGTAGCTATCCTCCGCACCAAATCTGTCACACAGAAAGCGCTGAGAGATCACATGGCCAGAAGTTAGCTCATCCTGCACCACTCTGAGCCTCAATCCGGTGAGAGTCATGAATCGTCTACTCATGTCTCCTAAAGCCATGTGTACGCAAGGTCGGTTTAGGGGCAGCATCGTCAAACGGGCATACTCCTCCAGAGTAGGAGTCAACTCATGGGTGCCAAAGCGAAATACCTGCCTATCAGCTAGCCAATGCTCTAGCATCCCATCTACAAATCCTGCAGGAACATGAAATGCCAAAAGGATCATGGTATCTTTGCAATAACGAGATCTCTGATCACCTTATCTGGTGGTGACATCTTATCGTACTACGAAGCGATACCCAATACCACCACCAGCGGTGGGGTATGATCTATCTGACTAATTAATGTCAAGAAGACATATGTGCGGGTCGTGTCATAAGACCATCCAGGGGTCAATACCGAGTATCTCTGGACATACATATATATGCATAACATGATACATGCATAACAGATAATGGATGGCAATATGATATAGGGAATGAAAAAATGGTGCATACATTCCTAAATATATCATCATCTAATACATCAGCTCTATACAGCTACAAGTACATGAAAATGGGGCACAAACGCCCTACTACTAACAGAGGCCTATCAAAAGATATAGCGAGAATGGGGAACAACCACCCAATATCTAATAGAGTCCTATCAAAAGATATAGCGAGAATACACATCAGAAGAAGACAATGGTCTCGATGTCCACATCCTCAATCCTGTCCACCTGATGTAACTCCTCCTGAGTCACTGGATCTCTATCAATAGGGATGTCAGGCCTATAAAGGGGAGGATCTGCGCTGACAAAACCAAATGGGTCGTCTGAGGGACTAGCACCTGAGCTGGAAGGAACAAATGTCTCCGCCTCTGCTGGATCTCTGCCCAAATGCCGAATAAATATCTGTGCTTGATCCAACTGCCGGGTCAAGCTATCAATCTGGGTCATATGGGTTGGAGCTCGAACACAAGCTACCCAATCTGTCATCATTAAATATCCAGGAACCATGTCCCCCATAAACTGTGTGGCACGGGACTGGGCCCCAATAGTACAAGGGAGCCACCAGCGCTGGAATATCTCCTGAGTACGTGGACCCTCGGATAAATCAAAATCGTCAACTCACAACAATGGAATATCAATGGCGGGTGACTGTGATACAGGCCAATGACGCCTAACAGGAGGTAAGATCGGATATCTGAATCTCCCATGGTGCTCCTAATAGCACTCTTCCTAAATAGAGCTCCCACCTCCATCGGTGAAAAGAGGAAATCTCCGGTGGAAATCAAATACTTACTCGGTGGGGTGTCCATCCTCAAAACCGATGATCAAATGATCCTTGAATATGGAAGCCATATGATGGCGTTGTCCGTCGACAACTCCAATTGATACGGCAATGAGCGAAGCCCTCGATCATCTGAGGACCTCGGCAAAATAGAATGATGCCATCGTCGTCCTCGTGGATAGGTATCTAAGCCTAACACACTCACAGGACGCAAATATGGAAGCCTCTCTTAGGCCCAAAACTGCCAACACAATGGCAAAACATCTGCTATCCATAAACACTCTTAACTTTGTGAAAGGAAAAGACAAGAGAAATACTCACCAAAGTGAAAGCGGGTAAAATCCTAGCCAAGACTCAATTAAAACCACAGTGAGTGCAGGCGCATGCCCCGAGGAAATAGGAAAAGGTGTAAGAGCCCCAATCATACTCTCCTATACGGTCCACATCGCGTGTGGCGCTGACCAGAGCGAAAGATACCGTGGAAGAGTAATCTGCTATGAAGCAGCCTGGAATGATTATCAGGAACAATCGCCGCAGAATGCGATCCCTGATCCTGACATCAACAAGCATGGGCTCACTCAATAGCCCGCTCATAACATCTACGCTCAAAGGACCTGAACGGACAGTCCTACCTTTGAGCGCACCAGCCGGAACTCCTAACAAGGACCGGACGGCAGTAGGGGTGATATTCGCCATGCAAGGAACTGGCTCCCCTCCAAACTCCATACCTGTGATAAATCGCCAATCGATAGGCGTCATCATCACCTCGCAATCCAGCAGGTGGAGTGACTGAGTCTTATGAAACCATCGCTCAGACAAAGCCCTGAGGTAACCCCAGGGACAACGACGGGGAAGGATGGAGAAAAATGCCCCAAATCCCCACTCATGCACTCATCGCTTCTATAATCGGGATGAAGCGCCGGCATACATGGAGTGGATGCTAAACCAGTTCCCCCGAGGCTGTGTAAAACCTAGAACCTGTATAAAGCACAGATCAACATCAGAACCCTTTTAATCCTCATCAATAGGAAAGAAGGAAGATAAAGTCTAACGTCATACCTTGTTAGCATGCAAGTACATCAATGGGTGTCTACCCAAATCACCTAGCAACTCTGGGTTCACCACCTGGATGCTCGGAAGCTCCCTACGAGGGATATGTATAGCAGGAGCGGGATCCTCAATATCCACCTCCTCGTCCTCAACGTCTGGAACATCTACCTGGACGGGACGAATCAGAGCCTCCACCAACCGACGAGGCTGTCTGACAGAATGGGGATGAGGCACTTCAGAAGCCCTCCGCCGTACGCCAGAAGCGGTCCTGTAAGAACTACTCGGCTGATCCGGATCCATAATATCTAGACAACAAGTCTCCAAATCAACTCAGAAAGGGTGTGGTATTGCCTTACCTGGAGCTTTCTAAAATGCATTATATGACTATATGCATGCATGCATTTACTTTAACATATAATAGAGTTAGAATGCATGACTACCCAATGCCTACATTTGGAAATTTTTTGCCATAGTCCCCTTTGAAAATAAGACTATCCACATGCGCATAGGCATGTCTAGGTGGCCATTCAGTAGCACACCTACCCCAAAGTCATACACAGAATATATGCATAAAAAATCAAGAACATCATACATAAGGCCAACCTCAATGCTAGGAGTATTTTGCCTTTCTACCTTTTGCTCATTGGACCTCAAATAGGACAAAAACTAGCAGAAAAAGGTACCAATTTGACAGTCTCAGAAGTCAAATTTTTTCACATCATTATGTTCAGCATGGTTTAATACTAACATTTACTATGTTGAATATTTTTTATCAAGTCATTTGTGCATACATAATCACTACTATGTGTTTAGATGCATTTCGTGCAATATCTCACAATCTAATGGACAGAAACTGGAAAAAATACATGCATACGTTACCAGGATAGTGTAGAACACTTGTACGGTGACCGAAGAAAGCAGCCCAAACTCAGCAAATCTGGAAGTGGCTCATGGTTTTTTCTAGAGAGAAACAAATTGAAAGTGACTTGTAAAGGCAGGCTGCTGGGATTTATCATCCACGCCTGGCCGCAGGCCCACCTACGGCTACAGCAGGTACACCTGCGGCTCCTCTATGTGGGCCCCACCCCTCTAGATCGGTCCAGTTCGAGTTGAAATGGAGTTCTTATGGGCTAGAAAGGTCAAATCGGGAATAAAAATGCCACGCGATTGAGCAAAACAACATACAATCCTGGTCTTCTCAGATGAGACTTTGAATCTATACATCACTCATTGGTAGTCGCCTGAACACAAGGTATACTCTGTCGATGACCTCAGTTGTCACAAATTACATACGACAATACCTTATATAGGTCCGATGCCGCCGACTCCTGGTCGTTACCCTATATGGATCCCCGATGGGGGTTACAATGTGAGTCCCCAACGGGGGTTACAACGTAGATCCCCGGTGGGGGTTACAACATGTTCATCCATTGATAACTCTATCAATGAAGGTCAAGCATCCTTGACGTTATTTCAGTCGATGGCAGGTAAACCCATCGAAACGTTAAGAACCGTTTGGTAGTTGCATACGTATTCATGCGTTCTTAGTGGATCCCCGACGGGGGTTACGACGTGAGTCCCCGACGGGGGTAACAACATATATCTCCGGCGGGAGTAGCAACGCATGCTCAACCGTTGACACACATATCAACGAAGGTCAAAAAACCTTGACATCATTTCAACCGATAGTGTTTAAACCTGTCAGAGCTATAGAGCTGTTCGAGGTTCTCATACCCAGCTGCTCATATTCCCTAGTGGATCCCCGGCAGGAATCACAATGCAATGCTCCGTTGATCTACACGTCAGTAAATGCCAAGCAACCTTGATGATCTCCTCACAGAGTTTCATCCGTTGATTCACACGTCAGCAAAGGCCAAGCAAACCTTGACAGTATATCCCACAAGATGTTTCAGCCGTTGATTCACACGTCAAAGAAGGTCAGGCATCCCTGACAGCATTTGTTGTTGGCAGTAAATCCAACAGAATCATGACATATTCTGGCGATACTAACCAGGAGAGGTCAACATTATCCAAGAGGATAGATGATGGAATATGGTATACACATCCTCAAACAGATCAAGCTCTATCCCCACAGATCTCTTACACATAAGAGATACCCCTTCAGTATCAAAGTCGTTATCAAGAACACAAGAATTTAGTGATAACTCCAACACCAATATCCTAACAGATTCGACACACATCGATTCTGGTCAAGATACAATCCCCGCTTGAAGCAACGAGGAACCAAAGAATCATCCCCAAAGATGTTGGGCCACAACCCCGTACACATGCATATACATTTGCATCATGTTACTATCCATAGTACCATGTTTATCTTGTTGCGTTTCAAGTGTCTAGGATTCTTTATCCTACCCATTCATTGCCATGCATGAGTATGATAAAGAGGGGCATCTGTGAGACACTCGAAATTTTCTCGTACTCTTGTCACTTAACATTACAGGAGGATGATTTATCTTTAAGAGAGAACCACGAAAGACAATCCAAATCCATACCGGACACTACCTAGTTCAAGATTAACCGGGATCGCATGATGGGAGTAACGTTTTCAACCTCAGATTTAACCCCGAGACCTGCAAATACAATACCAGAACACACACCGGAGATGACCGATTAATGTTGGAGATAACCCCGAGGTATCCAGTCTCAGTCCCAACCATGGGAATAGCCACCAACCTTGGTGATAACCCCAAGGAATGCAGTTTCGGAGATAACCCCGAAAATGCTTGTTTCAAATGCCATCAGCTTCAATCTCGGCACTCACAACGAAATACACTGTGCCAACACGGCAATAACATCGGGAAGACAGGCACACCTCAAAGATGACAATGAGGACCTTCAACAAATCTGTGATCAATCTCAAATCTCGATCAACGTCTGCTTATCGGCCCAATCCGACAGTAACACCGGTGAGGGGCAACATCGCCATCTCATCCAACACGATGCCACGTCTCGTCTCTACGAAACAATGTCCCACAAGGCTAACCAATCCCGAGTGACTATTGTGCGGGGTAACGGATGAAAGTTGAAGCTTGAAGACCGGAGGGCATCGTCCCATCTTCAAAGACTTCGTACAAACTCTAATCCCATTCCATCGTACATCTCGACAACAGCGGTCCGAAATAGGTCATGAATACCTCCAAACAGATGCCCGAATTGCACTTCTCAAAATCCGAGTGGACATTATAGTGCCTGAGTGTACGTACTTCGAGACAACCCGACCGACAGAATCCCAAGCCGGCCGACCAAGATTTGGTACACTGGTGGTGAGCAGCAGTACACTCATGATACCTTTTGCCTATAAATTAGAGGCTTGGGGTGCTTATTTTTACGAGAAAAAAGACGGGGAAACCCTGCACAATTTGCTCTACACTCGCCATAGAGTGTATTTTCCCACTTTCAAACACTTGTGAGCTCATATATAGCCTCTTTTGTACCCACAAAAGCCCAGTGTTTACCCACTATAAAGATATAGAACCCCTTTTTATCAATTAGCTGTAAGCCTTCTCACACACTTTAGAGTCTTTCTCTTCATCTTTGCACACACCCTTCTACATGTTGAGAGTCGTGTTGCTTGCTTTTGCCCAGACTTCGGTCCGTGGTTTCATTCCAGTCTGTATATATATATTATATATATATATATATTTATATATATATTGACTAACATTATCGAGTTATGCCTCGATTGAGCCTAGACTTCGGTCTGGAGCGTTTACTGCTTTAATATATATATATACTTATATATATCAACTGTGTGTCGGACTTTGTTCGATGAGCATAGACTTCTTGATGCAGTGCGTTTATTAAACTTATATATATATATATATACTTATATATATCAACCGTGTGTGTCGGACTTTGTTCGATGAGCCTGACTTGATGCAGTGCGTTTATTAAACTTATATATATATATATATATATATATATATATATATATATATATATATATATATATACTTATATATATGAACTGTGGTTGAATTATGTTCGATGAGCCCGGATTTTACATCCTATGTGCATTTATTGATTTTATATATATATATATATATATATATATATATATATATATATATATTTTCCTCTGCTGAGTTCCTTTATGGCGCTTGATCGCTTTTATGACTTTCTTTACATTTCGTCTCACTTTGGAGTTTACTTACGTGGTAGTTGATCGCATTTACATGCTGACTTTATTTACATTCTCATCACTTTGGAGTTTCCTTCGTGGCGGTTGACCGTATCTATAGCTTTATTTACATTTCTGATCCCCCATGGAGGTGCTTCGTGGTTGGTGATCCTGTCTGTATATATATATTTACCACTTTTATATATATACCTGCTTATTGCTTTTATACAAATTGCAATATTCTGTGCGCCTAGGAATCATGTGATCACAGATTCATCTCATTGGATCTAGATTCGGTTCCCGTGATGGACATTCTCTGCTGTAAGCAGCTTGTAAATTATTCTGCGATGTATGTATTTCCTCAGATGGTTTCCATACCCACGAGGAAGTCGGCATTATTTTTGGATTTATTATTTTTCATACGGATGCCTCGCATCCGTCAAATAAAATCAATCTAGCTGCTCACTTAATAAAAATGGACGTCTAAAAGGTCTCAATTCCTATTGAGCATCAGGGTTTAAAAAAACCTCTTTTATAAAACGTCATTGCCATATATTGCTAAAAACTGAATTTTTACATATATTCAAACTCTGTGTATATAGGTTCGAACGAGGCCTCGCACAACTTTCATATAACAGCACATTGACCCACACACACACACACATATACTCATGTAATAGTTTCTTGAAAAGAGGCGGTCACCGTGGTAACACAGATGTCGGGGGGTGCCTAACACCTTCCCCCCGCATAATCAAGTCCTCGGACCCTAAACGAATCTCGGTTTCGCCGACCCGTATATCAGTGTCACATCACTGGGTCAATGTGAAAACTTTTTCTCGGTTGTGTTGGTACAACCATTTAAAAAACCAACTGGCGACTCTTAACAGTCCCATCGTCGACATTATACATGTCGGGCCTTTTTCACTTATTTTTTCAAACAAATCTCACCTAAAATGAGAACACCAAAGAACAAGTAACGGAAAGGGACACCCAAAAATCCCGACGTCGACACATGTTTAGTTTAAAATTTTCATGTTTAGTTTATAAGTTTGCATGTTTATGTGTTAGTTAACAATTACATGTTATATTGTTCTGTTTTTAGTCATCACTGTTTGTGTTAGTATATGATTAGTTGCATGATTCACAAATTCTAGCTTTATGGAAATTTTGTCTAGCCTATGATGAATGTGAATTTTGAAGGATTGTTTAATATGTTGGATAACATGAGCTTAGATATAATGTTTTACACAATGTAATTCATGATGCTGTCTAAATGCTTTCGGTTTGCACTGTCGTGTTCACAATTGCTTGTAGGCATAAGAATGATGTCTAGCATTGCTCAATAGAAAATGTGGTTTTAAAAAGAGAAATATGTGGAAAATGGACTTAGACTGTACAAAACATCGATATTCAAACTTTGGGAAAACATGGGTATGCTATGTATAAAAAAAACAAATAGCAGTAACGTGGCTAGTCTTATTTCGGGGCCCTGGCTACTTGAGTAAGTACGCCCCTTAGGGGTGTCTTAACACCTAGCGCCTTAAGGTCTTTCATGGTCTGAGAGTCATTGGTTGAAAGCTCGCTAAGGGGTAGCAGTGTTTGCCTAATGGAATGAGGCATTGCACAGTCATGTGGGAAAAAAAAAATAATAGCAATAAACACCGCGGGAAAGAGCGAAAATCGTCCTCGTTAGTAGCAATAAAGCAGTTAAGCCCATTGTCAAACCTTAGTTTATTTTGATATGTTGGAACAGTCTTTGTTGCATAAGTATACATGAGTCTTGATTTAGACTGTAATTTTCTGTTTTGAGCAGTTTAGCATGTATGTTCTTTGCTTAAATCAAGTTTTGGTGAACATAATACACAAACACAGCATATTTATAGCATATATGAATTATTTGAGTGTATGATATTATGCCTATAGTTTGGTTTGAACTTGTATTCTCGAATCTGGATAATTCACTGAGGCATTTTGGACTGAAATTCTGTTATAGCTGGAACAATGTGAGACTCGTTTGCATCATGATTTAGTTGCATAGTATGTAGTTACGTTTTCAGTATTTTATATAGTATGCATTGCTTGAGGGCAAGCAATAGTTCAAGTTTGGGGGTATTTGATAAGTGGGTTTTATACCTACTTATTGGATATCAATTCACGAGAACTATGTCCATCTCAAGTGCATTTAAGTGTGTTTTTAGTTGTATTTCATAATATTTTGCATTGCATGTACTGAGAATTCCTTGGGTGTAAAAGTGCAGGAAATGGCATAGCTTGACAATGGTTGGTGGCAATGGAGCTAATGGAGGTTGGAGCAAAGAAACCAAGCATTAGCAGGAAGAGCAGCATAACAAGGATGTAGCAGCAGCAGAACACAGAATCCAAATTGCGGAAGCCACGCGGTCGTGCGGCTACACATGCATAAACACGCTACCGCTTCAAAAACCGGATGTAACGCATTTTGAAGAACGCGCGCTTCCACATTTACATAGGGACACTGCACATCATGCGCTTCTCTCTACCGGCTGCTAATTAATTTTATTTTAATTTTTAAATTGTAAGAGTTGGTGTTGGTTAAAACAATTCTGGTTGGCACCAGACGTATTATTCATTAGTTTTTACGTGTTTTTGACGAGAGAACTAGGGTTTACACACTTTGGGAGATTTCCATTGGAAAGCCAAGCATAACATAATTATTTTCTACTTCTTATTTGGAATTCAGTCATTGTAGATGCTTTACTTTTATGTTGCTGGATATTAGTGAGGATTTGAACGTTACGTTGGGATTGTAATCAGCAATTGGGTTTGATCGATTCTCTCTTCTCTCTTTCAATTGTTTGTTTATTTTCCATGCGTTGCTTTGATCCCATAATGACTTTTGGTTTAGTCATGAACTAAACTCCATTATGGGATTCTAACAGAGTTTAATATGTAGTCTAACTTATGGCCTGTTTGCTGGATTGTTTTGCGTATTATAAGGAATTTCTGTCATAGTTGATTTGCATGTATGAATGATTGATCACCATTCGTTTTATGTGCTTGTATGGAATTGAAAAATAACATGCGAGTATGGTTGTAATCATGATAACATGCGTATATGGGACTGTTTTGCTTAGCTTTGTATTTCGTGAATCAGATAGACATATACTGTTTCACCGTATGAGTTAAATAAGGGCTTGTGCTTAAATTCAATATTGCTGCAATCTCACATAGAAATATAGTGAGATTGGTTTTATTGATGATTACATGGCGTCTATTGCATGTGGATGTTATGTAAGTAGGTCATGATACATTGAAAAATGGTTATGTCTACATTAGTGCTCTTGGCTACTTTTCTGTGATACGTGAACAATCTTGCATGATGGTTGTAATTAGATGAACTATTAAATGAAGTTAGGATCCCATTATCTTCAAATTTGATTTATTACATTATTATTCTTATTTTAGGTATTATTTGCATTTAGAATAATTAACAATTATAAGCATTAGTTTAAGCATATAAAAATAGTGATTTAGTTGATGCATAATAGTATAATTTAGACAACTTTCTCCGTGGATCGATACTCGACTTACTCTGTATTGCTTGTTGACGCATGTATGCTTGCATGAGTTAGAGCTATTTTGTTAGAACTAAAAAAGAGGCAACAAGTTTTTGACGCCGTTGCCGGGGAAAGGCATATAAATTTAAATAGTTATCATCAGTTTTAAGCTATATTGTATGACTTAGACAAATCTAATCTTATCTCATTTCTATTTTTGTTATTGTTTTTGTTTCAGGAACTTGTATAAATTTTTATGCGCACGCGGTCATCTAATCCCGACTTAACACCTGCTCAGGACAATATAAATAGGAGAGGTTGGAAAGCGAGAGTTCGTAGAAATTTACAAGCAGAATTAGAGGTAACTACATCTAATATGGCAACCGAGGGACAAGGAAAAGAGCAAAGAGAGGAGCATAGGGCTCTAAGAGAATATTCCATGTCTAATATTAATGGATTACAGTCTAGCATAGTCAGACCAGCGATAGCAGCTAATACATTGGAGATAAAAAACAGGCACTATTCAGATGGTGCAAAATTTAGTACAGTTTGGGGGTGCCGCTACAGATGATCCGAATGAACACCTGTTAAGTTTTATTGAGATATGTGATACTTTTAGATATAATGGGGTGACGGAGGATGCTATCAGACTTAGGCTGTTTCCGTTCTCATTGAGAGATAAAGCGAGAAGTTGGCTTCATTCTTTGCATGCAGGATCTATAACTACATGGGAAGACCTAGCAGAGAAGTTCTTAGCCAAGTTTTTCCCAATGGCTAAGACTGGAAAAATGAGGATAGCAATCTCTCAGTTCGAACAACAACAGGGTGAATCCTTATATGAAGTCTGGGAGAGATACAAAGAGATGTTAAGGAAGTGTTCGCACCATTGTATGCCAGATTGGATGGTGATCAACGCATTCTATAATGGATCAGGATGGCAGTCTAGGCCGATTGTAGATGCAGCTGCAGGAGGAGCATTATGGGCAAAGAGTTATGAGGAGGCCTATAATCTCATTGAAACAATGGCAGAAATGATTTTCAGAACCCTACATCTTGGATGCCACATCCCAAGGTTGCAGGTTTGTTGGAAGTGGATTCTATTACTCAGTTGTCGGCATAGATGTCAGCTATGGCGAAGAAAATAGATTCGTTAGCAGAAAGCAAACCGAAATCAGTTGCCTTCATATGTGAAATTTGTGCGGGGTCACACTCGACAGATCATTGTGCTATCAGCTCGGAGTTGGTACAGTATGTGGGCAATTACAGGAAAGACCAAGGATAGTTTCAGAACACATACAACTCCAACAACCGCAATCATCCTAACTTCAGTTGGTCAAATAATCAAGGAAATCAACAGAATCAGTTTAAGCCGAATAATTAGTTTCAGAACTGTAGAGTGAACATTAAGGAGAATATCTTGATGGTAGATTTGATTCCGATTAGACTTGGAGAGTTTGATGTTATTTTGGGAATGGATTGGCTATTCAAATATGGAGTGATAAGTGATTACCAAAAGAAGTGTGTAAACCTTATGACCTCGTCAAAGGTAATATTTTATGGTAGCAAGTCGCCTAGACAAATGAAATGTCTGACGATTATGCAGGCCAAGAAATTGTTGAGTCAAGGCTATGTGGGCTATTTAGCTTACATAGTCGATACTCAGACGAATAATGTGAAACTGGAAGAGATGCCAGTGGTAACTGAATTTGAGGATGTGTTTCTAGAGGATTCGCCAGGACTTCTGCCTGACAGAGAGATTGAGTTCATGATCGACTTAGCGTCGGGGAAAACACCGACATCGAAGGCCCCGTACAGAATGGCTCCAGTAGAAATGATGGAACTGATGGTGCAATTGCAAGAATTGTTAGACAAGAAGTATAATCAACCATGCGTATCACCGTGGGGAGCGCCGATGTTATTCGTGAAGAAGAAGGATGGGTCAATGAGTCTTTACATTAATATAGAGAATTAAACAAAGTCACTATTAAAAACAAATATCCACTGCCAAGAATAGATGACTTGTTTGATCAGTTAAAGGGTGTTAAATACTTCTCGAAAATTGATTTGAGAAGTGAGTATCACCAATTGAAAGTGTGTAAGGATGATATACCTAGAACGGCATTCAGAACTAGGTATGGACATTACAAGTTTCTGGTGATGTCTTTTAGTTAACCAATGCACCTGCTGCATTCATGGATTTGATGAATATGGTGTTTAAACCATTCTTAAACAAGTTTGTAGTGGTATTCATCGATGACATTCTAGTGTATTCCAAAACTCAAGAAGAACACGTGGAACACTTATGTTTTACATTGGAAACACTAAGAAAGGAAAAGTTGTACGCGAAATTTTCTAAGTGCAAATTTTGTCTAGATCGTGTGCAATTTCTTGGGTATGTGATTGACAAATATGGAATTTCAGTAGATCCATCAAAAGTGGAAGCTGTAATCAATTGGGAATAACCAAGAACACCGTCTGAAGTGAGGAGTTTCTTGGGACTGGCCGGTTATTACAGACAATTTATTCAAAAATTTTCTAAGATAGCCACTCCATTAACAAATTTGACAAGGAAAACTATGAAATTTGTTTGGACGGAGAAATGTGAAGAAAGTTTCCAGGACTTGAAGAAGAAATTTAGCATGGCACCTGTGTTGTCATTACCAGATAGCACAGGAAACTTTGTGGTGTATAGTGATGCCTCACATAAGGGATTGGGTTGTGTTCTTATGCAAAACGACAAAGTAATTGCGTATGCATCAAGACAACTTAAGGATTATGAGAAAGGTTATCCGACTCATGATTTGGAATTAGCTGCAGTAGTATTTGCTCTCAAGATATGGAGACACTAACTCTATGGAGAGAAATGTGAAGTCTACAAAGACCATAAAAGTCTAAAGTATATTTTCACACAGAAGGACCTAAATATGCGACAAAGAAGATGGATGTAATTGATAAAGGATTACGATTGTGAGATCTTTTATCACCCGAGCAAAGCGAATGTGGTTGCAGATGCTTTAAGCGGGAAAGGTCAGGAGAAGTTGATGCTGATAACCACTCAGGAGGAACTTATTTCAGCAATGACAAAG
Source organism: Panax ginseng (assembly GCA_020205605.1). Classification (NCBI taxonomy): domain Eukaryota; kingdom Viridiplantae; phylum Streptophyta; class Magnoliopsida; order Apiales; family Araliaceae; genus Panax; species Panax ginseng. The sequence continues at coordinate 55,185,286 of CM035150.1, forward strand.
CTTGAGTTGGAAATCAAATTTCCAAAGGAATCCGATTAACGACTATTCTAGATAGATATTAGTCCAACTTTGGTGGACAAAATGAAGAATGCTCAACTACAAGATAAAGAATGTGAAATGATCAAAGAGAAAGTGATTGACGGTAGTGATGTAAAATACAAGATCGATATCGAAGGACTACTACGCTTCAAGGAAAGAATTTGGGTTCCAGCAGTGCCAGAGCTTCAAGACGAAATCTTGACCGAAGCACAAAACACAAGATATTCGATTCATCCAAGAAGTACAAAGATGTATCAAGATTTGCAGCGACATTTTTGGTGGCCAAATATGAAAAGAGATGTTGCCAAATGTGTGGCAAAATGCTTGACATGTCAAAGAGTCAAGGCTGAACATCAAAGACCAAGCGGATTGCTTCAACCGTTAGAAATACCGGAATGGAAGTGGGAACACATCACAATGGATTTTGTGGTGGGTCTTCCAATGACTCAGAAAGGATGCGATATGGGTAATAGTGGACAGATTGACAAAATCTGCACACTTTTTGCCAATAAAGAATAGATTTAATCTGGATCAGCTAGCGAAACTATACGTTAAAGAGATCGTGTCAAGACATGGAGTTCTAATGTCAATTGTATCAGACAGAGATCCAAGGTTCACATCAAACTTCTGGAAGAGACTACAAGAATGTATAGGAACACAGTTGCGAATGAGTACAGCATACCATCCGCAAACCGATGGGCAAAGCGAATGAACAATCTAAACATTGGAAGATATGCTGAGAGCATGCATCATAGATTTCAAAGGAAGCTGGGATGAACATTTACCATTGGTAGAATTTGCCTACAACAACAGTTACCACCCGAGCATCGACATGCCGCCTTACGAGGCATTATACTGGCGAGAAGTCAGAACTCCTTTGTCTTTGGGATGAAGTCGGTGAACGCCAAATTATTAGGACCGAATCTGGTACAACAAACTCACCAAGTTGTCAAACTCATCAGACAAGATTGGTAGCGACCCAAGACGGACAAAAAAGTATCTTGATCAACATAGTGAGAATCGCGAATTTGAAGTAGGAAATTTTGTTTTCCTAAAGTTTCTCCTTGGAAGGGGAAATTTTATTTTGGCAAGAAAGGAAAGCTCAGCCCAAGATTTATTGGACCGTTCGAAATACTACGAAGAGTGGGGGAAGTGGCGTATGAGGTAGCTCTACCTCCAGAGGTTGAAAACATTCAAAATGTTTTTCATATTTCGGTGTTACGACTGTATAAACTAGATTGCAAGCACGTGATCGAGTACGAACCATTGCAATTCCACAAAGATTTGTCTTATGAAGAGATTCCTATCCAGATAGTCGACAGGGAAGAACAAGTGCTCAGAAATAAAGTGATACCTTCTTTGAATGTGATATAGAGAAACCACAATGTCGAAGAGGCAACGTGGGAACTCGAAGCTGAAATGATGAAAAATTACCCTGAGTTATTTGTTTAATCTATGTCTTCGATTTTGGGGACAGAATCTTTGTAAGTAGGAAGGAATGTGACGATTTGATTGTTTGAATTGTGATTCTGAGGACAGAATCCTTTTAAGGAGAGAATAATGTAACATTCTAGAATTTTAATTATAATATTAAATATTTATTAAATTATAAAAATATTTAATGGATGTGTTTTTCGTTAATAAATATTTGTAAATCTAAATTTATTAGATAAATTTTTAAATTAAATTATTTTAGAATTTAGAGATTTGTATTATAACATGTGGTGTTATATTGTAACTAATAATTTAAGATGGTATATTAAATTATCAAATAAAATTATAACATGAAATTATAATTTTATGATATTTTCTAAAATGCTATATTTAATTAAAATATAGTATGTGATTATTATTATAAACTAAAGTGTTTATTAAAATAAATTAAAAAGGAGTTTAATTTAGTTTTTGCCAAACAAGGCTTAATATATTAATTCTTTAAAATTTCAAGGGGTTTTTGCCAAACAAGTCTTATGGCTTTTGGGATTTCTAGTTTTTTAAATTAAATAAAATACATAAAATAAATTAAAATAATAAATATAATATATTTATATTATATACGTTAGTAACTGATTTTGCAATTAGTAGTGTTATTAAGGGTTATCAATTTTATTCTTGCGCTTGAATATCAGTTGATTTTCTAATTACACATTCTATTTTCCAAGCTTGAGAGTTCGAAAAGTTGAGAGAGAAGTTGTGAGGCAATTGAGAGAGTCTTTAGAGTTTTCACAGCAAATTCCAGTGATTAGCAGTGATTGTATAGAAACTGAAGGTATGGTCACAACCTTAGTGTTATATATATATATATATATATATATATATATATATGAGGTTATGACAAACTTTTATATAATCTGTAAATTACAAATTGTTGAATTTTTGCTATACAATGGGATTACTTGTGATTATATGAGTATATGGTGATTAGAGGTTGTGCTTAAACGAGAAATTCATGCTAGTTTCGGATATCAGTAGAAATTTTGTCACTATCATATGTTTTTATATGTAGCTATGTAAGTATCAATTTTAATGGCCAATTTGTATGTGAAAGTATAAATTGAAGCTTGTATATGTTAGTTCATTGAGATACAAGTATAACGTAATTTGAATGAGATGATTTGATCATGTATTAAATTTACAATGATGATTTTTAGGATGAATGTCAAGAAAATTGAGTTTTTCATGAAAACATGAAAATTGAGAAATTAAAGTAGTTTTGTGATTGTTAAATTGTGTTAAGTGGTTGAATATGATAGCAATCATGTCTATGATAGTTGTATATTTATTTTACGTGTTATTATCTCTGTTTGATGGGTGAAATTCGTGTTAGTTGTCTTAGGAAAAGTGTCAAGCTACGTTACAAAAATCGAAGTTGTAAATCGTCGCATGATCACATGAAATTTTTAAGTAGCGCGAGTGCAAGAATGTCAGCATGGGCACGCCGCATTCCTCATAAAATGCTGGCGCTCATAGCGCCGATTGCCCATTTTAGACACTGAAGTCTGCTAATTCTGCAGACTTTAGTCATTCTTTGTAGCTTAGCTAAAGGTTATGGTAATGTGTCCAACACGTAACAACAAGGCTAAAACATAGTTGTAATATGTAGTTAGTAAATTCAAAGTTTTAAATGAATAGTAAACTATGAAAATGACATGTTGTGCATTATTAAGCGTAATGAATAGTAAACATGTGTTGTGAGGGTTAACACACTTGAAATTTCTGATTTTTGTAAAGTAGCATAAGACTTGTGCTAAAATGATAAGTTTAGTTAGAAATGTACATGTTATGGTATATTCACATATTTAATAGGTATTGTGGTTCTAAACCTATGTGTAGGTGAACGTGAGTTTGATATTATAGCTTACGCTCGAGGAAAGTTTCTAAACTTTCTTTTTAAATTGAGTAAGTTTTCTAACTCTACACTTTCGTTGAGTTAGTTCCATTATTACATTGTGTAACTTCAGTCGTTTGGTTGAGCAAGTTCTTACTTTAAATTTAACTTTATCCGAATAAGTTGAATTCTAGTATTTATTGATGCATTCTAACTTGTGTATTGTTAAACAAGTTTCTTTATTGTCCTTCATGTATAAAGAATGCAATTTTTTTCGAATTCTAATTTCTAGAGTTGAATTATCCTAGTTCAATTATTTGACACAAGCTATTCTCACAATGAGTAAGCTTTATTTTTAGCTTGCTATTACTTAATGTATATTCTATAATTCATAGTCCTAGCTTAATTTTATGCAAGCAAGGTTTATTGTCATTCAATACTTATGCTTTGTAGTTGTTTCTAAGCATGAGTTCAAGATATAGTTAATTCGCTTACACTTATTTTTTTTGTTCAATATTATGTTATTATTGATCAACTGTTGCGTGATCAAACACTATTGATTTAACTAGTCCTCTAGTTGATGATCGTTAAACTTCAAATTACCCTTGAAAGCTTATCCAAACCAAACTTTCTTTGGTGCGGACTTGTACTCTAAACACTGAGATGAACAACCCTATTATTAGGGGTTTACGCTTATCATTGAAATGTTTATGCACAATACATTGTACGAAGGGCTGATCCCCCTAAGTACGAGAAGTCCTTATAGTCTTATGACTGTTAAAGTTGAATTTGAAAGAGTACTTGCAACTGTGGACATAGTTCGTGGTCTTATGACTCTCAATTTTATATATTCCATATTTTGATTCCAGTCGTTGGTTATTATTGATAGAGTACTATTCAGTGTTGATGAGCCTATTTGTTGGCGATTATTTCGTTCATATTGATTCATTTCTATATCTAGTGAGCAATTGTTTTGCTCACTCTTGCATATTTATACACTCATTGCAACTAAGGTTGAGAAGGTAGATGAACCTACAACTAGCAAAGGAAAGGGAAAAATGTACAAGTGATGAAGACTTGTAATTTTATTTTATTGTTATAATGATAGACTTTTAATAATGATGTGATGTAATAATTCTATTTCCGCACTTATATGATGTTTAAAGGTTAGACAACCTAGGAGATAATGTTTTTATTAATGTAATCTTGTATGGGTAGGTTTTATTATTCAATTTTATTATGATTGGGTAGTTAGATATGAATGTTTTGATTAAGTTAACACCAAATCTTGAGGTAATGAAGTGTCGGGATTTGGGGGCGTTACAAAAGGTCTTTTCATGCTTCTTAAGTCAACCTAGGTTCCTTCTTTCATAATAAAATTCTAAATTGATTATTTCAACAATGTAAGGCCATTCAAGGTCATGACACCACAAAGTCTATCATGCTTGCTCTCTAAACATACAAGATAGTTATAAAACTCATTTTAGGCATATGTGAAATTAATACCGCTTTAGTTGAAAATATGCTTCATTCATGCTTTTCTTGAGATGTGAAACACAAGCATGATATATATATATATATATGGTTATACTACATGAGTGAGTCTAAGAGTGTCATCAACATGATCACAAATGTCAGATTCTAACCCTCAAGGTAGTTTGACAATATTCACATTCAAAGCTTACTAGTAAGTTCAACTTGTTCATGCTTCCCTTGCTAATCACATAAACACAAGCTAATGATTTATTCATGCATTTCTAAGTCATACTAACATGCTTGCAAAGTCAGAATATATATTATGTAGAATCTTATATGTTAGCTCACTAGGCTAAGCCTTTTCTTCAAAACGTCTCTAACATAAGCTAAACAAGTTTGGTCATGATCAAAGGAACTATGTACACTATAACATGTTTATCTATGTGTAAAAATTAGTCATGTGTCTAGGTTATTAAATTCATAATTTTCAAAACATGATCTCTAACATAGTTTGTTTTCAAAGCTTAAAGTTCTTGTTAAAGATTTCCTACTACTTTATGTTTGGACACTTCATACTATATACGAAAACCTCATACTTCATGATATACCTCTTTTGAGGTAAATAATTAAGTCATGACATCAAATTCTCAACATGTAGCATAGACAAACCCAACAACTGGTTCTGAGGTACGGTGCAGTACAACGCACTTGCTTATAACTGTAACGTTAACTAGCAAGGCTTAAGTCGGGATTCGGAAGCGGTATGCACCTTTCTGTTTTGGCGTGAAATTTCCCACTTATTTTCCAATGATTCAAGCATGCTTTAAACCTATACTAAAGTGTTCATACATGCTAGTAAACTTCCTAAAGACCTTATAACATGTTTATTCATATCAATTAACAAATGAATTCAAGAAATTTCAAGAATCAAACAAAACCCATCTCAAGAACATAAATAGAAATTATACCTTCTTAAGCTTAAATTGGACTTCTTACACACTGAATAAGCTTCTACAATTGCCTAGCCACTTGAATTCTTCACTTAGACTTTTCAGATAACTCTCTTAGTAACACAAAAACTGAATTTGTAGCATATATTTATAGAAGGAGCATGGACTAGATCTTGATATTACACAATCTTGGAGTCCATGATGTAATGTAAGGATACATAGGTTCATGAAGGGTGGTTTAACCACTCCATACCACCCACTTAGCTAGCAATGATCACCTAGGATTTAGCCATTTTGGAGAATACGGGATATAGCTTCAAGTTATTGTTCATTGTACTTGGTGACACTCAATTTGGGACAAGAGAGGAAATTTTCACCAATTGGTCATATAAAGCTTGGTTTGGTCCCTTTTAATTCCCTTAATGTAATATTAAGGTACAATGGTTACCATATTAGGAATTTAAAGATAATTTTATACTCACATCATATAATCCACGTATATTTTATTTCAATGTTTACCCACATGTATATGGTTACTTACACATTTCATGATATATGTATACCATATAGTTTCCGTATGCCAAATATATTGCCTTATACAATATAGTGTCATAAAACTTAATATATAGTATAGTCGTATTATTGCTCACATGCACATAACTGTCAATATAGTATTATATTAATAACTTACTTATTTATGTCAAATAAACAAATTATTCATTTCCTTGATTAATGATCACCAATATTAATAAATCAATCATCATCGATTAATGTATTTATGTCTCTTCATAATCATTAATTATCTAAATAATTCTTATTATTTTTATAGATATATTGCGAATAATAATAACCATATATTATTAATTAATTACCAAGTAATCAATATGCTACCACAATTAATTAATATTAGTTAATGGTTTAACAATTTTGTTGTCAGACATAACATACTTTATTTTATGGTTTATCAATGTCACGCATATCACATAATTGTTTCATTCAATTTATAAAGTAGAAAAATAAATTTTTCTCCAATTGACTATCTTGCGCAATTGCTGCTTAATTTATTATCGGGACTGACAAGGTAATGCTTCCCGCACTTACCACGACAGTGCCAAGACTGGTTTAGCTTCAGCCCGTGCCAATTTTCATCAGTAAACTCATTTTATACAACATGAATTAATGTTCACAAGAGTGTTACTTCAAGTCTACGAGCGTATTGATTACTTATATGAAATCACATGATCAACACGATTAATCTTCTTAATTCTCATTTTAATTTGCTCAATGGATTTCTCCGTTTCATAATATGCCACACAAGGCATTTCAAAATCCTCATTGTCAATTCACTCATTTTAATACGCATTGATCTAGTACGAATCAATTGATTTAACCGCCTCACAAAATAATAACACTTATATTCACATAAATATTATTTCCATTAATATATTCATTTAATAATACGTGGAAATTCTCGAGTATTACATCCCCCCCCTATAAAAATTCTGTCCCGGAATTCCTACAAGGTTACACAAATAGATGGGGATAATCCCTCATCATCCTATCTTCTAACTCCCACGTAGCCTCCTCGACATCGTGGTTACGCCAAAGTACTTTTACAGAGGAAATAACTTTATTTCTCAAGGTTTCCTCTTTCCTATCAAGAACTTGGACAGGAATTTCTTCGTGCACTAAATTCTTCTCCACCTGAATGGGTTCATAAGAAATCACGTGCTTGTAGTCAGGCTTCTAAGGACGTAACACGGATATGTGGAACACATTATGGATGTGCTCCAACTCAGATGGTAGTGCAACTTTGTATGCTACTTCGCCCACTCGCTTTATTACCTCGAATGGTCCTATGAATCTTGGACTCAGTTTTCCTTTCTTGTCGAAACGGATCTTTCCCTTCCATTGAGATACCTTCAGGAATATAAAACTGCCGATTTCAAAATCTGGGTCTTGCCGATGCAAATCTGCATACTTTTTCTGGCGATCTTGAGCTGCCACTAATCTAGCCCTTATTACTGTCACCACATCCGCGGTTTGTTGTACTAACTTTGGTCCGAGTATTCCTCATTCTCCGACTTTGTCCCAAACATAATGGCGTTCTGCACTTCCTTTCGTAAAGAGCTTCGTATAGTGGCATTCTGATACTCGCATGGTAACTATTATTATATGCAAATTCGAATAAGGATAGGTGGTCGTCCCAATTTCCTTTGAAGTCCATCACGCATGTCCTAAGCATGTCATCTAGCGTTTGTATTGTTCGCTCACTTTGTCCGTCTGTCTGTGGATGATAAGCAGTACTTCACCTTAACTGTGTTCCCGTCATCTCTTGCAAGTTTTTGCAGAATTTTGACGTGAAACGCGGGTCTCAGTCAGAAATAATCGATACCGGCACTCCATGTCGTGAAACAATCTCCTTTACGTACAGGCTCGTTAACTGATTCAAACTATAGCAGATCTTGATCAGTAGAAAATGTGCAGTCTTTGTAAGTCGATCCACGATAACCCAAATGGTATCCAACCCTTTCTGTGTGACCGGAAGTCCTACCATGAAATCTATCGTAATATACTCCTATTTCCACTTCGATATTTCCAACAGTTGTAGCAACCCTCTCGGCCGCTGATGCTATGCTTTTATGCGTTGATAAGTCAAACATCTACTAACACACTCTGTGACTTCTCGTTTCAATTTGGGCCACCAAAAATGTTGCCTCAAGTCTCGGTACATCTTAGTGCCTCCCGGATGAATGGAATATGTCGTATTGTGTGCCTCGTGCAAATCTCTTCTCTTAACTCGGTTACCACCGGTACCCACACTCTCCTTTCGAATCTTAAGATACCGTCTTTATCTATTCGAAATTTTTCTTCCTCGTTTCCCGTGATCCTCTTCCTGATCTTCTCACATTCTTCACCTTTCTCTTGTGCTTCTTTTAATATATCCAACAATGTTGGACAAGCTTCCATTACAAATAATTTCTCTTTAGACCTCTCGGGTCCCTTTACTTCTATTTCCAACTTCTCCATATCTATTTTTAACTCCTCCTGAGTTGTCAGTTGAAACAATTTCTTCTTCCTTTCCTGCTCAAAGAGTCGGCAACTACGTTTGCCTTCCCTGGGTGATGAAGAATCTCACAGTCATAATCATTGATTAATTCTAACCACCTTCTCTGACGCATATTCAACTCCTTCTGTGTGAAAATATATTTCAGACTTTTGTGGTCCGTGTATATCTCACATTTATCTCCGTACAAATAATGTCTTCATATCTTTAACGTAAAAACTACTGCCGCTAACTCTAAGTCATGAGTAGGGTATCATTTTTCGTAATCCTTCAATTGTCGTGACGCATACGCAACAACTTTGCCATGCTGCATCAGCACACAGCCCAGTCTTTTATGCGATGCATCACTATACACTACAAATCCTCCCATATCATCTGGTAAGGATAATACAGGCGCCTCGCTTAATCTCTTCTTCAACTCTTGAAAACTCTCTTCGCATTTGTCGGTCCATACAAAGTTTACCGTCTTTCTCTTAAGATAGTCAACGGGGTCGCTATCTTAGAAAAATCTTGGATGAATCTTTGATAGTACCCAGCTAACCCTAAGAAACTTCTTACCTCCGTCGGTGTTCTCGGTTGCTCCCAACTACTTACCGCTTTGACCTTTTTGGGGTCTACTGAGATTCCATTCTCATCCACTACGTGGCCTAAGAATTGAACCTTCTTCATCCAAAATTCACATTTTGAAAACTTCGCATACATCTCCTCCTTTTGTAGTGCCTCCAAACAATCTTTAGATGTTCGGCATGTTCTTCCTCTGTCTTCGAGTAGATCAAAATTTCGTCGATGAAAACTACTACGAATTTATCCAAGTATGGCTTGAAAACTCGATTCATCAAGTCCATGAATGTTGCCGAAGCATTAGTTAAACTGAATGACATTACCAAAAACTCATAATGTCCATACGGGTTCGAAACGCAGTCTTTGGTATATATTCATCCCGCACTTTCAGTTGATGATATCATGTTTGTAAGTCGATCTTCGAGAAACATTTTGCTCCCTTCAGTTGATCAAACAAGTCGTCTATCCTCCGTAATGGATATCTATTCTTGATCATTACTCTATTCAATTCTCGATAATCGATACAGAGCCTCATCGATCCGTCCTTTTTCTTCACGAATAACACTGGTGCTCCATAAGGAGACACACTCGGTCGAATGTCACCCTTATCTAATAGCTCTTAAAGTTGTATCATTAATTCCTTCATTTCTACTGGCGCCATATGGTATGGAGCCTTCGAAATTGATGTCGTTCCCGGTGATAAGTCTATTACGAATTTGATTTCTCTGTCTGGCAGAAGTCCAGGCAGATCATCCGAAAACATGTCTCGAAATTCATTCACTACGGGTATATCTTTAATCTCTACTCCCTTTTTTTGAGTATCTACAATGTAAGCTAAATAACCTACAAATCATTTCTTTAACAACTTCTTGGCCTGCATCATCGTAACACAACACGATTGCTTAAGCGATGAGCTACCATGAAACACTGCCTTAGACTTACTCGGAGTCTGAAGGTTCATACACTTGTTTTGACAGTCAATTATCGCTTCATGGTTACATAACCAATCCATTCCCAGTATTACGTAAAATTCTCCCAGTCTAATAGGAATCAAGTCTACGCTCATTTCATGTTCTCTAATGTTTGCACGATAATTTTGATAAACATATTCTACATGGATTATTTCCTTATTCGCAACTTCTACGTTCAAGGAATCTTCTAAACGTTCTCGGGGTGTACTAAATTTACTAGCAAATTCTTCATATACAAAAAAACAGGTGGCACCCGAATCAAATAATACATAAGCATTTATATTATTGATTGGGATTATACCTGACACCACGTCCTTCGTACCCACTGCGTCCTAGACGGTTATGTTAAAGGTTCGGGCGGTCTATCGGTTGGGTTGTGCAGGTCCACCAATCATTAACTTGTTTCCTCCTCCCTGGCCTCCGCCAGCTCCACTGCTTCCTTTCTTCGGGCAATCCTTTATTTGGTCCTCTGTCGATCCAAAAGCAAAACATCCTCTGATCTTCTTTGGCTTAGGGCAATTTGGCGAGATGTGCCCCTCTTGGCCGCAGTTATAGCAAGAGCTCTTTCCCTTCCAGCATTCCCCCTGATGGCTTCTTCCACACACCTATTGCAAGCTTCGATCCTCTTCTTAGAGTTTCCATGGTGACTTCCACCTTGGTTATTGTTTCTATTGTTGTTGTGGTTGTGGTTGTGGTTTTCCCATTTCTTCTTTCAAGAATTACTCCCTCCGCTACTACTTCCTCCATGATGCTCATTACTAGTGTTCTTGTTCTTCTTCTCCTTATGATATAGACTTAAGGCCTCACTGCCACCTTCCGCAATGACTACCTTCTCTAACAAGGTCGTAAAGGAATCAATTTGAAAGACTGATACCTTATTATACAACCATGGCTTCAATCCTTGCTCGAAGTTCCTCGCCTTCCTTTCCTCATCCCCAACTTGGTGCTCCGCAAATCTCGCTAGTTCATTAAACTTAGCCGCGTATTGCGCCACCGTCATATCTTCTTGTTTTAACTCTAGGAACTTCACTTCCATCCTACTCTTCATACTCTTCAAAAAATAGTTCTCAAAAAGCAACGTTGTAAACCTCTCCCATGTTATCGTTTCTTCCCCCGCTCTCTGCTGATTAGTTTCCCACCAATAGTTTGTTTCCCCCCTCATCATATATGTGGCAAATACTATCTTCTGGTCTTCACCCGCGTGAGCTATAGTGAAAGCCTTCTCGATCTCTTTGATCCAGGTTTGCACAACTATTGGGTCAGTAGTTCCCGTGAACTCTGGGGGTCCTACACTCTTAAAGTCTTTGAAGGTTGTTACTGGGACAGCTTGGGGAACGGGTGGTACGGGTTCGTTTCTTCCCCTCAGAGCTTCTCCCAATAAATCTACCAGTCGTTGTATTGGATCTACTGGTCCTCTCTCATCATTAACTGACTCTTCTGGGACAGTTATTCTACGTCTGAGCGGCATTTTCTGCATCACAAAATTTTTTATCTTATTATCTAACTATCATATTTAGACATTTCTCAAATGAAAAGAACTAAAAGTTTATAACACGTTTCTGAAATAAGATCATTTATATTCATTTGCCAAATGGTTACAATACACGTTCTTTTCTAGCATACTGCTATAAATGAAAATACATATCATCTAATATCACAAAAGATGGGGACAACACTAGCCTACTATCCCTCTAACATTTTTCAAAAGTTTGGGGTTTTACCACTATCTCACATCTTACACAAAAGACGGAGATTACAACAATATATTAACAACACATAAATAAGAATACTACACTACTGAGCTTTTCCCTCTAGACTCAATCAAACATCCCGCGTTCCATGGCGCTCTAATACTCCTTCTATGTAATGTGTGCTACCATATCCCGACTTATGGTATGTCGAGTCTGTCCTTGATCAACTGGGTAGTGATTTATCCCATCGATCAACCTCTCCATGACCGTGCATAGAGCATAGCCAATCTTGTTTATCTTTCTCCTCTTTCATCGCACCTCATCCTCTAGATCATCCACCCTATCATTGGAATCCTCCCTCTTCTCCTAGAAGTGAATCCTATCCATCACTTCCATCTCCAACTGTGTTCGGAGAGCCTCCTTCTCCGTCCTCTTACTCAAAACCTTCTGCTCCATTTTTTCTAACTTTCCTGCCAACTCAACATTCCTTGCCACCGATCGGTGAAACAAGGCCCCCATCTAGATCCCCGCCTCCTTACGGTGAGTAATTTCCAACTCCATCTCCTGCATCACTAGTTTCCTTTCAAGGGTCTCAGTCTCTAGCTCCTCGATTCTACATCCTAATTCCAAAATATGTTCTTCATACTCTCCTAACATCTGATCCTCAAAAGTAGACTCGTCGGAGTCCTCCATGGGCTCGGGTTCCTCCTCCTGATCAGACTCCTCAGATAGAGGCTCCATCTCCTCCTCCTCATCATCATCATCAATAGGGGAAACTACTGATATAGGGTCCGCTATCAAGGGTACCTCATAGACTACGTGGATATCACGCGGCTCATCCTCTACTACTCGGCTAGGTCCTCCCATGTCAGTCATCCTACAATCACCAACATAAGACAAGACAAACAATAACTCAATCAAAATGTTAACTAACATAAGTTCATTGTATAGAATGAAGTTACATTTCATAACACACTAAGTCTCTCAACGAAAACTCTACATGAGTTTTATCCCCTTCCTAACTTCTAAGTTTTTTTAAGTTATAATCTAAGGACTCTCATTCTTAAGGTTCATAACTATACCTTTGATACCAACCTGTGACGCCCCCAAATTCTGACCGCCACTTGGTCACTCAAATTCGGTTCATCACGTTCTCATGGTAACACCATAATATCTAAAATCATACATTCACAGCGAAAGATCTAATTTAGAATAATATACAATGTTTAATTATAATTATTCCCCCAAGTCTCGCAACCTACAGTGCTTAATAGAATACATAATAATATCGAATAAAGACTTATTACATAATTCTACTTAAGCTTAAACATAGTCCGAAAATAGTCTTAACACAACATAATAAATTTAAACATAAAAGGGACAAGCTAGTCGGTAGCCTTGCCCTTGCCCTTGTCTTTCCCAGATACACCTCCCTATTTCGCCTTAACTGAAAGGTTTTAAATAAGCAAGAATGAGCACAAATTGCCCAATAAGTAATATACAATAAGGGTAAGGAGTTTTATAACACAAGTTTGAAATATCGAAGTATCATCTCTAAGATAGTTCAGAGTTTCAGAATAATATCATGAATGATGAATATCAATAATTCTTAAAATAAGAACAATAATTCAATATAAATCAACAAATATATGTGAATTCAACGGCTATCAAGTTATCCGACTGGATCACAATTTATATTGAGCAGTCACTAAAGACTATTGGACATTACTAGAATTATCAATATTAAACTGATAACCCAAAAAAATCAAGTATTATAGATGATCAGTCTAAAATACTTTAAGTTATGCATAATACCACAGTAATAATATACTCATATGTTGGGGTTTCCAATAACATACATTCCCCTTACCTTAAGGGTTGTTCAACTCAGTTTTAAAGATTTCCGCACCAATCAATTGGTTTGGACAGTTTTATAAACATGCATATAATCTAGCCGAATCGAATGTCATAGATACTTTAACGATATTCAAGAACAATTACCAAGTTCATATGAATAGTAGTTTTCCTCAAGAGTTCAATATAATAACTTATTCAATTAGATAAGCTTACGATATTCGTCGAATAAAGTACGGAAGAGTTAAAATACTTGCACAATGTAAAGTAGGGTTCGGATACTTGCCTTACGCGTAGTTTTTCCAGGTTTAAGAATTCAACACTTTTGAATCCTAGTTATAGCGTATTATGTGATAACCCAAGATTTCGAATAATCCGAATTTTTACGAATAATTTTTTTTATTTTAATATTGATATTGATTATTAATATGGTGCGGTGTATCTGTGATACGAGTCTCGAGAAGTAGTCATTTTGTGTATTGACTTAGAAAATAAGAGTAAAGTTGTGCTTAATGGAGAATAGAAACCCTAACCCTAAGTCCGGATAGGGATTCGATAGGAATTATAATTTAAATAATTTTATTAATGAGTACGTGTTTGTACTGTTTAGAATTATTGATCGGATATGGTTTAAAATTAGTAAACCTTAATACGGGATTAGAAACCATAATCTCAAGATTAGAAACCCTAACGCGTAGTTAGGAACCCTAATCGAAAGTCGGGAAACCTTAATTTTTAATTCATGAATCCTAAACCCTAATTCTAATTTGCAAGCCTAAAGTGATCTTAGGAAAGGGTAATATAATTAGGAAACACTAATTATATATTTGAAATATTAATTTCTATGTAAAACCCTAATTAGAGTTTTAAAATCTTAATTTTCTAATTAAAAACCCTAATTAGAAAATCTTAGAAACTAAAGTTGTAAAACCTAAGGGTTAGAACCTGAGGGTTAAACCCTAAGGGTTTGGACAATTGTCCATCATGCCATTAAAATTGGAAGAAAAAGGACCAAAATGCCCTTTTTGGATTTTTATTAAGGTAACTTGTAAATCTTACCAAATGAAGAGTTGGTGACCAACTTATATTGACCTTTGTGGCTCATAAACTCTAGCCAATCATTCCATTTTAGCAGATTCATGCATTATATCATAACATATAAGAGATAAGAGAGAGAAAGTTACTTAAATTGGTCATTTTTCTCTCATGCTCTCAACAAACTCATTCTCTCTCCTAACCTCCTAATTTCATTAGTGTTTCAGTCCCTAGATATCTTTCTAACACATCCAAATAAGTGTAGTAGAGCTTAGATCAAATCATATTCAAGAGGAGGTATAACCCTAAACTCA
Organism: Panax ginseng; assembly: GCA_020205605.1. Classification (NCBI taxonomy): domain Eukaryota; kingdom Viridiplantae; phylum Streptophyta; class Magnoliopsida; order Apiales; family Araliaceae; genus Panax; species Panax ginseng. The sequence goes on from CM035150.1 coordinate 55,200,572, forward strand.
CAATTTGATCTTGTATGCTAAGAAAACTTTTGTGTTTATGTGTTTAGATTCATGCTAGAAGTTGTTTTATGATGATCTATGATGATCCATCATGGATCCATAGCATCAAAGTGCCTTAAAATGGTGTTTTTTCAAAAACTGTTCTGGAGCTTGAAATGTGGTCTGACAACTGAATGTCAGTGGCCACAGATCCTTCCTCATTTATGCTTTTTGTTGTTTTAAAGTTGTAATCCATACTCTAACATGAGGTCTGTGATCTGGAAGTGGAATACAAGCTATTCGATTTCTAGATTTCAAGATATAATCGGTCAAAGTCGGTTGACCGACCATGACCGAGTAAAATCTGGGTAACCCAGAAATACATGAACAGTGTCTGACAACATTTTTTAAGCTCCTTGATTTGTCAGGGTTTATGCGTTTTGATGTTGTTGTTATGCACATGTTGTAGATGGTAATATGGACTTCAGAACCGTTCCTTTTGATCTCTTAGACAACAAGCAGATCGGATGTAGAGGATGGTCAAAGTAGACCATCCGGTAACATTTCCTGTTTTCTGGAATTTCCAGAAAATTTATGAACTACGTTTTTGACAGCGTTTGACCAGGCTAGATCTTGATATTGTGTTATTTTGGGACTGATCTAGTGATGAATATATGTTCCTTGTCATGTTGACTATAGATTTGAACCTTAATATCAACCTATTGATGACCAACACTTAAAGGAAAACGAGCATGAAAGTGACCAGTCGAACTACATGGGTTTCTGGAAAACCCAGAAACGTTCTGACAAGGAGTTTGTAAGACCAGAACTTCGTGATGTGTTCTTATATGACCTAAATAATTGTTGATAGTTTTAGTACTACATACTTACTACAATACCAATGCTTGAGATAGCCCAAAACATGAATAGATTGTGAATTAAAGCCGGTCAAACAATGACCCTTGAGAACCGGTCTGACTGTTCTTGAGGCTCAAGAACACTTAAGACGACAGAAAACGTCGCTAAAGGGCTATAGCGACGGTTTAGTTAATTTCTAATTTCTGATTTTTCCAGAAAATACTTAAAAATGGAAAATAAATTCTAAAAATTAGAAAAATGGTTTTAGAAATTATTTTCAATTACGAAAATAAATTTTAATTATTTGGAAAAATTTTCATTAATATTTATAATTATTTGAATATTAATGATATTTAATTTATTTAATTAGTGTATTAAATAAATTAGAGAAAATGATTGTAATATTATAAAAATCATTTTAAATAAGAATAAAGTGTTTAAAAATATTTTGAGTTATAAAATGTAACTATTAATATTTTTGAGTAATTTTATTAATAATTTAATATTAATGATGATAGATTTATTTAATTATTATATTAAATAAATGAATTAAAAATGGTTTTATTGATTTAAAAATCATTTAAAAATGTTTTAAGTTATAATTAATGACTTTTAATATTTTGACAATAATTTCATTAATATTTAAATATTAATGGCGATGATTTAAAAATAATTTCAATTATTCTAAAAATCATTTATGTTACACCCCCAAATCCTGGTACTTCAATACCTCAAGATTTGGTGTTCACGTAATCAAAACATTCATATCTAAATACCCAATCATAATAAATTGAATAATAAAAGCATGCCCATACATGATTACTTTAATAAAAACATTATCTCCCAGGTTCTCTAACCTTTAATATAATCATTCAAGTGCGGAAATTAAATTATTACATCAAATCATTATTAAAAGTCTATCATCATAACTATAAAGCAAATTACAAGTCTTCATCACTTGTACATTTTTCCCTTTCCTTTGCTAGTTGTAGGTTTATCTACCTTCTCAACCATAGCTGTAATAAATGTATAAATATGTAAGAGTGAGCAAACAAAGCTCACTTGAAATAAGAATAAATATTTTTACATCATTCGCCAAATAATAGGCTCAATATAACTGAATGATATGTTCTATTAACATTACAACATTTGCCATTTCATAGGCTCAATAGAACTGAATGATATGTTCTATTAACATTCTTAAATATACTACTGAGGGTCAAATGACCATGAACCATGTCCACAGCTTATAAGTAATCTTTCAACTTTAACTTTAACATGATATATGACTATAAGGACTCCACGTACTTAGGGGGATCAATCCTTCGTACAATGTATTGTGCAAAACCATTTCAACGCTAAGCGTAAACCCCTAAACATAGGGTTGTTCATCTCAGTATTTAGAGTACAAGTCCGCACCAAAGAAAGTTTGGTTTGAATAAGCTTTCAAGGGTAATTGAAGTTTAATGATTATCAACTAGGGAACTAGTTGAATCAACAATGTTTGATAATACAATAGTTGTTTAATAACAACATAACTTAGAACATTTAAGAATCATAAATGAACTGATTCTACATATCAACTCATGCTTGAAATAATTATAGAGCATAAATATTCAATAAATGAATAAAATGGTTAACCTTTGCTTGAATAATAAAATAAGCTAAGGTTGAAGTTTTATAACATTATAAATGAAATTTCTGAACTTTAAGAAACTTGTTTAACTGTAAACAAGTTAAAATGAATCAATCAATTGGGAATTTCCAATAACATTAGAGTTAGAGTTTGCTCAAATGGATTTTAGTAACAATTTACTTATTCAATAACAGTTAAGATAAAAAGCTTGCTCAATCAAAAGCATGAAGTTATTATAACAGAACTAACTCAACGAAAGTGTAGAGTTAGAAAACTTGCCTCGAGCGTAAGCTAAAATATTAAAACTCACGTTCACCTATACACAATATTAAAACCACAACATCTATTAGACATACTAATATCCACTTTTCAATATAATACGCATTACTAGCTAAACTTGTTATTTAAGCACAAGTCTTAAGCTACCATTTACATTTTAGAATTCCAAGTGTTAATCATCACAACACATAACTAACGTTCATTATATAATCTAGGTTATCACATAACGCGTTTTTGATTTACTAATCATTTTTGCAACTTTGAATTCATAATACATATAACACAACTATGTATTAGCCTCGTTGTTACATGTTGGACACATTACCATAACCTTTAGCTAAGCCACAAAGAACGATCAAACTCTGCGAAATTAGCGGACTTGATTAATCTCGAATGGGCACCCGCATGCCGCATGAATTTTGTACTTTAGGAGGTTATGCGTCCTGGCTGGCAATCGGGCTACCGCCGTTAACGCATGTAACTCAATTTTGCATAACATAACTTCGGCACTTTTCTTAAGCCAACCAACACGAATTTCACCCACCAAACATTGATAATAACACGTAAAATAAATATACAACTATCATAGACATGATTGCTAACATATTCAACCAATTAGCATAATTTAACAATCACTAAAACTATTTTAATTTTTCAATTTTCATGTTTTTTCATAAAAACTCAATTTTCTTGACATTCATCCTAGAAATCATCAATGTGAATTCATTAGTTGGCCAAATCATCTCATTCGAAACCATCAAAATTGGTACTTACATAGCTACATATGAAAACATAAACACTGACATCATTTTCTTTTACTGTAAACTGAGATTAGCATGCAATTATTGTTTAAACATACTTTCTAAGCATCATAAACATATACAATTGCTATTACTAACTATATAACTCCATAATTCAACAAATTTTGATTTCACAGAATACATAAAAGTTTGTCGTAACTTCATATATGTATATATATATATATATATGTATATATATAATACAAAGGTTAGATAAATACCTTCAAATAGTATGATAATTTCTTGCAATTGCAGCTTCTCAAGTTCTCTCAAGCTTTCTCTCAATTCTTAGACAACTCTCTCTAAAAATCTTTTATTTCTTCTCTCTGTATTAGACTAGACACTAACAACTAACTGATAATAGTTTACGCCAAGAATAAAACTGCTATGGCAATAATAAGCCTACTTATTATATCAGTTACAAAACTAACGTAATAATATAAATATATTATATTTATTATTTTATTTTATTTATTTTATTAAATTTAAAAATTTAGAAATCTCAAAAGCCATAAGGCTTATTTGGCAAAAACCCTTTAAATATTAAAGAATTAATATATTAAGCCTTGTTTGGCAAAAACTAAATTAAACTATTTTAATTTATTTTAATAACCCTTATAATATAGTTATTTGTCACACCATATTTAATCAAGCTTTCATATTTATTTTAATTAATCAAATCACAATTAATTAAATAAATCCTTTAATCACATTACACAATACAAATAATTAATCATTAACTTAAAATATCAATATAATAATCATTTACTTAATTCATCAATTATTTATTTAATAAATAATTAACTAAACAAAATTAAATCAATTGAACAAATATTTATTCAACGATAATCACATCCATTAAATATTTATATAAATCAATAAATATTTAATATTACATATAAAATTCTGGAATGTTACATCATTCGCTCCTTAAAAGGATTCTTTACTCAGAATCACAATTCAAACAATCAAATCGTCACAATTTATGTATAATATTGATGATTTAAAAATATTTTAAGTTATTAAAAATAACTTTAATATTTTGACAAGTATTTTATTAATATTTTATATTATTAAATATTAATGATGATGGAATTAATTAGTATTTAAATCATTTAAAAATGATTCCAGTGTATGAAAAAATATTATAATTATAATAATTGTTTATAAATTATTAAAAGCTTTCAAAAAATATTATTAATAATAATTGACTTATCTAAATAATATTGCAGCTTAGAGACCACGTTTAATTGACAATAAATGTGTTAATTGTCGGATAGGATGACCAAATCAGACCAAACAAGTTAGACTTAATGAGTGTTTATATAAGTTATAAACACTGATGTGGCTATGTGGTAACGTGTCTAGGAGAAAGATTGACTGTGAATTACAGTGTTATGTGTTATAAATTATTGTGCTAATTGTGAGACCGATATTATTGGTTATAGGTCTTTCGAATGCAGATTAGTATATTGTGTAGCAGTAATCAACGAAGAAGGCAAGTTTCTTTAACTCAACCTCGAGTTATATTTGTTCAATTATTATGGTGGTTAATTATTGTTGATTAGACCACGTCCAATAATTTATTGTTGATTATTCGCAGTTAGTGCATGTTTATTAATTCAAATTGAATTAATGATTCTGAGAATATATTTGTAGAATAAATATTGTTGGATATTCACATCCGTAGAAGCTATTATTGATTTCAAATAGTACAGTTAAATTATGTCTATTATTTGATCGTATTGAAACGTGTCTTAGCTAATTATTTTGGCTAGACGAACATTTGTTAGAACTTGATAGGTTTGAGAAGAGAAGAGAAGAGAAGTGATTAGATATTGAAATCATTGTATTTCGTTGTTAAATCAAATTCTGTTTCAAAGACTGAGAAGAACAACCTTTTATATAAATGGAACATATTTGGTCGTATATTCAGCTATTGCATGCATTTTGAGTATTATGCATAATATAGGGTATAACGAAGCTGATCACTTTATATATGTAGACACTCGAAATTTTGTTTTCCTGTTACTGACTATGCAGGAGGACAAAAGCATCTTTTTCACACTCCGGAGATAACCCTGGAGAACTACAACATCAATTTTAACACCGAAGATAGCCACAGGAGATCTAGTTTCCAACCCCGGATATAACCTCGGGAAAACAGTTTCCAACCCCGGAGATAACCCCGGGAAAATCAGTTTCAACCTCAGAGATATCCCCGGGGGATCAAGATCAAAGCCTGGAGGTAGCTCCAGGAGGTCAAGCCAACCTCAAAGATAACCCCGAGGATAGTCAAAGTCAACATCAAGTCAACCTCAGAGATAATCCTGAGAAAATACTGTTACAACTGTGTGAAAACCAGAGATAACTCTAGGAGGGGCAAAATGGTCATTTTTCCAACTCAACTGCAACTCACATCAAATCAACTCATGTCAACTCAAAATACTTCAATAGAAGTCCCACAAGAACTATATCTTAACTTTCGAGTGCAAACTACGTAAAACGGCTCAACGGACTACCTGACGGAAACCCGGGAATGCCATTTCGGTCATGGACCCATCTTCTTAGAATCAAAAAAGGGCAAATCCTATGTCGTTGTGTAGCTCTCGGAAAGAGATTTTTGGAATGATATGGCACGCTTCTATCAGACTCCCGAATTGAAAGTTACGAACTACCGAGCGAACAACGCGTTGTCCGAATGTACGTACTTCGACACAGCGGGACCCACACTGCCCGGGGCACCTCGGGCAGCCGCACGTACACCTGCAACTAGGTGCCGCAACCTGTGGCACCCACCTCTATAAATAGAGGGCTTGGGGTGCCCATTTTGCAAGAGAAAATGGCGAGGAAGCCCTGCCCAATTTGCTCTGCATTTACCCCTGCAGTGTACTTTCCCCTTTTAAACACCTGTGAGCTCATATATAGCCCTTTTGTACCTATAAAAGTCAGTGTTTACCCACTCTAAAGATATAGATGTCTTATTTGGCAGTCAGCTGTAAGCCTTCTCACACACTTTAGAGTCTTTCTCTTCATCTTTGCACACACCTTTCTACACGTTGAGAGTCGTGTTGCTTGCTTTTGCCCTTTACTTGATCCGTAGTTTCATTTTCATTTCAGATATATATATATATATATATATATATATATATATATATATATATATATATATATATAGTATATTTACATATATATTGACTAACATCATCGAGTTATGCCTCGATTGAGCCTAAACTTGATGCCGAGGCGTTTATTTGCTTTAATATATATATATATATATATATATATATATATATATATATATATATATATATATTATATAATCGTGTGTCGAACTTTGTTCGATGAGCCTAGACTTGATGCAAATGCATTTACTTTTTTTATATATATATATATATATATATATATATATATATATATATATATATATATATATATATATATATATATATAACTGTGGTCGGACTCGCTCTCGATGAGCCTGGATTTTACATCTCAGTGCGTTTACTCGCTTTTTATATATATATATATATATATATATATATATATAACTGTTGTTGAACTCGCTTTGATGAGCCCGGATTTTACATCTCGTGCATTTATTGCTTATATATATATATATATATATATATATATATATATATATATATATATATATATATATATATATATATATATTTCGTCCCACACAGAGTTTACTTACGTGGTGGTTGATCGCTTCTGACTTTCTTTTACGTTTTGTTCGCTGGAGTTTACTTACGTGGCGATTGATCGCTTTAATGCCTTTATTTACATTTTGTCCCGCTTTGGAGTTTTCTTCGTGGTGGTTGACCGTATTCTGACTTTATTTACATTTACGTCTCGCAGGAGAGTTTCCTCAAGTGGCGGTTGATAGCTTTTAATGACTTTATTTACATTTCGATCCCCATGGAGGTGCTTCGTGGTTGGTGATCATGTATCAGATATATATTTTTCTGACTTTTATATATATACTTGCTTACTGCTTTCATATAAATTGCAGTATTTTGTGCGCCTAAAAATCATGTGATCACAGATTCATCCCATTGAATCTAGATTCGGTTCCCGTGATGGACATTTTCAGCTATAAGCAGCTTGTAAATTATTATGCGGTGTCTGAATTTCCTCAGATGGTTTTCATACCCACGAGGAAGTCGGCATTATTTTGTACATTATTTTTATACGGATGCCTCGCATTCGTAAAATAAAATCAATCAAGCCGGGCACTTAATAAAATGGGAGTGTAAAAGGTCTCAATTACTATTGAGCATCAGGGTTTGAAAAAACCTTTTTATAAAACATCATTGCTATATCTTTCTAAAAATTGAATTTTTACATAAATTCAAACCCTGTGTATATAGGTTCGAACGAGGCCTCGCAGTACTTCCAAGTAACAGCACATTGACCCACACACACACACATTCAGATAATAATTTCTTGAAAAGAGGCGGTCACCGTGGTAACACGGATGTCGGGGGGTGCCTAACACCTTCCCCCCCACATAAGCAAGTCCCCGGACCCTAATGAATCTCGGTTTCACTGACCAGTTTAGCAGTGTCACATCACTGGGTCAATGTGAAAACCTTTTCTCGGTTGTGTTGGTACAACCATTTAAAAAACCAACTGGCGACTCTTAACAGTCCATCGTCGACATTATACATGTCGGACCTTTTTCACTTGTTTTTCAAACAAATCTCACCTAAAATGAGAACACTAAAGAACAAGTAACGGAAAGGGACACCCAAAAATCCCGACGTCGACAATATACTTGCAGAGGGGTATGATTTAATCTTTATGGTTATCTGATACACCTAGGTATATCAAAGTCAAATCTTTGATAGTTACTCGAGAAGAGAAGTTCAAGATCCAACTGATCGCTCAGCATAACTCTCGAAAACATTCCACTTTGTTATTGCGTAGAATTGATTCTTGTCTATTCAATAGAATATCGTAGAAACTTTGAAATTGTTGCACTATTTCATTATCAAATTATTGTGTTACATAGATTGCGAGAAGATTTGTTAGTAATTAGAGATTTGTTCAACTATTTCAAAGTTCCCCGAACTTTGGTGTCATTCTATCAAAATAGATAGTCGGTTATTCTAATACTTATACATTCATTGTATATCTTAACTTTCGGGGAAAATTTGTTACTCATCCTTGCTAAATAAAACTTTTCAACTAGGGGAGAAGTGGAAGGAGGTGCTGTGAAGGGCAAAGGCAAAGGCATAGTGATAGCATAGTTTTATGAACATTATTATAATGTTGTATTTGTGAACCCTTTTTGTATAATTATAGGGTATGTTTGTAATGTTAAGGTTAGAGAACCTGGGGTAATGTATTAACTATATCAGTTAATGAAGTGTATGTTCCTATTTATAATTAAATGGGTAGTTAAATGTTATTTATATTGTGGATCGTGAGCACCAAACTCGGGGGTCAGGTAACCCAAATTTGGGGGTGTCGAATATTATATGTTAAAGATGTTCATTAGCTAACATAATCTTTAATCAAGCTTGAAATGATTCAAGTATGGTACAAAATTAATTTATACGTCATCACAAGTTCAACCTACATATCTTTGTTTTGATATTATACAAATATCTTTTTGGACTTATCATTCGAAAGTCAAAATTAACCTTTATTTACATCACATAGCATGCTTCTTAACACATTACATAGCATATTAGTCATATATTACAAGTTAAAGTAATCATATATGCATGCTTTAAACATAAGTCCAAAAACAGAAGTCGTTTATGATCGCTACTGCAGACACCGGTGAGCCATGGCTAAGCTTCTGTACATCCCCCGACTAAGCTAGACTCATTTCGCGCCTTGTGGTTTTTATCCGTCTTGACCAAAACAATCACGCATGTTATATTTGTTATGTTAAAGGTCTTTTCATGCTTTTTAAGTCAACCTAGGTTCCTTCTTTCATAATAAAATTCTAAATTGATTATTTCAACAATTTAAGGCCATTCAAGGTCATGAAACCACACAGTTTATCATGCTTGCTCTCTAAACATACAAGATAGTTATAAAACTCCTTTTAGGCATGCTTGTGAGTATTCATAATGCATATGTGAAATTAATACCGCTTTAGTTGAAATATGCTTCTTTCATGCTTTTCTTGAAATGTGAAACACAAGCATGGTATATATATGGTTATACTACATGAGTGAGTCTAAGAGTGTCATCAACATGATCACAAATGTCAGATTCTAACCCTCAAGGTAGTTTGACAATATTCATATTCAAAGCTTACTAGTAAGTTCAACTTGTTCATGCTTCCTTGTTAATCACATAAACACAAGCTAAAGGTTTATTCATGCATTTCTAAGTCATACTAACATGCTTGCAAAGTTAGAATATACATTATGTAGAATCTTGCATGTTAGCTCACTAGGCTAAGCCTTTTCTTGAAAACGTCTCTAACACAAGCTTAACAAGTTTGGTCATAATCAAAGGAACTATGTACACTATAACATGCTTATCTATGTGTAAAAATCAGTCACGTGTCTAGGTTATTAAGTTCACAATTTGCAGAACATGATCTCTAACATAGTTTGTTTTCAAAGCTTAAAGCTCTTGTTAAAGATTTTCTACTAATTTATGTTTGGAAACTTTATATTATATACGAAAACCTTATACGTCATGATATACCTCTTTTGAGGTAAATAATTAAGTCATGACATCAAGTTCTCAACATGTAGCATGGATTAAACCCGCAACTAGTTCTAAGGTACGACGCAATTTTACTGCACCCAAAGATAACCATGGCTAATGGGCTAGAGTCGGGTTCGTAAGCGATGATACTGCTACTGCTTTTGCGTGATGAAATTTCCCACTTATTTTCCAATGATTCAAACATGCTTCAAACATTTACTAAAGTGTTCATACATGCCAGTAAATTTCCTAAACACCTTATAACATGATTATTCATATCAATTAACAAATGAATTCAAGAAATTTCAAGAAGCAAACAAAACCCATCTCAAGAACATAAATTGAAATTATACCTTCTTAAGCTTAAATTGGACTTCCTACACACTGAATAAGCTTCTACAATTGCTCAGCCACTTGAATTCTTCACTTAGACTTTTTAGATAACTCTCTTGCTTGGTTTGGTCCCTTTTAATTCCCCCAATATTAAGGTCTGAATGGTTACCATATTAGTTTAAAGATAATTGTATACTCAACCCATAATCCATGTACATGGTGCTCCACGATACTTACACATTTCACATATCCATACAATCATTCCATCATGAAATAACAACAAAATGAATGTAATTACTATCTTGTATTATTGCTCACATGCATTACATCTGTAATAAATCATTTCCCATGATACTACAATCATAAATCATTCCAATATATTCGAATGTTCTTCATAAGTATATTAAATCCTTTCCTGTGTACAAATATTCGTTGTTCTAGTCATATTACAGTCTATTACGGTGATTTATTAATTGTTCATCTTAGCCTTGCCTTTTATCTCTCTAGAACTCTCTCGCTCGTTCTTTTTTAGTCGCAAAACATATGGTTCAAGCAAGAATGAGCATAACTAGCTCAAAGAAGTCTTAACAACGAATCATATGAATATCACCTCAACAAATACATGCTTTAATTCTATATCTCGAACAATTATCTATGAAGCATTATTAAACATTTTACTAATACTTCTCATACAATAATTCCATAGCATAAATAATAGCTTAGAATGATGAACCTATTAATAGACCATGAACATACTCTTTTCGCTTTCATACTTGAAAAGGATATCCCACTAAGGCCATCCAATTCGCCTTTTTACTTACGAGCACTTCTAGGTGATCAAACTTATTGTACTCTATGTTGATCAACACTCTTACGTTAAACGATTTACGCTCAACATTTGGCAACCTCGCGCGCCCATCGAATAATCGATGAAAATACTTTTGTTTGTACATGACAAAACTTACCTTCTCATCCGCATTCAAATACTTGGCATAGGATAGCATTAATAATTCTATATCAACATATTTGTAAACAAATCAATCAATCTTCAATACTTGTCTAGCCCTAATAAAACAGCATCGACTCTTTTCTATTTACCATTCATGCATCAGATAACATGAATCACGTAAAAACTTGACTAACACGGAAGGTCGATAAGAGTTAAGAAAGACTTTCCTTCAAGCCGCCACAAAATATATATTTCAACTATTCTTAGTCTTTACAAGATCTACATGATACATTCACATAGCACATAATCGTAATTAGTTATCAAACAAACTCACTTTACTTGCTCTAACCAACTTCTTTCTCTTCTATGTCTTACTTGTTTTAACTTCGTTATTAAAGTCGATTCGACTTTCTATACTTCGTTACGCTTTTATTAACATTCTTACGCCCTTAGTTGACATTCAATCATTAATGGTTAATTACCAACGTTGAACATCGCTTACTTGCCATTCATTACGTATTTGTGTTCTTCATTAATTTCCATTAAACCTTACCCGCTCTTCTTACATTAACATCTTATAAGTGTTTTAAAGTAAGTCTCATTATGTACTTTAAGTACCTTTTAACATCTTACTTTAGGTCTACATTCAAAATGGAACTAAACCTAACTTGGTCAACTTTTTTTCATACATTACCGAGGCATCATCCTGCAGATTCTAGTGGCGCCACAACGCCACTCTCCAAAGGTTTTACCCAGACTTGGGCCATGCGGCGCGAGTCCATGTAGATAAACTTCTCATACATGCTGGCGCGAGTCTCCGCATTTTTTTATTTTCTCCCGCCATAATCGGTGTCATGTGGATGAGATAACATGTGGTTTGAAATCATGCACCAACTCAAAAACCACTAATTAAAATAGCTTTAGTTTCTTAACGAAACTCCCGCTTCCTAATTTGTTCGCTTTTACATCCGAATTGACCCATTCAATTCCTACAAGTCGAATTACATCCTTTACGTGTTCATATAAGAATTTCATATTTCAATTCGTTAACTCGAATTCACCTTTAAGTTCGCTTTTAAGCGCTCGCTTACCGCTTTTCGTCTGCTCAATACCGCTTTTCTTCGTTATAAGTCGAATGCGACGATTCTTTCGCCAACGACTCTTAATTACTTTATCTCACGTGTTGACATTGAAACCAACGCTTTCAAGTCACACGACAACTTTTGACCTTTTAATCCCGGACTTTGTACGCTTTCGACGCTTAACGCCTATTTCATTAAATTTGCCATAACTTCACATTTACTAATGTTCTCTAAGAAAAATCACATGGAATACTCCATGGACTTCATATATACATCCTAACCAATCAAGATGCACATACCTTAGCTACAACGATTTCCAAAACGTTCAATTATAACTAAGTTAACTTTCAAGACTTCCTACGCTTTTTACTCACATAACCACTTACGATTTCTTATTTGTTCATGACTCCATCCATGATTTGGTCATTAATAGGCCTTCTTAATAAAAACTCTCCACTCATCTACAATTCTTCTATGAGAAAGAAATCGAAAAGGATGAAGATTACTATTATAGGAATTTACCTTTGAAGTAGTTAACGCTTCTTGATAAACGCCTATCGGTTTTGCTTGGAAGTAGAAGAATTATAGTGTTTCTAGCTCTTTTCTCTCTCTCAAATATGTTGGACAATCTTTGTAAAACCACAAAAGCTCAACCTAAGCCTTATATTTATAGAAAACCACATGAGGGCAAAATGGTCCAATTTCCCACCTCCTCACTTATTTACCACTTTGTCACCAAGCAAAATACTTGGTGACCAAGTGACACTTGCTTAGCACACCAAGTGGCCAGGCCCACCTTGCCCATGGGTTATCCCCATGGGTTGCCCATGGGTTTTACCCATCCCTTGACCCACGGCTCAATTCACTTCGCTTAATTCTTTGGATCGGGCTTGACATAAAAACATCGGGCTTTAACCAATCTAATATCGGGACTTAACTTGGGCTTGTATAATTAATTCATTGGGCTTGTTTATTAATCCAAGTCCAATTGATTGATAAAATCCTTAGCTCATACTCTAATAATACAATTCATATTCTACGCCAGATTATTCACGATATTCTCTTCATATAATATTCATATAATACTCAGATATTATACGTCATCTATTCTTCATATCATACTCATATACATACTAAGTATAATACTCATATTCTTTACGATAATAATCAAACGACTATACACATTACATTTCCCTTTCGGAAACCTCTTTCACAAACCCTTAGGTTTTAAGTCCGCAGGCGAAAACTTTGTTTGCCATAACGGTAATATTATTGGATTTTCCATAATATCGTTATATTCTAACATTACGCGTTTCTCAGAATTTCAAACCCTAGCTCTGAACGTCATCGGATGAATAGTGTTTTTACGCAAACAATCTCAAAAAACCTTCGTTCTCGTCTTGATAATTCACAACAATTAATTCTAGCACAAAGCCGTATTACTAACCACATCTACACATTCTAGGTCATGTAACGATCTTCTGAACATCTTACTCACATAATAACTCAATTAAATTCATTTAATCCACATAATCAAATAAAAATTTAATTAATTGAAAATTCAAATTCTCATGCTACATTCTTCCCTCCTTATAAGGATTCTCGTCCCCGTAATCTCGCTTATTCTTACATAAACAAATGAGGAAACTTTTCCTTCATTTTACTTTCAAGCTCCCACGTTGCTTTTCAAAGATCGTGGTTACTCCAAATTACCTTTACTAAGGTATTACTTTATTTCTCAAGACTTGTTCCTTCCTATCAATAATCAATCTAAGTTCTTCATACGTTAAGTCTTTTTCTACTTGAATAGACTCATACTCTATTACATGCTTATAGTCCCGCTTTATAAGGACGCAAATACGTATACGTGAAACACATTGTGTATTCTTTCCATTTCCGGAGGTAAGGCTACCTCATAAGCTACCTCTTATCCTTCTTAAAATCTCAAAAGGTCCTACAAACCCTCGACTTAACTTCCTTTCTTTCCAAAATGTATCTTCCTTTCCAAGGCGATACTTTTAGAAAGACATAAGACCCTTACTTCAAACTCCCTCTTCTCTCGATGAGGATCTCGTGATACTTCCGTTGTCTCATCTTGAGCCGCTACTAATCGAGCTCTTATCGCCTTTACCATGTCTCGCCGCTTTGTTGTACCATCTCAGTCCCAACATTCGACGCTCACCTACTTCATCCCAACAAAGTGGTGTTCTACACTTCCTTCCATACAACGCTTCAGAAGGCGGCATGCCTATACTAGCATGAAAACTATTATTTTAAGTTAATTCTACCAACGAGAGATGTTCATCCCAACTCCCTTTTGAAATCCATAACGCAAGATCTTAACATATCTTCTAGCGCTTGAATTGTCCGCTCGCTTTGCCCATCCGTCTCTGTGGGATGATACGCCGTACTCAATCTTAATCGTGTTCCCATTTGCTCTTGCAAACTCCTCCAAAAGTTCGACGTGAATCGTGGATCACGATCGACACAAATCGAAATAGTACTCCATGTCTAGAAATGATTTCTTTGACATAAAGCTTAGCTAACTCGCTCTAGGTTATACCTAACTCCTATTGGTAGAAAATGAGCCAATTTAGTTAACCGATCCACTATTACCCAAATAACATCGTATCCTTTTTCTCGTCGCTGGAAGTCCCACCACAAAGTCCATGGTGATATGCTCCCATTTCCACTCCTAATCTCCAAAGGGTTGTATCACCCTCTTGCCTTTTGGTGTTCAAATTTTAACTTTCTCGACAAGTTAAGCACTTACTAACATATTCTCGCAATCTCCTCTTCATGTTCTACCACCAAAAGTTCTCGATGAAGGTCTTGATACATCTTAAAACTACAGATGTATCGAGTACCTCGAACTATGGGCCTCACACATAATCTCTTCCTTCAATTCAATTATTTGGAACCCAAATTCTTCCTTCAAAACGAAGTAAACCTTCTTTATCAAGATTATACTTAGTCTTCACGCCATCCTTCATTATCTTCTTCATCCGCCGCATTCTTCAAGACTCAATCTGCATTTCCTTAACCTGCTCCACTATCGCTGGTCGATTTTCTATTGCAAATAACATCTCCCTCGCTTCCATTGGTAACTTAACTTCTAATTCCATCCTCGCCATCTCTATTATTAACTCATTCTCGAGTCGCTAACATCGATAGCTTTCTCTACCTTCCAACTCAACGCGTCTGCTACTACATTCGCCTTTCCCTGATGATATAAGATATCACAATCATAATCTTTTATTAATTCTAACCACCTTCTCGCTTCATGTTCAACTCCTTCGTGTGAAGATATATTTTAGACTTTTGATGGTCCGTGTATATCTCACACTTCTCCCCGTATAAGTAATGTTCCATATTTTTAAAAGCAAACACCACAAATGCCAGCTTCTAGGTCGTGAGTAGGATAAACCTTCTCATAATCTTTTAACCGACGTGACGATACGCAATGACCTTTGCATGTCGCATATAAGCACGCAACCTAGTCCTCTATGCTAAGCATCGCTATAAACTATAAAATTTCCCGTATCATCCGGTAAAGATAATACAGTGCCTCACTCAACCTCCGCTTTTAGTTCTTGAAAACTATGCTCACACTTTTCCTCGCCCACTCATACTTCACCGACTTCCTTGTCGATTTGTCAATGAGTAGCTAATTTAGAAAAGTCCCGAATGAACCTTCTATAGTATCCCGCTAACCCCGTAAAAACTCCTAACCTCGGTTGGCTTTTGGTTGCTCCCACTCATTCACCGCTTCTACCTTCGGCGGATCTACTTGATATGCCATCTTTGTCTATAACATGTCCTAGAAATCAAGACTTTTTTGAGCCAAAATTCACACTTAGTGAATTTCAGATACAACTTCTCCTCCGTAGGGTTTCCAACACTATTCTTAGATGTTCAAAGATGATCTTCTCGCGCCTTGAATAGACTAGAATATCATCAATGAACACTACGATTTAACCGTCTAAATACTATTTGAACACTCGCTCATCATATCCATGAATGCGGCCGGCGATTCACAACCCAAACGACATAACCAAAAACTCGTAATGCCCATAACGAGTTCTCGAACGCCGCCTTAGGTATATCTTCCTTCCTCACCTTCAAATTGATGATACCTCGTAAGAAAATCTATCTTAGAAAATACTTTGCCTTTTTAACTAATCAAATAGATCATCGATCCCGGCAACGGTATTTATTCTTAATCGTTAACTTGTTCAACTCCCGATAGTCGATACAAAGTCGTAACGATCCGTCCTTTTTCTTTACAAACAACACCGGTTCTCTACTATGACACACTTGGTTGAATGTACTTTCTATCTAATAGTTCCTCGTAATCAACCATTAACTCCTTCATCTCAACTGGCGCCATCCTATATGGTGCCTTTGAAACCGTGCCGCATCTCGCAACAAATCAATTACAAATTCTACATCCCTATCCGAGGAATACTGTAACTCCTCCTAAAATACATCCGCAAATTCTTGAACCACCGCTATCTGCTCCAATGATGTTCCCACTCTTTGGGTATCCACCACGTGACATGATAACCCTTACACCCCTTCTTCAACATCTTCCTAGCTTAGGTCATGGTTAGACAACAAGAACGTCCCCGTGATTTATTTCCATAAAACACCACCCCGTGTTTCTTAGGAAGCCTTAGGTTCACACTCTTTCTATGACAATCTATTATTGCTTTATGGTTAATTAACCAATCCATACCGAGAATCACATCGAATTCTTCTTAACCTTATCTCAAAAAAGATCTACCGATAATCTATTACCCCGATATCTACGTAACAATTCCTATGAATGTGTTCAATGGGAATTATCTCCTCGCTTGCTACCTTAACGCCTAAAGGTATTTCTAACTTTTCGTGATTTAATCCCAATCGCCGAGCAAATCCACATGCTATAAAAGAACAAGTAGCACCCGAGTCAAATAACACGTAAGCATTTATTTCATCGACCGAATGATACCTCACATTACATCCGCTGATGCAACCGCATCTTGATCTGTTATATTAAACGTTCGGGCCGAGGGTCTACCCACCGATGGTGTTGGTCCAAGAATGACTAAATTACCACTACTGTAACCCTTACTACCCTCCGCCCTTTCTTTGGGTACTTTCTTGCCATGTGGTTCACCGACCCACAAACAAAACATCCCACTTTTCTTAGGATTAGGACAATTGGGAGATATATGACCCTCCCCGCCCACAATTATAACAACCATTTTCCTTCCTTTCGTGCACTCCCAGATGAGTCTTACCGCATGTCTTACATGCCTCCATCCTCCGCTTAGATCCCCTTGTTTTGCCCCAAAGATTCCTGTGGTTAAAATTCTTCCTCTTAGGCATATTGCCACTTCCACCGCAACCTCCGCCTTTATTTCCTCCCTCTCCTTACTCTTATTCTTCCTATCTTTGTGGTATTGGGTCAACGCCGCTACCACCCTCCGCTATTATCGCTTTTCCAAAATGGTCCCATAGAGAAGCACTCTAAAAACCGATATTCTACTATAGAGCCAGTGGTTTTAGGCCCCGCCAAACCTACGAGCCTTCCTCTCCTCCGTGTCCACTTGGTGTGGAGCGAACCTTGCCAATTCATTGAATTTGGCGCATATTGGGGAACAAATATGTCCCCACCTAAGTTCTAAGAACTTAATCTCCATTCTCCTCAGATGCTAGTAGGGAAATAGTTCTCAAGAATACCTTCTTAAACTGCTCCCATGTAATAGCCTTCTCGCCCCCAAATTTCACCCCGGTGAGCCTCCCACCAAGAGTTGGCTTCCCCTTCATCATATAGGTCGCAAAAGAGGTCTTTTTATGCCCACCACGCTTGTAATAACAAACGCCTTCTCTATTTCTTGACCCATGTCCGGGCCTCCATTGGGTCCGTTGTTCCTTTAAATTTGGTGGACCTACACTTTTAAATTCCTTAAAAGTAGTCGTCAAGCTACTTAGGTCCTCATGGGTGCTTTCTACCCCTATTTGTTAAATGCAAATGCTAATAAATTAACGAACTCTCAGATTGGGTTATTAGGACCCCTCGCTTCATTATGCGATTCCGCCTTCGTTACGCTTGTCTTCTTCTTGGCGGCATTTCGATTAAATAAATAAAGTTCCGTTATTACTTATTTACTTACTTCAAGTATTAGTCGTCAAACAATTGGACAATAACTCATACACAACAAAGCAAAATTTTAAAATAAAAACTTCCTTATATTAAAATGCTTCTTCATAGTTCAAAACTATTTACAAGTTGTTTTACATAGCCCAAAAGCTATTATATATACATCCCGCAATTGACTTCTACAAAAATTGGGATTTACAAAAAGACTACCCTTTAATTATACAAAAGAGGGTTTTATATCACTACACAAAAGTACTTATCATACTACTCCTAATACTACCTAACAGCATTCTCATGCTTCTTGTTTGCCAAAATCGACACAATATCTCGACTTATAGTATGTCGAGTCTGTCCCGACTCAATAGAATAACAAGTTATCTTAAGCTTGAAATCCTCGCACGCACTGTCATTTATATATGACATTTGTGTTATCTTCTGGTCTTTTTCAACCAATTTCTTGCAAAGCTCTATGACCTCGTTCTTATAGTCCTGGGCCTTGTCACTCATAAGCACTTTCTCATCGTGTTTCATCTCATAGTCCCACTCACAGACTTTTTCACCCCATAGAGATCACCGATCTCTTCCTTCCGTGTGTCGCACTATATTGTGCAATTTGCACGCTACTACCAAGCACTGAGAGGTACATTGCCCTCATAGTCTCTGTAGGTGTAGACTCTAGGGCAGGCATCACCGTATTAATCGATGTTACCTCCATGTCATCCTCCACATCAATCATCATATTCAAATATGATGTTATCCCCATGGTCTCCTCCGAATAATCCTCCTCCGAGTAATATTCCTCGGGCTCTGACTCTTCTAGAATCACTACAGGTATGTCTGCTATAGGCACATGTATCGCCTCAACTCTCTGCTTCACTTGACTCTCACGATCACATGTATATCCCTATACATCAAGCTATCAACCGACATCTACAATAACATATAACAAATTGATTAGTACATAATACACAATAATATAAGCACAAATCACATTTAATCCATTTAGGTTACTTTCCATCTTTTAAATCTTTTGGTACTCGAGTTTCTCAATACCTTATTAACTCATTTGACTCGAAAGTTAACTTTCTTTGGACTCTTCCTTTCCTACGAGGTTATTAGCCTAAGGTTCTTCCCCCCTAAGTTTTATAACCTAATGCTTTGATACCAACCTCGTGACGCCCCAAATCCGTATATTCCAACCCGATGATGGTGCTCCACGATACTACATTTCATACAATCATTCCATTGAAATAACAACAAAATGAGTGTAATTACTATCTTTGTATTACATCTGTAATAAATCCTTTCCCTGTGTTCATAACCAATACATTCGTTGTTCTTCATAAGTATATTACATACAAATATACTAGTCTATTACAGACGATTAATTAATCATCTTAGCCTTGCTTTTATCTCTCTTAGAACTCTCCGCTCGCTCGCCTTTTTAGTCAAAACATATGGTTCAAGCAAGAATGAGCATAACTAGCTCAAAGAAGTCTTAACAACGAATCATATGAATATCACCTCAACAAATACATGCTTTAATTCTATATCTCTAATAATTATCTATGAAGCATTATTAAACATTTTACTAATACTTCTCATACAAAGAATTCCATAGCATAAATAATAGCTTAGAATGATGAACCTGGCCAATAGACCATGAACATACTCTTTTCGCTTTCATACTTGAAAAGGATATCCCAAGACTAAGGCCATCCAATTCGCCTTTACTTACGAGCACTTCTAGGTGATCAATCTTATTGTACTCTATGTTGATCAACACTCTTACGTTAAACGATTTACGCTTAACATTTGGCAACCTCACGTGCCCATCGAATAATCGATGAAAATACTTTTGTTTGTACATAGACAAACTTACCTTCTCATCCGCACCAAATACTTGGCATAGATAGCGCTAATAGCTTCTATATCAATGCACTTGTAAACAATTCAATCTATCCTTCAATACTTGTTCAGCCCTAATAAAACAGCATCGACTCTTTTTCTATTTACCATTCATGCATCAGATAACATGCATCACGTAAAAAAAACTTGACTAACACGAAGGTCGACAAGAGTTAAGAAAGACTTGCCTTCAAGCGCCTTTTGAATATATATTTCAACTATTCTCGCCTTTACAGATCTACATGATATATTCACATAGCACAATCGTAATTAGTTATCAAACAAACTCACTTTTTACGGCTCTAACCAACTTCTTTCTCTTCTATGTCTTACTTGTTTTAACTTCAAGTATTAAAGTCGATTCGACTTTCTATACTTCATTACGCTTTTATTAACGTTTTACATCCTTAACCGACATTCGATCATCATAAATGGTTAATTACCAACGTTGAACGTCATTCACTGGTTCACTCATTACGTATTTGTGTTCTTCGCTTAATTTCTATTAAACCTTACCCGATCTTCTTACATTAACATCTTATAAGTGTTTTAAGGTAAGTCTCATTATGTACATTAAGTACCTTCAATATCTTACATTAAGTCTTCATTCAAAATGGAACTAAACCTAACTTGGTCAACTTTTTTTCATCGGCATTGTATCAAGTACATGACATCCTATGTATTCTAGTAGGCAGGCGCATTACGCCCACTCTCTCAGAGGTTTTGCCTTGACTTGGCCCATGCACATGAGTCCATGTATTAAACTCTCATGTCATGCGACATGAGTCTCCAGACTTTTTTATTTTCTCCGCCATAATCAAGGCCAAGCGGCTGATAGATAACATAGGTTTGGTGTCATGGCCACGCCAACTCCGCACTACCAGCAATAATAAAATAGTTTAGTTTCTTAACGAACTCTCCCGCCTTCCTAATTTGTTCGCTTTTACATCCGAATTGACCCATTCAAATTCCTACAAGTCGAATTACATCCTTTACGTGTTCATATAAGAATTTCATATTTTCAATTCGTTAACTCAAAATTCACCTTTAAGTTCGCTTTTAAGCCGCTCGCTTACCGCTTTCGTCCGCTCAATACTCGCTTTCTTCGTTATAAGTCTGAATGCGACGATTCTTTTTCGCCAACGACTCTTAATTACTTTATCTCACGTGTTGACATTGAAACCAACATTTTCAAGTCACACTACAACTTTTGACCTTTAATCCGACTTTATACGCTTTCGACGCTTAACGCCTATTTCCTTAAATTCGCCATAACTTCATTACTAATGTTCTCTAAGCCAAATCACATGGAATACTCCATGGACTTCATATCTACATCCTAACCAATCAAGATGCACATACCTTAGCTATAACGGTTTCCAAAACGTTCAATTATAACTAAGTTAACTTTCAAGACTTCCTACGGTTTTACTCACATAACCACTTACGATTTCTTATTTGGTCATGACCTATCCATGATTTGGTCATTAATAGGCCTTCTTATAACTTCTCATAAACGCTCTCCACTCATCTACGATTCTTCTATGAGAAAGAAATCGAAAAGGATGAAGATTACTATTATAGGAATTTACCTTTTGAAGTAGTTAACGCTCTTGATAAACGCCTCATCGGTTTCTTTAAAGTAGAAGAATTATAGTGTTTCTAGCTCTTTTCTCTCTCTCATATATGTTGGTCAATCTTTGTAAAACACACAAAAATCCAACCTAAGCCTTGTATTTATAGAAAACCACAATGAGGGCAAAATGGTCCAATTTCCCACCTCCTCACTTATTTACCACTTTGTCACCAAGCAAAATACTTGGTGACCAAGTGACACTTCCTTTGCACACCAAGTGGTCAGCCCCACCTTTCCCATGGGTTATCCCCATGGGTTGCCCCCCATGGGTTTTACCCATCCTCGACCCCCGGGCTCAATTCGCACTTTTAATTCTTTTGGATCACTTCACATAAAAACATCGGGCTTTAACCAATCTAATATCGGGCCTCGACTTGGGCTTGTATAATTAATTCATTGGGCTTGTTTATTAATCCAAGTCCAATTGATTGATAAAACCTTAGCTCATACTCTAATAATACAATTCAGATTCTACGCTGTATTATTCACGATTCTTCAGATAATATTCATATAATACTCAGATTATATCGTCAGATTATTCTTCATATCATACTCAGATACATACTAGTATAATACTCATATTCTTTACGATAATAATCAAACGACTATACGCATTACATTTCCTTTTCTAAACCTCTTCACACAAACCCTTAGGTTTTAAGTCCACAGCGAAAAACTTCGCTTTGCCATAACGGTAATATTATTGATTTTCCATAATATCGCCATATTCTAACATTACGCTGCTTCTCGTAATTTCAAACCCTAGCTCCAAACGCCATAGGATGAATAGTGTTTTTACGCAAAACAATCTCAAAAACCTTCGCTCTCGCCTTGATAATTCACAACAATTAATTCTAGCACAAAGCCGTAATACTAACCACATCTACACATTCTAGGTCATAGAATCCACCTTCAACATCTTACTCACATAATAACTCAATTAAATTCATTTAATCCACATAATCAAATAAAAATTTAATTCATTGAAAATTCAAAATTCTTGGGACTAGTTTAGCTTCACTTTCGTGCCAATTTTCATTGCTAAACTCATTTTATACAACATGAATTAATGTTCATAAGAGTGTTATACAAGTCTACGAGCGTATTGATTACTTATATGAAATCACATGATCAACGCGATTAATCTTCTTAATTCTCCTTTTAATTTGCTCAATGGATTTCCTCGTTTCACAATATGCCACACAAGGCATTTCACAATCCTCATTGTTAATCCACTCATCTTAATATGCATTGATCTAATACGAATCAATTGATTTAATCAACTCAAAAAATAATAACACTTATATTCATAGAAATATTATTTCCATTAATATATTCATTTAATAATATGTGGAAATTCTCGGGTATTACAAAGACGGTATCTTAAGATTCAAAGAGAGAGTCTGGGTACTAGCGGTAACCGAGTTAATGAAAGTAGTATGCACACAAGCCAATCATGTTTAATGATAAAGCATATACTTTGTAACAATCTTATTCATTTATTAATAAAAAGTATTAATTTATTAAATGCTTTTAATTATCTACATGATGTTGCTTTATAATATGTGATAAACCTATAGTTTTAAGCAATGCTTTTAGAATAATGATAATGATCATTCTAATGGGATCTAAATTCTTAGAAAGCTTAAAACTAAAATAGTTCCCAACCATTGGATTACTAAATTGGGGATTAGTGAATTCAGATAGATTGGTACATACGTTGCTTGCTCATTGGATGAGGATGATTGATCCCATGATCATTTGAGTAGAGACACTAAAGCAAGTATGTAGGTGCTTATTGGAGAATAAGTACACTGAACATGGCTCGCTAACGAGTACCTAATGGAGTTTTACTTGCCTGTCAATAAGAATTCATGTAGTGATAGTAGTACAAGTGATCCTTAGACTTGAGATCATCATAGTATCTTGTGTATGATGAGTTATACTTTGACTTATTCCTTAAGACCCTTAGGGTATATCAAAGGGTATGCTTGGGTATAATAAGTTGTACATGGAGATAATGTATGATCAATAAAGAATCTACCGCTTCTAGTAAAAGAAGTGAAATGTCCTATGTGATTCGATAAATGACAACCCAGTAGTCCTTAGCCAAGGCAGAATGAAATTAGAAAGGAGTTTCTAGTTTGCATTACTTGGTGTTGTACATTTTAGAATCGAAAAACATATAAATAAATAAAATAAGACTTGACAGTAATTCCATGCCTTATATTTAATTGGGACATTGTATGGTGGAAGGATTGAATTATACGGTAACTATTTACTTAAATGTTCTTTTATGATTAATGTTTAAATCTATATTATCTGGAAAGTCGATAATCGCTAAGGAGGCTTATCCCTACTGTAGAATAAATATTATTTATTTAAATAAATTAATAGTTTAATTTATTTATTTAAATAAGATTAGAATTGTTCTAATTGATTTACTCACAACCAGTTTAATATGGAGAACCTAAAGGGTCACACTATAAAAGGAAGAATAATTATTTAAGAAGCAAATGGCATAATCATAATAATAAGTTAAGTTTATTTAATTTAATCTATGGTGATAGAATAAATTAAATAGCTTAATATTTATTATTTAATATTTTGGAAATATTAAACATAAATTAATAAGAGGAGTCTTATTATTATTATTATTATTATTATTATTATTATTATTTAATTTCTAAAGGAGTTTGGGAATTAATTAATAAAAGTACTCTCAAATATCCTAATAAGATTTGGAGGCTAATTAATTAAAAGATTTTAATTAATTATTCCTAATAAGATTGGGAGCCTAATTAATTAAAGGAATTTAATTAATTAAAATAAAACCTAATTCCTTAATTGTTAAGGAGGGTTGCCCACATCTATAAATAAGAGGAGTCTTATTATGGGTGGGGTGGTTGACACTTTCACAACAGACGTGAATACATAATTCTAATAGTTGGGAGAGTACACCCTTTTCTATGAGAGATAGAAAAACTAGGGTTTTACCAAAATACCCATCTTCTTGAATATTTCTTCTTCCTTGGTGGATCACCTCTAGAGGCCAAACACTTGGGTGTCTAATGTTGATCAAAGGAAGGAACAAAACTCGGTGGATTCAAGTTAAACGCGAAAAAGATAGGAGATGAGCATGTACCTGAGGAAGCTCGAATCTTCAAGGGTATAATTTTTGTTCTTCATATTTTTGTTTAATTAATAATTGTGTATAAGGGATGATCCGGGTATATGGTTTGTAAAATTTTAAAACTCTATTTTTTTCACGCTTCCGCTTATTTTGTGCAATTTGATTGCGTCCATAAATCTTACAAACCTAACAGTTAAGAGAATAGATTTTGCACAAGGAACACAATATGGCGTATTTCGTTCATCTGGGAGGCACGAAGATGTACTGAGATTTACGACAACATTTTTTGTGGCCTAATATAAAATGGGAAGTCGCAGAGTACGTTAGTAGATGTTTGACTTGTCAACGCATAAAAGCAGAGCATCAGCGGTCCAGTGGTTTGCTACAACCGTTGGAAATACCAGAGTGGAAATGGGAGCATATTACGATGGATTTCATGGTATGACTTCCATTCACGCAGAAAGGTTTTGATGCCATTTGGGTTATAATAGATCGACTTACAAATACTACACATTTTCTACAAATCAAGATCCGTTATAGTTTAAATCAGTTAGGAAATCTGTACGTAAAGGAAATTGTTTCACGACATGGAGTGCCAGTGTCGATTGTTTCTGACTAAGACCCGCGTTTCACGTCAAAATTCAGGAAAAGCTTGCAAGAGAGGATGGGAACACAATTAAGGTTAAGTACTGCTTATCATCCTCAGACAGACGGAAAAAGTGAGCGAACAATACAAACGCTAGAGGACATGCTTAGAACTTGCGTGATGGACTTCAAGGGAAATTGGGATGACCACCTACGAGTATTGGAATGCCACCGTACGAAGCTCTTTACGGTAGGAAGTGCAGAATGCCATTATGTTAGGATGAAGTAGGAGAATGATGAATACTCAGACCAGAGTTAGTACAGCAAACTGCGGATGTGGTGACAGTGATAAGAGCTAGACTAGTAGCAGCTCAAGATCACTAGAAAAAGTACACGGATTTGCATCGGCAAGACCGAGATTTTAAAGTCGGCAGTTTTGTATTCTTGAAGGTGTCTCCATGGAAGGGAAAGATCCGTTTCGGCAAGAAAGCAAAACTGAGTCCAAGATTCGTAGGACCATTCGAGATACTAAAGCGAGTGGGCGAAGTAGCGTACAAAGTTACACTACCACCTGAGTTGGAGTACATCAATAACGTGTTTCATATATCCATGTTGCGTCCGTACAAGCCTGACTACAAGCACATGATTTCTTATGAACCCATTCAAGTGGAGAAGAATTTAGCGTATGAAGAAATTCTTGTCCAAATTCTAGATAGGAAAGAGCAAACTTTAAGGAACAAAGTCATTTCTTTTGTAATAGAACTTTGAGGTAACCACAATGTCGAGGAGGCTACATGGGAGTTAAAAGATAGGATGATGAGGAATTATCCCCATCTATTTGTGTAACCTTGTAGTAATTCCGGGATGAAAGTTTTATAAGGGGGGGAGGATGTAATACCCGAGAATTTCCACGTATTATTAAATGAATATATTAATGGAAATAAATATTTATGTGAATATAAGTCTTAATGTTTTGTAAGTTGATTAATTCAATTGATTCGTATTAGATTAATACGTATTGAGAAGTGTGGAATTTACAATGAGAATTGTGAAATGCCTTGTGTGGCATAATGTGAAACGAGGAAATTCACTAAGCAAGTTAAAAAGGGAATTAGGAAGATTAATCGTGTTTGATCATGTGATTTCATGTAGTTAATGAGTACACTCTTAGATTGGCAATATCACTCTTGTGGACAATAATTCATATCGTGTAAAACGAGTTTGGCGATGGAGGTTGACACTGTCTTGAAGCTAAACCAGTCTAGGCATTGTCGTGGTGCGATGCAAATCGCTAGCATCTCAAAGAAGACAAACTAAGCGCAATTTGCGCCGAATGGTCTGCATTGGAGAAAATTAATTTTCTACTTTAGAAATTAAATAGAACACTTATGTGATATGTGTGATATTAATAAACCATAGGATAAAAGTACGTTGTGTTGATATTAATTGACGAAGGAATTATTAAGTCAGTAATTAATTAATATTAATTGTTAATGGTTATTGTAGAATATTGATAATGGAAATTAACTAATAATATGTGATTATTATTATTAGAATTATGACTATAAATATAATAAGAATTATATAAATAATTAATGGTTATAGAGATCCGTAATTACATTAATCAATGAGGAATGAATTAATAAATATTGGTGGTAATTAATCAAGGAAGTGAGTAATTTATTTATTTGACATAAAACAAATAAGTAAGTTATTAATATAACAAGATTATATTGACTGTTATGTGCAAGTGTGCAATAATTAAATATATTATTTATATATGGAATACAATTGTATTATATAGTGTAGTACGACACTTATGTGACTATACTGTATATAGTAACAATATATTAAGATTTATTGAAACTATATGATATGAATACATCATGAAATGTGTATGTGACAATATGCATGTGGGTAGACATTAAAATAAAATGTACATAAATTATATGTATATTGTATGACATCTACTACCTTGAAATATTAAATCATAATGTGACATTAAGTTATAACTAATGTATGGTTGAGAGGTGTATAAAATATAAAATAAGAGTAGGAATGGGTATAAGTGTTGCAAGAGTAATTGGCTTGTCCCAAATTTAGTGTCCCATTTGCTCCTCATTTCTCCTTCACGTGTAAAACATAAAGGCTAAGGCATATGTTCTTCTTTTCTTCGAAGCACCTTCTAGCTCATGAGTATGAGGGAGTGGTTATGATGATGATCTCCAATAACCATTTACTAACCCTCTCTTAACCTTCATACAATCCTCAAATCCAAGAGTTTAATTTAGTGGGAAATTGCAAAATCTATGTATTGGGGTTTCTATATATATAGACTCTCCTTCTACAATTGACATTGCTAAGAATTGTTAAGTGTGGGATTAAGAGCATACAAGTATTATAGAAAATTGGAAGTTCAATTTGCAGCAAGTTCATTCATATTACATTCACTTCCTTGCTTTCCATTTTCGGTTTTTATCAAAATGAGTTTTGAGTTCTTGAATTTTAAATTCTTGATTTGGTGTAGTTAGATGTTAAAAGGGTTGGGTAATGTTCATATTGTTGTTATATAATCATATAAGCATGTTTAAACTAATATATGACTGGTTAGAATCGAATTCGTGAATAATTTCTATGGTTGGGCTTTTTTTTTGTCAAGTAGATCGTTCTCAAGCTCGAACCAGACACTTACGCAATTGGCCAGATTAACACCCGAGGCGTAATGTTGTCATTGCTACCGACTCTCTAAGTTCGAGTTTGATTTACATTTACAATCTTCTAAGTGTTGTTATAATACTATGACTTAAATTAGCATGCAAGCATGTGTAAGGGGTATATATAGTATATTAACCTAAGGTGAACATGTTTAGACTAGCATACATGATTAACGAAGGTGTATAGTTTAAAATAGATTTAAGACTTTAGAAAGGAAATTGATATGTATGTATAATGACTTTGAAAGCATGTTGGTATGATTTAGAAATGCATGAATAACCCGTTAACTTGTGTGTATATGATTCATAAGGAAGCATGAACATGTTGAACAAATTAGTAAGCTTTACAAATGAAAATATGAATTTTGAACGTGAATATTGACAAGCTACCTTGAAGGTTAGAATATGACATTTGTGATCATGTTTGATATTACTCTTAGACTCACTCATGTAGCATAAATGTATATACACCATGCTTGTGTATCATATTTCAAGTGAAGCATGAACGAAGCATATTTTCAACCAAAGCAATGCTAATTTCACATATGTGTTATGAATACTCACAAGCATGCCTAATATGAGTTTTATAACTAACATGTATGTTTAGAGAGCAAACATGATAGACTTTGTGGTTTCATGACCTTGAATGACCTTAACTTGTTGAAATGTTTAATTTAGAATTATATTATAAAAGGGGAACCTAGATTGACTTGAGAAGCATGAAAAGACCTTTAACACGACAACATATATTATGTATGATTGTTGTGTCCAAGCCGGACAGGAACCATAAGGCAACAACTGAGTCTTGGCTTAGCCAGGAGGACTTACGCAAATTGCGTCTTGGCCCTAGGAGCTTTGCCATAATGCATTCAAGGCCATGATCGAATCTGAGATTCTACATTCTAATTTTTGGACAACTAACTGGTATGATGCTTATATTGCTAGAAATGGTTTAAAACCTACTAATAGATGTATATATGTGAGGATTAAGTAATATCATGGTGTTTGTCTTGTAAAAGGAAAGTCCATGGGTAAAAAGGACTTAACCTTGAGCATTCTTAATTTGCTTATGAAATAACTAGATAATTGATTTCGTGAAAAACATATAAGCTAATTTTGTACCATATATGCATACTTGAATCATGTTAAGCATGATTAAAGAATGTGTTAGCTAATGAGCATCTTGTACTTATAATACACTATAATAGGATTCGAAAGTGTTGATTTATTAACGTGGATAAACTACGCTTAAGGCAAGTATCTGAACTATCCTTTACATTGTGCAAGTATCCTAAACCCTTGCTTTACTTTATTCAACGGATATCGTAAGCTTATCTCTTTGAATGCAAGTTATCCTACTTATTCGTTCAATTGAGCTAGTATGTTTAAAACTCTTGTGAAAACGATTATTCATGTTGAACTTGGTATTATTCTTGAATATTGTGAAGGGGTCAATGTCATTGATTCGGCTAGACTATATGCATGTTTATAAAACTGTCCAAACCAATTGATTGAAGCAGAAATCTTGAAAACTGAGTTGAAAAACCCTTATGATAAGGGGAGTGTATGTTGTTGGAAACCCCAACACATTAGTAGATTATTACTGTGGTGTTATGCATAACTTAGAGTATTATAAACTGACCATCTATGGTAATTGATTCCTTTGGGTTATCAGTTTAATATTGGTAATTCTAGTAGATGTTCAATAGTCCTAAGTGACTGCTCAGTTTAAATTGTTTATCC
Organism: Panax ginseng; assembly: GCA_020205605.1. Classification (NCBI taxonomy): domain Eukaryota; kingdom Viridiplantae; phylum Streptophyta; class Magnoliopsida; order Apiales; family Araliaceae; genus Panax; species Panax ginseng. The sequence continues at coordinate 55,231,045 of CM035150.1, forward strand.
AGTTGGATACATTGATAGTCTTGAATTCACACACACACACACACACACACACACACACACACATATATATATATATATATATATATATATATATTGATTTATATTGAATTATCGTTCTTATTCCAATGATTTGATTTAAGAATTGTTGATATTCAATATTCGTGATATTTTTCCGAAACCTTGAACTATCTTAGAAATGATAATTCGGTATTTCAAACTCGTGTTATAAAACTATTTACCCTTGTTGTATATTACTTGCTGGGCAGTTTGTGCTCATTCTTGCTTATTTAAAACCTTTCAATTAAGGTGGAACAAGGAAGTGTGACAAGGGAAAGGGCAAGGCTACCGACTAGCTTGTTCCTTTATGTTTTAAGACTATTATGTTGTATTAAGACTATTTTCAGACTATGTTTAAGCTTAAGTAGGATTATGTAATAAGTCTTTATTCGATATTATTATGTAATCTATTAAGTACTGTAGGTTGCGAGACTTGGGGGACTAATTATAATAAATCATTGTATATTATTCTGAATTAGATCTTCCGTTGTGAATGTGTGATTTTAGTTATTATGGTATTACCATGAGAATGTGATGCACCGAATTCGAGTGACCAAGTGGCTGTCCGAATTTGGGAGTGTCACAAGATCTATAGTTGGTGACTTACCAAGATATGATAAGATTTACACACTTTCTCATAAAAGAAATACAAAAAGGACATTTTAGACATTTAGCCCACAATTTTAATGGCATTCTTGTCATTTGACCTAACCCTTAGGTTTTGCAAATTAATTTCTAGGATTTTTTAATTAGATTTTAAAATAGAAAATTAAGCTTTCTAAATTAGAAATTAGGGTTTTCTAATTATATTAGGGTTTCCTAATTATATTAGGGCTTGCAAATTAGGATTAAGGTTTCCTAATTAACATTAAAATTTCTAAATTAACAATTAGGTTTTCCTTAATTGAACATTAGGGTTTCTAACTTAACAATTATGGCTTTCTAACTAATCATTAGGGTTTCCCTAATTAGGTTTATAATTAATAACACTTAAGCCTTTATACTTAGCTTTTGAACTCCCAAATTAGGGTTTTTATATTCCCGATTAGGGTTTCTGATTCCTGTAACTAAAATTAGGGTTTCTGAACTATTAGTTAGGGTTTCTTATCAATCGATAGGGTTTAGTAACTGAACGTCGAAGTTCTTAACATAACATTAGGGTTTGTCACTGATATAAGTTATATGATCAACCCTTGACCATTAACCACAAACTATATATATACACACATAATCACAAACAGAACTACCTAAGTCCTTCATAAAATTTTAAATCCACACAAATTCTTCATAGAATTTTGAAATCCATATCTTATCTCTTGTCTAGGCCTTATTATTCAACCTTAATTTCTTCAATTAAGATTTTATAAATCCTACAAATTCTCGGGTTGTCACAGTCATCCCCGTGGATAGGTGTATAAGCCTAACAGGCTAACGGGACGAAGACATGGGAGCCTCTTCGTAGGCCCAAAACTGCCAATACAAGATCAAATATCTGTGGTCAGTCAAACGTGTAACCCAAACAAGGGAAATCAAAAGAGAAAATACTCACAAGTAGGAATGGATAAAACCCTAAATAAGCCTCCGTCACGCCCTCTGATCGTAGGAGCATCCCCCTAAGGAAGTAGGTAAAGGTGTAGGAGCCCCAATCAAACTGTCCAATATGGTCTACCTCCAAAGTGGCGCTAACTAAAGCGAATGACACCGTCGAAGAGTTATCCTCCAGGAAAAAACCCCTGAGGATGATCAGGAACAATCTCTGAAGGATGCGATCTCTAACCCTCTGATCATAGGGCAATGGCTCAGTCAAAGCCCCAATCACGACATCTACACTCAAAGGACCAGTACGAACTTTCCTACCTTTGAGCATCATAGTCGAGACTCCCAACAAGGATCTGACGGCAGTCGGGGAAATATCAGCCACAAAAGGCACTAACGCCTCAGAAAACTCCATCCCAGCGATGAAATGCCAATCCATCAGTGTCATCATCACATCAAAATCTAGCAAATAGAGAGATTGGGTCTGGTTAAACCAGCGCTCAGACAAAGCTGTGAGATAAACCTAGGGACAACGACGGGGGAGGATGGAAAAGAAAGCCTCGAAGCCCCAAGCATGCACCATCTCTTAGTACTCTGGATAAAGAGTCTGATATAGAGAATGTATGCTAAACCAGTTCCCTCTAGGCTGCATAAAGCCGGGAACATGCATCACAATGCAAATCAAAATCAAAAACCCTTGCCCCCACCAATGGGAAAAGGAGGATTAACATGGCTTTTTGTTCGTTCGTATGAAGATATATCAAGGGGTGACGACTCAAATCACCCAGACGCTTTGGAATCATCACATTTATAGCCAAAAGATCCCTACGGGGAATGGAAGAAGAATGAGTAGGATCCGCAATGGCTACATCCTCCTCCTCGTCCTCAACATCTAGTCTTTCAACCCGGATATGACGAATCACTAACTCCGTCAACCGACGTGGCTATCGGGTTGGGCGAGGCCGAGACACATCTGAAGCTCTCTTCTTCACACCTGAAGAGGTCCTACAGGAGCTACTCTGTGACGCCCCCAAAATAGGTCCACACGACCCATTCTGAGTTGCCAGATATCGCACTATAAAAATCAAATATAAACTTCATTTATACAACTGTTGTGCAGAGTACGACAACAGATAAGTTGTGAGTTTTAATAAAAATATATATAACTCTCGTGGTGCCTTGACCACAAGACCTTACAATGGTACCTTACATAAAGGTACAGTCAATAATTATTTTAGAAATTAAAATCATTGGAAAATACTCAAGGAAACCTTCGTACATGGGAGGCTATGCGTCTAGGTTATGATAGATATCATATGTCCACAAAATTATCCTTGGTTGACCCAAAAGTCCCCAAAGAAAAACAAGAAGATTACTATCATCTTATTTCCAATGGTGAGTCTTCTCTTGACATATAATTATCTCTGCTGTCTCCAAGTGAAAATTATATTTCAAATAAACTCCAAGATCATATAGGTAATGCTCGTAAATATACTCAGCAAGTGGATGTGCACAACTCTGTCTTATGATAACACGAGGTTGTATGTCATTAGACATCTTGTATGATAGCGGCAAAACACCCTTCCAAAGTTGGGTTCACCTCACCCTATTCGGTTCACCAAAATTAAATATCAAATGACGATACAATAATACACACTTATCTAAAGTTCTCAACAAAATTATTTCCATACTATTTAGGGAGAACCTCAACAAATATATAGACCACCATTCTATTCCCTTGTTATCCCCGCCGACTTCTAAGACACTCTTATTACCTGAAAGGAATTGTGAAGCAAAAAAGGTGAGCAAAACTAGCCTAGTAAAGAATATCATGACTAAAGATAATTTACATCATCAATAGCCTTCATCGGTAATAAATCAGAGATTTAGAAAATATGGTAGATGATAAAACTTTTCAATCATAGTTGCAGTGGAACGAGCAATCCATTAGAAGAGTCAAATAGACCATCAGGTCTATTATCTTCTCCATGTTAAAAGTCCACCAATAATGTTTTATCCTTGTAACATCAATCAACCATTCCTGTCCACAATCATATGAATAACTCGTAATCATAATTGTGATTCTAAATTCCTCTTCGCACCAGGACGAAGATAATTTTCATCACATATCTTCACCTGAAACATCAAAAATCATGGTTATACAAAATCATAATTCCTGCTCATAATCATACTAATAAATTCATCTTTGTACTACGGCCAAAGATATACAACTGTATTTTAGAAGAGTCAAGTAGAGCATGATATCTACTATCTTCTACGAATTAAAAGTGTATAATCAATATTTTATTGCTGAGACTCAGCTTAATAAATAATTCACATCATCGAATCATCCCTACACTACGACCAAGGATATTCATGTAATCATCAATGGTCATGATTATACCGAATAATCACTGGTTATAATCATACCAATAACTGTACATCAATGCACTACGGGCCAATAAGGACTTTTACCACATCATCTATAACATTACGGGTCATGATTATACCGAATGATCTCTGGTCATAATCATACCAATAAATAGTTCATCTATGCACATAAGCCAAAGATACTTATCAATCAATAGTTCATCTTTGCACGTAAGCCAAAGATATATAAATCAGAAACCAATAATCAACAGTCCATCTTTGCTCGTAAGCCAAAGATATACAACTGTAAAACCAATAATCAACAGTCCATCTTTGCACGTAAGCCAAAAATATACAATTGTAAAACCAATAATCAACCGTCCATCTTTGCATGAAAGCCAAAGATGACTTTCATCACAATATAAGCATGAGGATGATGACAATGACAATGACATAATAATTCAATAAAACAAGTTCAAGAATAAATTTTAAAGATTTATAATTTAATTTATCCATAAATCAATAACGTCCAAATTGTCAACATGATACTTCCTTGTGGAGTAAAATTCAAGAATAATATTCATGTACCAAAAATAATTTGGACAGAAAAGAAATGTATTTTTCGGGTAAATAGTACCCCGTGACTAGTACCCTGTGAATAGTACTTCAGGAATAGTACCTCGTGTATAGTACCCCGATATGAAAAGTACCCCAAATACCCGAGTGAATAATATTCGGATGAATAGTAACTCATGAATAGTACTCCGACTAGAAAAGTGCCCCGAATATTCGAGTGAATAATACTAGAGGGAATAGTAACCTGTGAATAGTAACTCATAAATAAAATTCCAAATAAAATGATATTTCATGACGAGAACAAAAGAAATGATATCTCATGCGAGTATAATAGAATATACGAAACTGCAAATGGATTTTCATCTGCCATGCGGTAATCCACGTAGACAGATCATTTCAACAATTTAATAAAGAATGAATACGAAAGGTCATTCACCATGCATGCGGTAGTCCGTGTAGACAGGTTATTCCAACAGAATAATAAAGAATGGAATAACAAAAGAATTCACCGTACATGCGATAGACCGCATGCATGTGTTATTCCCAAATGAATATTAAATAATGGAACCAGTCATGTGTAATACGCATACATGTGATATTCCAATGTAATAATAAAGAATGGAACTGTGTCATGCGTAATCCGCATGCATGTGATATTCCAACATAATAATAAAGAATGGAATAACGAGAAGAATTTCACCATGTATGCGGATTGCAGATAAACAAAAGTTATTCCAACATAATAATAAAGAATGGAATAACAGAAGCTCTCTTCATGAATACGAAAAAATAATACCCCTTAGCTCAAAAGAAGACTGTATACTTGAATAGTGAGGTAGTAGTTTTATCTTCTTCTTTCTCTCTATAATTTCTCTCTATAATAATTGCTATATAACTTTAGTGAAATGGTGAAAAATAATGAAGGAATGAGTGTGACGCCCCCAGAATAGATATACATCACCTATTCTGAGTCGCCAAATACATGATACTGAATACAAATTCAACTAATTATACAACAGTCGTGTAAAAATATGACAAAATATATGTTGTGAGTTTTAATACAAATATTGTCATCTAGACAATATCAACACTCAAAATAAGTCCTCAATACATTTATTAACACACTATTTCACAGAATAGTGAGGACTACTAATGCTATCCTCCGGACCGCCACTCCGCTCCCCGACTAGTCCTCTCGCTACGCTCTCATTTCAAGAAGAGAACAATGAAAGCAAAAGGGTGAGCTCAACTAGCCCAATAAGAAATATTATGACTAAGATAATGCGTAATAAATTATCATTAGCCTTCAACAGTGTTAAACTGATAAAATATAACAAACATCAAGTTTAATTCCAAGCGGAACAAGCAATCCATTAGAAGAGTCAAGTAGAGAATAAAATCTACTATCTTCTATGATTTAAAAGGTTTTTCATCACTTTTATCGCTGGGACTCAGCTTAATAAATAATCCACATCACCGAATCACCCCTGCACTACGGCCAAGGATATTCTTTAGTATCACGACCACAATTATCCATGCACTACGGGCCAAGAATATTTGTGTATTCATTAATGGTCATGATCATGCCAACAACGGTCCATCAATGCACTACGAGCCAATGAGGACTTTTACCACATCATTTATAACATTACGGTCATGATTACACCGAATAATCCCTAGTCATAATCATACCAAGTCCATCTATGCACCACAAGCCACAGATGACTTTCAAAAAATATAAACATGAGGATGATGACAATGATATAAGAATTCAATAAAAAAAGTTCAACAATTAATTTATTCGGGAACTAATAACGTCCAAATTGTCAACATGATACTTCTTTGTAAAGTAAAATTCAAGAATGCTCAGAAGAATATTTCCATGAAAAGATACTGGATGAAGCGCAAATATCAAGAATATTCCACTAATTTCATGGAGTATAGAAGTCAAAACTTTAACCAACTGAGTATAATAAGGAATGGAATAACAAAAGAAATCACCAGACATGCGATAGACCGCATACGTGATTATTCCAATAGAATAATAATTAACGGAACCAGTCCCACGTAAACGTCACGCACGTGATATTCAATGTAATAATAAAGACGGAATCGGTCCCGTAAAATGCATGACATAGGATATTCCAACGTAATAATAAAGACGAATCGGGTCCATCGTAAAAACGCATGTAGATAATGCAACAGAATAATAATATTCCAAATCGGTAATAATAACGAATGGAATAACGTAATAATTTTACCAAGTATAAGAATAGCAAGTATAGGGTAGCCTGTAGGTGTACAGTTATTCCATCAAAATAATAAATAATGGAATAACAGAAGTTCTCTTCATGAATACAAAAGAAATAATACCCCTTACCGTAAAAGAAACTGGATATAGCAAAAGAAAGGTAGCAGACTTCTCTACTTCTCTCTCTCTATAATTTCTCTCTCTAGAGTTTCAGTGAATTCGTAAGAAATAATGAAGGAATGAGCTTCTATTTATAGAAGAATGGACTGCATAGTAACTAATTCATGAACGGTCCAGATTGATTTACTGTTAATCGGGCGGTCCATATTTAAAGCAAAATCTTTTAAATAAAATATAATATATATATATATATATATATATATATATATATATATATATATCAACTCATTATTACCCGTGATACAATCTATCAAAACCTCGTGAATCTCTATCAACCATCAAATTATTACGAGGCATATATATATATATATATATATATATATATATATATATATATATATATATATATATATATAATAATAATAATAGTTGTACTCTCTCTACCCACTTTCTAATTCATTACACACACACACACACACACACACACACACACACACATATATATATATATATATATATATATACATATAATACTCCATCCCCGACTCAAATAAAATAACTCCCCCCCTCACTTTTCATTTAATTTTTCAAATGTATTTACACATTAATATATTAAAAAATTCTCTGGAATTATTTTGAAAAATGTGTAAATGGGAGGTTCACAAAATAAGAAAAATTTATATCAAATACTATAGCAATAATTGAACAAAAGCGAGTGACTTCTTACGTAAGCATCAATAATCAATACCGTGTGCTACTATGCAACCACGCGTGATTATTGTTTCTTTAACACCGGTGTTTCAGCAGTTAACGGTAAAACTTCCGCCGTTATTTTCATAAAAAGATATTTTTATCATTTTTCAATCCGAATAATAATTACATTGTGGTGTCCACCCGATGATTGTCTTAGTTATGCGAATATTCCTTGTTAAAACGAATATTCCCCAATCAATCGAATATTATATAACAACTTGTGTACTTTGAAAAATTTGTAAATATTACCCACAACTATAACATTATATCAAATTTACTCCATAATATTCAAAAATGATATTTATAGAAAATTCATCTTTATTAAAAAGTTGGGGTCTTACAACCTCCCCTTCTTATGAAATTTCGCCCTCGAAATTAGGATACGTACCTTGTATGTCGAAGAGGTAAGGATACCTTGATTTCATTTCAGATTCTAACTCCCATGTCATTTCTTTAACATCGTGGTTCCTCCATAAAACTTTGACTTGAGGTATAACCTTGGAGCGTAGAATATGTTCTTTCTTATCCAAGATTTGAATAGGAACCTCTTCATACGTTAAATCTTCCGCTATTTCGTCTGGTTCTAACTCAATAATGTGGTTCGGGTCTTTCACATATTTACGTAACAGGGATATATGAAAAACGTTAGGAACACGAGACATACTTGGCGGTAAAGCGAGTCTATAGGCCACAGTTCCTATTCGATCGAAGATTAAAAATGGGCCAATGAATCGAGGATTGAGATTTCCTCTCTTTCCAAATCTCGTAACTCCTTTCGATGGAGCAACACGTAACAACATATGATCTCCTATATCGAATTCCACGTCCTTTCGATGAAGATCAGCATAACTCTTTTATCGATCTTGTGAGGTTTTTATCACGTTCTTGGGATCGTTTGAATCTTTTTTCGTAGTCATACGTACTAACTCCGGTCCCAACAATGTTGCTTCACCCACCTCATCCCAAAGATACCGGAGAACAACACTTTCTTCCATACAACGCCTCAAATGGAGCCATGCCAATACTTGCTTGATAACTGTTATTGTAGGAAAACTCCACCAATGGTAAGAACTTGTCCCAACTTCCCTTGAAGACAAGGACACAGAGTGTTAATAAATCTTCCAGAGTTTGAATAGTCCTCTTTGATTGTCCGTCCGTCTGAGGATGATATGTCGAACTAAATCGTAAATCCATGCCCATACCTTTTTGCAAACTAACCCAAAATTGTGAAGTGAATCTTGGGTCTTGATCAGAAACTATGGATACTGGCATACCATGCAGTCTTATAATCTCGTTTATGTACATACGAGCAAGACTTTCAAGTGTATAAGTTTCTCGTATAGGTAAGAAATGAGCAGACTTGGTCAATCTATCAACAATGACCCAAATCGCATCTATGCCTTGAGAAACCCTGGGAAGACCAGTATAATGAAATCCATGATAATGTGCTCCCACTTCCATTCAGGAATTTCAAGTGGTTGCAATGGACCTTTTGGTACTTGATGCTCCGCCTTGACTTGTTGACAAGTTAAACACCTCGAGATAAACAGCGCTATCTCTCTCTTCATATTGCTCCACCAAAATGTATGACGAAGATCACGATACATTTTGGTACTCCTAGGATGGATTGAAAATGGTGTGTTATGCGCCTCCATCATGATTTTATACTTTAAATCAGGGTCGTTAGGAACACAAAGTCTGGAGTTGACTCGAAGTATTCCTTCTTCATCGATTCTTGCTTCTGGTATAGCACCTTCCTGCACTTTCTTCCTCATACGCATCAGCTCTAGGTCTGTAGCTTGAGCAACTTTAACTTTATCAATTAAAGTTTGTTCTACTCATATGTTTGCCATTATCACATGGGTCCCTGGAGTCTTTAACTCTATCCCCATCATTTGCAAGTCACACAAAATGGGCCTTTGTGTTTACAATATCTCACTCGTACTTGCATATGATCTTCTACTCAATAAATCGGCTACCACATTCGCTTTTCCGGATGGTATTGGATGGTATAATCATAATCTTTCAACAGCTTCAAGCCAACGTCGTTGTCGCATGTTGAGTTCCTTTTGAGTGAAGAAATATTTGAGGCTTTTATGATCCGTAAAGATCTCCACTTTCTCCCCATAGAAGTAATGCCTCCAAATCTTTAGTGCAAAAACGACTGCTGCCAACTCTAGATCATGAGTAGGATAATTCCTCTCATATTCTTTGAGTTGTCGTGAGGCATAGGCTATGACTTTCCCATGTTGCATGAGAAAACATCCCAACCCTTTACCCGAAGCATCACTGTAGATGACAAATTCTTCCGAGCCAAATGGTATTATCAGAATAGGTGCTGAAATGAGTCTCCTCTTGAGTTCTTGAAAACTTTTCTCACATTCTTCGCACCAACCGAACTTTGTATCTTTCTGATTCAGCTGAGTTAGTGGAGTTGCGATTCGAGAAAATCTTTCCACGAATCTCCGATAATAACCAGCTAAACCGAGAAAGCTACGTACTTCGGTTACTGATTTAGGTTGCTCCCAGCTTTGAATAGCTTCAATCTTTGCTGGGTCAACAGATATTCCATGACTTGATACCACGTGCCAAAGGAATGTTACTTCCTTAATCCAAAACTCGCATTTTTTCAACTTGGCATAAAGCTTATATTCACGAAGCTTTTGGAGTATCAGCCTCAAGTGTTTCTCATGATCTTCACGACTTTTGGAATAAATAAGGATGTCATCAATAAAGACAACCACAAAGTGATCCAAATATTCCTTGAATACTCGGTTCATCATATCCATGAAAGCAGCAGGAGTATTAGTCAATCCAAAAGACATGACTAGGAATTCATAATGCCCATACCGAGTTCTGAAAGCCATCTTTGGAATGTCATCGGTTCTAATCTTCAATTGGTGATATTCGGAACGAAGATCAATCTTTGAAAAGAATTTAGCACCTTTTAAATCGGTCAAACAGGTCATCAATACATGGCAATGGGAACCTATTTTGATGGTGACATGATTCAACTCCGATAATCAATACAAAAGTCGCATACTCCCATCTTTCTTCTTCATGAATAGAATGGAGCACCCCAAGGAGAAGTACTAGGATGAATAAAGTCAATGTCTAACAATTCCTGCAGTTGGGTCTAAAACTCCTGAAGTTCAATAGAAGCCTTTCGATATGGGGGCTTTGGAAATGGGTTTTGTCTGGGGCTCAAGGTGGATACAAAATTAATTTCACGCCGAGGGTAGGGTCGGAAGTTCTTGAGAATACGTCAGGAAATTCATTAACAATAGAAATATCATTCAAAACTGACGTATTTTTGTTTAGATCCGTGACATGAGCTAAGAAAGCTTGACATCTATTTTTCAATAAACGAATAGCTTTATGGCTTGAGATGATAGTGATTTATTTTAATGGTTTGGTTGCTTGAATTCGCATAATAGGTTGATTAGGAATATGAAAGCTAACAACCTTATGAAAATAATCAATTTTTGCATGATGGGTAGTTAACCAATCAATCCCTAGAATCACATCAAATGCAAGTATTTTTAAAGAAATAAGATCGACAGGTAATGTGAGGGTACCGATTTGAACCAAACAAGACTTATAAACAGTAGATGTAATGAAGGTTTCTCCCAACGGAGTTTCCACAGATAAGTCAAAGTCTAATTTCTCCGGAGTCAAATTTCATCGTTGAGCGCAAGTAGGAGAAATAAACGAATGGGTAGAACCGGTATCAAATAAGGTATAGACTTCACTAGAGTTTATGATAAGTTTACCCGTGATGACCTCGTTCGGGTTCCTTGCTTTCTGGGAGGTCAGTACAAACGCTCTCCCTTGCACCACCAGCTTTGACTTTTCTAGGACGGCCTTTGGTGCCTCCATCCTAGCTGAACTTGTCTTCGGTGAACTACAAAATTGGGCTAGGTGACCTTCTCTTCCACAATTATAACATGCTTTGGACGGCATTGCGCAGTTTGGACTGATGTGTCCCTCCCCTCCGCATTTGAAGCATATGATAGGTGGTCGTTCCCCTTCCTTAACAACGGGTGCTGGTGTTGATGTCTTTCCATCATTGTTGAATCTCCTCTTCTTGAAATGTCCATTCTTATTGTTTTGTACTCGATTACCACCGAAGTGGTTACCATTTCTAGCATATTGATTCCTCCAGCGCTTGTTGTCACCGCTTTGATGACTTCTCTCATTGGTATTATCATTTTTCGGTTTGCTCTCTTTTGGTTGTGTTGACTCGTTATCGCTCCACTAATCGAGCTCTATTTACAACATCTCGAATACAAACACGCTTTATGATAAATAAGATATTGACGTATCTCCCAACTTCAAACCTCTTAAAACATCCGCGTCATTCTCTCTTCATTATCAACTAAGTGGGGCGAAACCGGGACAACTTCGGCAAAACTTGGTTTCGTCTTGTGACACGATCATGTTATTCTGCTCTAGCTTGATGAACTCTACCTCTTTCATGTGACGAATACTTTTGGGAAAGTACTTGTCATTGAATAGTTCTTGAAACTTCTTCGAAAACATCTTTAGTCTGGCGAGTTGAGTACGTTTCTGGAGATTCCCACCAATAATTTGCCTCTCCTTGTAACATAAAGGTGGCAAATGGCACCTTTTGCTCCTCGAGCATCCCAAGACATCAAATATCTTGGTGATCTGCTTTATCCATGCTTCCTCCTTAAGTGGTTTTAGGCTCTCCAATAAACTCCGGTGGTCCCAACTCCTTGAACAGTTTAGCGGTGACCGTCCTAGAGTTTCAGTGTTTTCACGCATTTTGGACAGAGCCACTCTTTCCACGATGTTGTATGAATTGTATAAAGCCTCTAAACATTCCATCGTTAAATCATCTGGGTCAAGGTGTTATTGTTTGCCTGAGGATTGTTGCTTTCCGATGCACATTATCCTAATTATTGATCTGTGGAGACTCAACGGTCTCCTGTGCTCCATTGCTATTCTCAACATTCTCGGATGTCATTTTCAGATACTGCCACAAAACAAGGGTTAATTAACATATAACATATTAACCTTATACTCTGACCGACCAATTAAATATTAAATAAACTTAGGTAGGTCATACTAGCGAAGGAATTCCCCGTCTCTCCCCTCCTAGTTCTAGTCTCACATCTTAGCCAGGGATCATATCCCTAAGCTTTGTTACCAACTGTGATGCCCCCAGAATAGATATACATCACCTATTCTGAGTCACCAAATACATGATACTGAATACAAATTCAACTAATTATACAACAGTCGTGTAAAAATACGACAAAATATATGATGTGAGTTTTAATACAAATATTGTCATCTAGACAATATCCACACTCAAAATAAGTCCTCAATACATTTATTAACACACTAGTTTTCTAAATAGTGAGGACTAGTCCTCTGGACCGCCTCAGTTCTACTAGTCCTCTCATTTCTCAAGAGAGACAATGAAAGCAAAAGGGGTGAGCTCAACTATCCCAAGAAGAAATATTATGACTAAGATAATGCGAGAATAAATTATCATTAGCCTTCAAATGATGTTAAACCGATAAAATATAAAAAACATTAAGTTTAAGCTGCACAGTGAACAAGCAATCCATTAGAAGAGTCAAGTAGGGAATAAAATCTATTATCTTCTATGATTTAAAAGGTTTTTCATCACTTTTATCGGCGGGACTCGACAATAAATAATCCACATCATCGAATCACCCCCTTTTCTACTTTGAATGATATTCTTTAGTATCACGACCACAATTATCCATGCATTACAGGCCAAGAATATTTGTGTATTCATTAATGGTCATGATCATGTCAACAACGGTCCATCAATGCACTACGAGCCAATGAGGACTTTTACCACATCATTATAACATTACGGTCATGATTACACCGAATAATCCCTGGTCATAATCATACCATGTCCATCTATGCACTACAGGCCACAGATGACTTTCAAAAAATATAAACATGAGGATGATGACAATGATATAAGAATTCAATAAAAAAAAGTTCAAGAATTAATTTATTCAGGAACTAATAACGTCCAAATTGTCAACATGATACTTCTTTGTAGAGTAAAATTCAAGAATGCTCAGAAGAATATTTCCATGAAAAGATACTGGATGAAGCGCAAATATCAGGAATATTCCACTAATTTCATGGAGTATAGAAGTCAAAAACCAACTGAGTATAATAAGGAATGGAATAACAAAAGAAATCACCAAGCATGCGATAGACCGCAGACGAGTTATTCCAATGAATAATAATTAACGAAACCCGTGTCCAGCGTAAAACACACTGAGACGGGATATTCAACGAATAATAATAAAAAGACGGAATCGGTCCGACGTAAAAATGCAGAACATGATATTCCAACGAGAATAATAAAGATGGAATCGGTCCGGTAAGAAACGTCTGAGCGGGATATTCCAATAGAATAATAAAGACGCGAGAATCGGTCCGGCGTAAAATGCAGACATGATATTCCAACAAAAATAATAACGAATGGAATAATGAAGAATTTCACCAAGTATAGGGTATCCAGCGTATCTGAGTTATTCCATCGAATAATAAATAATGGAATAACATAAGTTCTCTTCATGAATACAAAAGAAATAATACCCCTTACCGTAAAAAAATTGGATATAGGAAAAGAAATGTAGCGGACTTCTCTTCTCTCTCTCTATAATTTTTCTCTAGAGTTTCAAATGAATTAAGTAAGAAATAATGAAGGAATGAGCTTCTATTTATAGAAGAATGGAATCGCATAGTAACTAATTCATGAACGGTCCAGATTGATTTACTTTTAATCGGACGGTCCATATTTAAAAGCAAAATCTTTTAAATAAAATATAATATATATATATATATATATATATATATATATATATATATATATATATATATATATATATATATATATACTCACAGGTCATTACCCAGTGATACAATCTTTCAAAACCTTGTGAATCTCTCGCTGACCATCAAATTATTACAGTATATATATATATATATATATATATATATATATATATATATATATATATATTAATAATAATAGTTACACTCCTCCATGCCCACTTTCTAATTCATTACATATATATATATATATATATATATATATATATATATATATATATATAATACATATAATACTCCATCCTCGACTCGTGAAAATAACTCCCCCCCACTTTTCATTTAATTTTCAAATGTGGCCCCACATTAATATATTAAAAAATTTTTAACCGATTATTTTGAAAAATGGGTAAATGGGAGGTCCACAAAATAAGAAAAAATTATATCAAATACTATAACAATAATTGAACATAATTGAGTGACTTCTTACGTAAGTATCAATAATCAATACCGTGTGCTACTATGCAACCACGTGTATTACTGTACTTTTAACACCGGGTGTTTCAACAGTTAACGGTAAAACTTCCGCCGTTATTTTCATAAAAATATATTTTTATTATTTTCTCAATCCGACAATAATTTTGTTGTGGTGTCCACCAATGATTGTGCCATCGTATGAATATTCCTTGTTAAAACGAATATTCCCCGACCAATCGAATATTATATAACAACTTGCGTACTTTGCAAAATTTATAAATATTACCAACAACTATAACATTATATCAAATTTACTCCATAATATTCAAAAATGATATTTATAGAAAATTCATCTCTATTATAAAGTTGGGGTCTTACAACGAGCTTCTATTTATAGAAAAATATAGTTTCAATAATTGTACATTTTGGGGCTCAAAATATTATAGTATAATATTATTTTTAATTTAGTCTTGCAAGTATTATCAAACTTGCACCACCTCCCCTAATAGTAAATCATGTGAATCAATAGTAAATCATGTGACTCAATAGTTCTAATCATGTGAAAAAAATAATTACAGTATAGTACCTTCATCTATACCTCCATTTTTAATTTAGTCATGCAAGTATTATCAATCTTGCACCACCTCCCCTAATAGTACATGCATATGAATCAATAGTACACACATCTGAACAAATAGTTATAAGCATGTGAATTAATAACAATTAATTGCTCATTTATCCGATTAATTACCCGATTGGTCAATATAACCTCCAGACATCCATTATTATCGAAAAAGATGTCGATTTCCACTAACACTAATAATCTCAACACAATTGAAATATCAATTTCATCTTTAATCAACACGAACTTATTCATCATTAATATTATAACTCATAATATTTACAACTAGATTATTCCCAGGAAAGAGGGGGCTTTTCGATAAGGATTTCTCCTTATTGGCGTGCAATTAGGTGACCAAACATCTCCTTGACAGAACTTCTAGACATTGTCAATATTGCAAATAATAATATGAATAACTTTGTCATTTCAATTATTGATTTAATAATATAAAATATTATGCAGATGATACTGTGACAATAATTGAATCAATAATATGAGAGATATGATGCAGCAATTACTGTAGCAATAATTGAGTATAACCGAGTGACTTCTTACGTAAGCATCATAAATCAATACCGTGTGCTACTATGCAACCATGCGTATTCTTTGTTCTTTTACTACACGGGTAGTTCAACAGCTTTTAATTCAGTAACACTTTCGCCGTTATTTTTATAAAAAGATAATTCTGTCGTTTTCTAACTATGACAATACTTCTGTTATGGGGTCCACCAATGATTGTGCCTTCGTACAGATATTCTCGACAAAAAGAATATTCCCCGACCAAACGAATATTTTATAACAACTTGCATACTTTGCAAAATTTTCACATATCACCATTAACTTTAACCCTTTCTCAATTTAACCATTTACTAAATAAAATAATAATTATAAGAAAATTGAATACTTTTATTTCATAATTTTGGGATCTCACATACTCGGCTGGTCTGGATCCATATATCTGGACAAAAGTCTCCATATGACCTCAGAAAGGGTGTGGTAAATTCCAACCGGGAGCTCATTAAATGCATTTTATGTCTATATGCATGCATGCATTACTTTAACATACATCTACATTAGAGTTTAAAATGTATGTTCATTCAATGCCTAGACTCGTGAAAAATTTTCGCCATAGTCTCCTTTGTAAAAGGGATTATCCACATGCGCGTAGGCATGACTAGGTGGCCATTCAGTAGCACAATAACTCAAAGTCATAAACATCCTATGCATGAAAAACATCAAAGTCATAATCCATAAGGTTAGCCTAATTACCAGGATTACTTTGCTTCAAAACCTTTGCTCATTTGTCCTCAAATAGGATGAAAAATAGCAAAAAAAGGTGTCAAATTGACCGTGTCAAAAGTCAATTTTTTTCACATCAATACGTTTAGCATGGTAAAATACTAACATTTACTATGTTGAATAATTTTTATCAAGTCATATGAGCATGCATATTCACTACTATGTGTTTTGAAGCATTTCGTTTGATATCTCACTTTCCAACTGTCAAAATTGGGAAAGAAAACATGTAAACGTTTCCAGGATAGTGCATAAAGATTATACGGTGACAAAGTTTACAAAAAACAGCCCGAACTTAGTAGATCTAAAGATGAAATCTTGGATTTTCTGTGCGGCTTCAACTTGAAAATGACTTGTAAAAGGGAAAGACAAGTGAGATATAACCCACGGGTGGCCACGAGTCTACTCATGGCAGTCGTGGGTCTACCTGCAGCTACCCTGGGTGGTCCCCACCTCCTCCGAATCAATCAAATGTGAGTTCTAAAGGAGGTCCGACAAGCTGAAAAGTCAAATCAGGAAAAAAGATGCTACGCGATTAAGCGGAAAAGCCTGAAATCCTGATTTTCAGTGACCAAACTATAAGTCTACATATCAGTCATTGGTATTCGCCTAGACACAGGGTTCACCAAGCTGATGATCAAAGCTATTTAAAGCTACCCTTTGCAATACCTCGGAAAGGTTCGATGCCATCAACTTAAGGTAGTAATTGCAATCAATAGCATACATCTCGTCAGAAATCCATTCCCAATAAAGATTTCATGTAGTCTTAGCTATTGAAAGCTATCTCAACGAAGGTCGGACATCCCTGACATTACCAGCCATTGGCGATAACTCTAACAAAGCATTGGAGGTGGTCCGATGATTCTTAGCTGTTGAAAGTTATCTTAACGAAGGTCAGGTAGCCCTGAGATTACCAGTCGTTGGTGATAACTCCAACAAAGCATTGGAGGTTGTCTGATGGTTTCAGTCATTGCGAACTATTTCAACAAGGGTCAGGCAGCCTTGACAATACAAACTGTTGGCAGTAACTCCAGCAAAGCGTCAGAAAGACCTGACGATGCAAACCATCCTCATCGGAGAAGACCGATGATGGAATTTGTTATACAGATCCTCATCAATCAAAATGCAATCCCCCAAAGAGTCACTCACACATGAGAAGAGCATCTTCGGTGGAAAGCTTGTACAAAGGATTAAGGACTTTAGTGATAACCCCAATTCCAATTTCCTGTGGCCTTTAAATCATGGAGAAACCTCCACTGCAAATATTTTGAAGTCATCTTTGCAACTCGTCCGCAAATTAAGCTCAAATAGCATTGATGGATGGTTCAAACTGCTTGCGATTACCCCAGCGAGGCAAAAGGAGATTCATGTGATAAGAGCTTCGGAAACTACCGATCGAGTAGACATCCAAGCAGTTCAACCAGGTA